>CM060919.1:419849959-421099959 GCA_030737875.1 Allium sativum
AGCTTAAGTCAAACAAAGTGCAATGTACATGGAAAATCTATCAAAGCAGATGACGATTTTGACACTCATGTTGCTGTATGAATCGACTCATATATTCAAAAACAATGAGGCAGTACTCGACTTTCAATTAAGATTGCAATGAAAGGTATCAAAGATTCCAAAAAGCACATAGGTCAATAAAATTCTAAGCTCTTTTATACCAGCCATGTTCCACATAACATTGCTAATAGTCCGTATTATACAACAATGATTGACGCGATTGCTGAAACAGTCGTGGTATTGATACACCTACTGCATATGAAATATCACTCTTATACCCTGAAATGGAAATAGAAGAAATTGGATATATTAAAACTTTACACAATTTACTTGCACACCACGTGTGATGGTTGGAGTACATAGAATTAATGAAAAATAATAAATTTTCACATATACTCCACTCATGAAACAGTCTTTATCAAATGTGTGGATGCTACATATGAGTTCTAAAGTGGTGAATATATTTATGGATTAATGGATAATGCCATTGAAACAATCAGTGAAAATAGGATAGTGTAGGTCATTATAGATAACAAAGAAAATTACAATGCTGCTGGATAATTATTGATGCAGAAAAGACAATATTTATAATGGACACCATGTGCAACATACTGCATTGATTTGATTTTGGAAGATATTCCAAAAAAAAACTAGAGGTATACAATGTAATCGCAAATTTCCAATTAATAACTACATTTATATACAACCATGGTTGGCTGCTTTCCATCATGAGAAAGGAGAAAACAATAAAGAATTGACTAGATGAGCAATAACACGGTTTGCAACTAATTTTATTGCATTAGACTCTATTCATAAACATAAAGATAACTCGAGAGGAATGATTACTACAAGAGAGTGGGCATCGAGAGTACTTAGACTCAGTTATAAAGATAAAAGAACTGTAACTATTATCTCTACACTGATTTATAACAATGATTTTTGGACTAATGATGCTTCTATCATACTTGTTTTTGAGCCACTCGTGAAAGTTTTACAAATGTTAGATAACAATGATAAAGCAAATATGAGATACCTTTATGAGGCAATGAATCGAGCAAAGGAATCTATTAGAAAAAAATTTGGTGGATGGAAATCTCAAAAATGGTGGAATGAAATAGATGAGAAAGACAGTTTATATCGACCACTTCATGGGGCAGGTAAATAGTTTTGTCTTGTCGTCATGCATGTGGTCAAATATATAATAGTTCAACAATATCTCACATCTTTTTTGTATATGTTATTTTCTTAATCCTATCATTCAATATGGAGATGCAACAAACGACAGAGAAGTAATGAGTGGATTTAATGTCATTGAAAGGATACCACCAAATATTTTAACACAATTTTCCAACGAAAAGAGGCAAAACTAACATATATAATAATTATGAAAATTATTTAACATATGAAACATATCAAATATTTAACTTATACATCAACAAGTGGAAAGATATAGAATGAAAATTTGTGCATTTGGTTCTACAAAAGCATATACAATAGTAAAAACATGTTTTTTCGCTTAGTGGTGGTCAATAATTGGAAAAAATGATGGTCCAAATTTAATACATCTAGCAATGCATATTTTAAGCCAAACAGTTTCTTCTTCAAACTATGAAAGAAACTGGACTATATTTTCTTGATCTGTAGAAAATTAAGAATAGAATAAAAATGAAAAATTTAGAAAAATTGTTATATATGCATTACAACATGAGGCAAAGAGCAAAAGATTCAAAACATTGTGACACTCAGAATCAACTGATTTTGACTACATACTCCATGAAGAGGATCCATTGTTTAGTGGACTACTAAAGTTGAATCACCGTTGTTGGATAACGACTCTTAGATGACTAGTACATTGCATGAAGAAGTAGTTGTTAATTATGGTATAACTGCATGGGTAAGAAGAATTCAAAGCAATGAATAGCAATTCGTCAAATGATAACCATGGTAATGCTGGTGGAAGTCGTGTAGGTTTAATAAGTAATTATGGTACTAAATCTGGTTCTGGTGGTGAACTGCGTAGACCAACTCAAAAATATTCAAGAAGAAGAGGTACAAGCGACATTCTTAATAGAAGAGATAGTAATTTAAATGTTAAATAAGGAGATCAACATAATTATGAACACTACAATCCATTTGCTTCAAATGATTCACTAAGCTATATACTTTCTACTTCTGACCGTACATGTGGCAACTAATACAAAGGAACAAACGAAACATACAGTGACATCTCGAGTAATCAAAATAGTTAATATATGGATATAAAACAAAATGAAGAACCATCATCATTTGACAAAAGATAGAGGCATTTATGTGGTCGGGAAAAATGGAATATGATTATCCGTCATATTATGCAACATAAGGTATTAAAGAAAACTACGAAAATAACCCATATATAGCTTCAATATATAGTTCGTCGATATAATACTGATAATGTTGCATATTGCATTATCATATTTTTGTACACTATATTTTTCTATGGATTTGCAATGTTTATCATTTATTTTCATTAATAATACGAAAAATCGATATTTGGATAGAAACCGAAACTGCCGAAATTGACCAAAACCAATAAATTTTCAAATGACCGAAACTGAAACCGAAATCGAGTTTAGAAACCTTGGTTCAAACAATCAAACTAATAATTATATCCAATCATAAGTCTTAAATAATTATATAAATTCAAACTAAAAATTATTTTAACAAACAAATTTAAACATTACTAGTACTTCGACCTAGTCATCTTTTCCAAATATATATAGGGTCTGCTTTTGTAGCATTCCAGTTATCATTATCTTTAGGTGTAGCACATTTGGGATTGGTTGTGGGTTCATCTTTGATAAGGGAAGATATCATCCACTGAATCGCATCAAAGTGCCTCTTTTATTCCTTGATCATCTAAATTTGACTTAGCTCCAGATGCCTCTGATTTGGGAGAATAAAAGAGTGTACATTCTTGAAGGATTCAAATGTTTGCTCAGGATTTTCCATAAAACAATGGATGGGAGTATCCACTATTTTGATTTAAGGTTGTATAACGGCCTACCAATTCGGTCGCTTCAAGTTAATAATTAAACCAACTCAAACCGTTAGAAATAACATATTGTTAAGTGTTATGGTGTTAAAATAAATCATCATAAAATCACAAATAGAGAAACATTGAATATCTCATAGCGGAAGTAAATATTATATAATTATGCAAAATCTTTAATATATACAATGATATCAGAGTACAAAAATAAATATAGATAATGCAGAAAACCAAATAAAGAATCTCACAAATGTAAGAATAAATGGCAAAACTAGAAACAAATGGAATATAAAATGATAGATAGAAAACCAAACTCCAGCTAATCTCAAGATTCAAAAATAAATCTCCAAAGCTGGAATACTCAGGCAGACCCGAGCATAATGCAAAAACAAAACACTCGAGTTAGGACTAAAATTCTTATGTAATTGAACCGACTCAAGTGAAATGTTTAATGAAATGCAAATAACTTAAAGGAAATTTGGGAATCCATCCTTTAAGGATCTGTGGAACTAGATACATATAATATAATACGTTATTATAATAGTATCTATTTAGTAAAGTAAATGTAATTTAATAAAATGTTATTGCCTCCGCTTACGCTATTTTAATATATTTACTTTACTGAACATGCACTATTATAATAACATATTATATTATATGTATCTGGTTCCACGGATCCTTAAGGATGGAATCCCAAATGTCCTTTAAGTTATATTCATTTCATTAAATATTTCACTTGAGTTGATTCACTTATATAAAAATGTTAGTCCTGACTTGAGTGTTTTGCTTTTGCTTTATGCTCGAATCATCTTGAGTATTTCATCTTTGGAGAATTATTCGTCGGAGCTTGAGATTAACTAGTGTTTGATCTTATGTATATCATTTTATATTCTATTTGATTCCACTTCTACCATTTATTCTTACATTAGTGAGATTCGGTATTTGATCTTCCGTTTTATCTATATTTATTTCTATACTCTGATATCATTATATAAATTAAAGATTTTGTATTATTGTACAATATTTAATTCTGTTGTGAGATATTCTACGTTTATGTATCTGTGATTATTTTTAACCCCATATCAATTAACAACCTGCTATTTTGAATGGTTTGAGTTGGTTTAATTATAAACTTGAAGCGATCGAAATGATAGGTCGTTACAACTTGTAAGGAGCAAGGGGAAGAATTTGATAAGGTTTAATTTGTTTTTCTAGTTTAAAAGGGTATTTATAAGGACATAACGTCATTTGAAATGAATATACATAAGTTAGTTATTTTAATTTTGAATTACTTGTTTTGAAAACTATTATTATATGTCGACATAGGGATGATGGATATATTGACATACTCTACTTGATATTGGAAGTTGAGTTGTTTTTGAGTAAGTGTCTATAGTTTTCAAATTTCCAAAGACCATTACAGTGATTTGATAGAGAACACTAAGATTTTCATTAGTTATAAACACTGATTACAAACAATACTAGAGATTTAAGTAATACAATGCTTAATAAAATAAAACAAAAAAAATAATACAATGTTTATAAAGATAAGTAAGCTAGAAAGTAAAGGAGAAGATAAGCGAAGTTTCCAACCAATCTTCCTAAATAATTTATCTATTTTTCTTGAATTTTTGTTGAATTTGTGCTTGTGGATCTCTTAAGGGTCTTCTGATTATTAACGATCTTCTTTTGGTTCACAATGATATCCTTGTTTGATGGATGGAACGAAAGGTTAATGCTCTCTAAGGAAGTTTCCCCTTCTCTTATTAATTTTTCATCCTTTCTCCTTCTTCCTCCTCTTCTTCCATTTGTTCCTCATGAGTGAACCTCTATTTTTGTGGCAAGTGTCCCATAAGTCTTAAAAATTAGTGGAATTTGCATAAGATAATTGTTGGCTTGATTGAAATTTTTCTAGTAATGAATTCCTCTCCTTTTAAATCAACGCTGAATGTAACAACCTAGGAAATTCAACGCTCAAATTTCGACAATAACATAATATTCTGTATTCACTTGCTGAAAATAAAGTATCAAAAACCCAAATAGTTAAAAGAAAGAAGTTAGAGGGTGAGAAGAAGAAGGAAAGCAATGTTAGAATATAAGAAGGTGAAAACACCAATGCTACAAAAACAGAGTAGAGTAGAATCTCTACAAAAAGAGAAAACTTTGTGTGTGTGTATTTGTGTGTGTATATATATATATATATATATAGGCTGATCAGCCATTTTTCAAATTCTTTACGCAAAGAGAAAACTTTATATATATGATTATATAATCAGAGTACACAACTAGATCAGCCTATATAATGTTGATAAATACAACATACACAGCGGAAACAAAATAATACCACACAATACGAGAATATGTCTCGACTTCAGCTCCTTTCCTGAAGCTCCAAGAAAAATCCAATGCAATTTGGAAAATGTACTCGACCTAACCGAGCCTATTTTGCAAAAAGCAAAATTAGACAGATTTTCAATCTAGGATACTTTCAGTGAGAAAACACACATGACATACAACTTGCTTATATTTTAGAAATCCTTTTAAAAGAATGGAACTCTCATAAGACACGACCACATAAACATAGTACGTGTTTTTCTCTTACAAAAACCAAATCAGTTTTATTATAAAAATCCACTGATATTATAATAATGTCTATCAATCCACAAATAAAATAGGAATATAGCCGAAAAGCTTGCATCTCACTTTTCAACATAATAGGTTAACATCTAAAACCATAAACTCGTATTGAGCTTGGATTTCCAAAATGACTAGGTATGGAGCCACCTTCTGATCTGTGTTTTCTAGAGATGAAACACTGGGGTTCAACAAGAACATCTTGTAACCTGACCACATAGAACCGGCCACTCATTTGACTTGAGTGTGTCAAGTATATCATCAACACGGTTGTAGGTCATCCAATTGCACTCATTCCGAAGCATACAAAAAGAGAAAATCGATTTCTATAGATCTCGATTATTGGGGATTAAGGTCGCGATTACCTTTTTAGAACATCAATTCAACTTTGAATGCCACATTTTTAGATCCATCAAATTACTAATTGATTAACAAAAATATCGTCTGGGTGTTAAGCTAAAAGAAGTTGCCTTCTCCGCAACCATTTTCATTATATTTGTAGAAAAACGACCTACGTGATTTTTGGAAATATGCTATTAGACATTCGTCTATACAAGTTCGTTCTGGGACTGAATGAAACAAAAAACACCCTAGAACGTAGGGTTTACTGCTACAAGTTTAATCCTAGTAGTTAACCATAGATATCAGCGAGCACCCCTTTCGCTCCGAAGATCTATGCCTTTAAATCATCTAAGTATGCATAAGCATCCTTGCAAATAATTTTTCGAACACAAAGTCCATTCGAAGTGGAGAAAGCAGTTCCCATCCTGGTCTCCTCGAACTAATACATCAATAGTCAAAAAAGAATTTATTGGTAGTTGATTTTTTTACTATCAAATCCAGACGGTACTGCAAAGTACATCAGTAGCTCAGGCCCTTTAAAATTAAAACTACTCACTAAAATCATCTCTCAATTCTTAAAAATGGATTCCACGTACTTATCTCAACTGGATAAGTATTTTATGAATCTCTTGAATTATTACTTCAAAAACAATAGTCGTACACTTATCTCTTATTTTCGTTACTTTGGAAAATGATACCTTCATGCTTATCTCTTATTTCCGTTTCTAAACTAGTATAACCTCTTGTTTCATTTCTTTGAAAACCCTACCTATTTACTTATTTCTTGGAATAAGTGTAATCACAAAACCATGCTATATTCATTACTTAGAAAATAGTGCTATATAGTTAGCCGAATGGTATAAGTATAATTACACTTTATATCTGGACCAAACAATGTCAAGTGATACGTTGTTTACTGTAAAACCCAACAGTTTGTTAAATACCTAACCTTTCAAAATTTAAGTTGCAATATTTCTTATGGAAATAATAATTTATTTCCAATCTCACTACCATCTCAAACTAGTACCACCCCTTGGATAATAATGAAGTCTTTCAAGTTGGGGAATATTATTTACCTCTTAGATCTTGACTCGACAACGTCCTTATCTTAAGATAGATAAAAGTTTGTAAACCCGAAACATATATTGATTACAATATCACACCAATTTCATTTACTATTTCATTTAAATAGAGTTTTATGGACCGTTTATTGTTTCTGAAAACCTTCTTTTAATTGCAGTCACTTTTACTTAATTTGTTTATTAAGTAAAACCCTTACTACACTCAAAACTTTAGCTTTAAACCACTCTATACAATTTGTTTACAACTTGGATTTGTAACAAAAGTCCATTTATCAAAAAAATTAAAACATTTTCTCAAAGTCTTGATTCCATTAACAAAGGAATTCTTTTGTAAAAATCTTTATAAATCTATTTACCAAACATAATTTAATTTTATCTTAATAAAACTTCATTTCTTAATTGAAATCCTTGGATTTAAGTTTAATCATTTAGAACTTAGCTCACATAATCAAATTCAAATAATTTTAGGCACTCGTTTGGATTTCCATCTTCATACATTTCCACTTCTAAATTTTAATTCCGTTTAACCCATTTCTTAAGTTTTATAATCAACTTACAAAAGTCGTTCCAACAGTTGAAATTCTTACTTTGTTAATAAAACTTATTTTTTTATATCTTTGTAAACGTTGGACTTATCAATGAATCACTTTATAAACCCTTTATAAATTTCCATTAAAAACTCATTACAACTTAATAACTTCCATAATTGAATTCCAATTAAAAAGGAAATCTATTGAATTATTATTAATTAAAATAAATATTTAACTTCGATATGAACTAAAGTAAAGGTAGTTGACTTCATTATTCATTAAGAATAAAACTGTTAATCTCTTTTAAAAGTTATCAAAATAATAACTTATTTTTTTAATAATTATCAAATAAATAATTTTCATTTTACATAGTTAATTTAAAATATTGATTAACTTTTATGCATCTTTATTAAGTTTAAATAACTATTTACTTAGACAATTTCTATTAAATTAATTGAAAAACAAATTATTTTAATAAACAAATTCAATTAAAACTATTAACTTACTCAACTTGTTAACTGATTTCAATTGATCTTTCCCTTTAATTTAATTAATAATTTAATATAATCACGTCTAATTTTTTCTTAAAAACAATTATTCTAATCTATTAACCCTTAGGTTAATTTCTGACTTACTTGCTTATAAAAATTATTTTAAACACGGAAATTTGCTATATAAATCATTTTATAATACTTTATAAAACTAATTATAAATTATTGATTTATTTATAAAACTACTATTTTACATAAAGTAAATTTTTAAATATGGTGGATAAATTTTATAACTTAACTTCATCAATTCGCCAGACGGTGAGTCCACGTCTTAAAAAGATGGATTTTAGGTCATCTGCTGCCAATCACTTAATCTGTACTAGTTATTGATTAATAACACTTAAATATTGAATTGCAATTCGACAATAAACATCCAATTGAACAATCAACATGCACACAGATTAAACGTTATTAGGTTAAACGAATCATATATGAATAATATGAAGACAAGTAACATCCAAAATATTTTGAGGAATCCTATTGGATCCCTCCAACATGTTTTCCCTGCATCACAGCTCATAATACCATTTTATAAATGAATCTAAAATAGAAATTCTAACTAATCCATTTAAGATGATAGAAATATAAATATCAACAATCACAACAAAGCAATAATCAACCAAGCATCCAATCACACTATTTATACCAATAACCACGAATATTATTCTACGAAATATTAATGTTTAGAAGTATTCCAGAAAGAGTGAGAATTACCTCAATATTCAATTCAATCGACGATTTCGCGTCGTTTCATCTAATTTTAAACGAGCGTTTAGAATCAGATAAATCCAGTGAACTCCAAATCACACAAATCCAATTCCTATGTGTAATATTTGCCGATACGATTCCAACGCATTTAGTTTCATCGAAAACTGTTGACGTATGGAAGAGTTATGATATTTACAAGTTTGAACACCTATTTTGTAACGACCTGCCCTACCAGCTGGTCCGAGCCGATAGTTAAACCGACATAAACAGATCAACAAGACGTATCATAACAAAACACAAAAGAACATTTCATTGCTATTAGAACAATTTACATCAAAGTACAAGAATATTTGAGTACAAAATATATCATAGTGTGGAAATATAAGAGAATAATACATTACAAAACACTGAAATACATAAATATAATTAGCAGAAGACTATGAGATAATCCAGAGCACAGCTTCGGCCATAATCCAGGATCCTGTTTTAAAATTATCTACAAAACCAAAGCCACTGAATGCCCGTCTGGAAAATATGGAAACCCAGAGTTTAGGTGAAAACAATAAACTTCGAGTCAGTCATGAGACTGGTATGAGAACCAAAACAGTTATTACTTTATTTTAAAGTTGGGTAAATCATGGGACTACGCCATATGACACGGAACAAGTTCTATCCACATGAATACCATAAAACAAAACTCAGAATGCTTTTTGAAAAATAAAGCTATTATAAGACTCAGGTCCCATCACACAATGGAAGCGCAAGCCGGAGGATAGAGTTTACCTTATAATAGCCAAATATGCTAGATACGCAAAATTTCTCTTTTATTATGATTAGAGTATAATGTGGAAATCAATTTCAAAAATAAATGTAGTGACCCGAACTTCTCGGCCGACTTAAACCGAATAAGAAGACGGACAGCTTTGAGAACACGACGCATCAGAACACAAACAATTGAACATTTCATTGCTATTACAATAATTACATCAAAGTACAAGGATATATCATAGTATGAATAAATATTACACAGCGGAAGAATAATATCAGAGATTTAAATTACATAGCAGCGGAAATATAAATGTATAAATACAATGCACATCGAAAATACATCAACTACCACAACTGGAAGAAATACACGGATACAAAGCTTTCCGAATATAGCTCAAGCTGTAACTAGGATCCTGTTAAATAAAAATATATGCAAACCAAAACTACTAGTTGCCCGTGTAGAAAATATGGGCACCCAGAGTTTAGGTTGAAACAATAAACTCTGAGTCAGTCATGGGACTGGTGTGAGAACTAAAATAGTTATCAAAACTTTAATTTAAAATATGCTAAATCAAGGGACCACGCCGCATGTCATGGAATGGGTTTACCCCCATGAATACCAGTGCCTAAACAATAACCAGTAATAGATATATGGATCTATAATGCATCATACAACATGCATTTTTCCAATCTAGCCATTTAGGCTTAAATCCCAAATTTAGATTTTCCGAAATCCAATTCACTTTACACAAATTATTTCTTTGGACTTTATTCCCGAATTCTTATTTCAAAACATTTGAAATATATATCTACCTTTCATATCAGAGTAGATTTCACTTCGGGATCTCAAACCAAAATCTTTGGAAATTTGAATTCTAAAACATCACAATGCATACAAAAAGATATGCAACCAAATATCGGGAGGTATTCAGCCCCAAGAAATGGTAAAGGGTACACACCTTACCAACTCGATATATATATGTGCACCTCCCACGATGGAGCAGGCTACACTGACGATGCACCTCTCATGCCCTCGGGGAAAATACACCGCCCATCTCACCCATACTTTTAGTCATTCGGGTTACCCGAATCTTTAGCCACATACTAAATCATTTTATATCCTGAAGTGGGGTAAATCATTTCACAACATAATAATCACAAGTACTTCCAAAATATAGTACTTTACATTAGCAATTCACACATATGATCAGTCACTATTAATCACATAACCTTTGAGCTCGTACATCTCAAAGAAGGGTGTTAAGCAAGAGAATAAATTCTCCACCACCAAATAGATACATCATCAATAGCAACTAATCGGTTAAATGATGAACCACAATGTCATACATGTAATACTTTTCTAAATCATTTCGATAACATCGGGTTTAGGCCTCGAAATCCTTTCTGTTTTATAAAACATTTTTATAAAACATTCCCTGTCCGATATCGGAAAACCTTTCTTTTCACTTAAGAAATTCTCTTTTAAAAATCATTCATTAATTTTGAAATGGACTAAATCGCTAACACCCCCATAGTCAAATCGTGAAGTGTTTCACCAGGTGTTAACATACAAATAATTCTACCCCTCCCCAATGCTAAGTGTAAAAGCATATCTTGCTCATAAACTGGTCGAGTACAATCCAAACAATCAATCCATCACAATCAATATCAACAACCAAGCATATTTGGTTTATACCACATCTCATGTTTTGGTAAATTTAATAACCATTCATTCATTCAAATCTAATTAAAGATTTATTAAAACTCTAGTTCAGTTTTAATTTCACAAATCATTACTTAATGATTATTCAACTTTCTAGAAATTAATCCTGCTTTTAATTGGGTTAATGAACAAATGTCATATAAAAACACCATTCACAGCAAACCCAAAATCCCGTTTGATATTAAATACAAGGCTCCAAATAGAAATCATATCGGCTTATAATCAATATCAATTCTGAAACAAACAAATACCGTATTGGGAATAACGATATATATATCTTCCAAATTCCTCTACAATATCCGTATAATCACAGAATACAGTATTGAAATATTCCGAAGATTATTTCCATTTAAATCCATTCCAATTTATTCATTGGAAGCTTTTGGTTATATCAAAACCATTTACAAATCCAATTTATTTATTTAAAAACATTGAATTATTATTCTAGTTAATAACTAGTCCATTTGGATAAAAATATCTTTCATCTTTTCAAAACTTGGAATTTTTCATCCAAAATCTTTCCAAATCATTGATTATGATTTTACACAATTCTTCCATATTTTTAATAATTTTATTAAGGCCTTTACAGTCGGTTTGCAATAACGGCCACCGAACTACATCCATAGCGATCTTTTCTTAAATTGATTTAGGCATAATTTAAAATCCAAACGTTCAAATTTAAATCTTCTATGTTCATTGGAAAGCTCTTTTCGATACGAACCCAACGATTCCAGTTTTAGGAGAATCCGATAGTCGGATCTCCCGTTACCTCAACTCGAAGTTAATGGTTGAAATTCGCGAACTGTCGCTACGCGATGCGTTCTATTCAAACCATTATATATATATATATCGTCAATTTCCATTTCAAACGTATTTTATAAATCGTTTATAAATTCATTTTAAAACGATTCCAACTTCCATTTCGATTTTAAATCAAAATTTACTATTCCATATCATTATAATATCAAAATGATAATATATTCAAAATATCTGATTTTGAAATCCATTCTTTTCGATATTCATTGTAAAATGAATAAAATCGATAGAAAATTCCATTCGAGTAAAAATGGCATATATCAACTTAACTTAGCATTATATATTTTATATATTTTCGTGTCCATCCAAAATCGGACATTAAAATCATATTTTGATTATTCAGTGAATATTAGTATAAAATATTCATTATTTCTGGATTGGAATAACGATATTTGTATCTTCCAAATTCCTCCATAATATCCGTATAATCACGTAACCCAACTTCAAATAAATCAGAAATTTATTTCCATTTATATTATTGGTCTGATACAGAAATTTATATCAATTATATATTGACCTGTTTTTTGGGAAGATTCCATATTTAGTGGAAGTTGATTTGGGATTTATTGTGAACTGTGTGTTTAACGACATTAGTTCTTTGACCCAGTAAGGACAAGATTAATTTCTTAAAGTCGAATAATCATTAAGTAATGATTTCTGAGATTAAAACCAATTGGAGTTTTAATGAATCTTTGATTAGATTAGGATGTGAATGAGGTAATTAAATTTACCAAATTCAAGAAATGTTTCGAGATGGAGTACAACTAGTTTTACTCCATGCGGTAGTTAAATCTTTAATTAGAGTTGAACGTGAAATGCTAATTAATTTTACCAATAACACAATGGTGTTAGAAATGGAGTACTACCAGTTTTTCTCCATGGGATGAATTGGTTGGGATTGGAATAATAAAATAAATGATTACTTCGGTAAGGCTCGATGATTCCGACTTGTTTAATAATCCTTAATTTGATTTAGAATCGTTAAAAGGTAAAATAAAATCTTTTGAAATTGATATCCAAAGGAAGGTTAAAGAATAAGTTTAAAAGAACATATCTTTAATAAAATTAATGGAAACCTTTCCTTAAAAATGTGAATATTTGAATAAAAGAATATCTTGAATTGGAATGAGGCGTATGATGTGTTTTTATAGCACTTTATTATTGATTATAAAATACGTGAGTCATTTGGAAAGACCGTGTTCATCCCATTCTGAATAACTGATACGGCGACTAAAAGTCGATGATGAAGACGGTGGTTGAAGACCGAAGATCTTCACATCGTTTGGATGATTACTGATGACTTGATTGGGTTGTACACCCAAGACAAGGTAATAAGTGGTGATCGTCCAGACGTACTTGGAGATCGACTGGATATGTAAGGACCTCTCTCCTGTATTAGACATATGAGACAAGGAATAAGGTGCCTCCAGTTTCGTTCAGACATAGAACGGACTTGTAAATGTATGTGTGTCTGACATTGGATTTCATTCTGTGTTGATGGATTTCTATTAAATATATATTTGTTTGGTGGTGTAGAATTTATTCTCTTGCTTAACACCCTTCTCTGAGCCGTACGAGCTTAGAGGTTATATATTGATAGACATCAGCTGTATGGCGTGAATTGTCAGAGTGGCATGCTGAGATGCAAATGATCAAGGCTTTTGTTGAAAAGTAGAGTCTTGTGGTTGATGATCACAGCACAGCTTTAATTAGCATAGCTTTGTGTATAGCGTTAATTCGCGAGCCTCACATCCCGGTATGAGTCAAAAACGGGATCAGGGACGCAACGAGTGCATGACGTTTCTTTCTACCTAGAAGTGGTGTCATGGTATGGAGCCCAAACATTTTTACTTATGTGGATGATGGATTGTGAGGCGCCTTAGATACTGGTCGCTACTGGCCAAGTGATAGGTCCGATAGGACCGGGAAACATGTGTTCAGGAATAACCAATCCTCAAAAGTAAGTGAGGACCGGCCCCGCAGTAACCAAGGGTTTGCCGTAGGTGTGATCCTGAAGCATTTGCTAGAGTGTCTCGAATCAGAAGGAGCCATCCCTTGCCTTGACTCATGATGGAAATCCAATTTCCAACACAATACTTTTCGGTTTTAGTTGTAAACCTATATATGGCAGCATAATATATGGTACCTATGACGTCTACGATTGGTACACTTGTATTTGAAGTTGATTTTTGACACTATGCACTTATAGTAATATCAAAATGATTTGTTTTAAACGTACCAAGCATGTTTGGCTATTATAAGGGAAAACTCTATCCTCTGGCTTGCGTTGCATTATGTGATGGGACTGGAGTCTTATAATAGCTTCATTTTCCAAAAAGCGTTGCATTGTTTGATTTTAAACTGAGATTCATATGGAGCAAACCCTTTCTGTGTTATACAACATGGCCCCATGATTTCCCAACTTTTAAAGAAAAGATTAAATTATTGTTTTGATTACTCATACCAGTCCCATGACTGACTCAGAGTTTATTGTTTCTACCTAAACTCTGGGTGCCCATATTTTCCACACGGGCAGCTAGTAGTTTTTGTTTTCGCAGATATTTCTTTTCACAGGATCATGGATTATGGCTGGAGCTATATTTGGAAAGCTTTGTGTCCGTGTATTTCTTTCGGCTATGATAGTTGATGTTTTCCGCTGCACATTATATTTATGTATATATTTTCCGCTTTTTGTAATTTAAATCTCTGATATTATTTTTCCGCTGGATATTATTTATTTGAACTTGATATTCTTGTGCTCTGATGGAAATTGTTGTAATAGCAATGAAATGTTCTCATGTTTGTGTTCTGATGCGTCATGTTCTCAAAGCAATCCAGGCTCCTCCGTCTCTTCAGAGATTGGGAAGTCCGGGTCGTCTCAATAAATGTAACAATCGTAGATGGCATAATACCCCATCTTATTATGTCGCCATATGGGTTTACAACTGAATCCATAAAGTCACATATTAGAATTTGGGTTTCCATCATGAGCCGAGGCAAAGGATCTTCCTCATCCTAACTTCGGAACATCTCTAGCAAAATGTCCCAAGGAAAACACTATCTCTTTGGAGCGGCATGGCCGATCAGAAGTACTTTGCTGATTAGCATTGCCAAAATAATACGTTTCCCAGTCCTATTAGATCTCTTGGTTAGTACATCGACATCCGAGGCGCCTTAATTCCAACATCTACGTAAGTAAAATGCCTAGGCTCCATACCATGACACCACTTCTAGTTAGACATTATTTACGAAAAACCAAAAATCCAATTTGATATATAAAATATAAGGCTTTTAATAAAAATCGTACCAACTTATATTCAATTCCAAATTTTGAAACCAACAGATATCGTACGGGGAATAACAATATTTATATCTTCCAAATTCCTCAAAAAAGTATTCGTATAATTACGGAATCCAATGTTGAAATATCTGAAGATTATTTCCATTCAAATCCAATCCAATTTATACATTGGAAAACTCTGGTTATATTAAAACCATTCATAATCCGATATATTATTTTAAAACCAATGGATTCTTACTCTAGTTGTTAACTAGCTCATTTAGACAAAAATATCATTTATCTTTTGAAAACTTGGAGTATTCCATCCAAAACCTTTTCAAAACATTTAATATGATTTAACATAATTTTCTCGTAATTTTAATAATTTTATTTAGGCCCTCACAGTCGGTTTCCAATTTCGGCCAACGAACTACATCCATTGCTACCTTTTACAAAATAGATTTGGACTTGTATTAAAATCAAAACGTTGGATTTCAAAACTTCCTATTTCATTTGAAATTTCATCTAATTTTGGACCTCATGCTTTTCGTTTCAAGAGAATCTGACGGTCGAATCTTCCAGTACGTCAATTCGAAGTTATGGTTTAAAATTTGCAAACAGTCGTTGTGCGACACGCCCTATTCAAGCCAAATCGATTTATAAATAAAAGTAAATCGAAACACTTCCAAAATATTTTATAAATTATATAAAATATATATAATCATCATTGGAAATTCCATTTCATTCATTTCGCTTCAAAATACAATATTTCAACATTAAGTCATTTTTAATATCATTTTAATCATTAAAATGATATTATTTTTCTAAACTCGTTATTTTACATCCAAATTACCTAATAGTCATTATAAAAATGAAAAGAAACTTTCGAAAAGAAATCCCTTTTAAAACACTTCCCACATAGCCTAACCGAGCTTCATTTTCAAAAGTTACTATTCAATTAGAAAATAAAACTTCGATATTCCATAAGTATATGAAATTTACTTCAAAACCATTAGTTACAGTAACAAATATTCATCGATATTTTAACATCTTTGCATCAATCCAAAATTGGACATCAAAATCAAACTTTGATTTTTCACTGAATATTATAATTTTAAAATATTCAATTTTATTCCGGATTGGAATAAAATTCAACCAAATACCATATAATTCGATTTATATGGATTTCACATCATATGTATTCAACAATGGTTGTAAACAACTATTAAACATCCAATTCACATCCAGAGTGCAACTACACCCGTATAAGCCTTAAGTAAATAATTAACGCTTATACCGGCCAGTCAATCAACCGATTAATGTACAAACTACACACTTGGGATTAGTGTAAATCAAATATCATCACAATACCCATGAGGGGTTTACATCACAAACTATTGATTATTATCTACACACTTGGGAGATGTGTAAAATTATCGTCCTAATACTGTGTGGGGTTTACATCACAATCCATGTGAGCTTATCTATACACTTGGGAGACGTGTGGGCTAATTGTCATCCTAAAACCCGTGTGGGGTTTTCAACCAATAAATAGTAATCAATAATTTACTCGATCAATTCATATCAACCACAAACTCAATCACATAACAATAACTTGTTCATTTCAAGTTATATTTTAACTCAGTCAATTTCACTTAAATAAGTGAATGTAAATATGTCGTTTGACTTATAAATGGGTGTCAAACCCTACAACAGCTACCATAATGTAACAACCCGAAAATCTGGGCCAGTTTAAAAAATTTATTTTGGCTATTTTAGCGAATTTTGATTATTTAAAATGAATTATTTTAAATAATATCGACGAGAAATTATTTTGAATATAAATTGAATGTATATATTATATAGATCGTCGATAGAATATAAATATTTATTTATATTTATAAAAGGAATTGAAAATGGCGAGGTAGTTCGATAATTCGATTTCAAACTTCAATTGAATGTACCGGGTGCAAAATAAACCGGATTTTAGTGAAACCAAAAATAATAGGATCTAATTGGGAATATCTTTCCAACGAATCCGGAAAATTGAAATTTCATAGCGGGAATCAAAAGATATGTCCAGTTGAAAATTCTGAATAGTCGCTATGGAATTCAGGCCCTTAAAAAAAGGAATTTTTGCAAACGACCTCGGATTTCGACGAAACCACTTTTGTTGGGTCCGTGATGTCAAATTATTACTAGGTTTCAAATTTCATAATTTTTCGAATCAATATGTGAGCGTGGCAAAGGAAAACGTGTTTTGACCATTTCAGTTGAATTTAATCGACTGGAAAATGGCCATTTTTCAAACGGTCTCAGAATTCGACGAAACTAGTTTTATTAGGACCGTATCGTCAATACGAAGCTAGAAAATATTTTTCGGGAATTTTTAGAGTTCGTATGTGGGCCCGGTAAATTGAAATGCGCGTTCAAATTCGATATATAGAGTTATATGTTGATTTTAACGGAAACGGATCGAAACTTTCGAATCCGCATACGATACATATCCCATTGTGTTCGGAATGGGGGTTAAACGCTATGGACGACAGGCGGTGGGCCTCGTTTAGAGGTCGTATGTAAAAGTCAACATTTTGAAATTAAAATAATAAATATAATAAAATAAAACCTCTTCCTCTCTCCTCTCCTTTTAACCTCTGCCCCCCATCACCGTTCATTTTAATCGGAAAAAAAAACCTAAACTACTTCGATACCCCCCCCCAAGGCGGCGCGCCACCGCACGACCCCCCTCCCCCCTGCGCCACCACGCGACGGAAACCCCCCCCGCCTCGCCGCGACACGCGGTAAACTCCCCCCTTCCTTCCTCCTACTGTCGATCGATACTCCCCCCTTCCTTCCTCCTACTGCCGATCGATACCCCCCCATCCTCCTGCTGCCGATCGATACCCCCCCCAATCCTCCTGCTGCCGACCGAAGACCCCCCCCCAGCGACGCTCTCCTCCCCGTTCGATCAACCACAGTAAGTTTTCTTTGTTTTAATTATCTTTATTTCAGTTTTCGTTTCTGTTTTGTGTAATAATCTTTAAATAAAAATCTAATTTATATATAAGGAGCGTTAGACTAATTTTCAGTTTTAAGGTAATAAAAATTCGATTTTTATCTATATAGAAAAGGAATAAAGGTATAATTTTCATGACATAGAAAGGTTTGATTTTGCAAAGTATAAAGGTTTGATTTTTCAAAGGTTAAAAATATAATTTTTATATTATAGAAAAATATAATTTTTATCCAGTGTAGAGAATAAAAATACGATTTTTATATAGTGGCGATGATAAAAATATAATCTTTTATATTGTAGAAGTATAAAAATATAACTTTTATATAGGTAAGATAGTAAAAATATCACCTTTATATATGTAGGGAAATAAAAATTAAATCTTTATATTTGAAAAGGCGAAATCTTTATGTAGAGGATAGCGAAGAAAAAATTTGATTTTTCTATATTGAGTAGCGAAGTAAAAATTCGATTTTTATATATTGAATAGCGAAGTAAAAATTCGATTTTTATATATTGAATAGCGAAGTAAAAATTCGATTTTTATATATGGAATAGCAAAGTAAAAATTCGATTTTTATATATTGAATAGCGAAGTAAAAATTCGATTTTTATATATTGAATAGCAAAGTAAAAATTCGATTTTTATATATTGAATAGCGAAGTAAAAATTCGATTTTTATATATTGAATAGCAAAGAAAAAATTCGATTTTTATATATTGAATAGCAAAGTAAAAATTCGATTTTTATATATTGAATAGCGAAGTAAAAATTCGATTTTTATATATTGAATAGCAAAGAAAAAAATTCGATTTTTATATATTGAATAACGAAGTAAAAATGCGATTTTTATATATGTAGAGAATACGGGCAGTGAAAATTGACAAGAGGCAAGAACGACGAAGATTTCTACCTAAGAAGAGCCGAGGCATCTGGTTTAGCAAATCTGTGAGAATTTCTCACTCTTTGATTTTAATTTTCTAGTTAAAATATATACTAGGATGCAGACGGTGTTTAGTAGCACCCAACACCCGTCGTCCACAGACCATGGACGGCTTGTATGCTTGTTTGTTTGATTTTGATGTGTAGTTGATTGTGTGATGTGATGTGAAATGAAATAAAATATTTATATAGTTAAAAATATTTTATAGTTAAAAATAGAATTTTTAACGTGTATATGAAATGAAATAAAAATAAACAAATCGGACAATTTGTTTATATACACACATTTGACTGATATTGATTGGGACGATAAATTTTACACGTCGCCCAACTGCACAAATAAAAATCTGTGTTTGATTGTTTGAAACCCCACACGGGTATTGGGATGATATTTGACGTACACTAATCCCGATTGTTTAGTTGTATGTCGATCGATTGATTGACAGACTGATATAAGCGTTGAATATTTATATTTGATGCCTATACAGTGTTGAATGCACTTTGGATGATGGTTGATTATTCATCGTTGTTATCGTATACATGTGATGTAGAAAATCCATATAATTAACATTATATGGTAATTGATTGGGCCTCATTCCAGTTTCGAAAAAGAAATATTTGAAATAAAAATATTTGAAATAGAAACATTTGAAATAGAAATATTTGAAATAGAATATTTGAAAATAGAAACATATGAAGTCGTGTTGGTTAGATTGACGCCATTTTGACGGGAACGATATCTATATCAATTTTATTCATTTTATAACGAATTTCAAAAGTGATTTCAAAATCTGAAATTTTGAAAAAAATTGAAATTCGAATTAAACTGAATAGAAGTGAATTCGAATGAAACTGAATGAAATTGAATAGAAGTGAATTCGAATTAAACTGAATAGAAGTGAATTCGAATTGAAATTGAATATAAATGAATTCGAATTAAAATCGATTTGAAATGAATTTAAAACGAATTTATATTGGAATATTCAATTTTGATTTGAAATTGAATATGAAGTTGAAAACCGTTTTGAAAACGAATTTAAAACGATTTATAAAGCACGTTTTGAATTGAAATCGACGAAGTATATATTATATATAATATATATATATAATATAATGGCCTGAATAGAACGCGCCGCACCGCGGCAGTTCGCGAATTTCGACCATTGACTTCGAACGGATATTACGGGAGATCCGACTGTCGGATTCTCCTAAAACCGGAACCGTTGGGTTCGTATCGAAAAGAGCTTTCTAACGAAGATTAGAAATTAGAAATCTAACAGTTGGATTTGGAATTATGTCCAAATCAAATTTGGAAAAGGTCGCTATAAGTGCAGTTCGATGGCCGTTGATGGAAATCGACTGTACGGGCCTTGATAAAATTATTAAAAATAGTAATAATTTGTGTAAAATCATAAGAAATGATCTGTGAAGAATCGGGGTGAAAAACTCCATATTTGAAAAGATAAAAACAGATTTTTATCGAAATGAACTAGTTTTGAACTAGAATTATAATTCTATTTATTTTTAAATAAATAAATTGGATTTGAAATGGTTTCGAAAATAACCAGAGTTTCCAACAATTTCATTGGAATGGATTTGAATCGAAATTATCTTCGGAATATTTCGATGTTGGATTTCGTGATGATACAGATATTGTTATGGGAATTTGAAAGACATATATATATATATCATTATTTCCAATACGATATTTGTTAGTCGTAGAATTTGATATTGAATATAAGCCGGTATATTTTCTATTCAGAGCCTTGTATTTAATATCAAATGTGATTTGGGTTTGTCGTGAATGGTGTCTTCATTAACACTGTTCTTAAGCCCAGTGGAGAAAATGATTAAATCTTTTTAGTTAGATTTAATGAAGTGTACCAATTAAATAATATTTAATTGGAATTGAATTCGAATTGATTCTTGGGTTTATCGTGAACAGTGTTTTATATAACACTTGTTCTTTAACCCGATAATTAATGAAACGTGATTTTGGGTTGTCGTGAACGGTATCTTCAATAATACTGTTCTTTGACCCAAAGGAGTTAAGAAAATCAGAAACTAACTGGAGGTTAGTTAAGTTGAATGGTTTCAGAGGTATTTATCTGATGTTGGTTTCGGCCTTCGGGGTTAATACTTAGGGAACTGCTCACTTGCTAATTCACAGTTAGGGGCTGAATGAAATGTGATTTTGGGTTTGTCGTGAACCGTGTCTTTAAATGACACTGATTCTTTAACCCAGTCAAAGATTAAAACTAAGTGGAGTTTTAATGAATCTTTAATTAGATTGAAATGATCGAGAATGGAGTAAAACCAGTTTTGCTTCAGGCGATAGTTAAATCTTTAATTAGATTTAAACGTGAAATGGTAATTGAATTTACCGATAACACCGTGGTGTTAGATATGAGGTATTACCAGTTTTACTTCATGGCATGAATAGGTTGGGATTGGGAAATTAAAACAAATGATTACTTCGGTAAGGTTCGTTAATCCCGACTAGTTGAATCGAAATTCAAAAGTAGATTAAAGAATAAATTTTAATGATTTATCTTTGATAAAATTAATGGGAACCTTTCCCTATGAATGTGAAATTTAGAAACTAACTGTCGGTTAGCTAAGCAGAACAGTATTCTGGATATTGATCTGATGTTGGTTTCGGCCTTCGGGGTTAATATTTGGGGAATTATTCTCTTGTTAATTTACGATTAGTGACTGATCAATTGGAATGAGGCGTATGTTGTGTTTGTGTAACACTTACTTAAAATATACGCGAGTTATTCGGAAAGACCGGGTTTATCCCATTCTGAATAACTGATACGACGATAAGGCGAAGATGAAGACGGTGGTCGAAGACCGGATGTCTTCAAGTCGTTTGGGTGATTACTGATGATCTTGATTGGGATGTACACCCAAGAAGATGGAAACAGTTGGTGATGGTCCAGACGTACTTGGAGATCGATGGATATGCGGGGTACTAGGTGCCTCCGGTTTCGTTCAGACCCAGAGCGAACTTGTAAATGGACTGTGTGTCTGACATTGGATTTTAGTCCGTGTGATTGATCTCCATTAAATATATATCTGTTTGGCGGCGGAGAATTTATTCTCTTGCTTAACGCCATTCTCTGAGACGTACGAGCTCAGGGGTTATATATTGATGGATATCAAACGCATGGAGTGAATTGCCTGTGTGGCATGCCTAAGTGGCAATTGATCGAGGCTTCTGTTGAAAAGCAAAGTCTTGTGGTGATGATCAAAGCACAGCCTGTGTGGCACAACTTTGTGTAACGTGAATTCGCGAGCCTCGCACCCCGGTTGTGAACCAAAAACGGGAGAGGACCTCAGGAAGGCCATGCGTTTCTTTCTAGCTAGGGTGGTGTCAGTGACGTACCAGCCCTGACATTTATATACTTTTCACCTGTGTGGTTGTTGCTGTTGCGAGGCGCCTCGGTTTGATCGGACGATCCGGGTACGATGGAGTCATTCGTTGGCTCATTTACGCCCCAAAGGGTGGGGAAACGTAGTGTTCAGGCATAATAATCCACATCGGTGGACCGGCCCTGTCGCTCCATGGGGCAGTTGCGGCTGTTCCTGAGGCTCAGGCTAGAGAGTCTCGAATCGGTAGAGGACGATCCCTGGCCTCGGTTCATAGATGGAAACCCAATTTCCAAATACGTGACTTTGCGATTTTGATTGTATAACCTATATATGGCGACATAGTGGTATGGGGCATTCATGCCGCCTATGATTGATACTTATGATTTGAAGTTGTTTTATACACTATACACTTATAATAGTATCAAATGATTTGTTTTAAACGTATCAAGCATTCTTGGCTATTATAAGGTAAAAACCCTATCCTCCGGCTTGCGTTGCATTGTGTGATGGGAACTGGGTCTTATAATAGCTTCATTTTTCTTTATTTAGCATTGCGCTGTTTTTTTTATGCACTGGTATTCTTGGGAGTAAACCCGTTCCGTGTTATACGACGTGGTCCCTTGATTTACCTAACTTTAAAAATAAAGATAAATAACTGTTTTAGTTCTCACACCAGTCACATGACTGACCTGGAGTTTATTGTTTTAACCTAAACTCTGGGTGCCCTTATTTTGACACGGGCAGCTAGTAGTTTTGGTTTTGCAGATTTATATTCATAGGATCCTGGTTTACAGCTGGAACGATATCCGGAAAGCTTTGTATCCGTATATCTCTTCTAGTTGTGTATTGTATTATTTTCCGCTGCTATGTATTTAAATGTAATTTAAATCTCTGATATTTCTGTGTAATATTCATTTATACTCTGTATATTCTTGTATTTTGATGGAATTGTTGTAATATACAATGAAATGTTCTTCCGTCTGCGTTCTTCTGTGGCTTGTTCTCGACAGTAATTCGTTCTTTCTCATCTCTTCGGAGACCGGGGAAGTTCGGGTCGCTTCACATAAACATTCAATAAACGTAATCAAACAAGATTATTATAACTTTTAAAAAAATCTGTTGAGTGAGAGTTCTCACATTGGTCGGTTATCGTTAAATAACGTTAAATAGTTGATTGATCCATACAGACGTTATCCTCACCAAAATTGTAAATCGCTCCAAATCAGGTTCGTTGTGAAGCTGTCGTCGATATGGTTCCAACATATCATGTTTCACTGAATTCCGGTATCGTATGAAAACATCACGCTTTATACAAGATTGAACACATATTTAAATAACATAACTATCATTAACTAAATTAATTAAGCATAATCTACCTCTTAAACTCTTTGCTTATCTCTTCCTCCTCTACAAGTTCCGCACGTTGCCTCCTCCTTCCATTGCCATCATGCAACTTTCCTCCCCCTTTTCTCACACACCATTACATTAAAATTCAAACTATTATTACCAACATGCTTCTCTTCTTCTCCTCTACAACTCCATATACATTTCCTCGAATATGTCACTAATTCCATGAATGCGTGCTCCAGTGTTTTTCATGCTGTCCAGTCATGGTCTCAACACCAAAACTCACGAAATTCCCCAAAATTTTACAAATAGGTGCAAAATCACCTTCTCAACCCCAAACGAACGTAGATTGGAGAATCAAAGCTTCAGTCTTCAAATATTTGCAATCCTAATCACTTAGAGACCACACTGGAAATATTGACAGCAATAAAAAAATGATTCGAACCTCGAAAAACTTCTAATGGTTAAAGAGAATGTAACAGCCTACATTGTACGTATCGAAGGACCGTAAAACATTTTTATTTTATTCCCTGAGGGTTGGATCATTCTCATATTTTAATATGTTGGTTATGGGGATGTGAGACATGTCCATAATTTTTACCAATTTTTTGTGTGACCATTTTTCCCTTATCAATTTTGTACAGAGGATAACTTTTAACTTAGGTTGAATCAGGTGTTGAGACCTGTGTCATTGGAAATGAAATGATATTTGCCTTTCTATAGAGTGGTCACATTAAAGATTTGGCTCAGCTGTTTGGGAGGAATCGTTGTTTTAGATTTTACAGTTAGTTGTTTAGGCTTTGTAAGCCATAATGGGTTGTTTTGGGAGGCCCGTTAGTGGGCTGGTGGAAGTTATAAATAAGGGGTGGGAGGTATGGAGAATAGTTCACTTTCTTCATTCTCTCATTTGGTGGCCTTGTGTTCCTCCTTCCTCTAACACCTTTCCACCATTAAAATCGAAAGGAAGGGATTCCTAGATCTACACCATTTAAAGCTAGATCTACATCATTTGAAGTGAGAGTTCATCGAATCGAATGATTTGGATCAAGTTCTTTGCTATCCGGAATCTAATTTCACCGTTTTTGCAATGATTTGGAGAATTGGTGAGTGATATGCATCTCCCACATGGATTCAATCAAGTGTATGAGTTGTTTTAGTATATTTTCATCATTTTTAAGTGTTTTCTTATAGTTCTACATCGAGGTAAGCCTATTTTCATATGAATCACCATAGGTTCTAATTTGGCAACTTAAAACTGGTAATTTCTATGTTAATTTATATGTTTATGCAAGTTAGATCCATAATTATGTTCATATGTTCATTTATCATAACTTTGGGATAAATTGTATAATTTTGGTGGAAACTGTTATTTTCATGTTGTTAATGATTTCATATCATGTTTATGGTTGAGATTGATGAGTTGGATGAATAGATTTCGTCGAGATAGTCTATTGACGAAGTTTTGGTCCAAATTGGACTTGGATTGGCCTGGTGCAGATTTTGGGTCAATCGAGCAGGTAGTACAATGTAGTACAATTGTAGTACAGTGGTAGTACATGTCGTTGGGTCGGTCAGCCTTGTACCGGGCCGGTCGGGTTGGATCTGGTCGGGTCGGTCGAGTAAGCATGGATCCTGGTCGGTCATGCTCCAGATTTTGGGTCGGTCTTGGTGGAAGAATCGGGTCGGTCTTGCTCCAGAGTTTTGGGTCGGTCGGTTACGTCAATGACGCGGGTCAGTTAGTGCTTTTGGGTCGGTCGGTCGTGCATTTGTGAGAGATTGGGTCGGGTCGGTTAGATGGACTGGATCGGTCTGAATTGGTCTGGTCGGTCAGGATGGATTGGGTCGGTTAGAAGCTGGCCGGTCGATCGTGCTTCAAAGCTTTGGGTCGGTCACTTCTGGTCAGTCGGCTCTAGTAGGGTCATTTCTGAAAAATTATATTTTTCAGGTACTACCCAGATTTAAATAAAAAAGCCTGGAAATTTTTTTTGGGGCAACCCCCCGAACCTTAGCCGTAGCGCAGTGATGTGGTGACTTCAAAGTAAATTCAAGTAGGAATATCCGAAGTGTTGAAATGTGTTCGTTGATCGGTGTAGAACAATGAATGGTGTGACAACTTAAAGGTCGTGAGTTGGTGGATAGTGGTGTGACAACTCAAAGGTCGAGGGATAATTGTTGTCGTAAGTCCCAACAGGCTCAAAGCAGGGGTACAATAGGGGCACCTAAAAGACCGATTGTAGGTCGAGTACCTTGGGTATCGTTGAAAGGCCTAGTTGTCAAGGTTGGACAAACATACGTATTATTGAAAGGCGTATGGAATTTATGCTAGAACTGGTGTTACCATTAGCTCTTGACGTATGGCAAGGTTGGTCGTCATACAATTGACGATAGTTTCGAAGCAGGATTGGTGGTGATAGCCAGAGCCTGTCATGGTTGATTTGTTGCTTTGTTTCCAACATCGAAGGAGTTGTTCCTTGGGTGCTTGTCTAATATTGGTTTAGGCCTCTGGGGCTTGTGCTTGAGGAATGTTGAATTTGATTACGATGGTTTACCTTTACATAAGATATATAATTTGGATGTCATGAGTGTTTTTCCATGATTGAATGGGTGTTATGGTTTCCATGGATGCATGGTTGAAATGTTGTTGTAAAGGCTATCATTGTCCGATGTGGGGAAGATAAGGTTGAGTTCTTCTCTGGTGTTGTGGGTAGATTAGTATGTTTATCCATCCACTCTCATATACTTTATTGTTGATGTATGTTAGTTGTTTTATCGCTCACTAAGACTGTTGTCTGAGTCAAGGTTTTATGTTTCCCTCTTATTACCTTGGGCTTTTCATCCTTTGTGGATGGGCAGACTAGGTGGCAGGTGACAGGTGATAGCTTAGTGAGGACGATGTTACAGTTTGGAGGTGAGCTGGAGGCTTACGTAAGAGTTTTATTACGATCTAGTATTTCTGTTTTCGCTGTTTGAGTTGCACTATGAGTGTTGTAGTGAGGCTTTATGTACAAACTTTGATATTTCCTATGATGTTTGGATAATCTTTCAGGATATTGTGAAAGTTTCAAAAGTTTGTTATATGATGCTTCATTATTATTACCTATTGTATAGTTTCTACTATATTTTATCCTTGCGTTGTGAGTTCGACGACAGGTTCTGATGTTGTTATTTACCTATAATGATCGTCCACAGCTTCTTAGCATGCCTTTCAGCACATTATTCCTCTTATTTAGTGCAGGGGTTGTGGGCGGTCGTCACATTTGGTTTCAGAGCTCTAGTTATCAATTTTAGCCGAAGTTCGAAGATGTAATTACGTATGAGAGACGTATTTGTAGATTTCAGTTAGATGTATACTATATAGTATAGTAGCGTGTGTACTTCTTTCGCATCTTTTCTTGCAAGTGGCTAATCATTCTAATTTGCAGATTTAGAATGAGTCGACGAGCTTCAAGACATACTGCTAGGGAGGGGGCTGTGCCTGGAGGTGGTAATGGCGGTGCACTAGATTACCCTGCCATGTTTGAAGCCATGATGGAGGCATTCATGCGAAGGGTGCCGTTCCAGTGGCAGCCATGGTAGATGTAGGTGTTCAGTTGCCAAAGGCTGTGGATTTTGTGAAGCTGTGTAAAGATTATACATCTCTAGGAGGAAAACCATTCAAAGAAATGGAACCATCTGAAGAGGTTCAGAGGTGGATGGATTCTTGTGTCCGTATCTTTGTAGACTTGGGGTTGGATGATGCAACTAAGAGAAAGCTTATGTCAAGGCGATTGCAGGGTAGGGCCATGGAGTGATGGAATTCTTTCACACTTGAGACTCCAGAAGAGGAGATTTCATGGGAGAAACTCCAAGCTAAGTTTGAATTAAAGTTTATCTCCACTGCTCAGAAGTCTGCCTTGTTCAAGAGGTTCGTAGATCTGAAAAAGAATGGTTGTTCTGTTCTTGATTATGTCTCTGATTTCGAGGCCTTGTCCAAGTATGCTCATTCATACATTGATACACCCTTTCAGAAGAACGAGAAATTTGTTATGGGTCTGGATACCTACATAAGAAGACCGTTGATGGAACACCTTGATGACTCATTTGAGAAGCTTGTAGAAAAAGCTGTTCGCCATGAAAGCTTATTTCCTGAGGAAGAAAATGTTGTCGCTGCAACCAAGGAAGTTTAAAAACCATAGCAAGGTGGTAATAATAAGAAAAGGAAGCAACAACAGCAGAAAGGAAAGGATGGCCATAAGAAGCCTAAGAGTGAGGTGGTTTGCTTTTACTGCCAACAGAAGGCCCATTACTCGAATGAGTGCAAAAATCCCAAAGCTGAAAAGAAGTGCTTCAATTATGGAAAGCCTGGGCATGAGAAGAAAGACTATCCAGGATCAGCTAAGGGAAAACAGGTTGTGAAGGCATATGCTTTGGAAGTCATGCCATCTTCTTTAAGAGCTCCTACTGCAGAGGAGAAGGGAAATGTGTCATCCTGCAAGGTGCTCTTTCAGTTAATGGTGTTTCATTTTGTGTGTTTTTTGATACTAGAGCATCACATTCTTTCATTTGCAATAGGCTTGTGTGCCACTTGGGTTTGGAAACCGAGATTTGTGATAGACCTTTCACAGTGACTAATCCGATTGGGGGTTCATCCAATCTTTAAACGATTTGTCGTGGCCTAGTGTTGTCGAGCCATGGTTGCTCTTTTGTGTGTGATTGCTTTGTTCTTAACTTCGCTGGGTTTGGGATCATCTTGGGCATGGATTGGCTCTAGAGGTATGCGGCAAGGGTGAATTGCGAGAAGTTAGAGGTGAGAGTCAGTGATATGGAAAGGCAAAAGGTGTTCATTAGATGTAAGCCCGGAGATGGTGTCTTCGTAAGCTATCTATATTCGCTTGTGATTCCAGAGGAAGACTTATCATCAGTGCTGATCGCTAATGAGTATGAGGATGTCTTTTGACAAGGTCAAAGGTTTGCCACCGCATCGTGTGATCGAGTTTAGGATCAATTTGGTTGAGGGTGCTAGACCAATCATTATGCCTCTTAGGCGGATGTCGCCTAAGGAACAACGAGAGTTGGAGGTGCAAGTTCGTGACCTTCTAGGAAAGGGATTCATTCGGAGAAGTGTTTCCGAATGGGGTGCACCGGTCGTTTTTGCAACCAAGACAGATGGCTCGTTAATATTGTGTGTGGACTATCGTGAGATGAAAAAGGAGACCAAGAAGAACAAGCATCCATTGCCAAGGATTGATGACTTGTTCGATCATTTTCACGAAGCCAAAGAGTTTACTCAAATGGATTTGGCAACGGGATTTCACCAGTTGAGGGTGGCGAGGGATAATGTACCAAAGACTGCTTTTAGGATACCATCTGGTTTCTTTGAATGGTTGGTGATGCCATTCGGGTTGACTAATGCGCCAGCATATTCTGTGGATCTTATGTATAGAGTTTTCAGAGATCAGTTGAACAAGTTCGTGCTTGTGTTCGTAGATGACATTCTGGTTTACTCTTGGAATGAGGAAGAGCACAAGACGCACTTGAGAATTGTGTTGGAAATCTTGCGAAAGCATTAGCTTAAGGCTAGGTTTTCGAAGTGTCACTTCTGGAAGAGTGAAGTGAGGTTCTTAGGCCATGTTGTTTCTGGAAATGGAATAGTAGTTGACCCTACTAAAGTGGCAGCAATCTAGGACTATGATAGACCTAAGAATGCAATGGATGTGAGAAGTTTCCTTGGGGTGGCTGGTTATTATCGACGGTTTATCAAGGATTTCTCCAAAATAGCTGCATCTTTGACAGGATTGACGAAGAAGAACCAAGTGTTCACATGGGATGCAAAGTTTGAGCGAGCGTTCGGAAGTCTGAAGGAGAAACCGATGAGTTCTCCTGTGTTGACTATTCCTTGTGGGAATGAGGAGACGGTGGTATACACTGATGCATGTGGCACTAGACTTGGAGCAGTGTTGATGCAGAAGGATAAGGTTGAAGCCTACGTGAGTCGATAGCTGAAGCCGCATGAGAGGAATTATCCAACCATGACTTGGAGTTGGCAGCGATTGTGTTTACTCTGAAGATGTAGAGACACTACCTGTTGGGAGTTCGATTCGAGTTGTTTATGGATCACAAGTCGTTGAAGTATCTTTTCTTCCAAAAGGACTTAAATCTTTGGCAGCAACGATGGTTGGAGTTTCTGGCATCATATGATTTTGGTATAACCTATACTCCTGGTAAAGGTAACGCAGTTGCAGATGCGTTGAGTCGAAGAGACGCAAGTTTGCGAGTGATGTTTTCAAAATGGAAGAGCCTCGAGTATTTGGCAACGTTTGATTTTAGGCCATGGTGTAAGTTGGAACCTGAAATGTTAGCAAGTTTATCGATAAGATCTACTCTTATCGAAAGAATTGGTGAGGGCTAAAAGCATGATATAAAGCTTGTCGAATTTATCCAGAAGTTGGAACCATAGAATAAATAATTCAAAGTCAATCGGGAAGGTTGGCTTCAAAAGAAAGGGCGATTAGTTGTTCCTAATATCAACGGATTGAGAGATGAGGTTTTGAAGAATGTCATCACTCAAAGTTGACAATTCATCCCGGTGGTAATAAGATGTATCAGCACATGAAGAGAGTCTACTACTGGGAGGGGATGAAAGGAGATATTGGAAAGTTCATTTCCAAGTGCATGAACTATCTGTAACACCCTGCAATTTTAACAACATTAGAAGAGGATAAATTAAATAATAATTAATTTAATATACAGAACTAAGGGAAATGGACTACGCCATTGCGTTTGTCTTGAAATTTTGTTCAAGATAGACATTTGGTTTGCATAAAACGGACACTTCATAAAGAAGTTACGAAGGTTTGAAGTTTGTATACGCGCAAGATAATTATATATATACATATATAGGGCCAAGGAATTAGAAATTTCAGTTCAAAATTCGAAATTACGGAAATTGAGGGAAGTGGGAAAAATCCCGCCTAGGGAAGTCGACCTCATAGGAGGGGTGTCAACCCCGGGGTCGACCCCCTCGAGGTCGACCCCCCTAGGGCTGAGGTGGCATGATGGATTTTGGAGGCTGGCAGCTATATATAAAGGTCCATTTCTCTTGTTTTCTTCACTGAAAATCAATGGGGGCCAAACGCTGCCAGTGCTTGAACTGAACTAAATCCTTTTCTTCTACAACTATCAACTAGAGCTAATCAGTTAGAGATTCGAGTTTAGAACCGAGATTCAACACCAACAATTTCTCTTCTATCTTCTAAAATCCAAACACTGCGAGTTTAGTTATTTTTAGATTTAAATGACTAAAAGTAAACATGATATGACTGTGATTTGGATCTGCTATAGATTATGAATCTATGATATCCTTGGATCTTAACCTTTCTCATGCTAGATCTATTTTTATAGATCTAATTCTCTTGTGGTTAATTTATCATGTCACATATGTGGATCTTAAACTTTATCTATGTTTATGGTTGATTTGGATCTATCATTATTTGGACAGCTAAAATCTTACTTAGATCTAATTCTCCCTCTAAATCATCTTGTACCTATCATGTGGTGGTTAATTTAGATCGATCATCAATTGGACATATGAATCCTTATTTAGATCTGTTCATGCCTATTAGAACATCCTTATTATGTTAGATCTAGTTTTATCATCACCTGTTCACTAGATCTGCTTTTATGTCCACCTTATTATTATGCTAATCACATGTACATCCCATCACCTTTCCCTTTTTATTGTTTATGGACAGACTACTCTCTAGCCTAGGCATGCCACCAAACATATGCGAATGCGTTAGTTAGGGAACATGGGGGGGGGGAGGGATATTAGAATTGGCAAAATTTTTATGATGAATATGAATTTGGACATATAATTCACTATGAATTTAATTGGGTAAATGGGCATGAACACCTATAAGACATAGGTAATTAATTGGTTAAAATGCTTAGGATTACAGTGATTAGAAACTGTAACTGCACTTATGACACAAGGTTAGATTGCATTTGTGGTGGAAGTCTGCTCGGACCCGACCGACACATCCAGCAACCGCAAATGTTGGATCTAATGTGAGTGGTCTAAGTGCACAAATACGAGACGGGCTAAGACATGAGGTTAGACCCAACTTGTGGAAGAAGTCTGCCCGGACCCGACCGGCATATCCAGCATCCACAACCCGTAGGCCTAATTTAGGAGATCTAGCCCATTATAAACCATAAATTGACATGGTAAGAAATTGAAATACTTAACCTAGTTCAATCCATAGGGATTGGGTGAACGTAAACATGAATGGGGGTAAAGTAAACTTGTTTGAACAATGGGAGGGTTAAGTTAAGTATATCTGAGATGGGTGGGTAATATTTAAATATAGGCCCACGAATCTTAACCAATTGGGGGTTATGTATTAAAGGCACCTATAGGTAAGCATAACCGGTAGAAAGATTGGGGTTATATAATTAAAGATACGCTTTAGGGTAAATATAACCTATAGAAAACCTAGTGGGGGATACAAGACAAAATGGAGAACTTGTATCATATTGTGTGGGACCCATTTCACTCTATAGCCCGGAGTAGGTATCAAATAAAGTACTACGAACTAGGTTGGAGAAGGGGCACGCTTACTGAACTGATTGTAAAAAATCCAAACGTGGAGGGCGGTGTGGGCGGCATAAACTGACCGGGTCATGTGCATGTATGGGCCGGGCAGAGGGGGAAAAGACGACCGAGACACCTGTAGATATGGGGTTGTGCATACCAGTGAAGGGTTGCCACTTTAGGACGTGATACATCCTACGGTGGGACTGGCACAGAGTATCTACGCAGATTAGGGAGCCGATCGATTAGGGTAGTAGTTAGGATACATTCGGACGTATGTCTAAGTCTAGCACCTTACAATGGAAAGGATCATCTCATTCTGGTTATACTATTAATAGTGCAGAGTAATCATTAGGGAAGCATATAACTCTATCCTATTACCTTGTCATGCTTACCATTTTTTGTATTTATCTCTCTCTTATCCACTTTATATGCCTGTCATGCTACTTTTATTTATTTACTTGCTAAAAGTAACTAGACTCGAAAGACTTTATGTATGACCCATTTTGTTTCCTCTTCTTTCTTCTGTTTCCCCCAGGTTCTCAGGGCGGGAACACTCAGGCTTAACCGTAATTCTGCTTATCTTGCTAAGGAGTTACTCTTGAAGTATTGCTCAAGTCCTTATCTCTAATATGGCTTTGTCTCTTTTTGGGGAATTATGCTTTTTATGTACTCTGATGGAACAAGACAGAAAGTTTTATGTTTTTGTAGTGGCTTATATGTAGTTTCAGACTTGTGATATTTTGAAACACGATGTTATGATTTATGTTTGAAATAAAAATTTAAATTCCGCTGTTGCTTTAATATCTATCTTGTAATGTTTCTGTTTCTGTTTACCTATAACGCTTCACGAAACTTAATGTATTCTCTTAATGAGTGACATAATGGACGTGGGGCGTCACACTTGGTATCAAAGCTGAAGGTTACCAGTTAAGATAAAAGTTTTTGAAAATTATTTTCAAAATGGGTTTAAAAGAAAGCATTTTCAAAAAGAAAAGTCTGTTTTGAAAAACATTCCCTAAAAATCCATAAGTAATATCTTTCGATCCCTTGTCTGAATCACTTTCCTTTTCTTTTTCAGCATATCTGGGGACCCTATATTCCAGATGGCGTTATGATACCAGGCTGGTTCCGTAGATATATAGAGGCCGCGGCGCCCGCCCAAGGCCAAGGAAACGTTCCTCCCCCACCTGCACTCGTTGTTCCTTCTCCTCCTCCGCGTGCAAACAACTTCTCTAAGATCTGCAAAAATTTCCGTGCTATAGGAGGAAAGCCATTCCAGGGAACCGAGACATTCATAGTGGCAAGGAATTGGCTCAAGGAGACCGAGGACTTGTTTGTAATCTTTGAAGTGGAAGATCGAAGGAAGATTCAGTTAGCTGTCTGACTACTGAAGGATGAAGCTTCCTTTTGGTGGGAGGTAACCCAACTAGGTCATCCAGTGGAAACTTGGGATGATTTTAGATAGAGGTTTCAAATGAAGTTTCTTTCCCAAGCTGAGAAAAGCATGCAAATGGATAGGTTCTTAGCACTTAAACAAGCAAACTTGACGGTTAAAGAGTATGTGAACAAATTCAACCAGCTGGTAAGATTTGGACTGGAACTAATGGATACTCCGCATAAGAAAGCTTTATGGTTTGCTAAAGGGCTGAATGAACCCCTTCATGGGTTAGCTATGTCCCATATTCCAGTGGGGGCAACTTTTGAAAGGCTTGTTGATATGGACTTGATGTATGAGGAAGAGAGAGGATAAAAGAAGGAAGTAAAGGCCGAGGAAACAACGCAAAATAAGAAGGTATGCCCAAGAAAGGGCAGCAACAACAACAACAAAAGAAAGGCGGAAAGAATGACAAGGCTAAGGATAAGAGAAGTGTCACAGTTGTGGGCGAGAAGGTCGCTTGGTGAAGGACTGCAAAAGAAGAAAGAATTCTTGCTTTAATTGTGGAGAGGTCGGACATTTTGCTAGGGAGTGCCTAAAGAAACGGGGACAAGGTCGGAGGGCAGGAACTTCTGGAGGACAAGTGCATGCTCTCGCGATCAGTGCTCCTAATAGAAGTAGAAAAATTTCTGTGGAAGGTTTAATTTCTCTTTCAAATCATCCTATTAGAATAGTTTTTTATTCTGGAGCTTCACATTCATTTATATCTAGTTCTGTGGTCGAATCTCTGCACTTAATTACTAGTATGGTAGCGGATCCCGTAGTTGTCTCAAACCCCATTGGTGGTTCGGCTCATTTATCTATGATTTGTCGGGGTTTGAGAATATCTGTGTTAGGCGCCGAGTTTGAATGCGATGCGTATGTGCTCGGTTTTATGCGCTATGGTTTGATTCTAGGGATGAATTGGTTAACCACGTATGGTGCCATTCTAGATTGTGAGAGGAGAGTTGTTAGACTTTTGACTTGCCATAGGAGGACCCTCGAGATTTCTTGTGACCCACAAGGATATGTTATGCTTAGTTTCCTAGAGTCCCTTGATGCATCTATCGATGATTTACATTTTGTTCCTATATTCCGAGATTATTTTGATGTTTTTGATGAGGTACAGGGTTTACCTCCGAGGTGCGAGATCGATTTTCGTATATATCAGGTGGACAATGCAAAGCCCGTTGCATTACCACTGCGCCATATGGCTCCAAGGGAAAGGAGGGAGCTTAGCAAACAAGTAGGGGAGCTACTTGAAACAGGATTTATTAGGCGAAGCATATCTGAATGGGGTGCTCCAGTAGTATTCGCGACTAAGGCAGATGGTTCGCTTCGTTTGTGTGTGGACTATAGAGAATTGAATAAAGTCACTAAGAAGAACAGCCACCCACTTCCGGGGATAGATGACTTGTTTGACCAGCTTATTGGTGCCTCGGTATTCTCTCAGTTAGACTTGGCCATGGGTCATTAGTTGAGGGTGGCTGAGGACAGTATAGACAATACTGCTTTTAGAACACCGGATGGTTTCTTTTAATGGCTAGTTATGCCTTTTGGGTTGACGAATGCACCCTCCTATTTTGTTGATCTAGTGAGTAGTGTGTTTTAGGAGTTTCTAAATAAATATGTCGTAGTCTTTGCTGATGATATCTTCATCTTCTCCAAAAGCGAAGAAGAGCATGCCCAACATTTGAGAGAAGTTTTGAAAAGTCTCCGTGAGCATCAGCTTAAGGCAAAGTTCTCCAAATGCCATTTTTGGAGAAAAGAGGTGAGATTCTTAGGGCATGTGGTCTCCAAAGAAGGGATAGCTGTAGATCCCTTAAAGGTGGTTGTAGTCCACGATTGGCATATTCCAAAAAAAGCAATAGAGGTGCGAAGCTTTCTTGGATTGGCAGGATATTAAAGGAAATTCATTAAGGACTTCCTAAAGATATCAGCCCCGCTCACCAGGCTGACGAAGAAGAACTTGGCATTTTCATGGGATATAGATTGTGATGTGGCTTTCCAACTGTTAGGGACTGCGGAATGGATCGTTCAGGCAAAGCAAACACTAGAGGGGGGTGAATAGTGTTTGTAGAAAGTTAAACAAAACTAAAAACAAGAGAGAACTATGGGATGAATTAAACACCACAAACACAAACACAGACACAGAGACAAAATAAACAAAAACAAAATTGCAGAAAAGGAAAGAACACACCAGATTTTATAATGGTTTGAGTTACTCCTATGTCCAGTCCCACACAACGTTATGTTATGCAGAGTTTTATTACTCTTTCAGTAATCAATTACACCCTCCTTGATTTCACGGCTCACAAGGAGACACCGATTCCTCCTTTCTTGATTTCACAGCTCAAAAGAACACACCGACTCCTATTTCCTTGATTTCACGGCTCACAAGGACACACCGACTCCTCTTTGACTCACAACAAGGTTTATTCAACCCAACTAATTACTAACCAGCCCTATAACTCTTCAATAGCACTTGATTCAGAGAGTAGAGAGTGTAGAGAGAAGAAGTTTTATCAAAACAGAATTGAATTTGGTAGAGCATAAGTGTAAAAACATAAAAATGAATAAGAATAATGGTAGAATGAAAGGAGATGAAGATGGAGAAGAAGAGATGTTAGAAAATTCGGTTTTAACCTCTTTTTATAGGTTATGAAGGGTTGCAACGATTCTGAAGCGTTTCAAATAATGAAAACACACTTCCCTTCAAATTTAGAAAAAAAGCTGTTATATGTCGACATAGCCATGTGTAAATTTTATTTTCAAAGCATTTTTCAAGTATTTTGATATAAAATTAATTCTAAAAATTCTTGAATAAAATTCTAATGTTGTAAATCAATATTATATGATAGAAAATACACATCAAAATATATTTTTTAACTATTAAATATATTTAGAAAATTATAAGGTTTTAAACTATATAAAATATAAATAAAGTATATATATAAAACTCAATTTTGAAAATCAAAGAAGAATGAAAATAGAATAAAATAGAAAAATAAAATAGATAAGATTGAGGATAAAAAGAAAACAAAAATAGAGAGGATTGAGGATAGAATTGAAAATCAGAATTTGAGTTTGAATTTGAATTTGAACCTGGAGTGCTATTTTGAGTCTTACAAAATCTAGACTCTATAAAAATATTATTCTTGAACTCTTGAAATCTTGATTACTCATGAGTCTTGAATCTACTCTGAATTCTGAATCTCTAAAATCTCTTAAATTGTACAGTCTTCAGTATTAATTCCTGTATACAAATTCTATATATATATATATATATTCTAAATAAAGATGTTAGTATATATTTTATAATCAATGATAATTGAAATAAGGTTGTTTTCATCAAAACTACATTCTCCCACAATCTCCCCCTTTTTAATGATGACAACCTTAGTTTATAAAATATCATACATGTATATACCTGTTTGATGATGATATTATATTCTCCCTATCAATAAAAATTCTATAAAACTATGCCTATATTTTATAATTTCTCCTCCTTCGGCATTATAAAAAAGAAAGATTTAAAGATACTCATCCTAAGTTTAAACAACTGTAGAAACTAAGTAATATTTAAACAAATGCTCCCTTTAAATTGTATAATTCCCTGAATTATGACATAAAATACTCCCTCCTAATCTAATAATCATATATTTATTTTGTAGAAGGTTTAGAACAATATCAATCATAAATAACAATTTTATTTATGTTAAACAAACACGTGTACGTATACATGGATTTATACATATACCTATACGACATACCATAAGAACGTAATAAAGCTAAACCTAGACAAACCTTAAACATTAAATTATTTGACAATGGGGGACTTATGAATTGGACAATTTGGATAATGGAGATAGAATTCTCCATTCTTTTCAATCACATTCCCATTTTCGTCAAATAGGACTTCTCCTACGCATTCAACGTTATCATCTTCGTCCGTAACCGTTGTTTGAGCCTCTTGATGTTCTTCCTCCTCCATCATTTCTTTCTCATCCGGTTCTTCCTCCGGTTCTTCTTATGGTTCTTCCTCTTCTTCCATTGGTTGATTATCATCATTGATGATAATCGGGTTAGTCTCATTATCCATTTAAAACTTTAATAGACTTCTCATCACTATTCCTTGTTTGTTTTGCTCTTGACTTATTCTAATTTGAATCACTTGCATCTCAGCCACCATTTGCAGTAAATACTCCATTTTCTCTTCAATTTTGATTACTCTAGAGAGCGTAGATCGTTGAAATGGACTCTCGGATTGTCCAGCGTATGAATCAGAGTTGTTTTGAGTATTTTGATTAGTGGAAGCCATTGTAATTTTTAATTTAGAGTTTTAGAGAGAAGAAGAATGAGAATGAAGAAAGAAATTCGAATAAAGGATTTAAATAGTTAGAATAACTAACTTATGGTGGGAATTAATTTTAACAATTTTCAGTTATACGTCGACATACCAGAATATTCATGTCGACATAGTGTTGTTGCAAATTTTATTATTTTAATTCCTTATTATTTATATATATATATATTACTACTTTAATTATTTTAATTTACTTACTGAACATATACCTAATTCTCTCCTATATTAAGTGAATGTTGCTTCATTTAATGGTTTGGTTAATATATTGGCTATTTGTTTATCTGTTTCTATAAATTCCAGTGAAATCTTTTCTTTACTTATATTATCTCTTAGAAAATGATGTCGCACATCAATATGTTTAGTTCTTGAATGATGAGTAGGATTTTTAGATATATTTATAGCACTTGTATTATCGTAGTATATAGGTGATTTACTTATGTTTATACCAAAATTGTTTAGAGTTTGTTACATATAAATTACTTGTGAACAAGCCAAAGCAGTAGATATATATTCTGCTTCAGTTGTTGATAAAGATACAATATTTTGTTTCTTACTAAACCAAGATACAAGGGAATGTCCTAGAAAATGACATGTTCCACTAGTACTTTCCAATCAGATTTACATCCCGCGTAATCATCATCACAGTACGAAACTAGGTCGAATGAATCATTTTTAGGATAAAATAATCCAAAATCTGATGTATGCTTTACATATCTCAAAATATGTTTTATGGCTGTTAAATGAGTTTCATTAGGTTGTGATTGATATCTTGCACAGGGACATACACTACGCATTATATCTGGTCTACTAGCGGTTATATATAATAATGATCCTATCATTCCTCTATATAGTTTTTGATCAACATCTTTTGATGTATCATCTTTACTTAAAGCAATATTAGTTGCCATACGTGTTGGTCTACCATTTGTTGTTGTTAGATTGTATTTATTAATTAAATCACTCGCATATTTTTCTTGATTAATAAGTATTCCATTCTTTAGTTGTCGAATTTGTAAACCTAAAAGAATGATAATTCTCCCATATGGCTCATTTCAAACTCTTTGGTCATAATATCTAAAAACTCTTTGTTCATTTTTTCATTTATCGACCCAAAGATTATGTCATCAAAATATATTTGTACTAATTGTATATCTTTGTTATTTTTCTTAATAAACAGCGTATTATCTAATTTTCCTATTTCAAAGTTTGATTGTAGTAAATAATTTCGTAATCTACCATACCAAGCTCAAGGAGCCTGTTTTAATCCATATAATGCTTTCTTTAGTTTATATACGTGATCAGGTAACTTTTCATCTTCAAATAGGGGTGGTTGCTCTATATATACGTCTTCTTTGACAAAACCATTTAGAAATGCACTTTTAACATCCATTTGATATAATTTGAAATTATTATAGTTTGCAAAGGCTAGTAAAATTCTAATAGCTTCTAGTCTTTCTATGGGAGCAAAAGTTTCATCGTAATCTATTCCTTCTTCTTTAGTATATCCTTGTGCTACTAGTCGTGCCTTATTTCTTACTACCTCACCATGTTCATTCCTTTTATTTTTATAGACACATTTGGTTCCTATAATTTTTTTATCCTCTGGTCTAGGAACAAGTTCCCATACTTCATTCCTAGTAAATTGATTCAATTCTTCTTGCATAACAAGTATCCATGAATCATTGGAAGAAGCTTCCTTTGGATTTTTAGGTTCTATAGTTGATATAAATGCAGTATTACTCATATTATTTAGTTGATTACGAGTTCTAATAACGGATTCAATATCCCCTAAAATATTTTCTATGGGATGGTCTCTAAGTAATCTAATTCTTTTATTTAGTTGGTTATCTTCATTATTTATCTCATTAACTTCATCCTCACAATCGTATTTATTATTTTGAGTTATACTTTTATAGTTTTCATCGAAAGATATGTTTAATGTTTCTTCCATAGTGTTGGTTCGAGTATTAAAAACTCTATATGCCTTGCTTCTTTCTGAATATCCAATAAAAATTCCTTTATCTGAATTTGAATCAAATTTGTCTAAATTATCCTTTGTATTAAGTATAAAAAAGTTACTTTGAAATATTTTAAAATAAGATACTTTTGGTTTCTTATTATATAAAAGTTCATAAGGAGTTATATGAGTCAAAGGTCTAATTGAAATTCTATTAATAATATAACAAGCTGTTGCTACTGCCTCAGCCCAAAAATTCCTTGGTAAATTACTATCGGGTAACATAGTTCTTGCACATTCTTGTATCATTCTATTTTTACGTTCAACTACTCCATTTTGTTGTGGAGTTCTTGGAATTGAAAAATTGTGGGTTATTCCCTTTTTATTGCAATATTTTTCAAAATTTTCATTTTCGAATTCCCCACCATAGTCGCTACGTATCATTTTACTTTTTAGTGATAATAAATTTTGAATTCTTTAGAAAAAGTTTTAAATTGATCGAAAGCATCACTTTTACTTTTAAGAAACAAAGTCCAAGTGTATCTAGAAAAATCATCAACTATTACGAATACATATCTGTTATGATTTATTGATTGAGTTTGAGATGGACTAAATAAATCCATGTGTATTAACTCTAATGGTTTTGAAGCAGTGATTTCTTCTTTTGATTTAAATGAACTCTTCCTTAATTTTCCGTTTTGGCAAGCATCGCATAAGTTATTAACTTTGAATTTCATTTTGAGAATCCTCTAACCTAATCTAGTTTAGAAATTCTAGAAATATGTTTGAAATTTATATGACCAAATCTCTTGTGCCAAATCCAAGGATCGTGTATTGGCCATAAGACATAAATATCATTGGAAATTTTCATACTAATATATAAATATTTTCTTTCTATCTCCTTCAAATATAACTTTTGAATTCCTGCCTTCTATGAAACATTTATTCTTTTCAAATTTTGTTTTGTATCCTTTATCGCAAAGTTGGCTTATACTTAGCAAATTGTGTTTTAAATTCCTAACTAATTGAACATCAGAAATAGTAGGAGTTTCAGAATTACCGACATTGTCGATTCCAATGATGTATCCTTTAGAATTATCTCCGAAGTTTACCAATCCACCATCTTCATACTTCATATTATTGAGTAGTTCTAGATTTCCAGTCATATGTCTCGAACAACCACTATCCGGTATCCATTTGTTCTTTTCATTTCCACCAGTTGCTTTTCAGAATTTGAATTTTCAATAGCCATGTAACACGCCAGTTCAAGATTTGAATCTCCAATAGCCACCTCACCCATCTTTTCAACTTTTGAGTTTTCAAAAGTCATAGCACTCATCCTTTTATGTATTGACCAATATTTCAGTAGATCATACGCTTCCTTAACATTAAAATATGCAGACACTTATAACATTGATGCAATGCATGAATTGATACTAGCATTATCATAGATTCCAAAATTTTCCATTTTACCAAATTTTCAAAAATCAGATTATGATTTTTTTTGAAAGACCTTGCTATGATACCAATTGTTAGGGACTGCGGAATGGATCGTTCAGGCAAAGAAAATTCAAGAGGGGGGTGAATAGTGTTTGTAGAAATTTAAACAAAACTAAAAATTAGAAAGAACTATGGGATGAATAAAACACCACAAACACAAACACAGAGACAAAATAAACAAAAACAAAAATGCAAAAAAGGAAAGAACACACTAGATTTTATACTGGTTCGGATTACTCCTACGTCCAGTCCTACACAACGCAGAGTTGTGCAGAGTTTTATTACTCTTTCAATAGTCAATTACACCCTCCTTGATTTCATGGCTCATAAGGAGACACTGATTCCTACTTTCTTGATTTCACGGCTCACAAGAACACACCGAATCCTATTCCCTTGATTTCACGGCTCACAAGGACACACCGACTCCTCTTTGACTCACAACAAGGTTTATTCAACCCAACCAATTGCAAAACGGCCCTATAACTCTCCAATAACACTTGATTCAAAGAGTATAGAGTGTAGAGAGAAGAAGTTTTATCAAAACAGATTTGAATTCGGTAGAGTATAAGTGTAAAAACCATAAAAATGATTAAGAATAATGGTAGGATGAAAATAGATAAAGATGGAGAAGAAGAGATGTTAGAAAATTTGGTTTTAACCTCTTTTTATAGGTTATGAAGGATTGAAACGATTCTGAAGTGTTTCAAATAATGAAAAGACACTTCCCTTCAAATTTAGAAAATAGCTGTTATATGTCGACATAGCCATGTGTAAATTTTATTTTCAAAGCATTTTTCAAGTATTTTGATATAAAATTAATTCTGAAAATTCTTGAATAAAATTCTAATGTTGTAAATCAATATTATATGATAGAAAAAACATATGAAAATATTTTTTTTAAACTTTATAAATATATTTAGAAAATTATAAGGTTTAAAGTATATAAAATATAAATAAAGTATATATATAAAACTTAAGTTTGAAAATCAAAGATGAATGAAAATAGAATAAAATTGAAAAACAAAATAGATAAGATTGAGGATAAAAAGAAAATAAAAATAGAGAGGATTGAGGATAGAATTGAGAATTAGAATTTTAGTTTGAATTTGAGCCTAGAGTGCTATTTGAAGTCTTACAAAATCTAGACTCTATAAAAAATATTATTCTTGAACTCTTGAACTCTTGAAAACTTGAACTCTTGATTACTCATGAGTCTTGATTCTACTCTGAATTCTGAATCTCTAAAATCTCTTAAACTGTACAGTCTTCAGTATTAATTCCTGTATACAAATTCTGCATATATATATAATCCAAATAAAGATGTCAGAATATATTTTATAATCAATGATAATTGAAATAAGGTTGTTGTCATCAAAACTCCATTCTCCAACACCAACGACTGAAGAGGGCTCTAACAACAGCCCCAGTCTTGACCTTGCCTGATGGGAATAAAGTGTTTACAGTTTACATTGATGTGTGTGGTACTGGGCTCAGTGCGGTTCCGATGCTAGAAGGAAAGGTATTGTGTTATGGGGGTAGACAATTGAGAGTTCATGAGAAGAACTACCCCACACATGATTTAGAGCTAGCTGCCATAGTATTCGCGCTCGAGATGTGGCGTCGTTATTTACTTGGAGAGAAGCTCGAGTTATATACCGATCATAAATCTCTCAAGTATTTATTCTCGCAGAAGGACCTTAATTTAAGGCAACAAAGATGGATGTAGTTCCTAGCTTCTTATGAATTTGGAATTGCATATGCCTCTGGCAAGGGTAATGTGGTGGCCAACGCACTAAGTAGGAAGAGGATGGCCTCAAGTCCTCTGTTCATGGAAAGGAAAAGCTTGGAGTTCATATCAACTTTTGACTTTAGACCCTCCATAGAGATTTTGCCTGATTTATTTGCATCACTAGAAGTACGACCAACTCTTATGGACTAGATAGGGGCTTCGCAACAAGGTGACCCACGTATTTTAGACATCATGCATAAGCTTAGAAAAGGGGAGACTTCTAGTCACCTTAGTGGATATTCTATAGATGAAAAGGGGTGGTTGCGACGAGATGGAAGGCTTTGTGTTCCTCAAACTGGAAGCTTGATAAAGGCAGTCCTAGAAGAATCCCACCATTCTAAGATGACTATTCATCCAGGCGGTGATAGGATGTATAGAGGCATGAAGAGGGTTTTCTATTGGGCTGGGATAAAGAAATATGTGGCAGGGTTTGTTTCTCAATGTTTAGTTTGCCAACAAGTTAAAGGTGAGCAAAAGAAGCCCGGTGTTTTACTTCATCATTTAGAGGTTCATCAGTGGAAATGGGAGAGCGTCTCTATGGATTTCATAGATGGTTTGCCTAGATCGAAGAAAGGCAACACCAGTATCTGGGTTGCGGTGAATAGACTCACTGAGAGCACTCATTTCATTCCAGTTAGGAGTAAGAGGACAACATCATGGTTGGCAGCAATTTACATTCGTGAGATAGTCCGTATTCATGGAGTACCTTCCAGCATCGTAAGCGATCGTGACCCCATCTTTACCAGTGAATTTTGGAGGAGCTTGTAAGAAGCATTAGGTACATAGTTGGAATTGAGAACCGCTTATCATCCTTAGACTGATGGACAGATGGAGAGGGTGAACAGAGTTCTTGAGGATTTCTTAAGGCTGTGTATCCTAGACTTCGGAGGGACTCGGGAAGAGCATCTTCCTTTAGTAGAGTTTGCCTACAACAACATTTATCAAGCTAGCATTGGTATGGAACCCTTCGAAGCATTGTACGGATGACCCTATAGATCACCAACTTGTTGGTGCGAATCTACAGAAAGATTATTACTTGGACCTGATATGGTTAGAGAAAAGTCCGAGAAAATTGATCTTATTCGACAGCGAATGAAGACATCCCAAGATAGGCAGAAATCGTACGCAGACAAGAGAAGGACTGACATCGTATTTGAAGTGGGAGACTTAGTTTTTATTAAAGTATCACCTCTGAGGAATGTGGTTCGCTTCGGATCTATAGGGAAGTTGGCACCCAGATTTGTGGGACCATTTCCCATAACTGAAAGGATCGGCCAAATGGCCTATAAAGTAAAGCTCCTAGAAAATCTATCTGGCGTTCATGATGTTTTCCACATTTCTCATCTGCGGAAGTTCTTACATGACACCGTGGAAGTTGTAGAGCCAAGTATATTAGAGGAAGTAGAAGTGGAACGGGAGGCAATAGTTAGACGAGTTCCTACACGTATTCTTGGATCAGAAGTTAAGAAGCTACGCAATAAAGAAATCAAGCTGATAAAGGTTCAATGGGGAGATAACCCAAAGGATGCGACTTGGGAGACCGAAGACAAGATTCGTGCTTTGTACCCTTTCCTTTTCGAGGGTATGTTCTTAACTCCTTTTATAAAGTTTTATCTATGCTTGTTTCAATCATTTGAGTATGTCCTATCTATAGTATTTTCGACCTTTAGATAGGAATCCTATGGATGTAAACATGTGTTTGAGACATGTTATGTTTGATGGATGCAAGTGTTTGCTAGTGCTTGTCTGTGGATGCATACACACATATAGGCACTAGATCGGCGCAATCACTCTCATACTGCATATGGACGTGTGTGCATTTTTATTTTCTTTAGTGGGTGAAAATGGATGTATTAGCATATGGATGTGCATTTGGACGAATGAGTATGCTCACATATAGAACTTACATGTTATAATAGGATTATTCGCATACATATTGGATTCATGGCACAAACATACATTGCATTGAGGAGGTCGACTGAATCAGTAGACCGCCTAATCTTAGCACTAGTATTGGGACATATACACACACCTTTGCATATGCTCATATAAGCATTAGAAATCTTTAAGGACAATGGATGCTTGTGATTGATGAATGAGTAGATGGATGATGGACAGTAGGATATACATTCTTCCCAACTTAGAGATTTCGGGGAAGAAATCCTTTGAGTAGGGGAGAATGTAGCACCCAATAATTTTAACAACACTAGAAGAGGATAAATTAAATAATAATTAATTTAATATTCATAATTAAGGGAAACGGACTGTGTCATTGCGTTTGTCTCGAAATTCTGGTCAAGATAGACATTTGGTTTGCTTAAAACGGACACCGAATGAAGAAGTTATGAAGGTTTGAAGTTTGTATACGCGAAAGATAATTATATATGTACGGCCCAGGAATTCAAAATTTTAGTTCAACATTCGAAATCACGGAAATTGAGGGAAGCGGAAAAATCCTGCCTAGGGGAGTCGACCCCATAGGAGGGGTGTCGACCCCGGGGTCGACCCCTCAAGGGGGTGTCGACATGGGTCGACCCCTTAAGGGGAGTCAATCCCCCTAGGGATGAGGTGGCAGGACAAATTTTGGAGGCTGGCAGCTATATATAGAGGTCCATTTCTCTTGTTTTCTTCACTGAAAATCAATGGAGGCCAAACGCTGTCGTGCCTGAACTGAACTGTTCTTCTACAACTATCAACTAGAGCTAATCAGTTAGAGATTCGAGTTTAGATCTGAGATTCAGCATCAACAATTTCTTTTCTATCTTCTAAAATCCAAACACTATGAGTTTAGTTAACTTTAAAATGGCTAAAAGTAAACGTGATATGACGGTGATTTGGATCTGCTATAAATTATGAATCTATGATATCCTTGGATCTTAACCTTTCTCATGCTTGATCTATTTTTATAGATGTAATTCTCTCGTGGTTAATTTATCATGTCACATATGTGGATCTTAACCTTTATCTATGTTTATGGTTAATTTGGATCTGTCATTATTTGGACAGTTAAAATCATGCTTAGATCTAATTCTCCCTCTAAATCATCTTGTACCTATCATGTGGTGGTTAATTTAGATCGGTCATCAATTGGATATATGAATCCTTATTTAGATCTATTCAAGCCTATTAGAACATCCTTATTATGTTATATCTAGTTTTATCACCACTCGTTCACTAGATCTGCTTTTATGTCCACCTTATTATTATGCCAATTACATGTCTATGCCAGTATATATATATGCTAGTTATGTTAGAATAATAACTATTGTCATCTTCCCATCACCTTTCCTTTTTTATTGTTTATGGCCAGGCTACTCTCTAGCCTAGGCATGCCGCCAAATATATGTGAATGCATTAGTTAGGGAACGGGGGAAACTATTAGAATTGGCATAATTTGCATAATGAATATGAATATGGACATATAATTCACTATGATTATAACTGGGTAAATGGAAATGAACACCTATAAGACATAGGTAATTAATTGGTTAAAATGCTTAAAATTATAGTAATTAGTAACTATAACTGCACTTATGACACGAGGTTAGATTACATTTGTGGTGGAAGTCTGCCCGGACCCGACCAACACGTCCAGCAACCGCAAATGTTGGATCTAATGTGAGGGGTCTAAGTGCACAAATACGAGACGGGCTAAGATACGAGGTTAGGCCTAACTTGTATAAGATGTCTTCCCGGACCCGACCGGCATATCCAGCATCCACAAGCTGTAGGCTTAATATGGGAGGTCTAGCCCATTATAAACCATAAATGGATATGGTAAGAAATTGAAATACTTAACCTAGTTGAATCCATAGGGTTTGGGTGAATGTAAACATGAATAGGGATTAAGTAAACTTGGTTGAACAATGGGAGGGTTATGTTAAGTATATCTGAGATGGGTGGGTAATATTTAAATATAGGCCCACGAAACTTAACCAATTGGGGGTTATGTATTAAAGGCACCTATAGGTAAGCATAACCGGTGGAAAGATTGGGGTTATATAATTAAAGACACCCTTTAGGGTAATTATAACCTGTAGAAAATCTAGTGGGGGATACAAGACAAAGGGGAGAGCTTGTATCATATTGTGTGGGACCCGTTTCAGTCAGTATCCCGGAGTAAGTATTAAACAAAGTACTCCGAACTAGGTCAGAGAAGGGGCATGCTTACTAAACTGATTGTAAGAGATCCAAACGTGGAGGATGGTGTGGGCGGCGCAAACCAACCAAGTCATGTGCGTGTATGGGCCGGCTAGAGGGGGATAAGACGACCGTGACATCTGTAGATACGGGGTTGTGCATATCAACGAAGGGTTGCCACTTTAGGACGTGATACATCCTACAGTGGTACCGGCACATAGTATCTACGTGGATTAGGGAGCCGATCGATTAGGGTAGTAGTTAGGATACATTCGGACGTATGCCTAAGTCTACCATCTTACAATGGAAGGGATTATCTCATTCTGGTTATACTAGTAATAGTCCAGAGTAATCATTAGGGTAGCGTATACACTCTATCCTGTTACCTTGTCATGCTTACCTTTTTTGTAGTTATCTCTCTCTTATCCACTTTATATGCCTGTCATGTTACTTTTATTTATTTACTTGCTAAAAGTAACTGGACTCGCTAAACTTCATATCTAACCCTTTTTGTTTCCTCTTCTTTCTTCTGTCTCCCCCCAGGTTCTCAAGATGGGAACACTCAGGCTTGACTGTGATTCTGCTATTATCTTGCTAATGAGCTTCTCTTGAAGTATTGCTCAAGTCCTTATCTCTACTATGGCTTTGTCTCTTTTTGCGGAGTTATGCTTTTTATGTACTATGATGGAACAAGACAGAAAGTTTTATGTTTTTGTGATGGTTTTTATGTAGTTTCAAACTTGTGATATTTTGGACCATGATGTTATGATTTATGTTTGAAATAAAAATTTGAATTCTTTTGTTGCTTTTATATCTATCTTGTAATGTTAAACTTAATGCATTCTCTTAATGAGTGACATTAACGGACGTGAGGTGTCACACTGTCAGTTGGTGAAAGCTGAACAGAAAAAGATGGGTGGATTGCATTAGCCACTGGAAGTTCCTACGTGGAAGTGGGGCAAATATCGATGGATTTTATCAATGGACTACCTAGAACCAGGATAGGAAACAAAGGGATTTGGTCATCATGGTTCGCTTGACCAAAAGTGCAAGGTTCATTCCTATCAAGTCGACTCGGACGACATCGGAATTGGCTGAACTTTATGTGAAATGGATAGTTTGATTCCATGGTATCCCAAAGAGCGTAGTAAGTGACCGAGATCCATTGTTGACAAGTGGATTTTGGAAGAGTTTGCAAGATGCTTTAGGAACTGAGTTGTGCTTAAGTACGACATATCATCCCTAAATTGATGGTCAAACTGAGAGGGTCAATCGAGTTTTGGATGATGTCCGGAGGGCTTGTGTGTTAGACTTCGGAGGATCATGGGAAGGCCATCTACATCTAGTTGAGTTTGCATATAATAATAGCTACTAGTCTAGTATTGGGATGGCACCATACGAGTCATTGTATGGGAGATCGTGCAATTCTCCCGCTTGTTGGTTAGAGACTGGAGATAAGTTGATACTTGGGCCAGAGATGATAAGAGAAATCTCGGATTGTATCGAGATCGTTCGGCAATGAATGAAGGCAGTCCAAGATCGTCAGAAGAGTTATGCTGACAAGCATCGAAAAGATTTGGAATTTAACGTTGGCGATATGGTTTTCGTGAAGATTTCACTGTTGAAGCATGTCGTTCGGTTCGGAAGTAAAGGAAAGTTGGCTCCTAGGTTCGTTGGACCGTGTCCGATAGTTGAATGGATTGAAAAGCTCGCATTTAGATTGGAGTTACCCAAGAAGATGCTGAGTGTGCATAATGTGTTCCATGTGTCGCTTCTACAGAAGTTCGTGCATGATTCGAATTTGGCGGTATCTCCAGAGAAGTACGAAGATCTAGAAGTCGAAACCATAGTTGCGAGACCTCGTAAGCCACTTCGTGTTGTGGGGAATGACACGAAACAGCTTAGGAGGAAGACGGTTAAGCTAGTCAAGGTATAAGGTAGTGAGGATGGCGACGATTATACATGGGAGATGGAAGAGAGCATGAAGGCGACCCATCTGTAACTCTCCGTCGGTACAACCCATTAATATCGTGTCACCTTACATTATTATAGCTTGTACTATTATGTTTGTGTTAAAATTCCGTGTTCTAGGTTAAGGCTATGAATGCATGGCTTGATGGCTGCTAGTTTGGGTGATAGAATTGGCTGCTCATGAATGATAGGCATGTGGAATTGCTTTGGTTGCTTGCGTTTTTGGAATTTAGGGGGCGAAATTCCTTAAGGGTGGATGTAAAAGCCCGCATTTTACGTATCGAAGGATCGTTAAAAAAAATTATTCCCTGAGGGTTGGATCATTCTCATATTTTAATATGTTGGTTATGGGGATGTAAGACATGTTCATAATTTTTACCAATTTTGTTAATGACCATTTTTCCCTTGTCAATCTTGTACAGGGATTAACTTTTGACTCAGGTTGAATCAAGTATTGAGACCTGTTCCATTGGAAAGGAAATTATGTTTGCCTTTCCGTAGAGTGGTTATATTAAAGATTTGGTCCAGCGGTTTGGGAGGGATCGTTGTTTTAAGGTTTTATAGTTGGCTATTCAGGTTTTGTAAGCCATAACGGGCTGATTTGGGGAGGCCCATTAGTGGGATGGTGGAAGTTATAAATAGGGGGTGGGAGGTATGGAGAATAATTTACTTTCTTCATTCTCTCATTTGGTGGCCTTGTGTTCCTCCTTCCTCTAACGCCTTTCCACCATTAAAATCAAGAACTAAGGAAGGGAATCCAAGATCTACACCATTTAAAGCTAGATCTACATCACTTGAAGTGAGATTTCATCAAATCGAAGGATTTGGATCAAGTTCTTCGCTGTACGGAATCTAATTTCATCGCTTTTGCTTTGATTTGGAGAATTGGTGAGAGATATGCACCTCTCATACGGATTCAATCAAGTGTATGAGTTGTTTGAGTATAATTTCATCATTTTAAGTGTTTTCTTATAGATCTACATCGAGGTAAGCCTATTCATATGAATTGTCATAGGATCTAATTTAGCACCGTAAAACCGGTAATTTCTATGCTATTTCATATGTTTATGCAAGTTAGATCCATAATTATGTTCATATGTTCATTTATCATGATTTTGGTGTAAATTGTGTAATTTTGGTGGAAACCGTCATATTCATGAAGTTAATGATTTCATATCATGTTTATGGTTGAGATTGATGAGTTGGATGAATAGATTTCGTCGAGATAGCCGATTGGCGAAGTTTTGGTCAAAATTAGACTTGGAATGGCCTGGTGCAGGTTTTGGGTCGGTCGGGCATGTAGTACAGTGTAGTACGTTTGTAGTACAAGTGGTAGTACATGTCGTTGGGTCGGTCGGCCTTGATACTGGGTCGGTCGTGTTGGATCTGGTCGGTCCGGAACGGTCGGGTCGGTCAAGTAAGCATGGATCCTGGTCTGTCGTGCTCCAGAATTTGGGTCAGTCTTGGTGGAAGAATCGGGTCAGTCGTGCTCCAGAGTTTTGGGTCCATCGGTCACGTCATTGAAGCGGGTCGGTCGGTGCTTTTGGGTCGGTCGGTCGTGCTTTTGTGAGAGATTGGGTCGGTTCGGTCAGATGGATTGGGTCGGTCCGAATTGGTTGGGTCGGTCAGGATGGACTGGGTTGATCAAAAGGAGGTCGGTTCAGTCAGGATGGACTGGGTCGGTCAGAAGCTGGTCGGTCGTGCTCCAAAGCTTTGGGTCAGTCACTTCTGGTCGGTCGGCTCCAATAGGGTCATTTCTGAAAAATTATATTTTTCAAGTATGACCCAGATTTAAATAAAAAGGCCTGGATAAAAATATTCGGGGCAACCCCCCGAACCCTAACCGCGGCGTTGTGATGTAATTTGGCTTAGTGATGTGGTGACTTCGAAGTAAATTCAAGTAGGAATATCCGAAGTGTTGAAATGTGTTCGTTGATCGGTGTAGAATAACGAATGGTGTGACAACTCAAAGGTCATGAGTTGGTGGATAATGGTTGCTTGAGCCATGAAGAGTCGTCGAGTTGGATGACTAGAGATGCGAAGGCCGAGAGATTATCGTTGTCGTAATTTCTAGTAGGCTCAAAGCAGTGGTACAATAGGGGCACCTAAAAGACCGGTTGTAGGTCGAGTACCATGGGTATCGTTCAAAGGTCTAGTTGACAAGGTTGGACAAGCATACGTATTATTGAAAGACGTATGGAGTTTGTGCTAGAACTGGGGTACCATTTGTCCTTGACGTAGGCAAGGTTGGCAGTCATACGATTAACGATAGTTTCGAAGCAGGATTGGTGGTGATAGCCAGAGTCTTTCAAGGTTGATTAGTTGCTTTGTTTGAACCATTTCATGTAGATTGTCCAACGTCGAAGGAGATGTTCCTTGGGTGCTTATATAATATTGGTTTAGGCCTCTGGGGCTTGTGCTTAAGGAATGTTGAACTCGATTACGATGGTTTACCGTTTACATAAGATATATAATTTGGATGTCATGAGTGTTTTGCCATGATTGAATGGGTGTTCTGGTTTCCATGGATGTGTTGAAATGTTGTTGTAAAGGCTATTACTGTCTGATGTGGGGAAGATAGGGTTGAGTTCTTCTCTAGTGTTGTGGGTAGATTAGTATGTTTATCTATCCATTCTCATATACTTTATTGTTGATGTATGTTAGTTGTTTTATCGCTCACTAAGACTGTTATCTGACTCAAAATTTTATGTTTCCCTCTTATTACCTTGGACTATTCATCCGGTTGTGGATGGGCAGACTAGGTGGAAGGTGATAGGTGATAGCTTAGTGATGACGTTGTTGCAGTTCGAAGGCTAACTGGAGGCTTACGTACAAGTTTTATTACTATCAAGTATTTCTGTTTCTGTTGTTTGAGTTTCTCTATGAGTGTTGTAGTGAGGCTTTATGTACAGACTTTGATATTTCCTATAATGTTTGGATAATCTTTTGGGATGTTGTGAAAGTTTCAAAAGTTTGTTATATGATGCTTCACTATTATTACTTGTGTATATTTTCTACTATATTTTATCCTTGTGCTGTGAGTTCAACGACAGGTTCCCATGTTGTTATTTACCTATGACGATCGTCCACACCTGCCTAGCACACCTTTCATCTCATTATTCCTCTTGTTTAGTGCAGGGGTTGTGGGCAGTCGTCATAGAGAACCTCTCCATGAACTCAAATATATTTATTCCATGATTTTTTGGATCTGATTTCATTTCTTTTTTATTTTTGAAGCTCATGGTTTAGGTTTTGGGATGAAACTGATGGCGGCGTGAAGAAATGAAGAAATGGGGATAAGAGTTAGAGTTAGGGTTAGGGAAGTTTAGGATTATTTATAGTAGAGACAAATTATTATTTTTTATTAATTATTATATTTATTTTATTCAATCGTTGCTTACATTCATCATTTGAAAATCCGTATGATTATGGACCTAAAGAAACTTATTTCGTCGAATTCCGAGTTCGTTTGCTCTAGTTGCGTATTTTTAAAGTCAAAATATTGATCGTTTCACATTTAAATTGAGCACGGTCACGTACTAACTCCAAAAATTATGAACTTTGAATCTAGCAATAATTTAATATTCCGGATCCAACGAAATTGGTTTTTTCGAAAATGGAGATCGTTTAAAAAATGGCTTTTTTTAAGGCTTAAATAAAACCAATAAAATACTAATAAATTCAGAAATAGTTCAATTTAATAATAATAAATTAATATTATCATACATATCTAAGTAAAATATCGTATAGATGTAAAATAAACGTACTTAGGTTCTATAATTCACTATTTCCAAAATTCAAGTCAAATCGATATCCAATTTTATAATAATTTTTTTTATTTTATATAATAACTTGTTATAATTTATAAACAATTTTATAGAGACTATTTGAAATTTAAATTTGGACAAAACATACAATTTATAATATGAAATATCGATTTTTCACTTTCATTAGAAAAATATGGTTAAATTAATTCTAACGTTTCTTATTTTACTGAAATCCGACTTATATCGAATTCTGTACATTCATTTGAAGTTCAAAACTAAATATTTCGAACTACCACAACATTACGAGTTCGTTTTATAATTAATATGAATTTATATGTTCATATTTCATTTTAAATAAATTCTAAATCGTTAATTTTTAAAATAAATCATTTTAAAAATTAAAAATCCATTAAAAATTAATTAAAATTCATATTTTAAATTGGCTAAAAATATGGGTCGTTACATATTTTATATAGATTAATTTTTGTTAACATTATTAATCACATAATTAGTTACCTAACCCATGTTTATAACGTTAATCCTTTCCTTCTTTAAAACAACAACTCCTCATACACCCAATACAGCCGATCACTTCTAGCTCCTCTGCCTCCTTCAATACTTCACGAAATTCCATGAAAATACCACCATTGTTCACATCTTTCCGAGCTCCATCTCTTCATCACAACCCAGCTACCCCGGGCTCCTCCCCTAGAACCCGTCTCAAAACCAAAATGCAACCCTTTTAACCTTGAAACCCCACTAAACTTTGTCCATGATGCGCCTTGGTCCTCCAAACGCCACGCTAATCTCTGATTGACTCAGCTGCGCCTAAACAATGACCGTCCCTTGCCCTAGCTCATAGTGAAAAGAAAATACCGTCCAATATGGTGATCGAACCATGAATTTTCCATACCATTGAGAGGCTCTCAGTTTTGCTATCTCAACGGATCCATGATCACGTGATTTCGTGGAGTTTTTTTATTTTATTAGAATTTTTGAAGAATAGGTAGTAGGCAGATTCGGTTTGTTTTTGCTGGTTTCAGAAATGGAGAATAACAAAGATATATGAAGTTTTCGAAGTAAAGATGCTTAGTTACGTCAACCGTAAAAAAAATCAAAATGTAATCTTGTCGAGATCTTGTTTAGATTCACAAAGATTTTTCAAAGATTTTAGCCGATATCATGCAGAGATTTGTTTACATTTGAAAACGAGATTTCTGAAATCCACCCTTATTTTATAATATTATATTTACTATATTTTTTCGTCTCACGTTTACAATTCACACCATCACATATAATCTCTAATTGCTATGAAAATTTACACCCAGCTATAATTCAAGATTCTAAACTCAATGAAACTAGTTTCGTCGAACTTCGAGTCTGTTTGCAAAAGACTTATTTTAGTTTCAAATCGATATGCGTCTATATCGCACACGATCACCAAACAACTCTGTTTAACTCAAAATTGGAAATTTTACGATAATTAACTATTTCGAATTTTATAAAGTTAGTTCTGTTGAAATCCGGGGTAGTTTGAAAATTGGCTATTTTCATTCATTAAATTAAATTGATAAAATATAAATAGACTTCCAAAAATCCAAATCCACTGATAATAAATTATTATTATCTTATATATTCAAATAGAATTTTATATGGCTTCAAAATAAACTTAACTCAATTTCAAACTCAGTAAATTTCAATTTCAGGTTAATTCAACATTCCAATTCTCAATTAAATAAATTTCATGTCATTAAATATTAAAATTAATCATTTTAAATATTTAAATTAATAAAATATTTCTCACTAAAATTTCGGTTCATTACATTCTTCCCTCCTTAAAAGTATTTTATCTCTGAAATCACAAGTTAAGAAGATTGTTATAAATCGATTAATTTTACTTCAAAATTATTTTTTTAAACGTTTGTTAAATTTTTACGAACACCTGAAATTTTCGGGAAATTTCGGATGTCTCCCTGCACGGCTTGATTCGGAAAATTCCAAATGCCTCGCAGGGCCTCTCTCAATCCGAAAAGGAAATAAAAGCCGAGCGGCTACCGTTATCTACGACATAAAATCATCCAAACAAATTTAAGTAAAAATGTGTACATACTTGTCGAGCAATTAAACTCTTATTTATGAAACCAAATACTATAAGCAAGCTAACCAGGCTTTGCTTCCACACACCTGTATATACTTACATAACTCAAAAGGAGTTAAGCAAATGAACAAATAACATAATAACAATGAACATATGCATAAACGAACATTGCAATAATAACAACAACCAAATATGATGCATTTGAACCAACAACACATACATAAAATAGTGTTACATGCAATGACAATCAATCAACACTCATCGTTATCATATAGTGTTATATACATTAAAATATTAACTTGAGATTTATTCAAAATATAAACTTTTATCGCCACACAAGGATGATAAACAACCCGTTAAGCATCACCATCCACTCAACAACCTCAGGTTATCCCTTAACCGATCATTCATGCTACCTTAAGCAACTCAAATATTCAAGTCTAAACTCACCACAAGTTAATATACCAAGCAGGTTTATGTTATTAATGCAATTTCCACTTTATTCACTTAAAATTCTTTCATTTTATTAAATAAATTGTTATGGTTTGTAAACCATACCGTGGTTTTTCTAAAAATTTGATTTTGCCATAACTCAAAATCAATTAGATGAAATCTTGATTTTTCTCTACCAGTAGAAAACTATGATCCAATAGATCCGGAAGATTCTTGTTTCAAAGAATTCTGACTTATATTGAATTCTATACACTCAACTGTAGCTCAAATCATAAAATTACGAACTACCGTGACACGACAAGCTTGTTTTTAAATTAATTTAATTTCTACATTCAACTTTGTTTAAAGTATAACGACATTCACTTAAGTTTTTTATAATAAAAACTAATTCTGTTTCCAAATTTAACTTGAAAATTTCAACAATCCAATTTTTTGAATATTCCATTACAAACCTACGGAACATCACATCAAGTCAAATGCAAAATAAATCCACTATAATACTTAGGATATACATGCATTCATATTATAGTTTGGTTGAGAATTTCGGAACCGAAGTCTGAATTTAAAAATCTTAAATTTTGGATTCAAAACTAACTTTCGTTTTAATCCAACAATTTATCTATAGTGGCAAGTCTTATTTAGAAACTCGAAAATGAACACCGATGATGTCACGATCATCATCGAATTATTTTCAAGTGACATGAGCAAGATTTATGCTTTTAAAAATCTTCAAATCCATTTGTACACATAAATAATTTTAAAACGATCTTACTATTTCCTTTGAAAAATCATTTTCAAAACTCACCGAAAATTCAGATCCTTTGATTCTCAACTCAAATCCATTTCTTATTTATTAAACCCATTTATAAATTCCACTTATATAATTTTAGTTTTATATAAGGATTTCCCCATATAGGTTTATCATTGTTTAAATTCATATTAAACAACTTTACTAAGGTTAACTTTTTACCCAACCTATGCAAAAAGAGTGATAAGATTTCTCTTATTCAAACAAGTAGCTAAAACCCATAAACTAGTCGGGCACAACCACCAATCAACAATAGTCAATCCCCAAAAGTGAGCACGACTTAACAACAAATAATAATAATAGAATATTATCATTTCCAATCAAACTAATCATCCATAACTATATTTACTTTGAAGATTTTATATATATCACATCTTGGTAAAATTATTTCATTTACCAACTCTTTAAAAACAATATTATGATGATTTACCTCGTTTAACTATTTAGAAATATGTGTCGACCATGTCGGCTAAACATGACGATTTGGAATTTATATACCACTCAACCGATAAACAAACATAATACAAAACATTTTATAACATTAACAAATACGCTCTCTCATATATATACATATGGACTCAAACTCAATCTAGGGTATTACTAACCCCATATCTATTGAGTTACGCCACTGAGAAACGGTTATCACTTAACTTTCAGTTCAACCTTTAGTTAAACCTTTAGCTCTGATACCAACTGTAACGACCTGGGAATTTTGACACTCAAATTTCGACAATAATACATTATCATGTATTCACGAAACTCAAGTATCAGAAACCCAAATAGTTAAAAGAAAGTAGTTAGAGGGTGAGAAGAAGAAAGAAAGAAAGAAGTGTTATAATAAAAGAAGAAGAAGAAAACATCAACACTACAGAAACATAGTAGAATAGAATCTCATAGCGCACACACAATGGAAATAAATTAATACTATAGAAAATATGAGAATACATTTCAATTTCTACTCGTTTCCTAAAGCTCCAAGAAAAATCCAATGCAACCTGGAAAATGTACTTAGCCTGACCGAGCCCATTTTGCAGAAAGCAAAATCACATGGATTGTCAATTTGGGATACTTTCATTAAGAAAACTCACATCACAAATAACTTGATTAATTTTTATAAATTCTTTTAAAAGAATGGAACTCTCGTAAGACATGACCACACATAGAAGTGGCACGTGTTTCTCCCTTACTATAATCAAATCACTTTTATTATAAAAATCCAATGATATTATAATAATGTTTATCAATCCACAAATAAACTAGGAATATAGCCGAAAATCTTGCATCTCACTTTTTAACATAATTGGTTAACATCTAAAACCGTACAACTCGTATTGCAGTTTGGATTTCCAATATAAATAGGTATGGAACCACCTTTCGATCAATGTTCTCTAGAAATGAAACATTAGGGTAAAACAAAAACATCTTGCAACCCAGCCACACTGAACCGGTCACTCGTTCAACTTGAGTGTACCGAATATGTCATCACCACAATTGTAGGCCGTCCAATCGTACTTATTCCGTAGCATACAAAAAGGGACTATCGATATCTCTAGATCAGGCGATGATATACCCTAATGGGTTTGACCCACATATCCTTGATGCCTGCCTGATTTCAATCATTTTCCAGTTGACGAGGCTTGAGGTCGTGATTACCTTTTTAGAACTCTAATTCAACTTTAAATGCCACATTGATAGATCCCTTAAATCACTAATTGATTCTCACAAATATACTTTGGGTGCTAAGTTAAAAGAAGTTGCCTTCTCCGCCACCGTACTCGGTATATTTGTAAAAAAACATACATTACTTTTGGAAATACTCTGTCAGACACTTGTCCATAAAGTTCGTTCCGGGACCGAACAAAACTGAGTGGTGGTTATTGTTACAAGTTTAATCCTAGTAGTTAAGTAGAGACATCAAAGAGCACCCTTTCCGCTTCGAATATCTACGCCTTCAAATCATCTTATTATGCATATGTTTCCCTGTAATTTAGTTTTTGAACGAAAGCCTGATTCGAAGTATGGCAAGCAGTTCCCATCCAGGTCTCCTCGAACTAAAATGTCAATAGTCAATAGGGAAATTATTGATAGTCGTTTTTCTACTACCTAATACAAACGGTTTGGTTAAGTACATAGTAGCTCAGACCCTTTAAAATTAAAACTATTTATTAAAATCATCTCATCGATTCTTAAAAATCGATTCTATATACTTATCTCAATTGGATAAGTATATTTACAAATCTCTTGTTTTATTACTTCAAAAACGATAGCCATACACTTATCTCTTTTTTCGTTACTTTGGAAAAAGATATCTTCATGCTTATCACTTATTTCCATTTCCAAACCAATATAACCTCTTGTTTCATTTCTTTGAAAACCCTAACCATTTACTTATTTCTTGGAATAAGTGTATTCAAAATACCATTTTCATTACTTGGAAAATAGTATTATATACTTAACCAAACGGTATAATTATAATCACACTTTATATCTGGGCAAAATAATGTCAAGTGCTACATTGTTTACTTTAAAACCGAATAGTTTATTAGATCTCCTACCTAGAAAAATTTAAGTTGCAATATTTCTTTTGGAAATAATAATTTATTTCCAATCTCACTACCATCTCAAACTAGTATCATCCCTTGGATAATAATAAAGTCATTCAAGTTGGGATATTATTTACCTCTCAAACCTTGACTTGAGAATGTCCTTATCATAAAATAGATAAAAGTATGTAAACCCAAAACTGATATTAATTACAATATCACACCAATTTCATTCAATATTTCATTCAAATAAGGTTTTATATATCGTTTCTCGTATTTAAAAACCTTCTTTTAATTACAGTCACTTTTGTTTAACTTTTTGTTAAGTAAAACCTTTACTACACTCAAAACTTTAGCTTTAAATCTCTTTATATGATTCGTTTACAACTTGGATTTATTACAAAAATCCATTTATCAAATCCTTTACAACATTTTCATATAGTCTTGATTCCACTAAAAAAGGAATCCTTTTATATAAATCTTTATAAATCTATTTACAAAACTTACTATAATTTTATCTTAATACAACTTCATTTCTTAACTGAAAACCTTGGACCTAAATTTAATCATTTAGAACATAACTCACATAATCAAATTCAATCAATTTTAGGCTCTCGTTTAGATTTCTTACTTCATACATTTCCACTTCTATGTTTCAACTCCATTTAACCCATTTCTTAAGTTTTATAATCAAATTACAAAAGTCATTCCAACAGTTAAAATTCTTACTTTGTTTATAAAACATGTTTTCTATAAATCCATAAACGTTGGACTTATCGACGAAATCATTTTATAAACTCCTTATAAATTTCCATTAAAAATTCATTACAACTTAATAACTTCCATAATCGAATTCCAATCAAAAAGGGAATCTCTTGAATTGTTATTAATTAAAATAAATATCTAACTTCGATATGAACTAAAGTAAAGGTAGTTCACTTCGTTATTTACTAAGAATAAAATTGTTAATCTCTTTTAGAAGTTATTAGAATAATAACTATTTTTATTAATAATTATCAACTAAATAATTTTCATTTTACACAGTTAATTAAAAAGACTGATTAACTTTAATTCATCTTTATTAAGTTTTAAATAATTATTTTCTAAGATTATTTCTATTAAATTAATTGAAAAACAAATTATTTTAATAGCTAATTTTCAATTAAAACAGTTAACTTAGTCAACTTGACAACTCAGTCAACTTGTTAACTTATTTTAATTAATCTTTCCCTTTAATCTAATTAATAATTTAATATAATGCCATCTTATTGTTTCTTAAAAACAATTATTCTAATCTATTAACCCTTAGGTTAATTTTTGACTTACTTGCTTATAAAACTTATTTTAAACATGGAAATTTACTATATCAATCATTTTATAACTACTTTATCAAACTAACTGTAAATTATTGATTTATTTATAGAATTACTATTTTATATAAAACAAAATTTTAAATCTTGTTTCAATTATAAAAATAAATTTTATAACTTAACCTTTTCAATTCACCTGACGGCGAACCAATGTCTTAAAACGATGGATTTTAGGTCATCTGCTGCCAATCACTTAATTGTTACTATTTATTGATTAATAACACAGAAATGTTGAATTTCAATTCAACAAAAAACATCCAATTTAACAATTAACATCCGAACAGATTGAACACTACTTGGGTTAAACAGTTCTTTGATCGACCCAGCTCCGCCCCAAACAATGACCGACCCTTTCCCTAGCTCACGATGAAAAGAAAAGGTCATCCAATATGGTAATCTAACCATAGATTTTCCATACAGTTGAGAAGCTCTCACTTCTGCGATCTCAACAGATCTAAGATCATGTGATTTTGTGGAGTTTTTGATTTTATTCGATATTTCGAAGAATAGATAGCAGGTGGCTTTGATTTGTTATTGCTGGTTTCAGAAATGGAGAAGAATGAAGATATATGAAGTTTTCGAAGTCGAGATGCCCAGTTATGTCAATCGAAAAAAAATGTAATCTTGCCGAGATCTTGTTTAGACTTTCAAAGATTTTAGCCGATCATGCCGAGATTTGTTTAGATTTGAAAATAATATTTCTGAAAGCGACCCACTTTAAGAATATCATATTTACTATTTTTTTAATTCCACGCTTACAATTCGCACCATCACATAAAATCTCCAATTCCTATGAAAATTTACACCCTACTATAATTCAATATTCCAAACTCGTTGAAACAGGTTTCGTTGAATTTTGAGACTATTTGCAAAAGCTCTATTTTAATTTTAGATCGTTAGTCGATACGTATCCATATCGCACACGATTATAAAACAACTCAATTTAACTCAAAATTGGAAATTTTATAATAATTAACTATTTCAAATTTTATAAAATTGGTTTCATTGAAATCCGGGGTCGTTTGAAAATTGGCTATTTTCATTCGTTAAATTAAATTGATAAAATATAAATCGATTTCAAAACAATCAAATCCATTGATAATAAATTATTATTATCGTACATATTCAAATAGAATTTCATATAGCTTCAAAATAAACTTAATTCAATTTTAAACTCAATAAGTTTCAATTTCAAGTTAATTGAACATTCCAATCCTGAATTAAATAAATTTCATGTCGTTAAAATTTTAAATTAATCATTTTAAATATTTAAATTAATTAAGTATTTCTCACAAAAAATCTAGTTTGTTACAGTAAAATAGATAAAAATTCGAGTAAGACAAATACCATTTAAGAAAGTGTTTCGTGACTAAAAAGTTTTTAGAGATAAAATTTGTGAAGATCAACTTGTGGCCAGTTTATGTCATAATGGCCAAAAAGGGAGAAAAGAGCTTTATAAACTTTAAGAGTTGGGTTAGTTAGTTGTAAAAGAAGATTTACAATTCTCATAATTAGATGAAAGCTATGATTTTGAATTCAAAATCGTCATTTCCTTCGAAAATATGGTGGAAAGTCTCACTAGCATGTTTATTAATTTGAAATGTAGAGAGATCTATTATGGTGAATTTACATCCAAGAATATTTTTCGAAAGTTCACAATCTAAAACAATCTACATTCCTTTAATGCTACTCCGATCTTGTCCTTTATAAAACTTTCCATTCATATTTGCATAAAATATTTAAACAAGACAAGAATAACAAACAAAATAACTTTGTCTTACGTTAACCAACGAAAGAAAAAAATTCATTAAAACCAATAATTACATATGTAGGAAAATCACTATATGCTGCAAACCTTCTGGGATAAACTTTGTCATACTTCATGTACGTAATATAGGCTTTGATAGCCTCTAGATCATTGAAAAGATAGTTTTTGATGGTTTTCGAGAGTTACATAGTGGAAGAAGTGCTTGATGAAGAAGCCATTGATATTTTGTAGAGATAGGAGTTTGAAAATAAAAGTTTGAATTTAAAATGAGAAGTGATATAAATGAATAAATATGAATGGTATAAATAAAGATTCAATAGGCACATTATTTGGTCAAAATAGTATCTCTTAATGACATAGGAGTTGGTGAAAAGGCCAGAGAAAATTCAAAATTTGACATTCAAAATCTCAGCACAAATGTCAACATATGTTAGGCCTATATGTCGACATACCCATGCATTTTTATACAGTTTTGTTTTTATCTTTAATGTGTTTGTTTGTATGATTGTTTATTTATTATTTCGAGATTTCTCAAAAATTAAAAACCATTTTAATATTAATATTTTATTAAAATATTTTTTTTAATTTTTAATGGTTAATATAAAATTTATAATTATTTTAAAATAGATTAAACCAAATTTAAATATTCAAAAAACCAAAGGAATAATAAATAATCAAAAATAAAGGAACCAAAGCACTCAAAACAATAGAAGTAATAAAAAAATTAAAAATAAATGTGAACACATACCTATTTTAGATCCAATTTCCATTTATATTTGAACTGTGTACCGCTGTGAATTTTAAATTATAGTATTAAATCAACTAAAATTATTCAAGAAATCAAAGTACATGTCGGCCAATTCTGTGTTTGAATCTCCATCGGTTGAAGATTTATCTGAATTCAAACCATCCAACGTTACAGTGTAGGCTCTTTTTCTTTTTTTGGATGAGTTAGTGTTTCACATAGATTTCATTGGTTTTGAATATGAACAAAATTGCTTCTTATGTCCTGGCTATCATAGTTGTAGCATATAATATCAGTTTGATTGTCATTTCCATTTCCTTAATTTCTATTGTCATATATTTTGAAATTATTCATCTTTCTACATTTTACGAATTTTACGAAGTTTCTTGTCACTAGTGCAATCTCTTCGTCATATTTTTTAGAATCAGTTCCATTCGATACTGCATTGAAGACTATTGACTTCTTTTCTACTTCTTTGCTTCCTCTCCTACCCTGCATTTGAGCTTCATGTGCTAATTAACTCTTCAATTTTCAAAGTGCGAACGTCATTAGTCTCTTCAATCATTGGTGTAACGACCCAGATTTTTGAACAGTTTATTTTAAATATTTAGTATGGTTTTAAATATTGAATTTATAATATAAATGGTATTTTATTGGGTTATCGATTAAATAAATCGAAAATACGATTTTATTTTGATAATCATCGAAATACGAAAACTGAAATAATTTAATTCAAAGATTTAAACTGAACCGAAAACAATTCAGTCGACTAATATAAATTCTATACTGGATTAGAACGATAGTGATAATTTATTTCGATTAATTTAATTGGCTAAATTCGATTTATATTTTAATCAAATTTTGTTTTAAATCATTAATTTAAATTGTTATTCTCTCTATAAAGTCGAATTGAAATTCAGTAACTGTTTCGTTGAATTTAGAATAGTGAATAACGTTGGAAACATCAGTCGTTCAGATTAAATAGCGGTTCAGAGTTTTAAAGTAGAGGACCGCCAGATATTTTAGTTAAACAAAATCAAATCAGGCCGACCTACTCTGTAAATCAAGCAGACTACTGTGTTTTTCTCGAGCCAAATTTTTCTGTTCCCCAACTTCGTAATGAAGGAGACAAGATTTTCATGGCAAGTACGGATTGTTTCCTCTCCCCTTCTATTTAAACCGCAAGGCCCCTTCATTTGTTCAACGAGATAAAATTTCAAAGCCCCATCCATTTTCCCAATTCTCTTCAAATCAAACTGTGTTCTTTTCCTCCCAATCAAAATCAATTTCCTCCGTATAAAAAAAAAAAAAAAAAAATAGAAGAAGGGGAAAATGAATCTCGAGTTGAAGCCGTGGTCCCTCCTGGAGTTTGACGTCGCCCAGAGTTTGGGGTACGATAGTGTTGTGAGGGATGCGATCGATTTTCTCTAGTGGAGGCCAAGTCGCGATTTCAGTTTCCACCTGCGATGGCTTTGGAGTTGCGACCTACGAACTCGAGGGAGGGAAATAGGGTTGAGGCGCTGCGATGTAAGGGGACTGGAGCGATGTTCGGTTTTGTTCAGAAGCGCTTACAATTTCATATATGGGGTGCGATGATGGGTTAGTGACGTTCGAGAGTGGAGTTCGGTTTTGGGTTTGGTCATGGTACGCGATTGAGGGATAAAGGCGTCGCCTTTGGCAAGGGTACAGGGGAGGCGGAGTTCGAGGTCGGCTTCGACACTGTGGGTGCAGGTGACGAGCTGATGGTGATGTTTGGGGTCAACGTCTTGGACTGGAGATCGCGATGCAGATTGAAACGGTGCAGCGGTGAGCAAGTGATCGGATTATAGTCCAATGGCGATGGTGACGGCAGTTTCAGTTTGGGGTTATTCGGAAATTGATCTTGTTTCTACAAGGAAGTAAGGTATACGTTTTAATAAAATTTAAAATATATAGACTAATTTACTTTATTTTTTTAGTTGTCAATTTAAACAAATAAGTATTTAATCGATGAGTTAAATAAATAATTGTAGATTCAAGATAACCGATTTGATTTGATTCGAAGCCGAGACAATGGGAAATTAAATTGGATATTCTGCTAAGAGAAAAAATCAGGTGAGTAAATCTCTCTCACCTTTAGAATTATTTTTATTTCATTAAAAATAATTGTCTGTTGCTTGTGTGAATGTTTTTATGGTTGTTTTATATATATTAGTTATTTAGGCTATATATATATATATATATATATTGGGTTGATTGATTGGTTGGATTCCCGCAGTCTCATTAGCGGATGCCCGCAGTTTCATAGCGGATGATTACCCTATACGCCCCACGCTATGATTAGTGGATGACCTTCTATACCGCGATATTCTGCCACGAAGCAGAATGGGTATTATTTATGTGCTAACATCTGTGGATGCAGGAAAACAGGTTGGAGGAATCCAACTGGATTCCTCAAAAATATATTATCTGTTTGTTATTTGTTCGCATATATATATTTATATATGATGTGTTAGAAAAATAAATAATTCGTTGCTTTGTGTGTTTAAATATCACTGGGCCAATAAAAAGGATATTTGAGATTTAAAAAGGAAAAATTCTATTTTTTAATAGAATTTGAATTGTAGATGGAAATAAAAGCATAAACTTGTTTTTGAAATAAAACAAGTAGTTTCTTTATAAACGAAGTTTATAAATAGTTCTTTTATAACGAAGTTATAAATGAAGTGGAAAGAATTATCATTTGATAATTCAGAAATAGAAATACAAGTGTGAAATTGGGATTTGAAATGAAATTTCAAAATAAGATGTGAAAAGGAAATTTTAAATATATAACTCAAATGAAATTTGAGTATAACCATTGGATAGTAGAATTTAAAAAGGAGTTTGAATATTTGAATTTCAATAGAATTCAAATATAGAAATTTGAATATAGAAGTTCCAATGGAATTTAAGTATAAAGTTTGAATAAAAGAATTCAAATGAATTCAAGTATCGAATTTGAATATAGGGAATTCAAATAGAAATTCAAATATTGAATTTGAATATCTAATAGAAAAGGAATTGAAATTTGAATATGGAATTCAAAGTGAGATGGGAATTTGAATTAAGGAATTCAAATGGAGTTAAATGAAGTTGAATTCATTTTAAAGAAGTTTAACGTTTATATTTATAAATATAATTAAAAACGAACTCGCCGCAGCGCTGCAGTTCGTAAAATAGCGATTCGAACTTCAATCGAATATACAGGACTCAATTGAAGTCGAAATTCTTTGAAACAAGAAATGTCAGGACCGGTTTGATAATAGTTTTCTAATGGAAGAGAAAAATCTGAATTTCGTCGTATAGATTTTGAGATATGTCAAAATCAAATTTTCAGAAAAACAGCGCCAGAACCATTATAAAACCATAACGGTTTATTTAATTAAATTAAAGGATTTAAGTAAATAAAAATCGAAATTTCTATTTAGAAAAATCCAAATGTGAGTTATAAAATATATGTGAACTCCAGTGGAGTAATGAGTTGATTTCTGAAATAGAAATCAGATTTTTGATTTATTAGAGTTAACTAGTTCGAATAGAAATTAGTTAATGAGATTTCGAATAAATATTGAGCTTCAAATAAGTGAACTCGATTTGAGAATTTATATTCGAAATAGAAAGGGAAACTAGAATTGAAATCGAAATTCGATTTGGTTATGAACGAGTTAAATATTTTGTTCAAACACGTTATGTTCACAAAAAATGAAATAGGCAAAAGGGCCAATTTAAAGAATAAATGGCGAAACTGAATTCAAACGACTAGATGGTATTGAATTGAATTGCAAACAGGTGAATATGTGTTAAGCAGGTTTGGGATGAAGTACATGAAGTTATTAATTTATGTGCTCGACAAAAAGGTACATGTTTAATTCATATATGAGATTTTATGCGCCGTATCGGCAAGCCGCTTGGCTTTTCCTTTTTCTTTTCGATTGGAGAAGATACCGGGATGCTATTTGAAATTTCCCGATGCTCCCGATACAGGGGAGGTTATGGCGAAATTTTCTGGGAATTTAAGGAGTTAGAATATTTTTAAGAAAATTTGACAATTAGAAATCTATATATCGATATATATAGAATTCGATAAGGAAACGAAATCAAAAATAGCGTAAAGGGCCAAGATTGATTATTGAAATATTTGGTTAACAAATATTGATAAGGAAATGGAGGAGAGATTTAATTAATGAAATATTAATTAAAGAGCCCAGTGATTTGTTGATTTGTTGATTGAACACTTGTTTTTATTCGATAGTTAAATCACAGACTATCGAAGTTTTGACCATCGTTGTCAATATGGAGAGACCGGTTGGATTATTATCCGAAGAACCACTCCGTATCGGCATAAGCGTTGCGAACCAAGTATGCTGAATATATTGAAGACGGAGTAAAGTGCAAGGGCTTTTCTAGTAATAGAAATAGTGCCTTCGGTTTCGTTCAATCCCAGAACGAACGTAAATGGACGAATGTCTGACAGAGTATTTCCAATGATCAAATGGGTTGGTCTGTATGAATGTATATGGTTGCAACGGATTTATCCCTTAGCATAATATCCAGAATATTTGTGCAAACTCAACTAGTGATTAACGGATCTGACAATGTGGCATTCAAAGTGATTGTGCTATCAATGAATGGTAAGTATGCGTAGCCTCAGGCCTCAACAACCGGGAAAGGACAAAAATCGGGCAGGCAGCATGGCTATGTGGGTCGCACCCATTAGGGTGTATAATCACCTATCTAGAGAAATTCCTTTTGTTTCTAAATCTATCGATTCTGCCCATTCGGGAAACGGTGGTTTGAGTCCAACCGTTGGTGATATACATTCGATACACTCAAGCGAAATGAGTGGTCGGTCATGTGTGGGCCGGGTTACAAGATGTTCTTGTTGAACCCAGGTGTATTCGCCTCTAGAGATGCACTGTCGGAAGGTGGTCCCATACCTTGTCATGTTGGAAATCCAATCTCCAATAAGCGCCATGCGGTTTTTGATGTTATACTATATATGTGGAGCGTGAGATGCAAGCGTTCTGCTATTTGGTTATTTACTTGATGTAGACATTATTATAATATCACTGGATTTTTGTATCAAAGTGTTTTGGGTTATAGTAAGGTAAAAACCGTCCATGTTTATGTGTGGGCTGGTCTTACTATTATCTTTTCTTTCGAAAAGGATTTTGAAAGTTAAACAAGTGGTTGGAGTTTACTCACACCAGTCCCATGACTGACCCAGAGTTTATTTTGTTTGTTTCCCTAAACTCTTGGGTGCCCAAATTTGTACGGGCAGTCAAGTGTTTCAGGCTTTTACAGATACACTTGGAGGAGCTTGAAGCAGAAGGCTTCAACGTTAGTTATTTAGAGTTACTTCCGCTGGATCAAATGTTATGTGTACTCTGATGATGGTATGTATGTATGTACAAAACAGATTTGTATTTCGAAGCTTATGTTATATAATATATTTTCTTCGTTCCGCTGTGAGTTGTGATCTTCGTTTTTCTTCTATTCTAATATTTCTTTCTTTCTATTTCTCATCCTCTAACTTCTTTCTAATAATGAGTCGTATTTCTGTGTTATTTGGGTTGGACGTGTGGTGTTATTAGTCAATTCAGATAGCACGGATTTGCGGGTCGTTTCAGTTGGTATCAGAGCTGGTTGCTTAATTGGTACGGATGATAGGGGGTTCTCGCTTCGCGTTTGGTGGCGAACGGGAGACTCTTACCCCTACATCTCCCGACAATGTGGGTTGGTCGAGTCGAGAGGCTGGCCGTAAAAGCAGTTCTGAGGTATCTCTGTAAGCCACGCTGGGAGGTTAGCCCAGTGCCGAGGGAGGAGAGGATGGTTGAAAAGCCTACTCGAATCCCGGGGTCTTTACAGTTGGTATCAGAGCTTAGGTTGAGCGAATACCTAGGCTTGTGTGGCATGTACTCATTAGAGATAGGGTCAGTAGTACCCTAGAATGAGTTGAGCGTATATATATACGAGAGAGCGTATTTGTAAATTGATATTAAAGTTGTTTTATATTGTGTTGGCTAGTCTGTTGAGTGGTTTATGAATTCTGGTCGAATCGTGGGACGCCACGACGTCGATAGGAGTTTGTAAACACTTGAACAGAAAATACGACATGATATTGTTTTAAAGTGGGTGAAATAATTTTACCCAAAATTTCTATTTTTGATATAGAAAGAATAATTTTCTAGAATTATTATTATATGGATGTGTTGGATGTTGATTTTGAAATCAAATGAGATTATAAAATTAGAATGGTTATTTATAACCAAATAAAATTTGTATAGAAATTAAATATACAAATGAGATGGATTAGAATTAAATTCAAACCAGAATTTAGAATTAAAAATCCTGGGAAGTTGAAAAATATTTTTCAAAGTATATTAAAATAATATAGATTTGTTTAAAAGGATTTGAAAGAAAATCATGGATTTTGAAATAATAAAGCACTGAACTCACTTCGGCGGCTGGGAAATAATTCTGATGATGATTGCAACATCATCAGTATTCATTTCCGAGTTTCTAAGTGATGAATTGCTGCCTTAGAAAAAGTTTTGATGGAAATTTGTTTGAAAGAAAACAAGTAGTTTGAAAATTCAAATGTTTTGAATTTGAAATGGAAATAAATATATGTATATATTTATGGGATTTCAAGAGAATTTGAAAAGAAAACCCAGGGATTTGAATTCTGGAATTTAAATTTAACTTAGACAAGTTAAATGGGTCGAAGTGAATGAATTGATTAGAATCAATTTATTGAAATAAATATGAATTGAATGGGAAGGCATATGAAAGGAAGAAGACCAAAAGTTTTGGTTGAAAATAAAGTCATAGAAATATGAAGAGGTGAGTTTCAACATAAAGAAGTTTTGAAAAGTAATGGATTTGTACCATTTTCTTACCTTAGCAATTTCGAGGACGAAATTATTTTAAGGGGGGAAGAATGTAACGACCCAGATTTTTGAACAGTTTATTTTAAATATTTAGTATGGTTTTAAATATTGAATTTATAATATAAATGGTATTTTATTGGGTTATCGATTAAATAAATCGAAAATACGATTTTATTTTGATAATCATCGAAATACGAAAACTGAAATAATTTAATTCAAAGATTTAAACTGAACCGAAAACAATTCAGTCGACTAATATAAATTCTATACTGGATTAGAACGATAGTGATAATTTATTTCGATTAATTTAATTGGCTAAATTCGATTTATATTTTAATCAAATTTTGTTTTAAATCATTAATTTAAATTGTTATTCTCTCTATAAAGTCGAATTGAAATTCAGTAACTGTTTCGTTGAATTTAGAATAGTGAATAACGTTGGAAACATCAGTCGTTCAGATTAAATAGCGGTTCAGAGTTTTAAAGTAGAGGACCGCCAGATATTTTAGTTAAACAAAATCAAATCAGGCCGACCTACTTTGTAAATCAAGCAGACTACTGTGTTTTTCTCGAGCCAAATTTTTCTGTTCCCCAACTTCGTAATGAAGGAGACAAGATTTTCATGGCAAGTACGGATTGTTTCCTCTCCCCTTCTATTTAAACCGCAAGGCCCCTTCATTTGTTCAACGAGATAAAATTTCAAAGCCCCATCCATTTTCCCAATTCTCTTCAAATCAAACTGTGTTCTTTTCCTCCCAATCAAAATCAATTTCCTCCGTATAAAAAAAAAAAAAAAAAAAATAGAAGAAGGGGAAAATGAATCTCGAGTTGAAGCCGTGGTCCCTCCTGGAGTTTGACGTCGCCCAGAGTTTGGGGTACGATAGTGTTGTGAGGGATGCGATCGATTTTCTCTAGTGGAGGCCAAGTCGCGATTTCAGTTTCCACCTGCGATGGCTTTGGAGTTGCGACCTACGAACTCGAGGGAGGGAAATAGGGTTGAGGCGCTGCGATGTAAGGGGACTGGAGCGATGTTCGGTTTTGTTCAGAAGCGCTTACAATTTCATATATGGGGTGCGATGATGGGTTAGTGACGTTCGAGAGTGGAGTTCGGTTTTGGGTTTGGTCATGGTACGCGATTGAGGGATAAAGGCGTCGCCTTTGGCAAGGGTACAGGGGAGGCGGAGTTCGAGGTCGGCTTCGACACTGTGGGTGCAGGTGACGAGCTGATGGTGATGTTTGGGGTCAACGTCTTGGACTGGAGATCGCGATGCAGATTGAAACGGTGCAGCGGTGAGCAAGTGATCGGATTATAGTCCAATGGCGATGGTGACGGCAGTTTCAGTTTGGGGTTATTCGGAAATTGATCTTGTTTCTACAAGGAAGTAAGGTATACGTTTTAATAAAATTTAAAATATATAGACTAATTTACTTTATTTTTTTAGTTGTCAATTTAAACAAATAAGTATTTAATCGATGAGTTAAATAAATAATTGTAGATTCAAGATAACCGATTTGATTTGATTCGAAGCCGAGACAATGGGAAATTAAATTGGATATTCTGCTAAGAGAAAAAATCAGGTGAGTAAATCTCTCTCACCTTTAGAATTATTTTTATTTCATTAAAAATAATTGTCTGTTGCTTGTGTGAATGTTTTTATGGTTGTTTTATATATATTAGTTATTTAGGCTATATATATATATATATTGGGTTGATTGATTGGTTGGATTCCCGCAGTCTCATTAGCGGATGCCCGCAGTTTCATAGCGGATGATTACCCTATACGCCCCACGCTATGATTAGTGGATGACCTTCTATACCGCGATATTCTGCCACGAAGCAGAATGGGTATTATTTATGTGCTAACATCTGTGGATGCAGGAAAACAGGTTGGAGGAATCCAACTGGATTCCTCAAAAATATATTATCTGTTTGTTATTTGTTCGCATATATATATTTATATATGATGTGTTAGAAAAATAAATAATTCGTTGCTTTGTGTGTTTAAATATCACTGGGCCAATAAAAAGGATATTTGAGATTTAAAAAGGGAAAATTCTATTTTTTAATAGAATTTGAATTGTAGATGGAAATAAAAGCATAAACTTGTTTTTGAAATAAAACAAGTAGTTTCTTTATAAACGAAGTTTATAAATAGTTCTTTTATAACGAAGTTATAAATGAAGTGGAAAGAATTATCATTTGATAATTCAGAAATAGAAATACAAGTGTGAAATTGGGATTTGAAATGAAATTTCAAAATAAGATGTGAAAAGGAAATTTTAAATATATAACTCAAATGAAATTTGAGTATAACCATTGGATAGTAGAATTAGAAAGGGCGTTTAAATATTTGAATTTTAAAAGGGGATTGAATATTAAAAATTCAAATAAAAATTCAAATAGAATTTGAATAGACGAAATTAGAATGGAAAAATAGAATTTGAATTCAAGAAATCAAAATAAATTTTGAATTCAAAGGAATTGGGATAAGAAATTCAAATAGAGATTTGAATGTAGAATTTCAAAATAGAATTTGAAATATAGTATTTCAAAGAAGAATTCAAATATGAAATTTGAATAGAGATTTCAAAGAAGAATTCAAATATGAAATTTGAATAGAGATTTGAAATAGAAATACAAGTATTGAGTTTGAACTTGGAATTGAGTATAGAAATTCAAGTAGAAATTTGAATATGAGATTTCAAAATAGAATTTGAAATAAACTTTGAAAATAAGATTTCAAAGTAGAATTGGAAATAGAATTTCAAATAGGGTTTCAAAATAGGAAATCCAAATGATTTTGAAATGGAATTTGAATTCAAGGGAATTTAAATGGATTTGAAATGATGAAATTCAAATGGGGTTGGAGATGAATTTGAATACTAGAATTCAAATGGAAACGGAAAATGGAATTTGAATATAAGAAATTCAAATTGAATTCAAATAAGATTTAATCTATGGGATTTGAATATGAAATTCAAATGGAATTTTAAAACTATGGAATTTTGAATATAGAATTTAAAAAGGAGTTTGAATATTTGAATTTCAATAGAATTCAAATATAGAAATTTGAATATAGAAGTTCCAATGGAATTTAAGTAAAAGTTTGAATAAAAGAATTCAAATGAATTCAAGTATCGAATTTGAATATAGGGAATTCAAATAGAAATTCAAATATTGAATTTGAATATCTAATAGAAAAGGAATTGAAATTTGAATATGGAATTCAAAGTGAGATGGGAATTTGAATTAAGGAATTCAAATGGAGTTAAATGAAGTTGAATTCATTTTAAAGAAGTTTAACGTTTATATTTATAAATATAATTAAAAACGAACTCGCCGCAGCGCTGCAGTTCGTAAAATAGCGATTCGAACTTCAATCGAATATACAGGACTCAATTGAAGTCGAAATTCTTTGAAACAAGAAATGTCAGGACCGGTTTGATAATAGTTTTCTAATGGAAGAGAAAAATCTGAATTTCGTCGTATAGATTTTGAGATATGTCAAAATCAAATTTTCAGAAAAACAGCGCCAGAACCATTATAAAACCATAACGGTTTATTTAATTAAATTAAAGGATTTAAGTAAATAAAAATCGAAATTTCTATTTAGAAAAATCCAGATGTGAGTTATAAAATATATGTGAACTCCAGTGGAGTAATGAGTTGATTTCTGAAATAGAAATCAGATTTTTGATTTATTAGAGTTAACTAGTTCGAATAGAAATTAGTTAATGAGATTTCGAATAAATATTGAGCTTCAAATAAGTGAACTCGATTTGAGAATTTATATTCGAAATAGAAAGGGAAACTAGAATTGAAATCGAAATTCGATTTGGTTATGAACGAGTTAAATATTTTGTTCAAACACGTTATGTTCACAAAAAATGAAATAGGCAAAAGGGCCAATTTAAAGAATAAATGGCGAAACTGAATTCAAACGACTAGATGGTATTGAATTGAATTGCAAACAGGTGAATATGTGTTAAGCAGGTTTGGGATGAAGTACATGAAGTTATTAATTTATGTGCTCGACAAAAAGGTACATGTTTAATTCATATATGAGATTTTATGCGCCGTATCGGCAAGCCGCTTGGCTTTTCCTTTTTCTTTTCGATTGGAGAAGATACCGGGATGCTATTTGAAATTTCCCGATGCTCCCGATACAGGGGAGGTTATGGCGAAATTTTCTGGGAATTTAAGGAGTTAGAATATTTTTAAGAAAATTTGACAATTAGAAATCTATATATCGATATATATAGAATTCGATAAGGAAACGAAATCAAAAATAGCGTAAAGGGCCAAGATTGATTATTGAAATATTTGGTTAACAAATATTGATAAGGAAATGGAGGAGAGATTTAATTAATGAAATATTAATTAAAGAGCCCAGTGATTTGTTGATTTGTTGATTGAACACTTGTTTTTATTCGATAGTTAAATCACAGACTATCGAAGTTTTGACCATCGTTGTCAATATGGAGAGACCGGTTGGATTATTATCCGAAGAACCACTCCGTATCGGCATAAGCGTTGCGAACCAAGTATGCTGAATATATTGAAGACGGAGTAAAGTGCAAGGGCTTTTCTAGTAATAGAAATAGTGCCTTCGGTTTCGTTCAATCCCAGAACGAACGTAAATGGACGAATGTCTGACAGAGTATTTCCAATGATCAAATGGGTTGGTCTGTATGAATGTATATGGTTGCAACGGATTTATCCCTTAGCATAATATCCAGAATATTTGTGCAAACTCAACTAGTGATTAACGGATCTGACAATGTGGCATTCAAAGTGATTGTGCTATCAATGAATGGTAAGTATGCGTAGCCTCAGGCCTCAACAACCGGGAAAGGACAAAAATCGGGCAGGCAGCATGGCTATGTGGGTCGCACCCATTAGGGTGTATAATCACCTATCTAGAGAAATTCCTTTTGTTTCTAAATCTATCGATTCTGCCCATTCGGGAAACGGTGGTTTGAGTCCAACCGTTGGTGATATACATTCGATACACTCAAGCGAAATGAGTGGTCGGTCATGTGTGGGCCGGGTTACAAGATGTTCTTGTTGAACCCAGGTGTATTCGCCTCTAGAGATGCACTGTCGGAAGGTGGTCCCATACCTTGTCATGTTGGAAATCCAATCTCCAATAAGCGCCATGCGGTTTTTGATGTTATACTATATATGTGGAGCGTGAGATGCAAGCGTTCTGCTATTTGGTTATTTACTTGATGTAGACATTATTATAATATCACTGGATTTTTGTATCAAAGTGTTTTGGGTTATAGTAAGGTAAAAACCGTCCATGTTTATGTGTGGGCTGGTCTTACTATTATCTTTTCTTTCGAAAAGGATTTTGAAAGTTAAACAAGTGGTTGGAGTTTACTCACACCAGTCCCATGACTGACCCAGAGTTTATTTTGTTTGTTTCCCTAAACTCTTGGGTGCCCAAATTTGTACGGGCAGTCAAGTGTTTCAGGCTTTTACAGATACACTTGGAGGAGCTTGAAGCAGAAGGCTTCAACGTTAGTTATTTAGAGTTACTTCCGCTGGATCAAATGTTATGTGTACTCTGATGATGGTATGTATGTATGTACAAAACAGATTTGTATTTCGAAGCTTATGTTATATAATATATTTTCTTCGTTCCGCTGTGAGTTGTGATCTTCGTTTTTCTTCTATTCTAATATTTCTTTCTTTCTATTTCTCATCCTCTAACTTCTTTCTAATAATGAGTCGTATTTCTGTGTTATTTGGGTTGGACGTGTGGTGTTATTAGTCAATTCAGATAGCACGGATTTGCGGGTCGTTTCAATTGGAGTCATTTGATCCTAATGAAGACTAAGTGAATTAAAGATTTTTCTAACTTATCATTTTCAGAAAAGGTTTTACTTAATGCAAAAAGTGAATGTACAATACCTTGAAATCTACTACACATATAAGATACTAATTCATTTCGAAACATTTTAAATAACTGAAACTAATTAGTTAGCAAATTTAGTTTATTTAACTTTACTAGGGCTTCATGCAAAACGTCATATGCAGACTTATAGATTGATACTCTATTAAACACATTTTTATCTGGTGAACAAAATCATATATTCACCACTTTAGAATTACTTTGTGCATCTGCCTTTTGAATAGCAGTCCAGTGTGCATAATTAGTCTTGGGTTCAGTGTGCTCAGTTTGTGTAACAATCCAAATACCTAATCCTATTTACTGTAAATAAATTTTCATTTTGCATACTCAATATGTGTACCCACTACCATTAAAAATGGTGGTTTGATAGTAACATAATTGAATCGCGTAGATCTTTTTATTTTTAATAATTCAACAAAGTTTCGATAGTACTTATTTTTTGTTTTCTGAACAATACACAATTGCATGTACATAGTGAATATAAAGGAAGCGCTGTCAAAATTTTGTAAACCATTTAAAATGAAATGATTTACGAGATTTAACAACATTACTATGTTCGTAATTTATCTAATGTAGGGACAAGTCCAACAAATATTGTACACAATGAATATAGAAGTCTGTTTTGTTAAAAGTTAATACCCACGTAGTGATTATATACGCACCTACCAGATGGGGTCAGAAAACACTATAAGAGTTTTATGAATATAATATATTACATACTTATACTTGTTAAAAAAGCTTTCGACGTTTAAATAAAGTTAATTAACATTTAAATTAAACTAAACCCTAAATTAATACAGCAAGTATTATCCACTTTAACATTTAAATTGACTTTTGACCAGCATCACCAACTATATCACATCACATATTGTGACAATATTCGGTAGATTCATACTGGGCTAAAAACAGATTGGGTAAGACATGAACCACGTGCATTATAACTCTAGGATATCCTAAGACTACAATAAACGTACAACAATCAAACACTGGAACATGTCTTTATAGAAATAAAAAATCAGAATTGTGGAAAAAAATCTTCTGTTGTTTCCAGTAATTTTATAACAAGCGACGTGTATACAAAAAATCAATTTATAAAATTATAACTCTTGTTATCAATATGCATGAAGCACCAAATTTTATACTAAATCAGGCTTGCACGACCTAATTTCAACATAATCGTACATATATAGTGTTTATCACATAAACACACATGATTAAAACTTTAGTTAATAAATCATATGATATATAAAATTAATTATCGTTTTTGATGTTTTATAAAATACATAAAACTAAATTATGCTCATCTATACTAAATAACCCAAATAAGACTAAAGCACTAAATTATTCAACTCATATGAGCATTAATTTATTACCTTACAAACTATCAATTTGTAATACTCATATAGGTGAATAATAGTAACTAACCTTCAGTAAACTACACTACGCAAAATTTGAGGCAATACGAACAGTTAAATTAACAAAAAAACCACAAATTAACAAATTTAGGTAATTAGGGTTTAACATAATTATTTAATTTGGTGGTGGCTAAGAGATTGAAGATGAAGAGAGAGAAGTTAGAAGGAGCTAGGGAGGCTCACCGAGGCGGTTGAACTTGGCAGGGGCGAAGTGGAGGTTGTTGGAGGGAGAATTTTCATTTTTTAGGGAAGGAAGAAAGTGAGGAAGAAGAAGCAGATTTCTGCATATTTGCTTTTGATTTTTCAATAGTTATCAACGACCGTAAACGGAAAAAATCCATAGGCTAGCAGCGGCTTTAAATGGTTTGATATTTAATTCGTAAAACAATTCCAGAATTACTAGCCATTGGTACCCATTAGAAATATGTCGTTGCAAAGCTCCGTTGGTTTATATTGTTTATTTGGTCGTGTTACCAATTGAAACTAATTTACTTGTATAAACTCCATTTATGTAATAAATGAACCGAATACTCTGATTATATGGCTTATGTAGTTATCAATGTCTCATATGTTTTATATCCGTGATTTCTATCATATGTTATAATGTGCTGGGAGATACTGTATGTTTTTATTGATTTTAAGTGATTCAAATATTTGCTAATGAGAGAAAGAAATTAATTGATTGATTCAATCAATCAATTAAGCCACATGTGGAAAGATTTAAATGATACCTTGGAAAGAAACAATTTCTTACACAATCAACTAATTAATCGATGAAATTATAAAAGAGGAAAGAAGCATATTTATATATGTGAAAATTAGGCTCACATCCTTAAAATTAAACTTAATTAAGCTCACATCCTCCCATTTTAAAACATATAAATCTCATCCCTATTTTTAAATAGCAGCTGTTATTTTTCCAGAACTGCCCTTTTCCAAATTAACGATGTAATTAACGTGGTCGGAGATGCGTAATAGGGATTTAATTTTTTGTGAAACATATATTTCTGTATCCATGGTGGCTCCGTCATCGATCTAAATTTTTGACTTTGGATTTTGTCAATCTAAAATTCAATTTGCTCGGAATTTTTCCAGAGACTTAATTAGATCGATCCTTGATTTATATAATGGATGTTTCTTCTTCAAGGTAATTTATACTTTTTAATTAAAAAAATTATACATCGATATCATTTTTTTCGATTTTTGCAGATTGATTATTCTAATGTTCTATTTATTCTTGAGTTTTTCGATCGATAATGTAATTATTGTATAAAGTTTTACTATTATTATCGATCGTACAACCATATTTACTAATTTTTCAATAGATTTGTTCTTCTATTCTGAATACGTGTATAAAAATATGCAAATATTGTGAATATGAGCATACAAGTATGCAACTATTGTTAGAACACATGCATACTGGTTTTCATCTATTCTTGAAAGTTGCGTACAAGTATGCATATATTATGTATATATGCATACAAATATACAGTTGTTTTGAATATATGTTTATATGCGTGTCTGATGATTAGTTGCATACAAATATGCATATATTCTTAATATATGTATATTAAAAATGTTTGCATCTATTCTGAATAAAAATATATGAAACTATTCTGAATAGTCGCATACAAGTATGCAACTATTATTGATATATGCGTACATATATGCATCTGTTTATAATTATTTGAAGATGTTTTTGTAATTTTATTTGATTATTGCAGAATAGGCTTATTAATGTTTATTTTCTTCTTTGTATAACAGTGTTCCTGCTAATATTGGTGGATTGGTGATGTAAGTTTGAGAATGATAGTTGTTCTATTCGTCTTTACACTACAAGAAAAACCGCATATAGCAGCGGCAATATCCGCTTCTAATCCGTCATTAAACAGGCTTTAGCGATGGATTTCCTGCATAACGGAGTGGTCGGTAAAAACCATGACGGTATCTGTGTCAGATTTTTGCGATGGAATTTATCATGAGTTTTCTGACAATTTTCCATCATTTTACTAATTATATAATAAAAATAAAATTTTATATATTAATTTAATTTTAATTTATATACCGACTATTTACCAACGGATAATAATTTATAATGAAATACGTTTTATAAAAGGCGTTGGTAAACCCTTGCTAATTGCCAAGGGATTAGCGACAAAAAGTTTTGGCAAAAAAACCATTTCACGTATTTTGTCAGAAAATCGTCAGTAAATCCTTTTAAATTAGCAAGGGAACAGTGACAAATATTATTTTAGACGCATATTTAATACAATGATATCTGCAGGCAATCCGTCGGTACACTACAACAAAATACATAGTTCATTGCCAGTTGCAACTTATGAAATATTATATATTAAATGTGGCTGTTGCACTGCTATTGTATATCATAGAATGAAATAAAAAAACGTATTTCAACAAAAATTAAATAGTACAAACAATTGCAAAGAAGTTCTAACAATATTTATACGTAATTCATATACAACATTTTCTACTTTTATACAACATATTTTTCAAACACAGTAATTTTTGGGTCAGACTTATACTTTCTCATACAACCCAAACTGATCATTATACCAACATGCAGTTCGCTCGACTCACAAAACTTCCTCACAAGCAAGCACTTCGTTCAAAACAAACAACACTAAACACCTCAACATGTACTGCCACTTCATGAATCTTCCATATCGCAATACAACAACCATAGACACTAACAAACAACTATAATTAGAAGGCATCAGAAATTTATATCGTCTTCAGTTGCAAATTATATATATATATATAAGTCTGCAGCAGTAGCCCAGCGGTTAAGGATTTTGCATCATCGTAACAGTGGCGTGAGTTCGAAACCCGGTATGGCGTGCTAAGAGCTTACTATGTGCATACGCTAAGATCAGCCACTTATGTAGTGCTCGCGGACCAGGCTAGGTGCACTAGGGAGGGTTTTACGACTCCGGTCGGTTTCCCTCCTGAACAAATTCAAGAAAAAAGAACCAATTTTTTTAAAACACCATCCCCGATTTGTGAAGTCTAGTCATGTTCATAAGTAGTACTTGCAAGATTGACAGTGGTTCACTTCTGATTTTATTTCCAACATCAGCAGTATGTTTTGACAAACAAATTAAAACCAACATCATATTAAAAAATTTAGTTAAATTGCAACCTTCTTACCCAGTTGTTTCGAAGTATATTCTCTAACATTTAACATTGTCTCCAACAGCTTCACCCACTGAACATAGGGGTGTAAATCGGTCGGACCGGACCGGACGGAGGTGTGTTCAGTTTATGTCCTAAAAAAAATCGGACCGAACACGGACCGGACCAAAAAAATTCTCGGACAAATTTCGTTGTCCTATTTCGTGTCCTAAATAAAATCGGTCGGACACGGACATGTTCGGACCGATCGGACTCGGTCGGACATGGCTATTTATATCACATTTTGTACATTTTACTAGATTTTCTCTCAACTATATGTCGAATTCGGACGAATTCGGACGAGCTCGGACCGGACATGATTTTTTCTCGTACAAATTTGGTTGTCCTAACTCGTGTCCTAAATGAAAATCGGACGGACGCGGACGGACGTATTTCGGTCACGGACACGAACGGACGTCGGACATTCGAACAAAATTTACAGTCCTAACTGAACATTTGTTTTGAAAACGGAAATAAACAAGTAATCAAGCATATTCTTTTATTGGCCTTGATTTGTACGTGGATGAATAATAACATATCATAAGTCTGGTTAGTAACCCCAGAAATGGGAACAAAAGAGAAATCCCAACCATATCACAGTATTTGCAAAAGTAAGGGCAAACTCTAGCCCAACCTGTTGCTTCATTCCAATTCTTACCCGCATAAGCTATGGCTATTGTCGCTGACGCTGAAGGCATGGATACACCCGTACTCACCTGCACTTATATATTTTGTCTGCATTATATTATAATACAATCGAACATATGGCACTTCTAGGAATATATATGCATACCAAGTCGAAAACAGGCAGTATATGTCCTTCTACACTGGATTTTATAGCACAAGGCAAAGAGAGCAGTGAGTAACCACAAACCAGTGCATTGCCGATCACAAAAATCCTGTAATAACCATGCGACATATTAATCCCTTTTTAAGGAGCATATACATTTATATACATTAAAATACTTGAATGCTGGAGAAGATTTGTAAGTAGCGGTAATGCCAAACACTATAAAAATATACAATAAAACCAATTATACTAATAATACAGTTATACTAACAATACAGTTATACAAATAATATATCCAGTTACCACAACTCACTTATACAAATAATACAGTTATACTAATAAACCAGTTATACTAATAATACAGTTATACTAATAAAACCAGATATACTAATAATACTGTTACAACACAAGGTAAAACCAGTTACCACAACTCAGTTACCACAACCCAACTCAGCAACTAAGCCATATACAAATATACAATAAAATATCTAAAACATATAATCCAGTTATACTAATAGTACAGTAATACTCATGTTCATAGATGCTGAAGGACACACCTCACAGATCTTGTTTATAATAACAAAACAAAACCGCTAATGTTGTAATTTGCAATCCTAAACCATACACAATTAAATATTTAAAACATAAAATCTAATTATCCAAATTAATTACCTAACTCCTTCGACCTCAAGTTCAACCGAAATTGAATTCCAGTGTATATGTTGTTCGTACTCTAGCTGCTTCCGTGTCTGCTTATGCATGCTTGGAGATTAGTATTTTGGATCGCTGTTATTCAGAGTTAGATCAGTCATTCGCTCGCAGACCTGTCGTCGCGGCATCTGGTTGAGGATCCTTTTTTTTTTGCTTGTGTAGAATTGATTGATCTAGTGCCCAATTTTATTTGGGGCCCTAAGCGGGCGCTTTTGTGGCTTTAGCAAAGGGGACTGGAAGCAGCTTGAGAAGCGATGGAAAGGAAAAGGTAAAAGAGAAGAGGATATAAACAATAGATTAGGAGAGAGAAGGTGAGGAAGAAAAGGAGGTGTAAAGCATACAAATGGAGGGATGAAAATGGTGTAGATCTGAGAAAATGGGGCGATGAGGTAGACACTGTTGATCCTTCGCGAATTCCCGAAGGTCTATTGAAGCTACAGTGTCCATGCAAAAGAAAAGAAGAGGAATTTAAGATGACAAGCAGAGATTTAGGCTAGAAAGAGGGAATTTTTGTTGGAGAAGATGCAACGAAGTAAGTTGCGAATTTTGTTTCAAAATATATTAACGAGAATACCGAGGGACGAGAAATTTTCACGATGTACAACCAAATATTTGACTTTGTCGCCAAAACTTGAAAGTTTGTAGCTAAAACTTAAGCTTGGAGCCAAAATGTGATGACCACCCATAACCCCTGCACTTTTCAAGAGGAATAATGCGCTGAAAGGTGTGCCCGCAAGCTATGGACGATCAAGTGACCATACACAGAACCTGTCGTAGAACTCACAGCACAAGGGTAAAATATAAAAGAACATATACAACAGGTAGGAGTAGTAAAGCATCACATAACAGAGAACTAAAACCTTCATATCATCTAGAGGGAAATCCATACAACTTTGGAACAACTGTAGAAATCTGTACATGATAACCTCACTACATAACACTCAAATACAAATAAACAATACCGGAACATCTATATAGGTATAATATAAGAAATAAAATGTCACCTACTCGTCTTCGTTAAGAATCATCATCCACAAAGATCTACCGTCTACCACCTATAACTCAGTCAGCCCATCCACAATACCACAGATGAACAACCCAAGGTAATAAGAGGAAACATAAAACTTTGAGTCAAACAATAGTCTTGCGAGCGATAAAATAGCTATCAAGCATCAACAATAGAGTATAAGAAAGTTGGCAGAAAGTAACTCCCAATCTACCAACATCAATAGAGAAAAATTCAAAACCTATCTTCCCCACACCTGACAATGATAGCCTTTACATCAAACAGAATTATACAAGCAGTAGTAATCATATCAGCCGGTTTAAGTCCTACGTAAATAGCCCTAATCGAAACCAACATCCCTTAAGCACAAGCCCCGAAAGCTGAAACCAACATCAGACAAGCACCCAAGAGACATCTCTCCCGACTTCGAACAATCTACATAGGAAAGCACAAGCAAAACAAGCAATAATACATGACTTTGGCTATCACTGCCGAACCCTGCTTTGAAATCATCGTAATCGTATGACGGTCAACCTTGCCATATGTCAAGGGCTAATGGTAACCCCGGTTCTAGTAGAAACCCAACCAGCAACCTTCTGGTTTCTAGGCCTTGCAATGATACCCATGGTACTCGACCAGCAACCTTCTGGTCTTTTTGACATCTCTATTGTACCCCTTCTTTGGGTCCACTAGAACCTACGATACGATAATCTCTCAGCCACCAGCATCCCTTTTCGTCCCTCTTGACGGCTATCCATAGCTCAAGCAACCTTCTCGAGTAACTATTATCCACCAACTCACGACCTTATTTGTTGCATCTCCTCGATCAACGAACACTTTAATTCTTCAACCCACAACCTTTGAATTGAACCCACATTCGTTGTATCTTCCCGATCAACCAACACTTCACAATGCTTTGCACAATTCCTACTTAAATTCGTCGAAGCTACAACCATCGTCAACTCAAAACAACCCTCGTTTGCTCGAAAATGCATTTCATAGCATTTCCTACTTAATTTCTGTGAAAGCTGGATTTACGTCAAAACAGCCTTTTACAGTGCTTCTGGAATGCTATCGTATCATCTCGTCCGATCCTGGATCGATTCGGATCAATCTATGGAAATCTGAAGAAAAAAAAAACTGTTTAACCCGAACCCTTTCAAAACTGTTTGATCCGAGTCCTCTTAAAGTGTTTGACCCGAACCTTCTCAAACTGTTTGATCTGAATCCTCTCAAACTGTTTGACCCGAACCTTCTCAAACTATTTGATCCGAATCCTCTCAAACTGTTTTACCCGAACCTTCTCGAACTGTTTGATCTGAATCCTCTCAAACTGTTTGAACTGAACCTTCTCAAACTGTTTGATCTGAATCCTCTCAAACTGTTTGACCCGAACCTTCTTAAACTGTTTGATCTGAATCCTCTCAAATTGTTTGATCTGAATCCTCTCAAACTGTTTGACCCGAACCTTCTCAAACTGTTTGATCCGAACTCAGCACTTGCCAGGGCCGATGCGATCACCAAAAATAGCTTGCCAAACACGTGATTTTGCTAAAACCAAACTGTCCGACCCGAAAACCACTTTTGCCGATTTCTTCAACTTTGCACTTCAAAACTCCACCAAATTAGCTGATCTTCTGCAAATCCAAACTGTCCAACCCGAACACCACTTTCACTGATCCGAACAATGTTTTGGCCGATCTCTTCAACTATTCCCGTTCAAAATTTCACCGAATCTTTACACGTGCAAATTTAGCTCAAAAAAAAAACTGTCCTACCCAAGCATCCAGAAACTGTCCTACCCGAGCATCCAAAAACTATCCTACCCAAGCATCCAGAAACTGTCCTACCCGAGCATCCAGAAACTATCCTACCCGAGCTTCCAGAAACTGTCCGACCCGAGCAAACTCGATGATCCAAAAGCCGAAAAACCGCCAAATCTTCAACAAATCTTCATGATTAACTCGTTACTTGAAACGGATCAACATTCAACTTTTCAACGATAATAATTCAACTAAAACAACAGTTAGTCATCAATTCAATCATTAATTCAAACAATAATCAACAAACATCATAATAAAATGAACAAACACTTAAACGGATCTAAACATAGAATAAACATAAGAAATTACCTTCCAAAAGTTGCTAGATTTAGATCCTGTGGTGATTAAACATCAAAATCATACTTACATTGATTATGTTTGTATGAAAACATCACAAAATGATGAACAAATGATAAAACCATCCATATACTCCATTGAACCTTCGTGAGAGATGCATATCACTCACCACTTCTTTGATTTGGCTCTAAATCAATGTTAAACGAATCCTGACAACGAAGATCCTTCTCTAAATCTCTCGATTTGATGAAATCTCCCTTTGATTGATGTAGATCTCTCTTGATTTGGTGTAGATCTTCAATCCCTCTTCGTAGATCTCGATTTTAATGGTGGAAACATGGAGGAGATGAAGAAATAGAGGATCTCAAATGAGAGAATGGAGAAAGTAAAACATTCTCAATGGCTCCCTCCCACTATTTATAGCCAAAAACCCAACCCTTAGTGGCCCTTACAAATCAGCCCATATTTTAATCAATAAAACCTGGATAAAATTTGTGAAACCTTAAAACAGTGAGTTCTCCCAAACCTCTGAGCCAAATCTTTAATGTAACCACTCTACGGAAAGGCAATCATCAATTCCTTTCCAATGGCATATGTCTTACCCTCTAATTCGACCTGAGTCAAAAGTTATGACCTGTACAAGGCTGACAGGGGCAAAATGGTCACAAACAAAATCTGTAAAAAATATGGACATGTCTCACATCCCCATAAGCAACATATCAAAAGAAGATAATAGCCCAACCCTTAGAGAATAAAATAAAAATATTATACGATCCTCCGATATATAAAATGCGCGCTGTTACACAAAACGATTTGTAAATGTCAAAGAGAAGCAATACGCGATAATTTGTAGATGAAGACAGAGAAAGAGTTTAAATAAATATACAGGTTTAATGCATTTGGCAGCGTAGCTACGAAAAATATATTTGAAATTTAATTTCTTTAATTAATTTTCCAAAGTATTGAATATTTACGAGATTTTAAGTTTATTCATTTTATTAAAAGAATAAAAAAAATTATTTCTAAATTTTATGAATATTTTCAAATTAATTTTACGAAGTTTAATTTTTTTACATTTTTGAGTATTAAACATAGTTATTAATTATTTTACTTAATAAATACGGCTTACTAGTTAATTTGGAATATTTTATAAATTTTGAGTGTTTCATGAAATATTAAATATTTTACAAAATTTGCTCTGTTTTTTTAATCTAATTCTTTAGTTAGAATTTTTTGAAAATTTAAAGTTTAATTTTCTAGATTTATGAATATTTCTTGAATTTACTCTAATAAGTTCCAAAACTATATTTTTGGAAATTTTAATCATTAAATAATATTATAAATTTTAATTGTTAAATACTAAATAATAAATATAATTTTTTTATTTGTTAAAGTTACTTATTAATCATTATTTATTAGAAATTAGTCATTGAATAATAAATAATAAGAATTAGTAATTGTTGATTATTAAAAATTAATTACTAAATATTAAACATTACTTCATAATTATTGACAAAGAAAGAAGTTCTTTAATATTTATTCAACTTCTTATTTTTAAACTTTGACCATTTTGTTTTTCTTAATTACTATTTATTTATTAATTAATATGTACTAATCAATTTCTTAAAAGTAAATATTTATTAATAATTTCTTGATAGTAATTCCTTTAATCGTAGTAAAGATTACTTATATTAATCATTGATTATTAGAATAAGTTTAATTAAACATCGAATATTAATGTATTTTATTAATTAGTATTACCTTTTATTTATATTTTATAGTAATTAATAATTAATCAATACTAACTATTGAATATTATTTACTTTTAAAAGTAATTATTTATTATTAATATATTATTAATATATTATTAACATTAATTATTTAAAATTTATATTTAATTATTAATTACTAAGTAAAAACACAAATGTAAAACATTTTATAAATAATAAATATAAAAGTCCTTTTCAAATCTCTTGCAAAACTGCTGCAAAAATAGCTTCAAAATTTTGACGATGGTAAACAGCCTCTATCAGCAACGAAATTTAGCGTTAAATATTTTATGACTATAAAGTGCTGCATTTTCCAATGATTTAGCGACAGAAATAATATACGATGGTAATAATTTAAAATAAGTTGACATATAAAATCCAAAATATTATCGCTTACAAAGTTCACGAAAATGTACCGCTAATTTATAATAGAATTTTCCGTTGCGAAAAATCTGTTGCTATATATAGCTTTTCTTGTAGTGTTATTTTGATAGTTCTGATGTTATCGTGAGAGATGTTGTTTGTGGTAAATGGACTGATTTAAGTCCATTATCATTTGAATTATATCAATTCAGAGATGGTTTGAGAAGGAATATCGAAAGTAGTTCTTATCTTCAATCTATTCTTTTATTGGTTGCACATAATCATGAGGATTATTTGGTTATTTTTGTTGACATCAATCATAGTAGTTATTCAGTTGCTTATGGTAATGATTCTTCTTTTGGTAGTGATTCCTCTTTTGCTAGTACCGGTGATTCAAACAATCAATTTAGGCAATTATTGAGAACTGATTTGAATCAACCTGTTTTCTCCGGTGTTGGTCAACAATTTCCTGGAGGTGTTACTGAATTTAGACTTTATGTTATGATGTATAGTATGAAGATTAGATACAAGCTTAATTCGGTTAAGAATGAAAAGGAAAGAGTTACGGCTGTTTGTTCAAAACAAAATTGTAGTTTCATGATTCATGCTTCTCTTAAGTGTAATGGCCCGAATTACCGTACTCTTTGAGTCGACTAATAACACCACACGTCCAACCCAAATTACACAGAAATACGAATCATTTTTAAAAAGAAGTTAGAGGATAAGAAATAGAAAGAAATATTAGAATAGAAGAAAACGAAGATCACAAACTCACAGCGGAACGAATAAAATATATTAGATAACATAAACTTTGAAATACAATTCAGTAACTTTATATACATACCATCATCAGAGCACAACAGCTATTTCTGGAATCGTTATAAACACATGTTTCCAGATACGAACATAATACATAACGAAAAAATATGATAGTCTATAGCTAACTGGTGAAGCCTCCTGCTTCAACTCCTCCAAGTGAATTTGTAAAATCCCGACTACTTGACTGCTCGTACAAATTTGGGCACCCAAGAGTTTAGGGAAAACAATCAAAATAAACTCTGGGTCAGTCATGGGACTGGTGTGAGTAAACATCAACCATATTGTTTAACTTTGAAAAAACCTTTTGAAAGAAAGGATAATAGTAAGACCAGCCCACACATAAACATGGACGGTTTTTATCTTACTATAACCCAAAACAATTTGATACGAAAATCCAGTGATATTATAATAATAATGTCTAATCAAATAAATAACCAAATAGCAGAACGCTTGCATCTCACGCTCCACATACATAGTATAAAATCAAAAACGGCAGGGCACTTATTAGAGATTGGATTTCCATCATGACAAGGTATCGAACCACCTACCGATAGTGTATCTCTAGAGGGGAATACACTGGGTTCAACAAGAACGTCTTGCAACCCGACCCACACATGGCTGACCACTCATTTAACTTGTGTGTACCGAGCATATTATCACCAACGGTTGTGATTAGCAACCGTTACCGAAAGCATACAGTAGCGAATAGAATAAGAAGCAAATGAATTTTATGTAACACCCCGTATTTTCTGTGAACGTATAAGTAACAAATTAAAATATACTTAATTTTTAGGAGTAGAATTAAGGGAAACGGGTTGTGCCATTGTGTTCGTCTCGAAATTCTACTTGAGATATAGTCTGAGTTTGCGTAAAACGGATACCATATGAAGAAGATATGGATGAACGAAGTTAGGCAGAAAAACCGAAAATAAGCCAGAATACACTGGCGCACTTGTGAAGTGCGCCAGTACAAAAATACACTGGTGCACCTGCCAAGTGCACCCATACCGGTCCAGCACATGATTCTAGAGTGTTCTGTGATGACGTGTCTTCTTCTGAGTGGCTGGATGACCTGTCTTCGAGCTGGGTGGTTCTGATGAATTCTGGACTGATCTGAAGGTTCTAAATCACCTTATTCTCCTATAAAAACACCCCCAAACCTCACTTTCTCTCCATACAATTTCATTCTGCCTATACTCTGCCTTTATAACAAATAAATAAAATAATAGCATCGCTACTCTGCTGGGATCAAAACTAGGACTAGTGCATCTTCTTCCAAATCTGAATAAGATTAAAAGAGAACTACTGCAACTCTCCTTCTATAATCCAATCAAGGCAAGTGCAGTTATTTTCTGATATGAATTTTAATCATGATCTTGACATAATTATAAAACTGAATCTAAGATTATTCCGTTTTTCTATTTATCAGATTTATTCCTCTGTTTTATTATTCTATATTTCTTCCTCCTTTCTTTCTTTTTGTTTGATAGCCAGCCTACCACGAGGCTGAGCCAAATCTCATAAGAGATGAACGCATAAACGCTAAATTTGGGAAGAATATTGAATGAGGCATATTTGGGCATAATTGATTTGTAACTAATTTGAGGATACAACGCATGTTGTAATTCTGGACATAAATTTGAGGCATATTGTATAAGACGATCTATGACTTGGAAGGAGACGATTATTGTGACTTAGAACATAGGTTGAACTTAGAACGTAAATCTGAGACATATAATTGGGCATGTTGTATTTAAAACATAAGGTGTATTTAACATAGGTCTTGAGTTTTGAGGCATAAAGAATATTGGACATATGACTTGGGATTTGTGGCGTAAAGTTTAACTGTGAACATGTAACTGATTTGGATGCATAGTACAAGTTGTAATTCAAGATCTAGATTTGGATATACTATATATATTATAGTCTGAAATTTGTAAAAAAAAAGAGAATTAATTTGCATTTAACTTAGGTGTAAAGATCCATATTAAGATTGGATAATTATTAAGTGTGAATACACCTAAGTAAGGGGGGTTTGGATATGTGACATGCATTGTAATCAATGGCTATATTTGGCATAATTTATATGTAAGGTTTTTGGAGAATATTCTGAGCTATGCAGGTTTAACTAAAAATTGGGACATATGTTATATGGTGGATTATGACCATAATTTGGGCATATAAATTTAGGCTTACCTTATGAATTAGGCAAGATATGTGAATAGGACTTTAAGGAATGTTTAAATCAGCTAAAACTGTTATCTGCTTATTATGTTAAATTTGCCTAATCTACTAAACCTGTTACCTGTTTAATCTGTTGAATTGCCTAAACTGTTACATATGTTGAATCACCTAATCTGCTAATTTTGCCTAATCTGCTAAATCTGTTGAGTTGCCTAATCTGCTAAATCTGTTGAACCGCCTGAGCTGTTAAATCTGTTGAAAAGCTGAATGATTGTAATTTGTGTAAAACATGTTAATTTGTTTAATCTGCTGCGACTTGAAAAGAAGTCAAACCTATTAAATTGACATAATTAGTCTGATATTTGTATAATTTGTAATGGAATAAATTGGTTAAAATAAAAATGCTGAGACACGAGGTTAGACTCATGTTTGCAGTAGAAGCCTGCCCAGACCCAACCGGCTTAACCCGCAACCGCAAACTTCTAGTCTAATGTGAGAGGTCGTAGGCATAACTAAAATATGCTTAGACACGAGTTTAGGTCTGGCTTGTGGCAGAAGTCTGCCCGGAATCGCCCGGCTTATCCAGCGGCTACAAGCTACCGGCCTAATCTGAGAGGTCTGCGCATTAATATTTAATTAATGCAAATATGAGATAAATATGATGTTTAAAACGTGTTAGGTAGATAAGGCTAAACCAACTGGACTGATGAATTAATAAACATGTTTTGTGAATCTGTAGGCCCAATACAAAGTTAGACAATCTGTAAGTCTGTTAAAACTATACATCTGATCCGTTAGTCTGAAAACCTATTGACTTGATTTTCTGGTCTGTGAACTAGTTGATTCTGAACTCTGTAGGCCTAAAACTTGTAAACAAGTTAATCTGAAATCTGTTAGTCTGGGGACACAAGGTTAGGAGGGAAAATACTTGTGTCATCTGTTGTTTGGGACCCATATTAGTCAGTAACCCTTTCTGGTATCAAAACTATGACCCAACAGTAGGTAGGGTCCGGGCACGCTTACTGAACTAATTATAAGTGATTCATTCTGATAATGGCGAGGGGTGTTGATGGTGCGTTCCAACCGGGTCATGTGCGTGCATGGATCCCGGTCTGCCTCTGTGGATGTAAGACGCCGTGACATCTGTAAATAGGTCTGTGTCATTTAAAGGTTGCCACTTCGGGGAGTGATACACCCTTCTGTGGGGCTGGCACAGGGTATTTATGTATTAGAGAGCTGATCGCTTGGGGTAGATTTAGGGTACACTTCGTTCTGTCTGTTTCCGTTGGGGTACCGTCTGTTTCTGTTGGGTGGTAACACCTGTCTGTTTCTGCGTGGTACCGTCTATTGGGGTGGTAAAGGCCCATTTACTAATGTACACCTAATTCTAACATTCTGTTTCTGTAGGGATTATTCTGTTTCCGTCTCTGATTCAGTTTATGTACCTTCTGTCTGTTGGGGTGGTAAAGGCCCATTACCGGCATTCTGTTCCTGTATAGATTATTCTGTTCCGTTTCTGTTTCAGTTTGGACATTAAGGTAACGCCTAATCCTGTTATACTAGTATTAGTGCAGAGAAGTAAAATATAAGTACGAAGCATAACTTGGGCTATTTCATTCTGTTTCTTTTGTTTAGCTTAAGTATACCAGTTACTCCTGTTGTTGTTGTCTCTTATCCAGCTTTGTTTTCATGCCATGATATTATTATCTGTTCATATGCTGAAAGTCACTGGACTTGCCAGACTTTATGTCTGACCTTGCTTGTTTTCGCCCCTTTTCTTTCATTTCCCCCCCCCCCCAGGTTTTTTTAGGGTGGAAGTATAGGAGCTTGATTCGGATTTTCTCTGCTTGAAGTACCGCTTGGCCTTGGCTCTATCTTTCCATGGTAGTTTATGTTGGGGATTATGATTTTAAAAACTATGCATTATGAAGGCTTTTGTACAAGGCTGATATTTTGTACTTGAATTCTGATATTGTGATTTGAAAAGATGTAACCAAACTTACTTCGTTTCTAATAAAGTTACTAATTTTTCAAGTACTGTTTTATCTGTCTTGTAAATTTCTGTTCTGTCTATTAAAACGCTCCATCAAAGTTAAGGCATTCCCTTTGTGAGTGACCTTAACGGAGGTGGGGTGTTACACTTGGTATCAGAGCTGAAGGTTACCAGATTTGATAAAAAGTTTTTGAAAACTATTTTCAAAAAGGTTTTAAAAAGGAAGTATTTTCAAAAGTAGAGTTTATTTTGAAAAACATAGTCCCCAAAGCCATATTTCTATCTTTTGATTTTCTTTTTAATCCTTGTTTCCTTCTCTTCTGAGTCTCCGAGGCTCCTGGCTTTCTGTGAGGTAACCTCATCGCGACATGGTTCCATAGGCATGATGAGACTATGACGTCTGTCGAAGGGCAAAGAAGTGCCTAACTTCCATCTGTAGCTGCAGTAATTTCACCTACGGCTTATCCTCTTTCGAGCTTCGTAGGGTCTTCCGCGCGATGAGGGCAACTTTAGAGAAAGACTTGTTAACATGTGAGAAGACTAGTTGTTTTCAGTGCGGTGATACAGCACATCTGATCAAGGATTGCCCCAGAAGGAAAGGGCAGAGGGCAGAACCTACTTCTGGAGGGCATGCGAATGCTCTCGTGGTTGGTAGATAGTAGGGCTGCACACAACCCATATCCAACCCGACCCAACCCACCAATCCGACCCAACCCACATAAACTCGACCCAACCCAAAGTAGTTCGGATTGGATATGGGTTTCAATTTTTAACCCATACTATATATGGGTCGGGTGTAATTTTCAATCAACCCAGCCCTATATTAACCCAACCCAACCTTACTTTGAAAAAATAAAAAACCCTTCACACTTCTACTTTGATATCTGCACCGAATTAATGAAATTTTATTCATTCCAGGCAGCCGCTTTTCCATGTAGCTTGGACTTGGTCTTCATACATTATTGACTTGCTTGTATTTAGTTCGATATGCTTAGGATATTTAGTTATATTGTGTGCTGAGTCACTTGCGTGGTGTACTGGTGTGAGAAATTGGTTGGTTTTTCCATGAGGTATGTTTTTGCATGTCTTAAAACATAAATTATTACGTCAAAATTTATGTTATGGATTAATCATGCATACAACCCAACCCAACCCTATTTAACCCGACCCAACCCATACTTCAACCCAACCCAATCCTATATGAGGTTGGGTGCGGGTTCAATTTTCACCAACCCAAACCATTACGGGTCGGATGAAGTATTTGGCTTGACCCGACCCAACCCAAACTTTGTGCAGCCCTAGTAGATAGGATAGAGATAGGAAAAATTTCTGTAGAAGTTTTAATTTCCTTACCTAATTATTGAGTTAAAGCTCTCTTTGATTCTAGCATTTTGATTCTGTAATTGAGACACTGCACTTTAATACTAGTCTTGTTTGTGATCCCCCTATAGTCTCAAACCCCAGGAGGGTTACGACTCATCTGTTTGTGATAAGTTGGGGTTTGAGGGCATCTGTGTTGGGCGTGACACATACATTCTGAGTTTTTATCATGCTTAGTTTCCTAAGAATCATTTGGTAATCTGATCTGTATAAGTAGTCTGTAGGTTCCTGAAAAGGATAAGAGTTTTTACTCAAAATGTGAAATAGGTTTCCAGTTGGGCATTTGTTTAATGGGAGTGATTCTCTGAGTATTAATCTGATGTTGATTTCGGTCTTCAAGGTTGGTACTTAGAAGTTATTCTCTTAAACCGATGTCTAATGGGAACCTAGCTTTAGTTTTATACTTGCTTCTATCACTCGACTTTATCCTTCGACCTTTAGGTAGAAACTAATGGGTGTAAACATGTGTTTGAGACATGTTATGTTTGATGGTTGCAAGTGGATGCAAGTGGTTGCTAGTGATTTCTCGTGGATGCATATACACACACTAGGCACTAGATCGGCTCAAAAACACTCTCATACTGCATATGGATGTGTGTGCTTTTTTTTATGGATGAAAAATGGGTGACACAGCACATGGATGTTGCATATGAATGAGCGGTTGTGCACTCATATAGAAATAAAGCGTATCAAATAGGATTTCTTGCATACATAATTGGACTCATGGCACCAACATAGTTCGCATTGAGGAGGTCAACTAAATCAGTAGACCGCCTGATCTTTGCATTAGATAAGAGATATATACACACACTTTTGCATATGTTCATACAACATTAGAAGTTTTCTAAGGATAATGGATGCTTGTGGATAATGGTTGAGTAGATGGATGATTGGATGGTAGGACACATTCTTCTTAACTTGAAGATTTCAGGGACGAAATCCTTTAAGGAGGGGAGAACGTAACACCCCGTATTTTCTATAAACGTATAAGTAACAAATTAAAATATACTTAATTTTTAGGAGAAGAATTAAGGGAAACGGGTTGTGCCGTTGCGTTCGTCTCAAAATTCTGCTTGAGATAGAGTCCGCGTTTGCGTAAACGAATATCGTATGAAGAAGATATGGACAAACGAAGTTAGGCAGAAAAATCGGAAACAAGCCAGAATACACTGGCGCACTTGTGAAGTGCGCCAGTACAAAAATACACTGGCGCACCTGCCAAGTGCGCCCATACCGATCCAGCACATGATTCTAGAGTGTTCTGTGATGACGTGTCTTCTTCTGAGTGGCTGGATGACCTGTCTTCGAGCTGGGTGGTTCTGATGACTTCTGGACTGATCTGAAGGCTCTAAATCACCTTATTCTCCTATAAAACCACCCCCAAACCTCACTTTCTCTCCACACAATTTCATTCTGCCTATAATCTGCCTCTATAATAAATAAATAAAATAATGGCGTCACTACTCTGCTGGGATCAAAACTAGAACTAGTGCATCTTCTTCCAAATCTAAATAAGATTAAAAGAGAACTACTGCAACTCTTCTTCTATAATCCAATCAAGGCAAGTGCAGTTATTTTCCGATATGAATTTCAATCATGATCCTGACATAATTATAAAACTGAATCTGAGATTATTCCCTTTTTCTATTTATCAGATATGTTCCTCTGTTTTATTATTCTGTTTGTTCTGTATTTCTTCCTCCTTTCTTTTTGTTTGATAGCCAGGCTACCACGAGCCTGAGCCAGATCTCATAAGAGATGAACACATAAACGCTAAATTTGGGAAGAATATTGAATGAGGCATATTTGGGCATAATTGATTTGTAACTAATTTGAGGATACAACGCATGTTGTAATTCTGGACATAAATTTGAGGCATATTGTATAAGACGATCTATGACTTGGAAGGAGAGGATTATTGTGACATAGAACATAAAGAACATAGGTTGAACTTAGAACATAAATCTGAGACATATAATTGGGCATGTTGTATTTAAAACATAAGGTGTATTTAACATATGTCTTGAGTTTTGAGACATAAAGAATATTGGACATATGACTTGGGATTTGTGGCGTAAAGTTTAACTGTGAACATGTAACTGATTTGGATGCATAGTACAAGTTGTAATTCAAGATCTAGATCTGGACATACTATATATATTATAGTCTGAAATTTGAAAAAAGAGAGAATTAATTTGCATTTAACTTAGGTGTAAAGATCCATATTAAGATTGGATAATTATTCAGTGTGAATACACCTAAGTAAGGGGGTTTGGATATGTGACATGCATTGTAATCAATGGCTATATTTGGCATAATTTATATGTAAGGTTTTTGGAGAATATTCTGAGCTATGCAAGTTTAACTAAAAATTGGGACATATGTTATATGGTGGATTATGACCATAATTTGGGCATATAAGTTTAGGCTTACCTTATGAATTAGGCAAGATATGTGAATAGGACTTTAAGGAATGTTTAAATCAGCTAAATCTGTTATCTTCTTATTATGTTAAATTTTTCTAATCTGCTAAACCTGTTACCTGTTTAATATGTTGAATTGCCTAAACTGTTACATATGTTGAATCGCCTAATCTGCTAATTTTGCCTAATCTGGTAAATCTATTGAGTTGCCTAATCTGCTAAATCTGTTGAACTGCCTGAGCTGCTAAATCTGTTAAATCTGTTGAAAAGCTGAATGATTGTAATTTGTGTAAAACATGTTAATTTGATTAATCTGCTGCGACTTGAAAAGAAGTCAAATCTGTTAAATTGACATAATTAGTCTGATATTTGTATAATTTGTAATGGAATAAACTGGTTAAAATAAAAATGCTGAGACACGAGGTTAGACTCATGTTTGCGGTAGAAGCCTACCCGGACCCAACCGGCTTAACCAACAACCGAAAACTGCCAGTCTAATGTGAGAGGTCGTAGGCATAACTAAAATATGCTTAGACACGAGGTTAGGTCTGGCTTGTGGGAGAAGTCTGCCCGGAACCGCCCGGCTTTTCCAGCGGCCACAAGCTACCGACCTAATGTGAGAGGTCTGCGCATTAATATTTAATTAATGCAAATCTGAGATAAATATGATGTCTAAAACGTGTTGGGTAGATAAGGCTAAACCAACTGGACTGATGAATTAATAAACCTGTTTCGTGAATCTGTAGGCCCAATACAAAGTTAGACAATCTGTAAGTCTATTAAAATTATACATCTGATCCGTCAGTCTGAAACCCTGTTGACTTGAATTTCTGGTCTGTGAACTAGTTGATTCTGAACTCTATAGGCCTAAAACTTGTAAACAAGTTAATCTGAAATCTGTTAGTCTGGGGACACAAGGTTAGGAGGGAAAATACTTGTGTCATCTGTTGTTTGGGACCCATATTAGTCAGTAACCCTTTCTGGTATCAAAACTATGACCCAACAGTAGGTAGGGTCCGGGCACGCTTACTGAACTAATTATAAGCGATTCATTCTGATAATGGCGAGGGTTGTTGATGGTGCATTCCAACCGGGTCATGTGTGTGCATGGATCCCGGTCTGCCTCTGTGAATGTAAGACGCCGTGACATCTGTAAATAGGTCTGTGTCATTTAAAGGTTGCCACTTTGGGGAGTGATACACCCTTCTGTGGGGCTGGCACAGGGTATTTATGTATTATGGAGCTGATCACTTGGGGTAGATTTAGGTTACACTTAGTTTTGTATGTTTCCGTTGGGGTACCGTCTGTTTCTGTTGGGTGGTAACACCTGTCTGTTTCTGCATGGTACCGTCTGTTGGGGTGGTAAAGTATAACAATCCTGAATTTTGGGGTAAATTTAAAAATCTATTTTAACTAATTTTAATGGGTTTTGATATTTAAAATACTTTATCTAAAATAATAATGCTTAAAAATTGATTTAAATCGAAGTTAGAATGAATAATTTAATTTTAATTATAAAAGGAGTTAGAAATAGCCCGGTAGTTTGAAAAGTCAAACTTGAACTTTGACTGACCGTACAACATGCAAATTTAGCGGATTTTAGTGAAACCAAAAATTTTAAAATCTATTTAAAAATATCTTTCTAACGAATCTGAAAAATTGAAATTTCATAGCAGGAATCAAAAGTTATGCCCAAATTAAAATTTAGAAAGGTCGCTATGAAATTTATAAAGGTCAAAAATTTCACTTTTTGCATACGAAGGAATTTGAACTCGAAACCACTTCCATTGAGTTCAGAATGATGTTTCTGCATTGAAAAACAGCAAACACTTATATATTTTGAGTTTCGAAAATTATTTGTTTAAAAATGTATTTTTAATATTAAATATGTAGCCCTTAAAAATAGTCATTTTACAAACGACCTCGGTTTTCGACGAAACCACTTTTGTTGGATCCAGAATGTCAAAATATGGACAAGTTTAATTTTTCATAATTTTTAGAATTAATTTGTGGCGTGGCAGAAAGATTTCAGTTTTGTCAATTTCGGTCAATTTTAATCGACTCGAAAATAGTCATTTTTCAAACAGGCTCAAAATTGAATTTCTTAGGTCCGCAGCATCAAAACATAGCTAAATATATTTTTTGGGAATTTTTTAAGTTAATTTGTGACCCCGGTGAATTTTTCCGTGCGATTGAATTGAAAATAAAAGAAAATATTTTAAATTAAAGAAAACTGGGTCAAAACAGTCGTTTGGGCCTGCGGTACATAGCTAGATGAGTCCGGAATAGGGGTTAATGGGTAGGAACAACAGTCGTTGGGCTGAAATTGGAAAAAGTTGCTAATCAGGCCTTTTAGCGATTTATTAATATAATAATATTATAAATAATGGATTACAAACACTCAAACCCTAACACTCTTCGTTCCAGCTGCCACTAACATGAAACCCATGGCCGAAATGCTCCCTTTTTCATCCACTAAATTCTCCTCCTTCTCAGCAAATTAAACCGCACTCTCTTAGGATTATCAAGGAGATTTTCTCCCTCTTTAATTTGGTACGGTTGGATCATCTTCACGTGACTCGAAGACCAAGGTACAACGCCCCAAACATCAGCCAAAACCACTTCCGTCGTGCCCCCTTGGCCAGTGCGAGTTGCCCCCCTTTCTTGGCGTGGGTGTGCCGCCTGTAGGCCGTCGCCGTGGCGTGATCAATCTCCGGCGCGGATTCCTGGTGGCAAAATCAAGCCCTATGTTCGAAGCTGATGGGTTTAGAGAGTTCGTTGGTTACCAGAAGAGAACGAGGTAGAAGAAAGAAGGAGGCGCGGCCTCTGATTGGTCTAAACAATAATTGAGGTTAATTTAACTATTTATTTAAACATTCAAATCTTTAAACGATCATAATTTATTAAAATTTAATCGGAATTCAGCGAAACAAAAAACGTTAGAACCGTATTTCAGAGATCTACATGATGGTACAAACCAGATCTAAAAAGGAGTAGATGAAATTTTGACCAAATTTCAGATCTAATCTATTCTGAATAAAAAGCTCGGCGAGATTTCTATTTAAAAAAAAATTAAAATTAATTATTTATTTTATTGAGTAATATATATTCATTCAGTATGAGATTCATGTTGTATGTATTTATTTCAATGTTGATTGTGCTGCGATTGTGGTGAACGATTGATTGTGATTGTGTATTTATGATTGTTAGAATCTTGTGTATATGATAAAATCATATATTATTGTATATATAGAATATTTTATATTCATGTGTGTTAAACTTTGAAGTATAAAGTAAAAACAATATTTTTATTTTCATGTTTGACTTAAATAAATAAAAAGATTAGAATAAATTGTCATTCTGTTTTAACATATCTTATTAGAACAAAAACATACATTAAAATAGAAATCTCCTTTTTTGAATGAAATGTTTCAATAAAATAGAGTTTGTAAACAAATAAAATTATCCTTTTTATTTGTTAAGATTAGAAATGTAGAACTTGTTTTACAAATAAAATCACTTTTTTTAATTGTCATTAAAATTTATTCTTTTATTTGCATTTACGAATGCAAATATACATTGAAAATAGAATTTGTTCTGTTATTTGCATTCACTAGTGCAAATATACATCAAAAATAGAATTTGTTCTTTTATTTGCATTTCTTGTTTCAAATAAAACTTAGAAATAAAAGTTCACCTTGTATTTGCATTTCTCCAATGCAAATATGGCATAGCAAAATAAGTACATCTTTTATTTATGTCCTCTAATGCAAATACAACATAGAAAAATGAATGGTCTTTTTATTTGTGTTCTCTAACACAAATATAACTTAGAAAAATAAACGGTCTTTTATTTGTGTTCTCTAACACAAATATAACATAGAAAATAAAATTTCCTTTTTATTTTGCATTTCACAATGCAAATATGACATATAAGAATATGTACATCTTTTATTTATGTTCTCTAATGTAAATAAAACTTCGAAGTAAGAGCTCACCTTTTTATTTGCATTCCACAATGCAAATATGACATGGAAATAAAAGTGCATCTTTTTATTTGTGTCCTCTAATGTAAATAAGAATTAAGAAAAGTTTATATTTTCTTAATGTAAATAATAATTAAGAAAATTTTACGTTTTCTAATGTAAATAAGAATTAAGAAAAGTTAACATTTTTCTTACTGTAAATAAGAATAAGAGTAAAGTTACATTTTTAATGTAAAAAGAGAAGTTTACATTTTTAATGTGAATAAAAATAATAGAATTAAAATGTATATTTTTTTACCGTCATTTTAGATGCGATAAAAAGAGTAGGATTTTATCGTCACTTTAGATGCGATAAAAGAATAAAATTATATATATTTTATATCGTCATTTTGGAGGCGATAAAAAGGAAGTTACATTTTTCAATATAAATAAGGATGAAATAGAAGTTATATTTTTAAAGAATTTGACGGTGTAATTAAAATCACATTTTTAATGTAATTAAAAAGTAGGATTTCACATTGCAAGTTAAAAGACAAGATTTAACGTGTAATATTAATTACATTTTTAATGTAATTAAAAAGTATGATTTTATATTGTAAATTAAGGGACAAATTAAAAGATAGGAATTTTACATTATAATGTCAATTACATTTTTAATGTAATTAAAAAGTAGAATTTGACGTTGTAAATAAAATTACATTTTTAATGTAATTTATAAAGATAAAAAAATTCACCGTTATGTTAATACATTCTTATGTAATTAAAAAGAAGAATTGGGCATTGGAATCAAAATTACATTTTTATGTTATTTAGAAAGGATAAGAATTTACATGTAATTAGAAAGAATAATTTTGCATTGGAATGTAAATTACATTTTTGCATGGTAAATTAAAAGATAGAAAATTTAACATGGAATGCTAATTACATTTTAATGTAATTACAAAGAGGATTTTACAGTGAAATTTGAGGAATGGAATTTACATTTTTTTGTGTAAATAAAAGTTAAAGAATGAGAATTTGCATTGTAAATAAATAGTACATCTTTGTTATGTAATTAAAAAGAGAAATTTTGCATTATAATGTTAATTACATTCTTAATGTAATTAAAAAGGAGATTTTACACTGTAGTTGAAAGATGGAAGTTTCCATGTAATGATAATTACATTTTTAATGTAATTAAAAAGAAGGATTTGACGTTGTAATGTAAATTACATTTTTGTTGTAATATTAAAAAGATAGAATTTTCACCGTATTGTTAATCACATTTTTAATGTAATTAGAAAGGAGATTTTACAGTGTAATAAAAAAAGAATGAATTCAACATTGAAATAGAATTTACTTTTTTTTTTGTAAATATAAGAAAAAAAATGAAATGTAACGTTGAATTAGAATTTACATTTTTATGTAAAGGAAAGAAAGAAAAGGAAGGATTCATCGTTGAATTATAATTTAATGTAAATAAAAGGATAAAAGGAATAGAAGAATATTTTTTAAATGTTGGAATCTTATCTTCATTTTTAAATGAATTAAAAATTGAATGGAGATCGGTAGTTGTTTAACTCATTGTTAAATCGAATGACGTTATTATGGGTGAACGTTTTATATATTTACATATAAATATAATTAAAATTAAACGAATCGAGCGCGGTAGTTCGCGTTTTGGAATCGTACCTTTAAACGACTATACCAAAAGATCCGACCGTCGGATTTTCCCAAAACTGAAAACATTAGGACCGTCTTGGAAAGATCTTTCTAACGATATAAACTACGTTAAGATCCAACGGTTAGATTTTGAGATATGTGAAATTCAAAATTCCATAAAAACAGCGCCATAACCATATATGACCTGTAGCGTCATTTTTATAAAACGAGCTATTTTTAATGAAATAAAAATAGGAATAAATCGTTATAAAATATAAATAACGATATGAAATTGTTTTCAAATTTATATATGCGAGAATTATTTGGAAAGTCCGAGTTTACTCTCATTCCAAATAATGATACGACGTTCGAAGAATTGAAGACGGCGATTGAAGACCGACGATCTTTACATCGAATGGGTAACTAGTGTTGAGGCCCTTGATTGATTTGCTCCCAAGATGGGGCTAAGATGGTAATTGTTCGGACGTAGTGTTGATTTGTACGGATTTGGCTTTCACTCAGACCTAGAGCATAAGCTTATAAATGGAATGTGTTTCTGACATTGTACTCCTTTATATTGTATTTATTGATTTGCTGTCGAATGTATGAATGTTTGGTGGCGGAGAATTTATTCTCTTGCTTAACACCCTTTCATATATTTTGGCAATGGATTGGTAGTGTGATATGGAGTGACAGTGTGGCATACTAAGATGCAATGATCAAGGTTTCTTGTTGAAAAGCAGAACCTTGTGGTGACGATCAAAGCACAGCTTGAATAAGCATAGCTTTGTGTATTACGTAGCTTCACGAGCCTCACAACCCGGTGGAGTCTAAAATGGGAGAAGGGAACGCAGGGAGAGCAGCACGTTTCTTTCTAGTTAGAAGTTGTGTCAGTGCTTAAACTGGCTGATATTTTACTTATGTGGATGATGGAATGAGGCGCCTCGGATATTAGGTCCTATAGGACCTGGAAACGTGTGTTCCAGAATAACTAATCCGCAAAATCGTATGTGCGGACCGGCCCTGCAGGATCCAAGGGTTCACTGCGGGGAATCCTGAGACATTAGCTAGAATGTCTCGAATCGGTAAGAAGCCCCTCCCTAGCCTTGACTCATGATGGAAACCCAATTTCCAATACGACACCATGCGGTTTTGATTGTAGAACTAGTATGGTCACATAGTAGGATGGGGTACTATGCCGTCTATGATTGATACATTATGATTGAAATGTTTTTTGAAACATAACAATAATATCAAATTCGTTTTATCGTATCAAGCATCTTTTGACCATTATAAGGTAAAACTCTATCCTCCGGTTTGCGTTGCATTGTGAGATGGGACTTGAGTCTTATAATGGTTTCATTTTTCTAAAAGGCATTGCATTGTTTAACGATTTACTTTATTTTATGCACCGGAAATCCATTGGAATAAAACCCGTTCCGCATTAGCGGCGTGGTCCTTGGATTTGCCTTATTGCTATTAGTTATATTAGTTAAGAATTCTCACACCAGTCCTTGTTTGGCATGCCTGGTAATTGGATGCAACATAATGGGGGCTTCTCGCTTCACGATTTGGTGGCGAACAGGAGACTCTTACCCCCACATGTCCCTTTTTAGGGTTGGTAGGCTGCGGCGGGGGGATCCCGAAAGGGTCGCTATAAAACAAGGTGTCTGGGGTACAACTGTAAGCCACAGTGGGTTTTACCTGCTTAGCCCCATCCTTATTTACATTGAAAAAGAACTAAATAAAAGAGCTGAAATAACAATGTAAACATCTTATTTAAAAGGATGATTATCAATATAAATCTACTGTAAGCCACATTTAAAAAAATAATGATTAAAAATTGCTTTAAATCGAAGTTAGAATGAATAATTTAATTTTAATTATAAAAAGAGTTAGAAATAGCGCGGTAGTTTGAAAAGTCAGACTTGAACTTTGACTGACCGTACAGAATGCAAAATTTAACGGATTTTAGTGAAACCAAAAACATTGGAATCTATTTAAAAATATCTTTCTAACGAATTTGAAAAATTGAAATTTCATAACGGGATTCAAAAGTTATGCCCAGTTTAAAATTTAGAAAGGTCACTATGAAATTTATATATAATATATAAAGGTCGAAAATGCCACTTTTTGCATACAAACGATTTTGAACTCGAAACCACTTCCATTGGGTTCAGAATGATGTTTCTGCATTTAAAAACAGTATAAACACTTATATATTTTGAGTTTCGGAAATTATTTGTTTTAAAATGTATTTTTACCAAAGTACTAATTAACAAGTTATCTTTCTCTTACAGAAATGATTGAATGTTTATATTGGATAATTACATCCTCATTACAACTGTAAGCCACATTTAAAAATACATTTTTTTGTAATTTATATAAAAATATAAATGGTTAAATGACAAATTTTATTTTTGATGTTGAATTGATAAACTAAATCAATTCACATGAAATAACAAATTTTATTATGTTAATGAATTGATAAACTAGATCAATTCAAATCAAACAAAAGTGATATCATAAAAATGACAAATCATATTTTTATTATGAATTGATAAACTAGATCAATTCACATAAAATAAAAAGAATGAATCATGATATTTGACTAACAACTATGGATCTATAATTATCCATCATAACAACATATCAACATCATCCAATTTTCAACACAAACAGATCTAAATTTTATATATATACAATCATCATATGGCGGATGAAATAACTGGATCAATTAATTAATTTAAAACAAAGGAAATCTCACAGTCGGTTGATTCTGATTCGCAAATTTGCCAAAATTCCAACTGCTCGGAATTGTCTCTTTCCAGTCTAGGAGCGTAGATCTTTGTCGTACAATCACAACGCTTCTGAGATCGCGTTATTCTGAGTTCATATGAATTTTTTATGGCTAAATTTAGATTGATAATAATTTTGAAATTAAATTAGCAAAGTAATTAAGGATTTTTAAACCTTCTTCCTCCTTCAACATTGCGTGGAGTACCATCCTATTCGCATGTCAACGTCAACGAACGGCGGATCTTTGAGCGACAAAATCAAACAATCCATGAGGAGGATATTGATCATGCCCATTGAAAACAAGAGCTTGTTGAGAGCTTTGATTTTTTTTTTTTTGGATTTGTGATGTAATTCATAACATGATGAGAGAGATTTGGGGATTAAATTCACTGCGTGGTGGTCATCCATTTGAATAGAAGGCGGCGGCTATGAAGAATTAGATTAGGGTTTGGATTTCTAACTATCTAGGATATTTATAATATCATAATTATTAAATTATTTAATTTACAAAAAAGCTCATTTATCCATGAATTGCTGACTAAGGCTGAGGTGGTATATTTACTTCTCATTTATGTTTCCTTACATCCCCCCTAATTACATGCTATTATGACCCATTTATTTTATTTTTCTATTATTCAAATTCCAAAAGTAGATGACAATAAAAGAGAGAGAGAGAGAGGAAAAAAAGGAAAGAACTAATGTCAGCTTAATGCTATTTGTTTATGAACATGTAATCTACATTTTTAATTTCTAAAAGTTAAACTTGAATTGACAGGGGAAATATTTAAGAAGACAACCAAAGATATGTACATATATATATATATATATATATACATATAGCTAAAATTTATTTCATTTATAACCTACATATTATTTTCAGTCAATAAATTACTAAATGTCATTAAAGTTCCTAAGACATTTTTTTTAAATGACTCAAATTTAAGAAAAAGAGGAAAGGAGAAAAATAAAGTAATAAATTGGAAGAGAAGAAGGTTTTTACCACCGCATGTATATTATTGTATGAAACGTTGTCCGTTTAGAAAAATAATGCATATGTTGAAAATATAATAGTTTAAAATTTACAGTGCATGCATGCATTAAAAAAAGTAGGCAATGCATGGCCTCTTTGTTTTATACATAATAAAGGGCATATAGACTAAATAACCCTTTTGACTTCAATACTAAAATAAATACACTAATACATTAAGAATACATGGAAAGGTTGGACAATAAATATAATTTATGTTTTGCTTGTTTTCTTTTATATTTTTTTTATTATTATTATTATAAATGTTAACATTAATTTTATTAACCGCGATAGTTAAAACATACATTATATACCTTTAACACTTAGTGTCTTACAATTCATCCTATATAAAATTAATTTGGAATCATTCATTAATAACAATTTAAAATTTATATATGTAAATATCATTTTAAATTCAATAAAAAAATATGAAATTTTTAAATTCTGACGTATTTTCTAACAAAATTATTTAAAATTAAATTATTCATTCTAACTTCGATTTAAATCAATTTTTAATCATTATTATTTTAAATAAATTATTTTAAATATCAAAACCCATTAAAATTAGTTAAAATAAATTTTAATTTTACCCTAAATTCAGGGTTGTTACAGTAAGCTAAAGGTTGTTCCATTTATCAACTAAATTTTCCTTCTTTTATTGGTTTCAATAATTTTTTTATTGTTAAATTTTGAATTACATTTTTGTTTGTAAATAAGGGGAAGTTATGAAATGCTCTGATACCAACTGTAACGGCCCGGGTTTCGCCCGACTCGATCGATCGTTAAATCGACCAAGACCGTTCAAAACCCGAATACGTTAACTTTGGGAATACAACAACATCGGAACAATAACAACAGACTTTTATAAACATTACAATAATGTTACATCAGAGTATAGAACATATCAAAGTATATTGAATAAAATTACAATGGAAGATAAATTACAATATTTTAATACATTGCAGCGGAAATAAAATAACTAAGGCAGCGGAAGACCACTATGTTCTGGACACAGCTTTAGGCTTCAATCCAGAATCCTGCTCGAGATAAGAACCTGTAGACAAACTACTCGACTGCCCGTGTGGAAAGAGGGCACCCGAGTTTGTAAAGGTGGAAACAAACAACGGGTCAGTCATGGGACTGGTGTGAGAATTCTTAACTAATTTCATTAATAGTAATAAGGCAAATCCAAGGACCATGCCGCTAACGCGGAACGGGTTTACTCCAATGGATTGCCGTGCATAATTAAAGTAAATCGTTAAACAACGCAATGCCTTTAGAAAAATGAAACCATTATAAGACTCAAGTCCCATCACATAATGCAACGCAAACCGGAGGATAGAGTTTTACCTTATAATGGTTAAAAATGCTTGATACGTTAACAACGAATTTGATATTATTATTAATGTATATATGTTTCAAAAACATTTCAATCATAATGTATCAATCATAGACGGCATAGTACCCCATCCTACTATGTCGCCATACTAGTTCTACAATCAAAACCGCATGGTGTCGTATTGGAAATTGGGTTTCCATCATGAGTCAAGGCTAGGGAGGAGCTCCTTACCGATTCGAGACACTCTAGCTAATGTCTCAGGATTCCCCGCAGTTAACCCTTGGATCCTGCAGGGCTAGTCCACACATACAACTTCGTGGATTGGCAATTCCTGAACACACGTTTCCCAGTCCTATAGGACCTATCATCCGAGGCGCACCACATTCCATCATCCACATAAGTAAATATCAGCCAGTTTAAGCACCGACACCACTTTTAGCTAGAAAGAAACGTGCTGCTCTCCCTGCGTTCCCTTCTCCCGTTTTAGACTCAACCAGGTTGTGAGGCTCGCGAAATAACGTTATAACCACAAGGCCTGCTTTTCAACAAAGCCTTGATCATCTTCATCTTGGCGTGCCACGTTGACAATTCACGCCATGCTATTGATAACAATTAATACACAACTTCTAAGGGTGTTAAGCAAGAGAATAAATTCTCCGCCACCAACGGTCGTATATTAATAGAACAAAATTCAACGTCAGACACACATCCATTTATAAGCTTATGCTCTGGGTCTGAGCGAAATCCAAATCCGTACAAATCAACACTACTTCCAGATAACTACCATCTTAGCCCCGTCTTGGGAGCAAATCAATCAAGGGCCTCAACACTAGTTACCCATTCGATGTGAAGATCGTCGGTCTTTAATCGACGTCTTCAATTCTTCCATTTAAAACGTCGTATGATTATTTAAAATGAGTATAACTCGGTTTTTTCAAATAATCTTCGCGTAATTATCATTTAAATTATTTCATAACTTTATTACTTATCACAATTTTTATTTTGATAAAAGTAGATATAAATCATTCCATATAGTCATTAACATATACGGGCAACGAATCAACCAAACAAACAGCATACAATCATGTTCATGTATCATATCAAGGTATCATGTTCAATGAACATTTCAATTCCATTCCCACATTTATTTATTAATAAATAACAACTAAAATGTAACTTTCAATTTATTCTTTTACTGCATAAAAAATGTCATTAAAACATGTATTTTGGGCATACAAAACATCAGAACAACAACACAGACTTTTATAACATCAATAATAAATGTTACATCAGAGTACATAATATACCAGAGTACATCGATAAATAATACAGCGGAAGATACATTTACAATAAATTAAATACATTGCAGTGGGACTAATCTCAGCGGAAAGCTATCAATATTCTGGACCCAGCTTCAGGCTTCAATCCAGGATCCTGCTTAACTATATCTGCAAAAAAACTACTCGACTGCCCGTGTGAAAAGAGGGCACCCGAGTTTGCAAAGTGAAACAAACTACAGGTCAGTCGTGGGACCGGTGTGAGAATTCTTAATGTAATAACCCGAAAATCTGGGTCAGTTTAAATTTTTTATTTTGGCAACTTTAGCGAATTTTGAATATTTAAAATAGATTATTTTAAATAATAATGACGAGAAATTTATTTTGAATAGAATTCAAACGTATATATTATATAGATCGTAGTTAGAATATAATTATTTATTTTAAATTATAAAGGGAATTGAAAATGGCGCGGTAGTTCGATAATTCGATTTCAAAATTCAAATGAACATACCGGGTGCAAAATAAACCGATTTTAGTGAAACCAAAAATATTAGAATCTAATTGAGAATATCTTTCCAACGAATCCGAAAAATTGAAATTTCATAGCGGGAATCAAAAGATATGTCCAGTTGAAATTTCAGAATAGTCGCTATGGAATTCAGGCCCTTAAAAATGGAAATTTTGCAAACGACCTCGGATTTCGACGAAACCACTTTTGTTGGATCCGTGATGTAAAGTTATTGCTAGGTTTCAATTTTTGTAATTTTTCGAATCAATATGTGAGCGTGGCAAAGGAAAACGCGTTTGACCAGTTTCAGTTGATTTTAATCGACTGGAAAATGACCATTTTTCAAATGGTCTCAGAATTCGACGATACTAGTTTTGTTAGGACCGTATCGTCAATACGAAGCTAGAAAATATTTTTCTGGAATTTTTCGAGTTAGTATGTGACCCCAGTAAATTGAAATGTGCGTTCAAATTCAATATATAGAGTTGTATGTTGATTTTGACGGAAACTGATCGAAACGGCTGAATCAGCTTATGGTACATATCCCATTGTGTTCGGAATGGGGGTAATTAGCTAGGGACGACAGGCGGTGGGTCTCGTTTGGTGGTCGATATTAAAAGTTGCTTTTTAAAGAAATAAAATAATTAAATAATTATAAATATATATTATCACTCACCTCACCCTCTCTCCCTCATACTTCATCCCGTCAGAAAAAAAAGAGAAAACAAATCGCGCTGCCGCCCTGGGGTCCCTCGAGCCACCGCCGACGCCTCACGCCCCCACCTGCGCCGCCGGAGATCAAGCCCCCTTCCATCTGCTGAGCGCCGCGACACCCCCCCCCCTTCCTGCTGCTGCGCAACACCCCCCCCCCCTCCTGCTGCTGCGGCCGCTACTTCTTCTTCCCTCCTTCCTCCTCCCCCTTCGTTCAACAAAAGGTGAGTTTTGCGGTTTATTTGATTAGTTAAATTTCTGATTTTTAATTAGTTCAATTTCTAATTTTTCATTAGTTAAATTTCTGATTTTTAATTAGTTAAAGAATTGATTTTTATAGCAAAAGGATTATATTTTTAAAATAGAAAGATTCGATTTTGATTAGAAGAAAAATATGAACTTTCTTATGTATGAAGCGATAGGATAAAAATATAATTTTTATCGTATAGAGAAGAATATTAAAGTATGATCTTTATTGTGAAGTGAACAATATAAAAATTCGATTTTTATATAGATAAAAATTCGATTTATATATAAGTAAAAATTCGATTTTTATATATTGAATAGCGAAGTAAAAATTCGATTTTTATATATTGAATAGCGAAGTAAAAATTCGATTTTTATATATTGAATAGCGAAGTAAAAATTCGATTTTTATATATTGAATAGCGAAGTAAAAAATTCGATTTTTATATATTGAATAGCGGTATAAAAATGTGATTTTTATCTATTGAAATGAAGCGATAAAAATATAATTTTGTTTGAACAGCGTGAAAAGACTGCATTGGAATTTCAGTCAAATCCAGACAGTTCAGCAGTTCAAAAGCAAAGCACGGCGGAGTGGAACCCTCTGTGAGAACTTCTCACCTTTTAATTTTGTTTTCTAGTTAAAAATATATACTAGGATGCAGACGGTGTTTAGTAGCACCCGACACCCGTCGTCCACAGACCATGGACGGCTTGTATGCTTGTTTGTTTGATTTTGATGTGTAGTTGATTGTGTGATGTGATGTGGAACGAAATAAAATATTTTATAGTGGAAAATATTTTATAGTTAAAAATAGAATTTTTAACGTGTATATGAAATGAAATAAATTAATATAAACAAATCGAACGATTTGTTTATATACACACATTTGCCTGATATTGATTGGGACGATAAATTTTACACATCGCCCAACTGCACAAATAAAATCTGTGTTTGGTTGTTTGAAACCCCACACGGGTATTGGGATGATATATGACATACACTAATCCCAATAATTAGTTTTATGTCGATCGATTGATTGACAGACTGTTATAAGCGTTAAATATTTATATTTGATGCTTATACAGTGTAGAATGCACTTTGGATGATGGTTGATTATTCATCGTTGTTATAGTATACATGTGTCATAGAAAATCCATAGAAATAAAATCTATGGTAATTGATTGGGCCTCATTCCAGTTTAGAAGTAGAAATATTTGAAAATAGAATATTTGAAATAGAATATTTGAAAAAGAAATACTTGAATAGAAATATTCGAAATAGAATATTTGAAAATATGAATATATGAAGCCGTGTTGATTAGATTTACGCCATTTTGACGTGAACGATATTTATATCGATTTTATTCATTTTATAACGAATATCGAAAGTGATTTCAAAATCTGAAATTTTGAAAAGAATTGAAATTCGAATTAAATTGAATAGAAATGAATTCAAATTGAAATTGAATAGAAGTGAATTCTAATTGAAATTGAATAGAATTGAATTCGAATTGAAATCGAAAGGAATTGCATTCGAATTAAATTGAAATCAATTTGAAATGAATTTAAAACGAATTTATATTGGAATATTAAATTTTGATTTGAAATTGAATATGAAGTTGAAACCGTTTGGAAAATGAATTTAAAACGATTTATAAAGCACGTTTTGAATTGAAATCGATGAAGTATATATTATATATATTTTATATATAATATAATGGCCTGAAAAGAACGCGCCGCACCGCAGCAGTTCGCGAATTTCGACCATTGACTTCGAACGGATATTGCGGGAGATCCGACCGTCATATTCTCCTAAAACCGGAACCGTTGGGTTCGTATCGAAAATAGCTTTCTAACGATTATTAGAAATTAGAAATCTAACGGTTGGATTTGGAATTATGTCCAAATCAAATTTGGAAAAGGTCGCTGTAAGTGCAGTTCGATGGCCATTGATGGAAATCGACTGTACGGGCCTTGATAAAATTCTTAAAAATATCAATAGTTTGTGTAAAATCATAAGAAATGATTTGTGAAGAATTGGGATGAAAAACTCCATATTTGAAAAGATAAAAATAGATTTTTATCGAAATGAACTAGTTTTGAACTAGAATTATAATTCTATTTATTTTTAAATAAATAAATTGAATTTGAAATGGTTTTGAAAATAACCAGAATTTCCAATTATTGCATTGGAATGGATTTGAATCGAAATTGTCCTCAGAATATTTCGATGTTGGATTTCGTGATTATACAGATGTTGTTATGGAAATTTGAAAGATATAGATATATATATATCGTTATTTCCAATACGATATCTGTTGGTCGTAGAATTTGATATTGAATATAAGCCGATATATTTCCTATTCAGAGCCTTGTATTTAATATCAAATGTGATTTGGGTTTGTCGTGAATGGTGTCTTGACTAACACTGTTCTTGAACCCAGTTGAGAAAAGTTTAAATCTTTTTATTTAGATTTAATGAAGTGTACCAATTAAATAATATTTAATTGGAATTGAATTGATATTGATTTTTGGGTTTATCGTGGACAGTGTTTTAAATTACACTCGTTCTTTAACCCGATAATTAATGGAATGTGATTTTGGGTTTATCGTGAACCATGTTTTAAATGACACTGATTCTTTAACCCAGTTAACGATTAAAACTAAGTGGAGTTTTAATGAATCTTTAATTAGATTGAAAAGGTGTTAGAATGGAGTACCACCAGTTTTGCTCCAGGCGATAGTTAAATCTTTAATTAGATTTAAACGTGAAATGGTAATTGAATTTACCGAAAACACCGTGGTGTTAGATATGAAGTATAACCAGTTTTACTTCATAGGATGAATAGGTTGGGATTGGGAAATTAAAATAAATGATTACTTCGGTGTGGTTCGAAATCCCGACTAGTTTGAATTGATATTCAAAGAAGATTAAAGAATAAATTTAAAGAATTTATCTTTGATAAAATTAATGGGAACCTTTCCCAAAATATAAGAATATTTGAATAAAAGAATATTCTGGATTGGAATGAGGCGTATGTTGTGTTTGTGTAACACGTGTTTATTATATATATACGCGAGTTGTTCAGAAAGACCGGGTTTATCCCATTCTGAATAACTAATTCAACGTGGTGTCGAATATGAAGACGGTGGTCGAAGACCGGAGGTCTTCACGTCGTTTGGGTGATTACTGATGATCTTGATTGGGCTGTACACCTAAGAAGATGGAAATAGTTGGTGATCGTCCAGACGTACTTGGAGATCGATGGATATGCGGGGTACTAGGTGCCTCTGGTTTCGTTCAGACCCAGAACGGACTTGTAAATGGACTGTGTGTCTAACATTGGATTTTAGTCTATGTGATTGATTTCTATTAAATATATATCTGTTTGGCGGATGAGAATTTATTCTCTTGCTTAACGCCCTTCTCTGAGACGTACGAGCTCAGGGGTTATATATTGATGGATATCAAACGCATGGAGTGAATTGCCTGTGTGGCATGCCTAAGTGGCAATTGATCAAGGCTTCTGCTGAAAAGCAAAGTCTTGTGGTGATGATCAAAGCACGGCCTATGTGGCATAGCTTTGTGTAACGTGAATTCGCGAGCCTCACACCCCGGTTGTGAACCAGAAACGGGAGACGGACATCAGGGAGGGCATGCGTTTCTTTCTAGTTAGAAGTGGCGTCAGTGGTTCACACGCCCTGACGAGTTTGACTTATGTGGTTGTTGCTGTTGCGAGGCGCCTCGGATATACCGGCGACTGTGTGAAGCCGAAGGAGCCATTCGTTGGCTCATTTACGCCCCATAGGGCGGGGGAACGCAGTGTTCAGGCATAATAATCCACATCGGTGGATCGGCCCTGACGATCCAAGGCTTGCCTGCGCGCTTTCCTGAGGGGCGGACTAGAGCGTCTCGAATCGGTAGAGGACGATCCCTAGCCTCGTTTCATAGATGGAAATCCAATTTCCAAATACGTGACATTTGCGGTTTTATTTGTAAACCTATATATGGCGACATAGTGGCATGGGACGCTCATGTCGCCTATGATTGATACTTATGATTTGAAGTTGTTTTATACACTATACACTTATAATAGTATCAAATGATTTGTTTTAAACGTATCAAGCATGCTTTGGCTGTTATAAGGTAAAAATCCTATCCTCCGGCTTGCGTTGCATTGTGTGATGGGACCTGGGTCTTATAATAGCTTCATTTTTCTTTATTTAGCATTGCGTTGTTTGTTTTATGCACTGGTATTCTTGGAAGGAAACCCGTTCCGTGTTATACGGCGTGGTCCTTTGATTTACCGAACTTTAAAATAAAGAATAATAACTATTTTTAGTTCTCACACCAGTCCCATGACTGACCTGGAGTTTATTGTTTTAACCTAAACTCTGGGTGCCCTTATTTTGACACGGGCAGATAGTAGTTTTGGTTTTGCAGATTTATATTCACAAGATCCTGGTTTACAGCTGAAACGATATCCGGAAAGCTTTGTATCTGTATATCTCTTCTAGTCGTGTATTGTATTATTTTCCGCTGCTATGTATTTAAATGTAATTTAAATCTCTGATATTTCTGTGTAATATTCATTTATACACTGTATATTCTTGTATTCTGATGGAATTGTTGTAATATACAATGAAATGTTCTGCCGTCTGCATTCTGATTTGTCGTGTTCTCAAAACAATTCGTTCTTTCTCATCTCTTCGGAGACGGGGGAGTTCGGGTTGTTTCATCGTGGTATCAGAGCTTTGGTTTACCAAGCTCAGAGGACAAGACACATTAGGACCATACGAAAGAATTCATCAGATATTGGATTAGTAATATCCAATGGGAATGACTCGTTAGAGATAAGATCAGTAGTATCCTAGAACGAGTGTGAAGAGTATATTTTTAAAATGAAAACCAATTTTGTTTTAAAATTTAAATCAATTATTCGTATTTGATTATTTATTTGTATTGATTTGGACAATCCAGTATATAAAGATTTTGCATATACGCCTTGCAAACGTGTATTTGAAGTTTTAATATACTGGATAGATATAGAATTACACTCTAATCGCTCGGAGATGATTTTGATGATGGAGCTCCATCATTAGAATTTATGTTCGAGTGACGAAAGTGGGCTTTCTATATATTTCCAATTGACTGGTGTGAGAACCGAAACTAGATAGGGCTTATTGTTCTGATTTGGCATCAAAAATCTGATTTTTGACTATATATCAAAGTTATGCATTTGAAAAGGTAATCAACTAATTGATTGATGGTTGTGTTGTTTGATTATTGTTTGATTAATGAAAATTTTGAACCATTACACCTAATGGTATCAAATAGTGAATTGTACTGAAAATTTGTCGCATTTGCTTGCATATACATGTACTTACATTGAACAAGTCTTAGCAAAGAGGCTAGAGCAGAAGAATAAAATTGTTTGCCCGACAAATAGGTACATGTTTACCATAATTTACAGTTTTCTTTGGGTGATGATGATTTTATGAGCCGATTGGCTTTTTCTTTTTCTTTTTCTTTTTGAGATCAGAAGGCCTGTATGGCAATTTCGGGATTTTTCCGTGCTCCCGGTGCAGAGGAGGTTATGGCGAAATTTTTCGAAAATTTAGGGTGTTAGCCAAATTTTTGAAAAAATTGAAAAGTTCTTAGAAACTGAAAAGTTGAAGAACTTAAGCCGTAGAGAAAATAATGAAAGTTGAGTTGGTTTGTAAAACAACTTTCGGCTTCGTTCCTTTTCGGGGACGAAAAGTTTTAAGTAGGGGAGATTGTAATAACCCGAAAATCTGGGCCAGTTTAAATTTTTTATTTTGGCAACTTTAGCGAATTTTGAATATTTAAAATAGATTATTTTAAATAATAACGACGAGAAATTTATTTTGAATAGAATTCAAACGTATATATTATATAGATCGTCGTTAGAATATAATTATTTATTTTAAATTATAAAAGGAATTGAAAATGGTGCGGTAGTTCGATAATTCGATTTCAAAATTCAAATGAACATACCGGGTGCAAAATAAACCGGATTTTAGTGAAACCAAAAATATTAGAATCTAATTGAGAATATCTTTCCAATGAATCCGAAAAATTGAAATTTCATAGCGGGAATCAAAAGATATGTCCTATTGAAATTTCAGAATAGTCGCTATGGAATTCAGGCCCTTAAAAATGGAAATTTTGCAAACGACCTCGAATTTCAACGAAACCACTTTTGTTGGATCCGTGATGTAAAGTTATTACTAGGTTTCAATTTTTGTAATTTTTCGAATCAATATGTGAGCGTGGCAAAGGAAAACGCGTTTGACCAGTTTCAGTTGATTTTAATTGACTGGAAAATGACCATTTTTCAAACGGTCTCAGAATTCGATGAAACTAGTTTTGTTAGGACCGTATCGTCAATACGAAGCTAGAAAATATTTTTCTGGAATTTTTCGAGTTAGTATGTGACCCCAGTAAATTGAAATGTGCATTCAAATTCAATATATAGAGTTGTATGTTGATTTTGACGGAAACTGATCGAAACGGCTGAATCAGCTTATGGTACATATCCCATTGTGTTCGGAATGGGGGTAATTAGCTAGGGACGACAGGCGGTGGGTCTCGTTTGGTGGTCGAAATTAAAAGTTGCTTTTTAAAGAAATAAAATAATTAACTAATTATAAATATATATTATCACTCACCTCACCCTCTCTCCCTCATACTTCATCCCATCAGAAAAAAAGAGAAAACAAATCGCGCCGCCGCCCTGGGGGCCCTCGAGCCACCGCCGATGCCTCACGCCCCCACCTGCGCCGCCGCCCTGGGGGCCCTCGAGCCACCGCCGATGCCTCACGCCCCCACCTGCGCCGCCGGAGATCGACCCCCCTTCCATCTGCTGAGCGCCGCGACACCCCCCCTTCCTACTACTGCGCGACCCCCCCTTCCTACTGCTGCGCGACACCCCACCCCCCTCCCGCTGCTGCGGCCGCTACTTCTTCTTCCCTCCTTCCTCCTCCCCCTTCGTTCAACAAAAGGTGAGTTTTGCGGTTTATTTGATTAGTTAAATTTCTGATTTTTAATTAGTTCAATTTCTGATTTTTCGTTGGTTAAATTTCTAATTTTTAATTAGTTAAAGAACTGATTTTTATAGCAAAAGGATTATATTTTTAAAATAGAAAGATTCGATTTTGATTAGAAGAAAAATATGAACTTTCTTATGTATGAAGCGATATGATAAAAATATAATTTTTATCGTATAGAGAAGAATATTAAAGTATGATCTTTATTGTGAAGTGAACAATATAAAAATTCGATTTTTATATAGATAAAAATTCGATTTTTATATAAGTAAAAATTCGATTTTTATATATTGAATAGCGAAGTAAAAATTCGATTTTTATATATTGAATAGCGAAGTAAAAATTCGATTTTTATATATTGAATAGCAAAGTAAAAAATTCGATTTTTATATATTGAATAGCGGTATAAAAATGTGATTTTTATCTATTGAAATGAAGCGATAAAAATATAATTTTGTTTGAACAGCGTGAAAAGACTGCATTGGAATTTCAGTCAAATCCAGACAGTTCAGCAGTTCAAAAGCAAAGCACGGCGGAGTGGAACCCTCTGTGAGAACTTCTCACCTTTTAATTTTGTTTTCTAGTTAAAAATATATACTAGGATGCAGACGGTGTTTAGTAGCACCCGACACCCGTCGTCCACAGACCATGGACGGCTTGTATGCTTGTTTGTTTGATTTTGATGTGTAGTTGATTGTGTGATGTGATGTGAAACGAAATAAAATATTTTATAGTGGAAAATATTTTATAGTTAAAAATAGAATTTTTAACGTGTATATGAAATGAAATAAATTAATATAAACAAATCGAACGATTTGTTTATATACATACATTTGCCTGATATTGATTGGGACGATAAATTTTACACATCGCCCAACTGCACAAATAAAATCTGTGTTTGGTTGTTTGAAACCCCACATGGGTATTGGGATGATATATGACATACACTAATCCCAATAATTAGTTGTATGTCGATCGATTGATTGACAGACTGTTATAAGCGTTAAATATTTATATTTGATGCTTATACAGTGTAGAATGCACTTTGGATGATGGTTGATTATTCATCATTGTTATAGTATACATGTGTCGTAGAAAATCCATAGAAATAAAATCTATGGTAATTGATTGGGCCTCATTCTAGTTTAGAAGTAGAAATATTTGAAATAGAATATTTGAAAAACAAATATTTGAATAGAAATATTTGAAATAGAAATATTCGAAATAGAATATTTGAAAATATGAATATATGAAGCCGTGTGGATTTGATTTACGCCATTTTGACGTGAACGATATTTATATCGATTTTATTCATTTTATAACGAATATCGAAAGTGATTTCAAAATCTGAAATTTTGAAAAGAATTGAAATTCGAATTAAATTGAATAGAAATGAATTCAAATTGAAATTGAATAGAAGTGAATTCGAATTGAAATTGAATAGAATTGAATTCGAATTGAAATCGAAAGGAATTGCATTCGAATTAAATTGAAATTGAATCGAAATCAATTTGAAATGAATTTAAAACGAATTTATATTGGAATATTCAATTTTGATTTGAAATTGAATATGAAGTTGAAACCGTTTTGAAAATGAATTTCAAACGATTTATAAAGCATGTTTTGAATTGAAATCGATGAAGTATATATTATATATATAATATAATGGCCTGAATAGAATGCGCCGCGCCGCGGCAGTTCGCGAATTTCGATCAATGACTTCGAACGAATATTGCGGGAGATGCGACCGTCGGATTCTCCTAAAACCGGAACCGTTGGGTTCGTATCGAAAATAGCTTTCTAACGATTATTAGCAATTAGAAATCTAATGGTTGGATTTGGAATTATGTCCAAATCAAATTTGGAAAAGGTCGCTGTAAGTGCAGTTCGATGGCCATTGATGGAAATCGACTGTACGGGCCTTGATAAAATTCTTAAAAATATCAATAGTTTGTGTAAAATCATTAGAAATGATTTGTGAAGAATTAGGATGAAAAACTCCATATTTGAAAAGATAAAAATAGATTTTTATCGAAATGAACTAGTTTTGAACTAGAATTATAATTCTATTTATTTTTAAATAAATAAATTGAATTTGAAATGGTTTTGAAAATAACGAGAATTTCCAATGATTGCATTGGAATGGATTTGAATCGAAATTGTCTTCGGAATATTTCGATGTTGGATTTTGTGATTATACAGATGTTGTTATGGAAATTTGAAAGATATAGATATATATATCATTATTTCCAATACGATATCTGTTGGTCGTAGAATTTGATATTGAATATAAGCTGATATATCTCCTATTCAGAGCCTTGTATTTAATATCAAATGTGATTTGGGTTTGTCGTGAATGGTGTCTTGACTAACACTGTTCTTGAACCCAGTTGAGAAAAGATTAAATCTTTTTATTTAGATTTAATGAAGTGTACCAATTAAATAATATTTAATTGGAATTGAATTGATATTGATTTTTGGGTTTATCGTGGACATTGTTTTAAATAACACTCGTTCTTTAACCCGATAATTAATGGAATGTGATTTTGGGTTTATCGTGAACTGTGTTTTAAATGACACTGATTCTTTAACCCAGTTAACGATTAAAACTAAGTGGAGTTTTAATGAATCTTTAATTAGATTGAAAAGGTGTTAGAATGGAGTACCACCAGTTTTGTTCCAGGCGATAGTTAAATCTTTAATTAGATTTAAACATGAAATGGTAATTGAATTTACCGAAAACACCGTGGTGTTAGATATGAAGTATAACCAGTTTTACTTCATGGGATGAATAGGTTGGGATTGGGAAATTAAAATAAATGATTACTTCGGTGTGGTTCGAAATCCCGACTAGTTTGAATTGATATTCAAAGAAGATTAAAGAATAAATTTAAAGAATTTATCTTTGATAAAATTAATGGGAACCTTTCCCAAAATATAAGAATATTTGAATAAAAGAATATTCTGGATTGGAATGAGGCATATGTTGTGTTTGTGTAACACGTGTTTATTATATATATACGCGAGTTGTTCAGAAAGACCGGGTTTATCCCATTCTAAATAACTAATTCGACGTGGTGTCGAAGATGAAGACGGTGGTCGAAGACCGGAGGTCTTCACGTCGTTTGAGTGATTACTGATGATCTTGATTGGGCTGTACACCCAAGAAGATGGAAATAGTTGGTGATCGTCCAAACGTACTTGGAGATCGATGGATATGCGGGGTACTAGGTGCCTCCGGTTTCGTTCAGACCCAGAACGGACTTGTAAATGGACTGTGTGCCTGACATTGGATTTTAGTCTGTGTGATTGATTTCTATTAAATATATATCTGTTTGGCGGCGGAGAATTTATTCTCTTGCTTAACGCCCTTCTCTAAGACGTACGAGCTCAGGGGTTATATATTGATGGATATCAAACGCATGGAGTGAATTGCCTGTGTGGCATGCCTAAGTGGCAATTGATCAAGGCTTCTGCTGAAAAGCAAAGTCTTGTGGTGATGATCAAAGCACGGCCTGTGTGGCATAGCTTTGTGTAACGTGAATTCGCGAGCCTCACACCCCGGTTGTGAACCAGAAACGGGAGACGGACATCAGGGAGGGCATGTGTTTCTTTCTAGTTAGAAGTGGCGTCAGTGGTTTTACACTCCCTAACGAGTTTGACTTATGTGGTTGTTGTTGTTGCGAGGCGCCTCGGATATACCGGCGACTGTGTGAAGCCGAAGGAGCCATTCGTTGGCTCATTTACGCCCCATAGGGCGGGGGAACGCAGTGTTCAGGCATAATAATCCACATCGGTGGACCGGCCCTGACGATCCAAGGCTTACCTGCGCGCTTTCCTGAGGGGCGGACTAGAGCGTCTCGAATCGGTAGAGGACGATCCCTAGCCTCGGTTCATAGATGGAAATCCAATTTCCAAATACGTGACATTTGCGGTTTTATTTGTAAACCTATATATGGCGACATAGTGACATGGGACGCTTATGTCGCCTATGATTGATACTTATGATTTGAAGTTGTTTTATACATTATACACTTATAATAGTATCAAATGATTTGTTTTAAACGTATCAAGCATGCTTTGGCTGTTATAAGGTAAAAACCCTATCCTCCGGCTTGCGTTGCATTGTGTGATGGGACCTGGGTCTTATAATAGCTTCATTTTTCTTTATTTAACATTGCGTTGTTTGTTTTATGCACTGGTATTCTTGGGAGGAAACCCGTTCCGTGTTATACGACGTGGTCCCTTGATTTACCGAACTTTAAAATAAAGAATAATAACTGTTTTTAGTTCTCACACCAGTCCCATGACTGACCTGGAGTTTATTGTTTTAACCTAAACTCTGGGTGCCCTTATTTTGACACGGGCAGCTAGTAGTTATGGTTTTGCATATTTATATTCACAAGATCCTGGTTTACAGCTGGAACAATATCCAGAAAGCTTTGTATCCGTATATCTCTTCTAGTCGTGTATTGTATTATTTTCCGCTGCTATGTATTTAAATGTAATTTAAATCTCTGATATTTCTGTGTAATATTCATTTATACTCTGTATATTCTTGTATTCTGATGGAATTGTTGTAATATACAATGAAATGTTCTTCCGTCTGCGTTCTGATGTGGCTTGTTCTCGAACTATCCGCGCTTTCCTCACCGGGGAAGTTACGGGTCTTTACACTTAACCAAATCTATCAAATAATAAGGCTAATCACAGGACCACGCCGCTAACGCGGAACAGGTTTATTCCATTGGATTGCCAGTGCATAAATAAAGTAAATCGTCAAATAACGTAATGCTTTTTAGAAAAATGAAACCATTATAAGTCCCAGGTCCCATCACACAATGCAACGCAAACCGGAGGATAGGGTTTTACCTTATAATGGTCAAAAGATGCTAAATACGCAAAATACGATATTATTAGTGTGTATATATATATTTAAAACATTTCAAATATAATATCAATCCTAGACGGCATAGCTACCATCTACTATGTCGCCATACTAGTTATACAATCAAAACTGCAAGGGGCGTATTGGAAATTGGGTTTCCATCATGAGTCAAGGCTAGGGAGGAGCTCCTGACCGATTCGAGACACTCTAGCAATGTCTCAGGATTCAGACGCTGGCGAACCCTTGGATACAGCAGGGCCGATCCACAAATACTTTAGTGGATTAGTTATGCCTGAACACACGCTCCCCGATCCTATTGGACCTACAAATCAGCCGAGGGCGACCGATAAGAATAAACCGAGGCCTCGCAAAAATTCCATCAACCACATAAGCAAATGTCGGGCCGTGTTAAAGCCCAACACCACTTCTAGCTAGAAACAAACGTGTGCACTCCCTGCGTTCCCTTCTCCCATTTTAGACTCCACCGGTGTGTGAGGCTCGCGAAGTCACGATATACACAAAGCTATGCCTAAAGAGACTGTGCTTTGATCATCAACCACAAGGCCTTCTTTTCAACAAAGCCTTGATCATTTGCATCTTAGCATGTCACATTGCCAGACCCTACCATATTATTGATCATCTACCAATATATATATAACCTCTAAGCTCATACGTCTTAGAGAAGGGTGATAAGTAAAAAATAAATTCTTCACCACCAAACAGAAATATATAATCAGTAGCGTTCAACAAATACAGTAGAAAGGAATACAATGTCAGACACGCAATCCATTTACAAGTCCGCTCTGGGTCTTAGCGAAACAACGTGTCCGTCGATCTCCAAATGCGTTTGGATGATCATTACCAAATACCTTGCCTTGGAAGGCCAACTCCAATTCACGATACCAGTCATCATCATCCCAACGATGTGAAAATCTTCGGTCTTCAATCACCCTCTTCATCTTCGACTCTTGATCATCGTGATGATTATTCAGAATGGGTTAAACCCGGTCTTTCTGAATAACTCGCGTATTTTGTGATTAAAAAGGAAATATTGGAAAATCACCCATTTCGCCACATTCCAACTCAGAGTATTCTTTTAATAAGATATTCATATTAAAGGATTCTCATTAATTTTATCAAAGATAACTCTGAAAATAAAATCTTAAATCTTCCTTAAAAGATTTATTAAAACTCCAGTTTTGATTTGATATCAAAAATCATTATTACAAGATCACTTATTTCAAATCTATAAAATAGATTTATAAATTCCAAATAATAATTTCAATGTAAATTGGATTAAAGGACATATGTCATTTAAAACACCGTCCACGATAAATCCACTTCACATCTCAATTCATTTCATATCACAAAATATAATTGCAAATCCTAATAATCTTTTAAAAACCATATTTTAAAATAATCATAAAAATATTCTTTATATAAAAGATTCTAAATGAGAAGTATTCTTTATTTTACACAATTCTTATCCTTTACAAATATTCTTTATTTTAACATATACTTGAAAAAAAAATATTTTTAGGAAAATATATACACTTTATATAAAATGGATTTCTAATGTAAAAATATTCTTATTTAAAAGAACACCTGAATCGAAATGCGACTCAATCATTTACCACATAATTTGGATTACATGGATTTCACACACATCATATATATGGTAATAACAGTATAATCATCAAATCATCCATCTACATCCAAAGTGTAATTTCCACTGTGTAAGCGTTAAAATTAAATAATAACACTCATCGCAGCCTGTCGATCCAACGATCAACATACAACTGAATATTGAGATTAGTGTATGTAAATTTTCATCTCAACACCCGTGTGGGGTTTCAACCAACAAACAAATGATAAACTGATTTGTGCACTTGGGCGATGTGTGAAATTAATCGTCCCAATCACATAAACAAGTCGGGTAACTTGTGAATGGAAGTGTAATACACAATATATATAATCATGACAAGAAAATATCTTTATTGCAAGGAATGAATAAGCATAATAACTTCGTCTCTATTGACAATTTCCACTTTGCTAGTTTAAGCTCAAGCAAAAATGGTTATATTGTTTTGGCAATTATAATTGGTCAAAAATGACAAATTTTGTTTAACTAACCTATCTTGACAAGAATATATCTTGCCAAACATAAGAGAGATATATATATATCTATATGTAAATTGCTATCACTAATTCATTTTGACAAAAATGAATATTTTTGACAAAATGTCTATTTTGGTTTAACTAGTATAAATTGACTAAAATAAATAATTATTTTCAACAAATGTAAATTGATAAAAGTGAATATTTTGTTATTAACTAGTATAAATTGACAAAGGTGTATATTTCATTTTAACTAATCAATTTGACAAAAATGCATATTTTGTTTCCACTAGTATAAATTGATAAAAGTGATTATTTTATTTCAACTAGTATAAATTGACAAAAGTGATTATTTTAACTAATCAAGTTTGGCAAAAATGTTTATTTCATTTAACTAAATCAAGTTTGACAAAGATGTTTATTTCATTTTTTTATGTTTGCAAATAAAAATGTAACTTTTATTTTTGATGTTATATTGCATTGTGGAATGCAAATAAAAGAACAAACTTGATTTCAAAGTATATTTACATTTGTGAATGTAAAAAGAGCAAATTTTATTTTCAATATATATTTGCATTCGTGAATGCAAATAAAGAAAGAATTTTATTTTCAATGTATATTTGCATTGAAGAATGCAAATAAAAGAACAAATTTTATTTTCAGAATATATTTGCATTTGTGAATGCAAATAAAAGGACAAACTCTATTTTCAAAATATATTTGCATTAGGGAATGCAGATAAAAGAACAATTTATAATTTAATGTATATTTGCATTAGAGAATGCAAATAAAAGAATAAACTTTAATTTCCATATATATTTACATTAGTGATTCCCAATAAAAGAACAATTTTTCCTTTCAAAATATATTTGCCTTAATGAGAGCAAATAAAAGAACTAATTTCATTTTCAATGTATTTTTACATTGGTGAATGTAAATAAAAGAATAAATTTTGGTTTCAACATATATTTATATTGGTGAATGCAAATAAAAGGGTAAATTTTATTTTCAATGCATGTTTGCATTAATGAATGCAAATAAAAGATTGAACTCAAAAATTCAATTCTAGAATAACATAAAAAGGGTATTTCATTGTTTTACACTTTTCTATGTGTTCTAATAACAAATAAAGAATCCTTTTATTTGTTTATTCTTTTCTATACATTCTAATAACATATAAAAGAATATTTTATATGTAAATATTTTTCTATGTATTCTAATGTCAAATAAAAGTGAATTTCATTTGTATAATAAATCCTAATTTTTAAATGACAAATAAAAAGTAGAATTTATTCGTCTAATAAATTCTGAGTTTCAAATGACAAATAAAAAGTGAATTTTATTTGTGCAGCAAATTCTAAGTTTCAAGTGACAAATAAAAGTGGATTTTATTTGTGCAACAGATTCCAAGTATATATTTGTGTTGTAGCATGTATATAAAAAGATGGACTTTATTTCTATGTCATATTTGTACGGAAAAATACAAATAAAAAGATGAGCTTAATTTCCATGTTATATTTGTATTGAAAAATACAAATAAAAAGATGAACTTTATTACTATGTTGTATTTGTATTGAAAAATACATATATAAAGATAATTCATTTTCTAAGTTATATTTGTGTTGAAAGACACAAATAAAAAGATAGTGTATATTTGTGTCAAAAGACACAAATAAAAAGATACTATTCAATTTCTATGTTAATATTTGTGTTGAGTACACAAATAAAAGAAGCAATTCAATTTCAATGTTAATATTTGTGTTAAGGGACAAAAATTAAAAAGACATTCATTATTCTATGCGTATTTGTTCAAGAACACAAATATAGAGACAATTATTTTTCTTATGTTTATGCTTGTGTTAAGAATACAAATGAAAAGATGATTCATGTTCTATGTTTATGTTAAGAACACAAATATAAAGATAATTCATTTGTGATCTTATTTTCTATGTAATATTTGCATTGTAAAATGCAAATAAATAGATAATTCATATTCTAAGTTTTATTTGTGTTGGTAAACAAAAATAAAAAGATAATTCTTTTGCTGAGTTATATTTGTGTTGAAAAACACAAATAAAATAATAATTCATTTCTATGTATATATTTATGTTGAAAAACACAAATAAAGGAATGGTTCTTTTTCTACGTTATTATTTGTGACGAAAAACACAAATAAAAGAATGGTTTCTTTTTCTCAAATAAAATGTAAACACTTATGTGTTTTTCTCAAATATTACTTTTAATTTACAAATACAATGTAAATAAAGTTTTTGTTTTATAAATATGTTTTTAATATCAACAACAAAATTTAATATTTTATTGTTATCTTTATTCTATACCCTCTTATGTTAAGGTAACAGTAAAAAGGAAATTTTTACTGTAATTCATCAACCGTGTTCTAAATGTAAACAAAAATAAAAATGGGATTTATTTGTTAGCCAAATTATGTTGTAATAGAAACAAATAAAAATATATTCTATTTGCTGTTCATAATCTATTGTAAATAAACAAACAAAAATAATATATTATTTGTCGTTCAAATTTTATTGTAACATCAAAATAATAGAATAAATAATTTAAAATAAATTAGAGCAACTATATTATGATTTAAATCTGAATAAAATATGATTTAGATCTAATTTTAGATCTAATTCTCTAACCACAAATACATTCAACAATATATTAAATTCAATGCAGATCTAGTCTATCATGAACAAACACACATAACACAAGCAACAATCAACAATATGTACAACACAGAACATTTCAGATTTGATTTAACATCACAATACAATTATTATTAACACGAGAAAAATAATTAAAAATAATTTAAATAATAAAAATTAGAGTTCTCACCTCGATATGGCTGAAAATTCGACTGTCTCGGATTCAGCTCTGGTCTGCGCCATTGCGAAGATCTCGGAAAGACGAGTCCAACGCAACTTACGGTTCGTCAATCGGCCCTCGTATGAAAGAGATATTGATTTTTAAAGATCAGATAAATTAAATATTAAATAAATAAAATAATATTAAAATATACACCTTTCTTCTTCCACGTTACTCAGGAAACACGCACGAACCCATATACCACCTCCGAACACCCACGTCGCACCACCCCTTTGGCCACCCAGACACCGATCGAACACCGCCACTCCGAAGCTCCGCCCGCGAGCCACCACCGCCCAGAAGCCCAGCCAACTCGGACTCCTCCTTGCCTCGAAATCCGAACCCGAACGCGACCACTTCCTCGCCAGAATTCGTGAAATCCGTGCACCAAAACCCGATCTTATCCGTATAGATTCGAAGCTCTCTGAATTCCCTTCGATTTGATATATAGTTTGTAGATTTTCATTGAACGGATTGGAAGAAATTAGCGTTTGAAAATCGTAGCTTTCTGGCCTTCGAATGAATAGGCGGCGGCTGGCATTTTTTAGGGTTAGGTTTGATTTTTTTTATTATTTTATCTCGTTTTTCGTGTTATAAAGGTGGATTTCTGGACTGTCTCAGAATTAGGCCTGCTTACTGTCGATCTTAACGTTTTGAGGCCTTCTGAACGCAATGGGACATGTCTCGGGGTCCAATTCCGAAATCTGTAGAAATTTTATTTAAAATCCCGTTAAAAATTAATTAACTAAATATTGACCATACATTTAAATATGCCGGGGCCACATATGACCTCAGAAAATTCCAGAAAAATTATTTTTAGCTTTCTTATGATGATACGGTTCTAACAAAATTATTTTCATCCAATTCTGAGACTATTTGAAAAATGACTATTTTCAAGTCGTTTAAATTTAGGGTGCGTTTTCTACAGGTCCCTATTAAGTTTCAAAATTAGACTCACATCCGATCATAAACTTATTATAAATTTAGTCCCTATTTTCATTTTTATGTGTTATTCATAATATTTGCATACATGTATGCAAATATTATTAATGAATATTTGCATACATGTATGCAAATATTTTAAATTTTTGCATACATGTATGCAACTATTCTGATGAATATTTGCATACATGTATGCAAATATTCAAAATAGTTGCATACATGTATGCAACTATTCTGAACGAATATTTGCATACATGTATGCAAATATTTTGAATTTTTGCATACATGTATGCAACTATTCTGATGAATATTTGCATACATGTATGCAAATATTCTAAATTTTTGCATTCATGTATGCAACTATTCTGAATGAATATTTGCATACATGTATACTAATATTCGTTCAGAATAGTTGCACACATGTATGCAACTATTCAAAATATTTGCATACATGTATGCAACTATTCTGAACGAATATTTGCATACATGTATGCAAATATTCTGAATTTTTGCATACATGTATGCAACTATTCTGAACGAACATTTGCATACATGTATGTAAATATTCTGAATTGTTGCATACATGTATGCAAATAAAGTTGAACTAACGTTGATGAATTGTTGCATAAATATATGCAATTTTTCTAAATAGAAAAATAGGGACCTAATTTACAATAAGTTTATGACCGGACCTAAGCCTAATTAAGTTTCAAAATATAGACCTTAGCCTAATTTCCACTTAAATTTAACTGAAATAGTCAAAACACATTTTCTTTTGCCACGCTCACATATTAATTCGAAAAATTCTGAAAATTGAAATCTAGCAATAATTTGACATTCCTGTTCCAACAAAAGTGGTTTCGTCGAAAACGGAGGTCGTTTGAAAAATGACTATTTTCAAGGCCAATATATTTAATATAAAAAATACATTTTTACACAAATAATTTTCGAAACTCAAAATATATAAGTGTTTATAATTTTTAAGTACAGAAACATTATTCCGGACTCAATGGAAGTGGTTTCGAGTCAAAATTCCTTCGTATGTGAAAAGTAGCCTTTCGGGCCATATATATTATATATATATAAATTCTACAGCGACCTTTCTAAATATTGAATTGGCCATAACTTTTGATTCCCGCTATGAAATTTCAATTTTTCAGATTCGTTAGAAAGATATGGTTAAACAGATTTAAATATTTCTAGTTTCACTCAATTCTGATTTATTTTGAATCCTGTACATTCAGTTAAAGTTCAAAATTAAAATTTAAAACTACCGCGCCATTTCTAACTCCTTTTATATTTAAACTAAATTTATTCGTTCTAACATCGATTAAAATAAATTCTAGCCATTATTATTTATAATAAATTATATTATATCCTCAAAATTCATTAAAATTTTCTAAAATAAATTTTTTAAATTGGTTCAGAATTTGCGGGTTGTTACAAAACATCTCTTTTTCTAATTTATTTACACCATATGTGAATAAGTTTACCTTTCCTTATTCTTATTTATTTACCTAAATGTAAATAAATGTTATCTATCACTTCTACATATCCTATTTACATGAAAATGTAAATGAAAGTGTCATCTAAAATAATTCTTTTTATTTACATTAGCAAATGTAAATTTCTATTTCATATTTTATTTACATTCTTTAATTACATTGAAAATGTAATATTTTATTTCTTTCTCTCATTTTATTGAAAATGTAATATTTTCTTGTTATTCTTTGCACTATAGAAGAATGTGAATTCTCCTTTATAAAAATGAACACTTTCCTAGTTTCCTATTTTTCATTAAAAAAATGAGGTCTTTAATATTAACATATTTTTATTTAAAAAATATGATCATTCTCCTATACATTAAAAATGAGATTTTTAATGTCGGCATATTTTTATTTTAAAAGTATGATCTTTTTCCTTGTCTTTGCATTAAAAATATATTCCTTTCTACCTAAAATGAAGGTGTCCTTTACTTTATTCCCTTTTGTTACATTATAAAAAAATGTAATTTTTCTTATTTTGATCACATTAGGGGAAATGTGATTTTTACTTTTAGTTATATTAAAGAAAAATTGTTTTTTTTCCTCTACCAATTCCTCTTTTTTTTACAAACAATGAAGTATTCTTTTTCAAACAATGAAGTTATTCATTTTTAACAAAATCATGAAGTTGTTCCTTTTTAACAAACATAAATATTTCATACTTCTCTCTTTTAACACAACAAATGAATGTTTTGTTCTTTTATTTTATTTCACAAAAGAATGAACTCTTGTTCTTTCATTACATTACATACAAAAATGAATTCTCTTAATTATAAACAAAAGTGATTTTTATTCATTTACAAACAAAAGTGAATTTCATGTAATTCCAAACAAAAGTGAATGTCAATTTCTATTTACAAAACAAATGTAAATGTTTTTTTAACAAAATCAAATTTCAATCTTTTTATTAACAAAATCAAGTTTCAATCTTTTCAATCTTTTGTTTGTGTTCTTGCATTTTGTATACATAAGAAAATAAATTTTTATGACAAATAAAAATGTCTATTTCATTTTGTATACAGTTCTAGTTTACTATAACAAATAAGAATGATATGTTTATGATGGCAGTACTAATTTAACATAACATAAAAAAAAAGAATATTTCTATGTTTACAGTTCTAATGACATAAGAAAATGACCTTTTAAATGAACAACATGCATTAACATGTTTTTCTTATATTTCTAATCTAACATTAAAAATGGCTTTTAATGTGAAACATGTATTTTTTAACATGAAATTCTTTTATTCCTAATACATCATCTTACAACAAATTGACTTTTACTTCTAATGTATCATTTTATAACAAAATGACTTTTATTTCTAATGTTCATTTTATAACAAAATGATACTTTTATTCAAATATTTCATTACCAATGAAAGTGACACTTTTCTCCTAATTAAACATGTCTAACAAAACGGACACTTTTCTCCTAATTAAACATGTCTAACAAAACGACATGTTTATTCTAATATGTCATGTTTAACAAAATTGAAATTTTTATTCTAATATAACCTTTTTAACAAAAGTGACAAATTTAATCTAATTTAACGCTACTATCAAAATGGTATTTTTACTCAAATGTGATATTTCTAGCCAAAATGATATTTTTGTGCGACAATTCTAATTCACATAAAAAGGATAATTTTACATGACAATTCTAATTTTACTTGTAACATCTTCTAATTTGACTTGACAAATAAAAATAATAATTTTATTTGTTAACAAATTTGTATTTAACAAAAATGTTACTTTTGTTTGACTGTTTTATATTAACAAAACATGATATTTTGGTTTTCAACTATTACATTTTAGCTAATATTATGTTTTTGTTCTATCTATTTTATCTCAACAAAAAGGTTACATTTTGTTTCAAAAATAATCCATTCAAACAACAAATCAACATAACAGAATTCAACAACCCAGATCAAATCACAACAGATTTGCAAACAATCATCATAATTGACAAATTTTAATTATATATATAAAAAAAAGAATGGAATTCTCACATTGATTTGAACTTGAACAGTTCAGATCTGAATTTTCCTTAAATCCTGGTCTGCTCTGTTTCAGATCTAGTCAGCTTCATGTTGTAGTGTTCTTCAATACGATTGCAACGCAACTTGTTTCGTTAATTTCTAATATCGTACGAAGAAGATATGAACGTTTAAAGTTTTAATTACATTAATAAATAATTAAATAATAATTAATTAACTTTAAACCTTAATTAGCATTTACTAATCCTTCTTCCTTCCTGTAACACGTCATTCTTCTCAAACCAGCGCAACCCAATTCTCAACTTCATCTCTCATCTGCCGCTCCACCTACAGGCAACCGAACCCCGATCAAGCAACACCACCTCAAAGGCCTCGACACCCCCTCCTAGCGCCACCAGTCTGAGCCAACTCGGCCTCCCATCCATGCCCCAATTTGGACCCGAACCAGCCATGTTTCAACAAGGATTTTGAGCAGTTCTCAATGTTAGGAACGATCATAACCGTTGAATGAATAGATCTCGTTGTGTTCTTTGATTTGGTATTTGGAAGTTTATGAAATTATTGTTTTTATTTTATACCTCGAAATTTAACACATGAATATAAAATATTCTATATATACAATAATATATGATTTTATCGTATACACAAAATTCTAACAATCATAAATATATAATCACAATCAATCGTTCATCACAATCGCAGCACAATCAACATGGAAATAAATACACACATACAACATGAATCTCATACTGAATGAATATATATAGTGTGCTACTATTCACACCCCCATTTAGACTACTAGCTACCTTTAAAAAAATTAATAGATTGTACTATTTTTGACCTACTTCCTACCACCACTTTATTTCTTTTCACTCGGTCAATAACAGCCGTACTGTCCCTTCTCTTCTCTTCTCTTCTCTTCTCAAATAACGTAAATTCTCAGATATCAAACCCTAAACCATAAGAAAAAAATAATTTTTTTTGGCTTAGTAGAGGATGGAAGATAAAGTTAAAAAAGAGGTTAGTTTTGTATATCACGCTGCATAATCTATTTTGTTGTTATAGAAACTTTTTTAAGGGTTTTGTATTAGTTTTTGTAGGAGCTTTCTTTCACTCTTCTCTCTACTTCGAGTTTGGAAGACATTAATTTCGATGACATTGTAATAGAGAATGATATTGTAAGTTATTGAATTTTAGTTTTTTCTTCATACAACAATAATTAATATGTCAAAATTTACAAAATAATTCATTTAACAAATCATTTTACAACTGATGAAGTATGCAGTTTGTACTTAATTTACAATCACTATTATTCATGTAAAACTGGAAGTATGCTAAATTTTTTTGTTAAATGATGTAATTTCAGGTATTTGATTCGCAGAACGCATTGATTCGATGGTGTAAAACAACAGAGAAAAAGTTGAATGTTGTTGTAGAGCGATTCGATGGTGTTAATCAGCTGATTGGACGCTTGAAATTGCGTTGATAATTTAGGAAAATCTTCTAGTTTGTACAGCGATGGAGAAATTTTCAGGAAGAAGACGTTATTTTTGTTGGAACGATGAAGAATTAAAGGCAGAGGTGGTAGCCGATTAGAAATTGAATAATTTAGGTGGTGTAAAGAAGTAGAGAGACACAAAAAAGAGGTGGCCTTTAGTATAGGTGGCCAGTAGTCTAAATGAGGGTGTGAATAGCAGCACACTATATATATTACTCAATAAAATAAATAATTAATTTTAATTTTAAAAATAGAATTCTCACCGAGCTTTTATTCAGAATAGATCTAAATTAAAAAAACAATTGCTCAGAAGAAGAAAAAGAATGAGAAAGATACGTGATTAATTTCTCACTGATGTCTCTTAACATATGGTAGGTTACGAAAGAAATTGATTAGCTGACTAGGCATGAGGTAGCATATTTATTTCCCATTTAAATTTCAAAAGCAAGTTACAAATAAAAAGAGACTAAAAGGGAAGAATTGAATGCAAGATAATTTCAAATTTCAAAAATAAATTACATAGGAAAAGAGAACAATGAAAAAAAAAATGAATGTGTGATTTATTGTCTAACGCTTACTTTTAGGAGGTTGTGTGACTTTTCAAATTTAAAAACACATAATTTTAAAATTTCATAATTAAGGAATACTTTCACATGTGTAGAGGAGTATAAGGAAGAGAAAATTGATAAAAATACGCATGGATAATGTTGAAAGTTTTACTCTTTTATTAGAAATGTAAAGTCTATTCAATGTTGAATTCTACCCCTTTTTTTCTTCTTCTAATTACACTGTAAAATCTCCTTTTTAATTACATTATAGATGTTATTAACATTATAATGTAAAATTCCTATCTTTTTGAATTACATTAAAAATGTAAATTTTATTTACAATGTCACATTCTACCTTTTAATTACATTAAAAAAATGTAATTAACATTACATGTCAAATCTTATTTTTAATTAATTACATAAAAAATGTCCTTTTATTTTACAATGTAAATTCTATTCTTTAATTTCCTTATAAAAATGTAAATTTCATTACATGGCAAGATCATATCTTAGTTAATTACATAAAAATGTGATCTCATTAACAATGCAATTTCCTACTTTTTAATTACATATAAAAATGTAATCTCATTTAATGTAAATTCTTATCCTTTAATTACATATAATGTAATTCTCTTTCTGTTTTTCAACACTTTTATTTATACAGTGTATATTATTCTGAATAAAAGACAATTTTTATGTAACATGTCATTATTCTAGATAAAGGACATTTTTATTTACATGACAATATTCCAAAAAAATGACATGTATATTTGTCATGATAATATTCTAACCAAATGGCATTTTGATTCTTATATTTCTAATTCAACCAAATGACATGTTTATAATTCTAACGACAAAATAAAAGACAATTTTGTCATATGTATATGTCTACAATTTTAGCGACAAAATAAAATGAGATTTTGTCTGCATACAAACTTCTGTATTTCTGATGACAAATAAAAAGAAGTATTTATTTGTCTACATGTTTTCAACCTTGTATATGACAAATAAAAAGAAGTGTTTATTTGCATAACCTGTTTTTCATAAATGACATTTCCTAACATGGCATCTTATATTAACATGACAAATTTCCTCTAACATGACATTAGTATAAATAAATGACCATTTCCTCTATCATGACATTAGTGTAAATAAATGACCATTTTCTCTATCATGACATTATTATATTAACATGACATTTTTATTTAAATGACATTTTTACCTAACACAACATTTCCTAACAAACATGATATTTTTGTTCTAATACAACTTTTTATAACAAAATGTTAATATTTTCCAATGTCACATTTGTAACAACAATGTTTTTTTTATTTACTAATGTTACATTTTATGCCAAAAATGATGATATTTTTATAATGTCACATTTCTATCTAAGATGTTATTTTTATTTAATGCCACATTTTAACATAAATGAACTTTTTTTATATAAGATATTAAAAATATTATATAAAAGGATGATTATCAATTTAAATCAATTTTATGATTAAAAATAAGAATAAAAATTGATAAACTAAAATGTTTAATTAAATAATTAATTTTAATTAACAATGTAAATACGATACGATATCCTATAGGGTAAATGTATTTTTAAATGTGGCTTACAGTTGTAATGAGGATATAAACATAATAAAAATGTAGTTTTTTATATACTAAATATTTTTATCAATTATAATAATAAAAACGATGTAACTGAAATGTAATTTAAGTAATTCAATTAGAATTATTGCAAAATACCTAAAAATTCACCTTTTTATTTGTAAATAAAAGAGCTGAAATGAAATTTAGTATTTTTATTGTAAATTCATTACAATAAGAAGAATGGGCATTAAAGATTTTGTTTTATTTATACTTTTGTTTAAGTATAAAGATTTTACATTAAAGGCTATATCTTTATGTAGTACTATTTTGAATAAAAGTTTATGATAAAAGAACTTATTCTTTTGTTGTAACTTTGTAGAATCAAATGAAATGTTTTAGTGTCATTATATATTTAGACTTAAAGATATACATCTAGTGTTATATTAAATAAAAAGATCATCTTATTTGTAATGTTAATAAAAAGATTTAACCTTTTATTTGGAAACTTGTTCAGTATAAAAAGATAAAGGGTATTTTTATCAAATGGGGTATTATTTATTTTATTAAATAAATAAAAGAAATTAAAAATGGTTTTAATAACCAAGTCTTTCAAGAATATATCCTGGAATGGATTTGAATGGAAATTATCGTCGGATTAACTCAGTATTAGATTCCGTGGTTATACGGATATTATTTTGGAAATTTGGAAGATATTAAATATCGTTATTTCCAATATAATATTCGTTGATTTTAGAATTGGATATTGAATATAATCAATATAATTCCCATTCAAAGCTTTATATTTAGTATCAAGTTAGATTTTGGGTTTGTCGTGAATAGTGTCTTAAATAACATTATTCTTAAATCCATTTGAGTAAAGGAAAATCTTTTTATTAAGATTTAAATGAGATTTCCAATTATTAAATATAATTGAGATAAAAAGGAAATTGATTATGGGTTGTTTGTGAACAATGTTTTGAAGGGCATTAGTTCTTGAAACTCAAATCAACAGTGAAATTTTGATTTGTTATTAATTAATACTTTAGTTAAGATTAAATGAAATTTTCTAAAAAAAGAAATGCCTAATATTATATATTAAATTGGGAATTAATGAAACATGAAATGGGGTCTCTCGTGAACTATGTTTTAAATAACATCGGTTCTTAAACCCGGATTAAAGATAAGATTAATTCCAGAAAAGTGATTAGTCATTTAACAATGATTTTAGAAGACTAAAACTTAATAAAGTTTAAAATAAATCTTTAATTAGATTGAAGGTGAATAAAGGAAGATTAAAGAATAAGTTGAAAGATTTATCTTTGATAAAGTTTATGGGAGTCTTTCCCTAATAATGTGAATACTTTATTAAAAGGATATTCTGAATTGGAATGAGGCGTTGATGTGGTTTATATGTAGCACCTAATTTTAAAACACGCGAGTTATTCGGAAAGACCGGGTTTAACCCATTCTGAATAATGAATACGGCGACTAACAGTCGAAGAGTTGAAGACGGTGATTGAAGACCGAAGATCTTCACGTCGAATGGATGGTTACCATTGACGCCCATGATTGGAGTAGCTACCTTGAAGGGGCTACAATGGTGGCCGGCCAGACTACTTGTTGGTTGTTCGGATATGCGAGGTATAAGGTGCCTCCGGTTTCGTTCAGACCCAGAACGGACTTGAAAATGGATTGTATGTCTGACGCTGTATTCCTTAATACGGTATTCATTGATCTATGCTAAATATATATCTGTTTGGTGTTTAACACCCTTCTCTAAGACGTACGAGCTTAGAGATTATATATTGGTAGAATCAATGATATGGTATGGACTGACAATGTGGCATGCTAAATGCAAATGATCAAGGATTTTGTTCAAAAACAGGCCTTGTGGTTGATGATCAAAGCACGGCCTATTTAGGCGTAGCTTTGTGTATAACGTAGCTTCGCGAGCCTCACAACCCGGTGGAGTCTAAAATGGGAGAAGGGAACGCAGGGAGAGCAGCACGTTTCTTTCTAGCTAGGAGTGGTGTCAGTGCTTAAACTGGCTGGCATTTTACTTATGTGGATGATGGAACGAGGCGCCTCGGATGATAGGTCCTATAGGATCGGGAAACGTGTGTTCAGGAATAACTAATCCACAAAGCTGTATGTGTGGACCGGCCCTGCAGGATCCAAGGGTTAACTGCGGGAAATCCTGAGACATTAGCTAGAGTGTCTCGAATCGGTAAGGAGCTCCTCCCTAGCCTCGACTCATGATGGAAACCCAATTTCCAATACGACACCATGCGGTCTTGATTGTATTACTAGTATGGAGGCATAGTATATGGTAGCTATGCTTCCTAGGATTGATACATTTACTTTGAAATGTTTTTGAAACATATACACACTAATAATAATATCTAATCTGTTTTTAACGTATCAAGCATTTTTGACCATTATAAAGTAAAACTCTATCCTTTGGTTTGCATTGCATTGTGTGATGGGACTTGAGTCTTATGATGATTTCATTTTTCTAAAAAGCATTGCGTTGTTTAACGATTTACTTTAATTTATGCACCGGCAATCCCTTGGAACAAAACCCGTTCCGCATTAGCGGCATGGTCCTTGGATTTTCCTTATTGCTATTAGTTATATTAGTTAAGAATTCTCACACCAGTCCTTGTTTGGCATGCCTGGTAATAGGATGCAGCATGATGGGGGGTTCTCGCTTCGCGGTTTGGTGGCGAACGGGAGACTCTTACCCCCACATGTCCCTTTTTATGGTTGGTAGGCTGCGGCCGGGGGATCCCGAAAGGGTCACCGTAAAACAAGGTGTCTGGGGTACAACTGTAAGCCACGGTGGGTTTTACCTGCTATACTGGAGGATGAAGGGATGGTTGCAAAGCCTACCGGATTTCGCAGTGTCGTTACAGTTGGTATAAGAGCTCTGGTTAGCTCAAAATCTTTGGGGTACAACTCATTAGAACTGAACAAAAGACTCATCAGAGATTGGATTAGTAATATCCAATGAGAATACTCATTAGAGATAGGATCAACAGTATCCTAGAATGAGAAAACTCATTAGAGATGGGGTTAGTAATGCCCTAGGATGAGTTGAGAGTGCCCAGTTCATAATTAACGTATTTTGATTATACATATAATCCACTATTAGGAATTATGATTTTGAATATATAAAAGTTATATATATTTTAAAAGTTAATCAACAAATAAAACTATTTAAGATAGGATACTTAAACAACTTTTAACTTCGTTCCTTTTCGAGGGCGAAAAGTTTTAAGTTGGTGAGACTGTAACAACCCTGAATTTTGGGGTAAAATTAAAATTTATTTTAACTAATTTTAATGTGTTTTGATATTTAAAATAATTTATTTAAAATAATAATGATTAAAAATTGATTTAAATCAAAGTTAGAATGAATAATTTAATTTTAAATAATTTTGTTAGAAAATACGTCAGAATTTAATAATTCCATATTTTTTTATTGAATTTAAAATGATATTTACATATATAAATTTTAAATTGTTATTAATGAATGATTCCAAATTAATTTTATATAGGATGAATTGTAAGACACTAAGTGTTAAAGGTATATATGTATGTTTTAACTATCGCGGTTAATAAAATTAATGTTAACATAATAAAAAAAGAAGAAGCAAAACATAAAATATATTTATTGTCCAACCATTCCACGTATTCTTAATGTATTAGTGTATTTATTTTAGTATTGAAGTCAAAAGGGTTATTTAGTCTGTAGGCCCTTTATTATGTATAAAACAAAGAGGCCATGCATTGCCTACTTTTTTTAATGCATGCATGCACTGTAAATTTTAAACAATTATATTTTCAACATATGCATTATTTTTCTAAACGGACAACATTTCATACAGTAATATACATGCGGTGGTAAAAACCTTCATCTCTTCCAATTTATTACTTTATTTTTCTCCTTTCCTCTTTTTCTTAAATTTGAGTCATTAAAAAAAATGTCTTAGGAACTTTAATGACATTTAGTAATTTATTGATTGAAAATAATATGTAGGTTATAAATGAAATAAATTTTAACTATATGTATGTATTAATATATATATATATATATATATATATGTATATATATATATGTAATAACCCAGAAATTCGAGCCAATTTAAAAAATTTATTTTGGCAATTATATGGAATTTTGAATATTTAAAATGAATTATTTTAAATAATAACGACGAGAAATTTATTTTGAATGGAATAGAACGTATATATTTATTTGAATCGTCGTTAGAATATAAATATTTATTTTAAATTATAAAAGGAATTGAAAATGGCGTGGTAGTTCGATAATTCGATTTCAAAATTCAAATGAATGTACCGGGTGCAAAATAAATCAGGTTTTAGTGAAACCAAAAATATCAGAATCTATTTGAGAATATCTTTCCAACGAATCCGAAAAATTGAAATTTCATAACGGGAATAAAAAGATACATCCAGTTGAAAATTCAGAATAGTCGCTATGGAATTCAGGCCCTTAAAAATAGAAATTTTGCAAATGACCTCGGATTTCGACGAAACCACTTTTTTTTGATCCGCAATGTAAAATTATTGCTAGGTTTCAAATTTCATAATTTTTCGAATCAATATGTGAGCGTGGCAAAGGAAAACGCGTTTGACCAGTTTCAGTTGATTTTAATCGACTGGAAAATTGCCATTTTTCAAACGGTCTCAGAATTTGATGAAATTAGTTTTGTTAGGACCGTATCATCAATACGAACTAGAAAATATTTTTCGGGAATTTTTAGAGTGTGTATGTAGGCCCGGTAAATTGAAATGTGCGTTCAAATTCAATATATAGAGTTATATTTGGATTTTGACAAAAACTGATCGAAACGATCGAATTAGCTTACGATACATATCCCATTGTGTTCGGAATAGGGGTAATTAGCTATGGATGACAGGAGGTGGGTTCGATTTCGAGGTCGTAATTTAAAGTTGCTTTTTGAAAAAAAAAAAATAACTCTTTCATCCCCTTTTCCCCTCAGCCCCCCACCCCCCATTCTTCATTCAGTCGAAAATAAGAAGAAAAAAAGGATAGGAGGACGAAGGCGGAAGAACCGCCATCGCGCCCCCCCTGGTGATCGCCTCCGGCGAGACCTACTTCTCCCCCCCTCTTCTTTTCTCCGCACCTTCCTCTTATCTCTACTCCTCCAATCGAGGCGTCGACGCCCTGAAGGCCCCCCACAGCGCAACCCTAGCCGCCTCAGGCCAAGATAAGCCATCGCCGACCCCTGCACCCACTTCCGACCCTCCTCCTTCTGCTGCCTCGCCCCTCTTTTCGTTCATTCACCAAATCCGTACCCCCTTGCCCAAATTTCCATACCGCAACCCCCTCGACGAATGTGAGCCTCCGCCGCCACAAGCAACCACCTGCACCTCTTCTTCAACCTCCAACGTTTGAAAATCAGTAAGTTTTACTTTTATTTTATTCATTTATGGAATAAAGACGGGATCTTTATTAGGTATGAAGTGATATGAAAATAAAAGAAGTAATTTTTATACTGTAGAGATAATAAAAATATGATTTTTATATTAGTAAAGTAATAAAAATATGATTTTTATATGTGTAGTGAAGTAAAAATTCAATTTTTTTCAATAAAGTAGCGAAATAAAAATCTGATCTTTATTATATATACGTTGAAATAAAAATGTGATTTTTATAGCAATGATATAAAAATTTGATCTTTAAATTAGAAGTAGATATAAAAATATAATTTTTATATAGGAAGGAGCGTTATAAAAATATATTCTTTATTGGAAGAAGAGCGATATAAAAATATAATTTTTATATAGTGAGCAGAATAAAAATAGAATTTTTATCTATACAGTAGCGGTATAAAAATAGAATTTTTATCTATATAGTAGCAATATAAAAATGCGATTTTTATATATGTAGTGGCTACGGACAATGAAATTGACAAAGGGCGAGCACGAAGAGGATTTCCTACATAAGAAGAGTCGTGGTGAATTGGTTTAGCTATCGGTGAGACTCCTCACCTTTAATTTAATTTTCTAGTTAAAATATATACTAGGATGCAGACGGTGTTTAGTAGCTCCCGACACCTGTCGTCCACAGACCATGGACGGCTTGTATGCTTGTTTGTTTGATTTTGATGTGTAGTTGATTGTGTGATGTGGTGTGAAATGAAATAAAATATTTTATAGTTAAAAATATAATTTTTAACGTGTATATAAAATAAATATTTATAAACAAATCGGACGATTTGTTTATATACACACATTTGACTGATATTGATTGGGACGGTAAATTTAACACATCACCCAACTGCACAAATAAGATCTGTTTTTGATTGTTTGAAACCCCACATGGGTATTGGGATGATATATGACATACACTAATCCCAATAATTAGTTGTATGTCGATCGATTGATTGATAGGCTGTTATAAGCGTTAAATATTTATATTTGGTGCTTATAAAGTGTAAAATGCACTTTTGATGATGGTTGATTATTTATCGTTGTTATTTTATACATGTGTTGTAGAAAATCCATATAATTAACATTATATGGTAATTGATTGGGCCTCATTACAGTTTTAAAATAGAAATATTTGAATAGAAATATTTGAAAGAGAAATATTCGAATAGAAATATTTGAAAAAGAAATATTTGAATAGAAATATTTGAAAAAGAAATATTTTAAATAGAATATTTGAAAATAGAAATATATGAAGCCGTGTTGTTTAGATTGACGCCATTTTGACGTGAACGATATTTATATCGATTTTTTTCATTTTTCAATGAATATTGAAAGTGATTTCAAAATTCGAATTAAATTGAAATTGAATTGAAATCGATTTGAAATGAAATTAAAACGAATTTATATTGAAAAAATTCAATACTGATTTGAATTTGAAAAGGAAGTTGAAATCGTTTTTGAAAACGAATTTAAAACGATTTATAAAATACGTTTTGAAAGGAAATCGACGAAATATATATAATATATATATTATATATATAATGGCCTGAATAGAACGCGCCGCACCGCGACAGTTCGCGAATTTCGACCATTGACTTCGAATGGACATTACGGGATCCGACCGTCAGATTCTCCTAAACCCGGAACCGTTGGGTTCGTATCAAAAAGAGCTTTCTAATGAATATTAGAGATTTGAAATCTAACGGTTGGATTTGGAATTATGTCCAAATCAAATTTGGAAAAGGTCGCTGTAAGTGTAGTTCGATGGCCGTTGATGGAAATCGACTGTACGGGCCTTGATAAAATTACTAAAAATAGTAATAATTTGTGTAAAATCATAAGAAATGATTTGGGAAGAATTGGGATGAAAAACTCCATATTTGAAAAGATAAAAGTAGTTTTTTATCGAAATGAACTAGTTTTAAACTAGAATAATAATTTATTTATTTTTAAAATAAATAAATTGGATTTGTAATGGTTTTAAAAATAACCAGAATTTCCAACAATTGAATTGGAATGGATTTGAATCGAAATTGTCTTCGGAATAATTCGATGTTGGACTTCGTGATGATACGATATTGTTATGGGAATTTGAAAGATATATTAATATCGTTATTTCCAATACGATATTTGTTGGTCGTAGAATTTGATATTGAATATAAGCCGATATATTTTCTATTCAGAGTCTTGTATTTAATATCAAATGGGATTTGGGTTTGTCGTGAATGGTGTCTTCATCAACACTGTTCTTAACCCCAGTTGAGAAAAAGATTAAAAAAATTTATTTTGATTTAATGAAGTGTACCAATTAAATAATATTTAATTGGAATTGAATTGGTATTGATTTTTGGGTTTATCGTGAACCGTGTTTTAAATGACATCGGTTCTTTAACCCAGTTATAGATTAAAACTAAGTGGAGTTTTAATGGATCTTTAATTAGATTGAAAAGATCGAGAATGGAGTATCACCAGTTTTACTCCAGTCGATAGTTAAATTTTCAATTAGATCTGAACGTGAAATGGTAATTGAATTTACCGATAACACCGTGGTGTTAGATATGAAGTATTACCAGTTTTACTTCAGGGGATGAATAGGTTGGGATTGGGAAATTAAAACAAATGATTACTTCGGTAAGGTTCGTTAATCCCGATGAAGTGATATTCAAAGGAAGATTAAAGAATAAATTTAAAAGAATTTATCTTTGATAAAATTAATGGGAACCTATCCCTAAGAATGTGAAACTTAGAAACTAACTGTAGGTTAACTAAGAAGAATGGCTTCCTGGGTATTGATCTGATGTTGGTTTCGGCCTTCGGGGTTAATGTTTGGGGAATTATTCTCTTGCTAATTTGCGGTTAGTGACTGATGAATTGGAATGAGGCATATGTTGTGTTTGTGTAACACTTGTTTATTATATACGTGAGTTATTCGGAAAGACCTGGTTTATCCCATTCTGAATAACGGATTCGACGATTAGTCGAAGATGAAGACGGTGGTTGAAGACCGGAGGTCTTCACGTCGTTTGGATAATTACTGATGATCTTGATTGGGCCGTACACCCAAGAGGAGGGAATCAGTTGGTGATTGTACAGACGTACTTGGAGATCGATGGATATGCGGGGTACTAGGTGCCTCCGGTTTCGTTCAGGCCCAGAACGGACTTGTAAACGGATGTGTGTCTGACATCGGATTTCATTCTGTGTGATTGATATCGGTTGCATAGCGTGAATTGCCTGTGTGGCATGCTAAGTTGCAAATGATCAAGGCTTCTGTTGATAAGCAGAGTCTTGTGGTTGATGATCGAATCACAGCCTGTGTGGCATAGCTTTGTGTAGCGTTGATTCGCGAGCCTCACACCCCGGTGGTGAACCAAAAACGGGAGAAGACCTCAGGGGGGACATGCATATCTTTCTAGCTAGAAGTGGCGTCAGTGGTTTTACACACCATGACGAGTTTGACTTATGTGGTTGTTACTGTTGCGAGGCGCCTCAGATATATCGGTGACTATGTGAAGCCGATGGAGTCATTTGTTGGCTCATTTACGCCCCAAAGGGCGGGGAAACGTAGTGTTCAGGCATTATAATCCACATCGGTGGACCGACCCTGACGATCCAAGGGGCAGTTGCGGCTGTTCCTGAGACTTGGGCTAGACAGTCTCGAATCGGTAGAGGACTATCTTTTGCTTCGGTTCACAGATGGAAATCCAATTTCCAAATACGTGACTTTGCGGTTTTATTTGTAGAGCCTAGTATGGCGACATAGTAGCATGGGATACTATGCCGTCTATGTTTGATACATTTATATTTGAAGTTGTTTTCATACACTCTACCCTATAATAGTATCAAATGATTTGTTTTTAGTGTATCAAGCATTTTTTGGCTATTATAAGGTAAAAACCCTATCCTCTGTCTTGCGTTGCATTGTGTGATGGGACCTGGGTCTTATAATAGCTTCATTGTTCTTCATTTAGCATTGCGCTGTTGTTTTATGCACCGGTATTCTTGGGAGGAAACCCGTTACGCGTTAGCGGCGTGGTCCCTTGATTTACCTAACTTTAAAATAAAGATTAATAACTGTTTTAGTTCTCACACCAGTCCCATGACTGACCTGGAGTTTATTGTTTTAACCTAAACTTTGGGTGCCCTTATTTTGACACGGGCAGCTAGTAGTTTTGGTTTTGCAGATTTATATTCACAGGATCCTGATTTACAGCTGGAACGATACTCGGAAAGCTTTGTATCCGTGTATTACTTTCAGTTGTGTATTGTATTATTTTTCCGCTGTTATGTAATTTATTGTAATCTCTGATATTTGTCGAATGTGTTTTATTCATTCATACTCTGTATATTCTTGTGATCTGATGGAATTGTTGTAATATACAATGAAATGTTCTTCCGTCTGTGTTCTGTTGTGGCTTGTTCTCAACTCAATCCGTGATTTCCCGTAAGGGGGATTTCAGGTCGTTTCATCGTGGTATCAGAGCTTTGGTTTACAAAGCTCAGAGAACAAGACACATTAGAACCGTACGAAAGAATTCATCAGAAATTGGATTAGCAATATCCAATGGGAATGACTCGTTAGAGATAGGATCAGTAGTATCCTAGAATGAGTGTGAAGAGTAGTGCTTTTGAAATAAAAATGAAAAACAAGTTTTGTTTTGAAATTTAAATCACTTATTCGTATTTGATTATTTATTTTATATTGAATTTGGACAATCCAATATATAAAGATTTTGCATATTCGCCTTGCAAACGTGTATTCGAAATTTTAATGTACTGGATAGTTATAGAATCACACTCTAGTTGTCGGGGGATAATTCTGGTGATGGGGCACCATCGCCAGTATTTATTTTCAAATTTCGAAAGTGAGATTTCTATATATTTCCAATTGACTGGTGTAAGAACCAAAAACTAGATATGGCTTATTGTTGTGATTTGGCATCAAAAATCTGATTTTTTTAGACTATATGTCAAAGTATGAATTTGAAACGTTAACCAACTAATTTATTGATGGTTGTGTTATTTGATTATTGGTTAATTAATTAAAATTTGAACCCTTTAGCCAAATTGTACCAAATAGTGAATCGTATTGAAAAATGATTACAATTGCTTGCATATACATGTACTTACATTGAACAGGTCATAGAAAGGAGGCTAGAGCAGAAGAATAAAATTGTTTGCCCGACAAATAGGTACATGTTTACCATAATTTACTATTTTGTTTGGATGATGATGATTTTATGAGCCGATTGGCTAGCCGCTTGGCCTTTTCTTTTTCTTTTGGATTGAAGAAGGCCATGGGAGGCTATATGAAATATCCCGAAGTCCCCGGTGCAGGGGAGGTTATGGCGAAATTTTTCGAAAATTTAGGGTGTTAGCCAAATTTTTGAGAAATTTGAAAAGTTCTTAGAAACTGAAAAGTTGAAGAACTTAAGCCATAAAGAAAATAATGGAAGTTGAGTTGATTAGTTAAACAACTTTCAGCTTCGTTCCTTTTCGGGGACGAAAAGTTTTAAGTGGGGGAGATTGTAATAACCCGGAAATCCGAGCCAATTTAAAATTTTTATTTTGGCAATTATAGGGAATTTTGAATATTTAAAATGAATTATTTTAAATAATAACGACGAGAAATTTATTTTGAATGGAATAGAACGTATATATTTATTTGAATCGTCGTTAGAATATAAATATTTATTTTAAATTATAAAAGGAATTGAATATGGCGCGGTAGTTCGATAATTCGATTTCAAAATTCAAATGAATGTACCGAGTGCAAAATAAACCGGATTTTAGTGAAACCAAAAATATCAGAATCTATTTGAGAATATCTTTCCAACGAATCCGAAAAATTGAAATTTTATAGCGGGAATAAAAAGATACGTCCAGTTGAAAATTCAGAATAGTCGCTATGGAATTCAGGCCCTTAAAAATGGAAATTTTGCAAACGACCTCAGATTTCGACGAAACCACTTTTGTTGGATCTGCGATGTAAAATTATTGCTAGGTTTCAAATTTCATAATTTTTCGAATCAATATGTGAGCGTGGCAAAGGAAAACGCGTTTGACCAGTTTTAGTTGATTTTAATCGACTGGAAAATGGCCATTTTTCAACCATCTCAGAATTCGACGAAATTAGTTTTGTTAGGACCATATTGTTAATACGAAGTTAGAAAATATTTTTCGGGAATTTTTAGAGTTTGTATGTGGGCCTGGTAAATTGAAATGTGCGTTCAAATTCAATATATAGAGTTATATTTGGATTTTGACGAAAACTGATCGAAACGATCGAATCAGCTTATGATACATATCCCATTGTGTTCGGAATGGGGGGTAATTAGCTATGGACGACAGGCGGTGGGTTTGATTTCGAGGTCGTAATTTAAAGTTGCTTTTTGAAAATAAAATAAAAAATAATAACTCTTTCATCCCCTTTTCCCTCTCAGTCCCTCCTCCCCCACCCCTCCCCGTTCTTCATTCAGTCGAAAATAAGAAGAAAAAAAAGGATAGGAGGACGGAGGCGGAAGAACCGCCATCGCGCCCCCCTTGGTGATCGCCTCCGGCGAGACCTACTTCTCCCCCCTCTTCTTTTCTCCGCACCTTCCTCCCCTCTCTACTCCTCCAATCGAGGCGTCGACGCCCTGAAGGACCCCCACAGCGCAACCCTAGCCACCTCAGGCCAATATAAGCCATCGCCGACCCCTGCACCCACTTCTGACCCTCCTCCTTCTGTTGCCTCGTCCCTCTCTTCGTTCATTCGCCAAATCCGTACCCCCTTGCCCAAATTTCCATACCGCAGCCCCCTCGACGAATGTGAGCCTCCGCCGCCAGAAGCAACCACCTGCACCTCTTCTTCAACCTCCAACGTTTGAAAATCAGTAAGTTTTAATTTTATTTTATTCATTTATGGAATAAAGACGGGATCTTTATTAGGTATGAAGTGATATGAAAATAAAAGAAGTAATTTTTATAGTGTAGAGATAATAAAAATATGATTTTTATATTAGTAAAGTAATAAAAATATAATTTTTATATGTGTAGTGAAGTAAAAATTCATTTTTTATCAATAAAGTAGCGAAATAAAAATCTGATCTTTATTATATATACATTAAAATAAAAATGTGATTTTTATAGCAATGATATAAAAATTCGATCTTTATATTAGAAGTAGATATAAAAATATTATTTTTATATAGGAAGGAGCGTTATAAAAATATATTCTTTATTGGAAGAAGAGCGATATAAAAATATAATTTTTATATAGTGAGCAGAATAAAAATAGAATTTTTATCTATACAGTAGCAATATAAAAATAGAATTTTTATCTATATAGTAGCAATATAAAAATGTGATTTTTATATATGTAGTGGCTACGGACAATGAAATTGACAAAGGGCGAGCACGAAGAGGATTTCCTACATAAGAAGAGTCGTGGTGAATTGGTTTAGCTATCGGTGAGACTCCTCACCTTTAATTTAATTTTCTAGTTAAAATATATACTAGGATGCAGACGGTGTTTAGCAGCACCCGACACCCGTCGTCCACAGACCATGGGCGGCTTGTATGCTTGTTTGTTTGATTTTGATGTGTAGTTGATTGTGTGATGTGGTGTGAAATGAAATAAAATATTTTATAGTGGAAAATATTTTATAGTTAAAAATATAATTTTTAACGTGTATATAAAATAAATATTTATAAACAAATCAGACGATTTGTTTATATACACACATTTGACTGATATTGATTGGGACGGTAAATTTTACACATAGCCCAACTGCATAAATAAGATCTGTGTTTGATTGTTTGAAACCCCACACGGGTATTGGGATAACATATGACATACACTAATCCCAATAATTAGTTGTATGTCGATCGATTGATTGATAGGAAGTTATAAGCATTAAATATTTATATTTGATGCTTATACAGTGTAAAATGCACTTTGGATGATGGTTGATTATTTATCGTTGTTATTTTATACATGTGTTGTAGAAAATCCATATAATTAACATTATATGGTAATTGATTGGGCCTCATTCCAGTTTTGAAATAGAAATATTTGAAATAAAATATTTGAAAATAAATATATGAATAGAAATATTAGAAAGAGAAATATTCGAATAGAAATATTTGAAAAAGAAATATTTGAATAGAAATATTTGAAAAAGAAATATTTTAAATAGAATATTTGAAAATAGAAATATATGAAGCCGTGTTATTTAGATTGACGCCATTTTGACGTGAACGATATTTATATCGATTTTATTCATTTTTCAATGAATATTGAAAGTGATTTCAAAATTCGAATTAAGTTGAAATTGAATTGAAATCGATTTGAAATGAAATTAAAACGAATTTATATTGAAAAAATTCAATACTGATTTGAATTTGAAAAGGAAGTTGAAATCGTTTTTGAAAACGAATTTAAAACGATTTATAAAATACGTTTTGAAAGGAAATCGACGAAATATATATAATATATATATTATATATATAATGGCCTGAATAGAACGCGCCGCACCGCGGCAGTTCGCGAATTTCGACCATTGACTTCGAATAGACATTACGGGAGATCCGACCGTCAGATTCTCCTAAAACCGGAACCGTTGGGTTCGTATCGAAAAGAGCTTTCTAATGAATATTAGAGATTTGAAATCTAACGGTTGGATTTGGAATTATGTCCAAATCAAATTTGGAAAAGGTCGCTGTAAGTGTAGTTCGATGACCGTTGATGGAAATCGACTGTACGGGCCTTGATAAAATTACTAAAAATAGTAATAATTTGTGTAAAATCATAAGAAATGATTTGGGAAGAATTGGGATGAAAAACTCCATATTTGAAAAGATAAAAGTAGTTTTTTATCGAAATGAACTAGTTTTAAACTAGAATAATAATTTATTTATTTTTAAAATAAATAAATTGGATTTGTAATGGTTTTGAAAATAACCAGGATTTCCAACAATTGAATTGGAATGGATTTGAAACGAAATTGTCTTCGGAATAATTCGATGTTGGATTTTGTGATGATACAGATATTGTTATGGGAATTTGAAAGATATATTAATATCGTTATTTCTAATACGATATTTGTTGGTTGTAGAATTTGATATTGAATATAAGCCGATATATTTTCTATTCAGAGTCTTGTATTTAATATCAAATGGGATTTGGGTTTGTCGTGAATGGTGTCTTCATCAACACTGTTCTTAACCCCAGTTGAGAAAAAGATTAAATCTTTTTATTTAGATTTAATGAAGTGTACCAATTAAATAATATTTAATTGGAATTGAATTGGTATTGATTTTGGGTTTATCGTGAACCGTGTTTTAAATGACATCGGTTCTTTAACCCAGTTAAAGATTAAAACTAAGTGGAGTTTTAATGAATCTTTAATTAGATTGAAAAGATCGAGAATGGAGTATCACCAGTTTTACTCCAGTCGATAGTTAAATCTTTAATTAGATCTGAACGTGAAATGGTAATTGAATTTACCGATAACACCGTGGTGTTAGATATGAAGTATTACCAGTTTTACTTCATAGGATGAATAGGTTGGGATTGGGAAATTAAAACAAATGATTACTTCGGTAAGGTTCGTTAATCCTGACTTGTTTGAAGTGATATTCAAAGGAAGATTAAAGAATAAATTTAAAAGAATTTATCTTTGATAAAATTAATGGGTACCTATCCCTAAGAATGTGAAACTTAGAAACTAACTGTAGGTTAGCTAAGAAGAATAGCTTCCTGGGTATTGATCTGATGTTGGTTTCGGCCTTCGGGACTAATGTTTGGGGAATTATTCTCTTGCTAATTTGCGGTTAGTGACTGATGAATTGGAATGAGGCGTATATTGTGTTTGTGTAACACTTGTTTATTATATACGCGAGTTATTCGGAAAGACCAGGTTTATCCCATTCTGAATAACTGATTCGACGATTAGTCGAAGATGAAGACGGTGGTTAAAGACCGGAGGTCTTCACGTCGTTTGGATAATTACTGATGATCTTGATTGGGCCGTACACGCAAGAGGAGGGAATCAGTTGGTGATTGTCCAGACGTACTTGGAGATCGATGGATATGCGGGGTATTAGATGCCTCCGGTTTCGTTCAGGCCCAGAACATACTTGTAAATGGATGTGTGCCTGTGTGGCATGCTAAGATGCAAATGATCAAGGCTTCTATTGAAAAGTAGAGTCTTGTGGTTGATGATCAAAGCACAGCATGTGTGGCATAGCTTTGTGTAGCGTTGATTCGCGAGCCTCACACCCCGGTGGTGAACCAAAAATGGGAGAGGACCTCAGGGGGGACATGTGTTTCTTTCTAGCTAGAAGTGGCGTCAGTGGTTTTACACGTCCGGATGAGTTTGACTTATGTGGTTGTTACTGTTGCGAGGCGCCTCGGATATATCGGTGACTATGTGAAGCCGATGGAGTCATTTGTTGGCTCATTTACGCTCCAAAGGGCGGGGAAACGTAGTGTTCAGGCATTATAATCCACATCGATGGACCGGCCTTGACGATCCAAGGGGCAGTTGCGGCTGTTCCTGAGACTCGGGCTAGACAGTCTCAAATCGGTAGAGGACTATCTTTTGCCTCGGTTCACAGATGGAAATCCAATTTCCAAATACGTGACTTTGTGGTTTTATTTGTAGAGCCTAGTATGGCGACATAGTAGCATGGGATACAATGCCGTCTATGATTGATACATTTATATTTGAAGTTGTTTTCATACACTCTACCTTATAATAGTATCAAATTATTTGTTTTTAGCGTATCAAGCATTTTTGGCTATTATAAGGTAAAAACCCTATCCTCCGGCTTGCGTTGCATTGTGTGATGGGACCTGGGTCTTATAATAGCTTCATTGTTCTTCATTTAGCATTGCGCTGTTGTTTTATGCACTGGTATTCTTGGGAGGAAACCCGTTCCGTGTTAGCGGCGTGGTCCCTTGATTTACCTAACTTTAAAATAAAGATTAATAACTGTTTTAGTTCTCACACCAGTCCCATAACTGACCTGGAGTTTATTGTTTTAACCTAAACTTTGGGTGCCCTTATTTTGACACGGGCAGCTAGTAGTTTTGGTTTTGCAGATTTATATTCACAGGATCCTGATTTACAGCTTGAACGATACTCGGAAAGCTCTGTATCCGTGTATTACTTTCAGTTGTGTATTGTATTATTTTTCCATTGCTATGTTATTTATTGTAATCTCTGATATTTATCGAATGTGTTTTATTCATTCATACTCTGTATATTCTTGCGATCTGATGGAATTGTTGTAATATACAATGAAATGTTCTTCCGTCTGCGTTCTGTTGTGGCTTGTTCTCAACTCAATCCGTGATTTCCCGTAAAGGGGATTTTGGGTCGTTTCAATATATGTACATATATTTGGCTATCTTCTTAAATATTTCCCCTATCAATTCAAGTTTAACTTTTAGAAATTAAAAATGTAGATTACATGTTCATAAACAAATAACATTAAGCTAGCATTAGTTCTTTCCTTTTTTCCTTCTCTCTCTCTCTCTTTTATTGTCATCTACTTTTGGAATTTGAATAATAGAAAAATAAAATAAATGGGTCATAATAGCATGTAATCAGGGGGGATGTAAGGAAACATAAATGAGAAGTAAATATACCACCTCAGCCTTAGTCAGCAATTCATGGATAAATGGGCTTTTTTGTAAATTAAATAATTTAATAATTATGATATTATAAATATCCTAGATAACTAGAAATCCAAACCCTAATCTAATTCTTCATAGCCGCCGCCTTCTATTCAAATGGATGGCCACCACGCAGTGAATTTAATCCCCAAATCTCTCTCATCATGTTATGAATTACATCACAAATCCAAAAAAAAAAAAAATTCAAAGCTCTCAACATGCTCTTGTTTTCAATGGGCATGATCAATATCCTCCTCATGGATTGTTTGATTTTGTCGCTCAAAGATCCGCCAATCGTTGACGTTGACATGCGAATAGGATGGTGCTCCACGTAATGTTGAAGGAGGAAGAAGGTTTAAAAATCCTTAATTACTTTGCTAATTTAATTTCAAAATTATTATCAATCTAAATTTAGCCATAACAAATTCATATGAACTCAGAATAACGCGATTTCAGAAGCGTTGTGATTGTACGGCAAAGATCTATGCTCCTAGACTGGAAAGAGACAATTCCGAGCAGTTGGAATTTTGACAAATTTGCGAATCAGAATCAACCGACTATGAGATTTCCTTTGTTTTAAATTAATTAATTAATCCAGTTATTTCATCCGCCATATGGTGACTGTACATATATAAAATTTAGATCTGTTTGTGCTGAAAATTGGATGATGTTGATATGTTGTTATGCCGGATAATTATAGATCCATAGTTGTTAGTCAAATATCATGATTCATTCATTTTATTTTACGTGAATTGATCTAGTTTATCAATTCATAATAAAAATATGATTTGTCATTTTTATGGTATCACTTTTGTTTGATTTGAATTGATCTAGTTTATCAAGTCATTAACATAATAAATTTTTTTATTTCATGTGAATTGATTTAGTTTATCAATTCAACATCAAAATAAAATTTGTCATTTATATTGAATTGATTCAGTGTATCAAATCAACACCAAATAAAAGTTGTACATTTTATTTGCGTCCTCTCACGCAAATATAATCACTTAGAAATAAAAGTTCACCTTTTTATTTGCATTTCACAATGCAAATATTACATAGAGAAATAAATTAACTTTTTATTTGTGTTCTCTAACGCGAATTAAACTTAGAAATAGAAGTTCAACTTTTTATTTAATTAGATTATGATTATCTAATTACATTTTAAGTAAAAATCTACTGGATGATTGGATAAAACCGTAAATATAAGATATTTATTTTAAGTAAATATAAATGGTTATCTAAGATGTTTACATTGTTATTTTTATGTGGCTTTCTAGTAAAAATCTACTGGATGATTATCTAATTAAACATTTTTCTAATGTCACATTTCTATATAGAATTAAATTTTAATTGAATAATTGGGTTTTAACTAATCACAAGTTCACCTTTTAATAATATCTTATTAAATAATTCTAATTGAATAAGAAATAAAAGAAGGATTTGACGTTGTAATGTAAATTACATTTTTGCTGTAATATTAAAAAGATAGAATTTTCACCGTATTGTTAATCACATTTTTAATGTAATTAGAAAGGAGATTTTACTGTGTAATAATAAAAGAATGAATTCAACATTGAAATAGAATTTACTTTTTTTTGTAAATATAAGAAAAAAATATGAAATGTAACGTTGAATTAGAATTTACATTTTTATGTAAAGGAAAGAAAGAAAAGGAAGGATTCATCGTTGAATTATAATTTAATGTAAACAAAAGGATAAAAGGAATAGAAGAATATTTTTTAAACGTTGGAATCTTATCTTCATTTTTAAATGAATTAAAAATTGAATGGAGATCGGTAGTTGTTTAGCTCATTGTTAAATCAAATGATGTTATTATGGGTGAACGTTTTATATATTTACATAAAAATATAATTAAAATTAAACGAATCGAGCGTGGTTGTTCGCGTTTTGGAATTGTACCTTTAAACGACTATACCAAAAGATCCGACCGTCGGATTTTCCCAAAACTGAAAACATTAGGACTGTCTTGGAAAGATCTTTCCAACGATATAAACTATGTTAAGATCCAACGGTTAGATTTTGAGATATGTGAAATTCAAAATTCCATAAAAACAGCGCCATAACCATATATGACCTGTAACGTCGTTTTTATAAAACGAGCAATTTTTAATGAAATAAAAATAGGAATAAATCGTTATAAAATATAAATAACGATATGAAATTGTTTTCAAATTTATATATGCGAGAATTATTTGGAAAGTCCGAGTTTACTCTCATACCAAATAATGATACGACGTTCGAAGAATTGAAGACGACGATTGAAGACCGACGATCTTCACATCGAATGGGTAACTAGTGTTGAGGCCATTGATTGATTTGCTCCCAAGATGGAGCTAAGATGGCAGTTGTCTGGACGTAGTGTTGATTTGTACGGATTTGGCTTTCTAATAAAAGATGACAATTTATTCTTTTATGACATTTCCTAACATAAATGTTCTTTTAATTTCTTTTTAAATGTCATTTTGAATTCTAACATAAATGTTCTTTTTAATTCTAACATAAATGTTCTTTTATTTTCTAACAAAAGATGACAACTTATTCTCTAATAAAAGATGACAATTTATTCTCTAATTGTTAGATCAAAATTTGACTCTAACACCCAAATTGTCGTATTTTGAGCATAGGATATGAAGAAATAACTGAAAAATATAGAAAAAGCGAGACAACAAGATTTTTATAGTGTTTCGGCGTTAACGAGCCTACGTCCACTTCATATTTTCTCATTTCATTCATGGATTACAATTACAATGAATATTCTCTCCGAATTCATTGATTTTTATTGAGGAAGATGATAGTTATTCATGGAGAAGTGTTAGCGATGACAACCATGGACAAGGAGATGCCAAAAGTCCCTTGAAAATGCCCTTTGAAGGTGTATTTATAGCTGTAGGAAAGCTACTGGGAGGACTGGTTCGTGATGGGGTACGTGGCAGGCGATCCAGAAAAATAGGAGAGCCAGTAGCCTTGAGAATAGGTCAAAACAAGCTACGTGTGAACGGGTCCGAAGGTCGGATCGCGGTCATGGGTCGGATCGCGGTCATGGGTCGGATCGCTGTCATGGGTCGGATCGCGGTCATAGGTCGGATCGCGTAGGCAAGGTCGGATCGGATCGCGTAGGCAAGGGCGGATCGGATCGCGGTCATATGCCAGCTTACACCCGTTCACGAAAATGGGCGTAACTTTCAAACCGTAAGTCCGATTGAACCAAACCAAAGCTCAAACCGAAGCTAATTCAAAGGGCTACGAGTATATGAGGTGAATAGATCCAAATGAGGTCATTTGATAGGGGTTTCGGGCCAGTTTATACTGATGTTGTGATTTTGACCAAACTGCCTTGTGTCTTCTAACGATGCTTCCAATGCCAGAGAGCGATGTTATCCAGAGATTCCATATGAGACAGCATTTACCCAGAGGTGTGTCAACATGATCTTTGCTTTGGGTAGCCTTGTCACAAAGCAGGCTAACACTAATAAAAGATGACAATTTATTCTCTAATAAAAGATGACAATTTATTCTCTAATAAAAGATGACAAATTTATCTTACATAACATATTTCTAATAAAAGTGGCATGTCTATCCTAATTAAACATTTTTGACTAAAATGATATTTCCTAACTAAATTGGTATGTTTAACACAACATGATATATTCTTACAAATATGTTGTTTGATTAGCATAGATATTTTTTCATATACAATAAGAATATATTTTTCCAAATGACACTCTATTCTAATGGCACTTCTAAATAAATGAGATTTTTAGCCTACATATACCTTAACCAAAAATGTTATTTTTAATTCTAATGCAGATTTCATAACAAGAAAGTTATTTTGATTCCAATGCGACATTTCATAACAATGATAGTTCTAACATCGCTAACATTCTATAAAAATGATTACTTAGTTTTATTGAAAAATTTATTCAACAAAAATGGATATTTTCTATGTTTTAACAATCTTAATATTTCATGTTAACATAAAAAAAATTAAAAACTTTTCCAACCATACCTGTTGACATAAAAGAGTGATCCTTTGTGTTAAAAACTTCTTTTAACAATACATGTTTTATTTGGAATTGACCATTCTATTTAAATTCAACAAAATGATCAAAGTAATGTTTTTATGTTGAATTGCCAATCTAATGCAATTCATCAAAAATAATCAAAATAATTTACTGAAATGGAATTTTTATTTTAATTCTAGTGTCACATAAAGTAATATTTTATATGTAAACCTTTCTTAATAAATGGCATTTCTATATAACATTACATTTCTTAATAAATGTCATTTATTATATAACATGCATTTCTTAGTAAATAGCATCTTCTATTAATGGTGGTACTAACATGACCATATCCACAAGGTGATATTTTTTATTAACATGACAATTTCCTATTTATCAAAATAAGTAATTTTTGATTTCCTATTCAACAAAATAATATTGTATATTGGATTGACGGAATAATACTTAACATTGAATTTGACAATTCAATTCAATTCAACAAAAAGTGACAAACTTTAATTTTACATTGAATTGATAATTAGTTTGAATTCTAACATAAATGTTCTTTTTAATTCTAACATAAATGTTCTTTTATTTTCTAACAAAAGATGACAACTTATTCTCTAATAAATTAGAACGTAACCTGTTTTTCATAAAAGACATTTCCTAACATGACATCTTATATTAACATGACAAATTTCCTCTAACATGACATTAGTATAAATAAATGATCATTTCCTCTATCATGACATTAGTGTAAATAAATGGACATTTTCTCTATCATGACATTATTATATTAACATGACATTTCTATTTAAATGACATTTTTATCTAACACAATATTTCCTAACAAACATGATATTTTTGTTCCAATGCAAAATTTTATAACAAACATGATATTTTCTTTTTAATGCAACTTTTTAAACTAAATGCCAATTTTTTTTTTATCTATTGCCACATTTTTAACATAAATGAACTTTTATAAAACTTACGCAACATTTTTATTGTAGTGACTAAATAAAAGCTAATTCATTAAAATATAAATTTCATATCCTTATTCTTTTTTTATTAAAATCTAATTTATTAAAATGCAAGCTTCACACTTTCAATCTAATTGCATGAAATTAAAAAATTTCCTTTTTTTCAGTAAGATAAATGTAGACTTTCCTTAATTCTTATTTACATTAAGAAAATGTAAACTTTATTAAATCCTTAATATTTTATTTAAAAACCGCTACAGTACGTTCTCCTTCCCCGATTCCTCAAACCCATAGCCGCCTAATCCCCAAAATGAAATTAGTTTTAATGTAAGGGAAACTTACATTTTTATGTAAATAGATTTTCAATGAAAATTATAACGGTGGAAATTTAGTTTTAAATGAATTAGGTTTCATTAAATGATTAACAAAGTTATTATTTTTGTAGAATTGAAGTTGACACCAAGATATATTGCATTTTGTTAGAAATTGAAATGACACAACAATACTTATTTTTGTTAAATTATAAATGATGTACAAAAATATTCATTTTTGTTGTAATGGAAATGAAACACCAAAAGTACCTATTTTTGTTGTGATTGGAATGATACACGAAATATACAATTTTTGTGTAAAATCAGAAATTGAAAGCAAAATATACATTTTGTGTATAGGATATGTAGGGTAATTGAAAATGAAAACATTGTTGTGCGTGATGATATGTATCAATATTGGATAAATAAGAATATTTGTGGTTAGCAAGATATAGTGTAATAAAATACGTTTCATTACACATTATAAAAAAAATAACGATATGAAATTGTTTTCAAATTTATATATGCGATGATCATTTGGAAAGTCCGAGTTTACTCTCATTCCAAATAATGATATGACATTCGAAGAATTGAAGACGGCAATTGATGACCGACGATCTTCACATCGAATGGGTAACTAGTGTTGAGGCCCCTGATTGATTTGCTCCCAAGACGGGGCTAAGATGGTAGTTATCCGGACATAATGTTGATTTGTACGGATTTGGCTTTCGCTCAGACCCAGAGCATAAGCTTATAAATGGATGTGTGTCTGACGTTGAATTTGGTTCTATGTAAATTGATTTCTATTAATATACGACCATTGGTGGTGGAGAATTTATTCTCTTGCTTAACACCCTTAGAGGTTGGGTATTAATAGTTATCAATCGCATGGCGTGAATTGTCAACGTGGCACGCCAAGATGAAAATGATCAAGGCTTTGTTGAAAAGCAGGCCTTGTGGTTATAACGTTACTTCGCGAACCTCATAACCCGGTTGGGTCTAAAACGGGAGAAGGGAATGCAGGGAGAGTAGCACGTTTCTTTCTAGCTAGAAGTAGTGTCGGTGCTTAAACTGGCTGATATTTACTTATGTGGATGATGGAATGTGGTGCGCCTCGGATGATAGGTCCTATAGGACCGGGAAACGTGTGTTCAGGAATTGCCAATCCACGAAGCTGTATGTGTGGACCGGCCCTGCAGGATCCAAGGGTTAACTGCTGGGAATCCTGAGACATTAGCTAGAGTGTCTCGAATCGGTAAGGAGCTCCTCCCTAGCCTTGACTCACGATGGAAACCCAATTCCCAATACGACCCTACGAACTTGATTGTATTACTAGTATGGAGGCATAGTATATGGTAGCTATGCTTCCTAGGATTGATACATTTACTTTGAAATGTTTTTGAAACGTATATACACTAATAATAATATCAAATTCTTTTTTAACGTATCAAGCATTTTTAACCATTATAAGGTAAAACTCTATCCTCCGGTTTGCGTTGCATTGTGTGATGGGACTTGAGTCTTATGGTGGTTTCATTTTACTAAAAATCATTGCGTTGTTTAACGATTTACTTTAATTTATGCATGACAATCCATTGGAGTAAACCCGTTCTACGTTAGCGGCGTGGTCCTTGGATTTGTCTTATTGTTATTAGTGAAATTAATTAAGAATTCTCACACCAGCCCCATGACTGACCCGTTGTTTGTTTCCACCTTTACAAACTCGGGTGCCCTCTTTCCACACGGGTAGTCGAGTAGTTTGTCTAAAGGTTCTTATCTCGAGCAGGATTCTGGATTTAAGCTTAAAGCTGTGTCCAGAGCATAGTTGTCTTCCGCTGCCTTAGTTATTTTATTTCCGCTGCAATGTATTAAAATATTGTAATTTATCTTCCTTTGTAATTTTATTCGATGTACTCTGATATTCTGTACTCTGATGTAACATTATTATGATGTTTATAAAAGTCTGTTGTTGTTGTTCTGATGTGTTGTAGCCCAAAGTAAGCGTATCCGGCGATTTCCCGCAAGGGCGATTCTCGGGTCGTTTCATTTTGGTATCAGAGCTTTGGTTAGCTCAAATCTTTGTGATACAACTCGTTAGAACCGAACAAAAGACTCATCTGAGTGGCGCAGCGGAAGCGTGGTGGGCCCATAACCCACAGGTTAGGTCACATTTGTGGTGGAAGTCTGCCCGGAACCGACCGGCATATCCAGCAGCCACAAATGTTGGGCCTAATGTGAGAGGTCCAAGTGCGCAAATACATATTGGGCCAAGACACGAGGTTAAGCCTAACTTGTGGGAGAAGTCTGCCCATAACCGACCGGCCTATCCAGCATCCACAAGTTGCAGGCCTAATGTGAGAGGTCTGGCCCATATTAAAATATAAACGGTTAAATAGAAAATGGACATTATTTACACCGTCATGAGTTAAATTAGAAATTGACAATATTTTCACACCGTTATGTGTTAATAATGAAACGAATATTTTCACCCTAAGTTCGTTATAAAAGAAAGTTACATTTTTAATGTAATAAGATAAGGATTAGAAAAGTTTTACATTTTCTTAATGTAAATGAGGATTAGAAGAAAGATTCATTTTTTTATGTAATTAAGTAAGAGAACATAAAATTTCATTTTTGTGTAATTAAGTCAATCTGTATGTGAATTAGATTGAAAGTGGAGAATTTACATTTATCATGTAAATTAAGATAAAGGAGAATGTAATCAAGTTAAAGTAGAAAGAAGTTTACATTCTTAATGTAATTAGATTATAAAAATAACTTACATTTTTAATGTAAATTAGATTAAAAAAAGTTTACATTTTTAATATGAATAAGAATTAAGATTTAAGTAAAAAATTACATTTTCATGTAATTAAGATTTAAGGATAAAATCACATTTCCATGTAAAAAGAATTAGAGAAGAAAATTTCCTTGTCATGAAATTATTTTTAATGTAAGGGAAACTTACGTTTTTATGTAAATATATTTTCAATGAAAATTATAACAATGGAAATTTAGTTTTAAATGAATTAGGTTTCATTAAAAGATTAACAATGTTATTATTTTTGTAGAATTGAAGTTGACACCAAGATATATTGCATTTTCTTAGAAATTGAAATGACACAACAATACTTATTTTTGTTTAATTATAAATGACGTACAAAAATATTCATTTTTGTTGTAATGGAAATGAAACACCAAAAATACCTATTTTTGTTATGATTGGAATGATACACGGAATATACAATTTTTGTGTAAAATCGGAAATTGAAAGCAAAATATACATTTTGTGTATAGGATATGTATGGTAATTGAAAATGAAAACATTGTTGTGCGTGATGATATGTATCAATATTGGATAAATAAGAATATTTGTGGTTAGCAAGATATAGTGTAATAAAATACATTTCATTACACATTATAAAAAAAATATTAACGATATGAAATTATTTTCAAATTTATATATGCGAAGATTATTTGGAAAGTCCGAGTTTACTCTCATTCCAAATAATGATACGACGTTCAAAGAATTGAAGACAACAATTGAAGACCGACGATCTTCACATCGAATGGGTAACTAGTGTTGAGGCCCCTGATTGATTTGCTCCCAAGACGGGGCTAAGATGGTAGTTATCTGGACGTAGTGTTGATTTGTACGGATTTGGCTTTCGCTCAGACCCAGAGCATAAGCTTATAAATGGATGTGTGTCTGACGTTGAATTTTGTTCTATGTAAATTGATTTCTATTAATATACGACCGTTGGTGGCAGAGAATTTATTCTCTTCCTTAACACCCTTAGAGGTTGGGTATTAATAGTTATCAATCACATGGCGTGAATTGTCAACGTGGCACGCCAAGATGAAAATGATCAAGGCTTTGTTGAAAAGCAGGCCTTGTGGTTATAATGTTACTTCGCGAACCTCACAACCCGGTTGGGTCTAAAACGGGAGAAGGGAACGCAGGGAGAGCAGCACATTTCTTTCTAGCTAGAAGTGGTGTCGGTGCTTAAACTGGCTGATATTTACTTATGTGGATGATGGAATGAGGCGCCTCGGATGATAGGTCATATAGGATCGGGAAACGTGTGTTCAGGAATTGCCAATCCACGAAGCTGTATGTGTGGACCGTCCCTGCAGGATCCAAGGGTTAACTACGAGGAATCCTGAGACATTAGCTAGAGTGTCTCGAATCGGTAAGGAGCTCCTCCCTAGCCTTGACTCACGATGGAAACCCAATTACCAATACGACCCTACGGACTTGATTGTATTACTAGTATGGAGGCATAGTATATGGTAGCTATGCTTCCTAGGATTGATACATTTACTTTGAAATGTTTTTGAAACGTATATACACTAATAATAATATCAAATTCGTTTTTAACGTATCAAGCATTTTTGACCATTATAAGGTAAAACTCTATCCTCCGGTTTGCGTTGCATTGTGTGATGGACTTGAGTCTTATGGTGGTTTCATTTTTCTAAAAATCATTGCGTTGTTTAACGATTTACTTTAATTTATGCACGACAATCCATTGGAGTAAACCCGTTCCGCGTTAGCGGCGTGGTCCTTGGATTTGTCTTATTTTTATTAGTGAAATTAGTTAAGAATTCTCACACCAGTCCCATGACTGACCCATTGTTTGTTTCCACCTTTACAAACTCGGGTGCACTCTTTCCACACGGGCAGTCGAGTAGTTTGTCTACAGGTTCTTATCTCGAGTAGGATTCTGGATCAAAGCCTAAAGCTGTGTCCAGAGCATAGTTGTCTTCCGCTACCTTAGTTATTCTATTTCCGCTGCATTGTATTGTATATATTGTAATTTATCTTCCGCTGTAATTCTATTCAATGTACTCTGATATTTTGTACTCTGATATTACGTTACCATGATGTAATAAAAGTCTACTGTTGTTGTTCTGATGTTGTTGTATTCCCAAAGTTAATGTACTCGGGTTTTGAACGGTCTTGGTCGATTTTGCGATCGATCGGGTCGGGTGAAACCAGGGCCGTTACAGTTGGTATCAGAGCTCTGGTTAGCTCAAATCTTTGGGATACAACTCGTTAGAACTGAACAAAAGACTCATCAGAGATTGGATTAGTAATATCCAATAAGAATACTCATTAGAGATAGGATCAGCAGTATTCTAGAATGAGAAAACTCATTAGAGATGGGGTTAGTAATGCCCTAAAATGAGTTGAGAGTGACAAGTTTATAATTAACGTATTTTTGATTATATATAATCCGATCTTTGAAAATAAGATTTTTGAATATATATAAAAGTTTTATATTTTAAAAGCTAATCAACTAATTGATTGATGGTTGTGTAGTGTAATTATTGGTTTAACTAATAAAATTATAGAAACGAATAAAAGAATGAAAGATGAGTTAGTCAATTAAACAACTTTTTAGCTTCGTTCCTTTTCGAGGACGAAAAGTTTTTAAGTGTAGGAGACTGTAACAACCCTGAATTTTGGGGTAAATTTAAAAATCTATTTTAACTAATTTTAATGGGTTTTGATATTTAAAATAATAATGATTAAAAATTGATTTAAATCGAAGTTAGAATGAATAATTTAATTTTAATTATAAAAGGAGTTAGAAATAGCGCGGTAGTTTGAAAAGTCAAACTTGAACTTTGACTGACCGTACAGGATGCTAAATTTAGCGGATTTTAGTGAAACCAAAATTTTTGGAATCTATTTAAAAATATCTTTCTAATGAATTTGAAAATTTGAAATTTCATTGCAGGAATCAAAAGTTATGCCCAAATTAAAATTTAGAAAGGTCGCTATGAAATTTATAAAGGTCAAAAATGCCACTTTTACCATACAAAGGAATTTGAGCTCGAAACCACTTCCATTGAGTTCAGAATGACGTTTCTGCATTGAAAAACAGTAAACACATATATATTTTGAGTTTTGAAAATTATTTGTTTAAAAATGTATTTTTAATATTAAATATGTAGCCCTTAAAAATAGTCATTTTACAAACGACCTCGGTTTTCGACGAAATCACTTTTGTTGGATCCAGAATGTCAAAATATGGCCAAGTTTAATTTTTCATAATTTTTAGAATTAATTTGTGGCCGTGGCAAAAAGATTTCAGTTTTATCAATTTCGGTCAATTTTAATCGACTCGAAAATAGTTATTTTTCAAACAGGCTCAAAATTGAACAAAATTAATTTTCTTAGGTCCGCAGCGTCAAAACATAGCTAAATATATTTTTTGGGAATTTTTGAAGTTAATTTGTGACCCCGGTGAATTTTTCCGTACGATTGAATTGAAAATAAAAGAAAATATTTTAAATTAAAGAAGACTGGGTCACGACAGTCGTTTGGGCCTGCGGTACATAGCTAGATGAGTCCGGAATAGGGGTTAATGGGTAGGAACGATAGTCGTTGAGCTGAAATTGGACAAAGTTGCTAATCAGGCCTTTTAATGATTTATTAATATAATAATATTATAAATAATGGATTACAAACACTCAAACCCTAACACTCTTCGTTCCAGCCGCCACTAACATGAAACCCATGGCCGAAATGCTCCCTTTTTCATCCACTAAATTCTCCTCCTTCTCAGCAAATTAAACCGCACTCTCTTAGGATTATCAAGGAGATTTTCTCCCTCTTTAATTTGGTACGGTTGGATCATCTTCACGTGACTCAAAGACTGAGGTACACCGCCCCAAACATCGGCCAAAACCACCGCCGCCGTGCCCCCTTGGCCGGTGCGAGTTTCCCCCCTTTTCTGGCGTGGGTGCGCCGCCTGTAGGCCGTTGCCGTGGTACATTCTGATCAATCTCCGGCGCGGATTCCTGGTGGCAAAATTAAGCCCTATGTTCGAAGCTGATGTGTTTAAAGAGTTCGTTGGTTACCAGAAGAGAACGAGGTAGAATAAAGAAGGAGGCGCGGCCTCTGATTGGTATAAACAATAATTGAGGTTAATTTAACTATTTATTTAAACATTCAAATCTTTAAACGATCATAACTTATTCAAATTTAATCGGAATTCAACGAAACAAAAAGCGTTGGAACCATATTTCAGAGATCTACATGATGGTACAAACCAGATCTGAAAAGGAGCAGATGAAATTTTGACCAAATTTCAGATCTGATCTATTCTGAATAAAAAGCTCGGTGAGATTTCTATTTTAAAAAAAAAAAAAAATTAATTATTTATTTTATTGAGTAATATATATTCATTCAGTATGAGATTCATGTTGTATGTATTTATTTCAATGTTGATTGTGCTGCGATTGTGATGAACGATTGATTGTGATTGTGTATTTATGATTGTTAGAATTTTGTGTATACGATAAAATCATATATTATTGTATATATAGAATATTTTATATTCATGTGTGTTAAACTTTGAAGTATAAAATAAAAACAATATTTTTATTTTCATGTTTGATTTAAATAAATAAAAAGATTAGACTAAATTGTCATTCTGTTTTAACATATCATATTAGAACAAAAACATACATTAAAATAGAAGTCACCTTTTTTGAATGAAATGTTTCAATAAAATTGAGTTTGTTAACAAATAAAATTATCCTTTTTATTTGTTAAGATTAGAAATGTAGAACTTGTTTTACAAATAAAATCACTTTTTTTTTTATTATCATTAAAGTTTATTCTTTTATTTGCATTTACGAATGCAAATATTCATTGAAAATAGAATTTGTTCTTTTATTTGCATTCACTAGTGCAAATATACATCAAAAATAGAATTTGTTCTTTTATTTGCATTTCTTGTTTCAAATAAAACTTAGAAATAAAAGTTCACCTTGTATTTGCATTTCTCCAATGCAAATATGGCATAGCAAAATAAGTACATCTTTTGTTTATGTTCTCTAATGCAAATACCATATAGAAAAATGAATGGTCTTTTTATTTGTGTTCTCTAACACAAATATAACTTAGAAAAATAAACGGTCTTTTATTTGTGTTCTCTAACACAAATATAACATAGAAAATAAAACCTTTTTATTTTGCATTTCACAATGCAAATATGACATAGAAGAATATGTACATCTTTTATTTATGTTCTCTAATGTAAATAAAACTTAGAAGTAAGAGCTCACCTTTTTATTTGCATTCCACAATGCAAATATGACATGGAAATAAAAGTGCATCTTTTTATTTGTGTCCTCTAATGTAAATAAGAATTAAGCAAAGTTTAAATTTTCTTAATGTAAATAAGAATTAAGAAAAGATTACATTTTCTAATGTAAATAAGAATTAAGAAAAGTTTACATTTTTCTTACTGTAAATAAGAATAAGAGTAAAGTTAAATTTTTAATGTAAAAAGAGAAGTTTACATTTTTAATGTGAATAAAAATAATAGAATTAAAATGTATATTTTTTTATCGTCATTTTAGATGCGATAAAAAGAGTAGGATTTTATCGTCACTTTAGATGCGATAAAAGAATAGAATAAAATTATATATTTTTTTATCGTCATTTTGGAGGTGGTAAAAAGGAAGTTACATTTTTCAATATAAATAAGGATGAAATAGAAGTTATATTTTTAAAGAATTTGACGGTGTAATTAAAATCACATTTTTAATGTAATTAAAAAGTAGGATTTCACATTGCAAGTTAAAAGATAAGATTTGACGTGTAATATTAATTACATTTTTAATGTAATTAAAAAATATGATTTTAAATTGTAAATTAAGGGACAAATTAAAAGATAGGAATTTTACATTATAATGTCAATTACATTTTTAATGTAATTAAAAAGTAGAATTTGACGTTGTAAATAAAAGTACATTTTTAATGTAATTTATAAAGATAAAAAATTTCACCGTTATGTTAATTACATTCTTACGTAATTAAAAAGAAGAATTGGGCATTGGAATCAAAATTACATTTTTATGTTATTTAGAAAGGATAAGAATTTACATGTAATTAAAAAGAATAATTTTGCATTGGAATGTAAATTACATTTTTGCATGGTAAATTAAAAGATAGAAAATTTAACATGGAATGCTAATTACATTTTAATGTAAATACAAAGAGGATTTTACAGTGAAATTTGAGGAATGGAATTTACATTTTTTAATGTAAATAAAAGTTAAAGAATGAGAATTTGCATTGTAAATAAAAAGTACATCTTTATTATGTAATTAAAAAGAGAAATTTTGCATTATAATGTTAATTACATTCTTAATGTAATTAAAAAGGAGATTTTACACTGTAGTTGAAAGATAGAAGTTTTCATGTAATGATAATTACATTTTTAATGTAATTAAAAAGAAGGATTTGACGTTGTAATGTAAATTACATTTTTGTTGTAATATTAAAAAGATAGAATTTTCACCGTATTGTTAATCACATTTTTAATGTAATTAGAAAGGAGATTTTACAGTGTAATAAAAAAAGAATGAATTCAACATTGAAATAGAATTTACTTTTTTTTTGTAAATATAAGGAAAAAAAATGAATTGTAACGTTGAATTAGAATTTACATTTTTATGTAAAGGAAAGAAAGAAAAGGAAGGATTCATCGTTGAATTATAATTTAATGTAAATAAAAGGATAAAAGGAATAGAAGAATATTTTTTAAATGTTGGAATCTTATCTTCATTTTTAAATGAATTAAAAATTGAATGGAGATCGGTAGTTGTTTAGCTCATTGTTAAATCGAATGACGTTATTATGGGTGAAAGTTTTATATATTTACATATAAATATAATTAAAATTAAACGAATCGGGCGCGGTAGTTCGCGTTTTGGAATCTTACCTTTAAACGACTATATCAAAAGATCCGACCGTCGGATTTTCCCAAAACTGAAAACATTAGGACCGTCTTGGAAAGATCTTTCCAACGATATAAACTACGTTAAGATCCAACAGTTAGATTTTGAGCTATGTGAAATTCAAAATTCCATAAAAACAGCGCCATAACCATATATGACCTGTAACGTCGTTTTTATAAAACGAGCTATTTTTAATGAAATAAAAATAGGAATAAATCGTTATAAAATATAAATAACGATATGAAATTGTTTTCAAATTTATATATGCGAGAATTATTTGGAAAGTCTGAGTTTACTCTCATTCCAAATAATGATACGACGTTCGAAGAATTGAAGATGGCGATTGAAGACCGACGATCTTCACATCGAATGGGTAACTAGTGTTGAGGCCCTTGATTGATTTGCTCCCAAGATGGGGCTAAGATGGTAGTTGTCCGGACGTAGTGTCGATTTGTACGGATTTGTCTTTCGCTCAGACCCAGAGCATAAGTTTATAAATGGAATGTGTGTCTGACATTGTACTCTTTTATATTGTATTTATTGATTTATTGTCGAATGTATGAATGTTTGGTGGCGGAGAATTTATTCTCTTGCTTAACACCCTTTCATATATTTCGGCAATGGATTGGTAGTGTGATATGGAGTGAAAGTGTGGCATACTAAGATGCAATGATCAAGGTTTCTTGTTGAAAAGCAGAACCTTGTGGTGACGATCAAAGCACAGCTTGAATAAGCATAGCTTTGTGTTTTACGTAGCTTCACGAGCCTCACAACTCGGTGGAGTCTGAAACGGGAGAAGGGAACGCAGGGAGATCAGCACGTTTCTTTCTAGTTAGAAGTAGTGTCAGTGCTTAAACTGGCTGATATTTTACTTATGTGGATGATGGAATGGGGCGCCTCAGATATTAGGTCCTATAGGACCGGGAAACGTGTGTTCCGGAATAACTAATCCGCAAAATCGTATGTGCGGACCGGCCCTGCAGGATCCAAGGGTTCACTGCGGGGAATCCTGAGACATTAGCTAGAGTGTCTCGAATCGATAAGGAGCTCCTCCCTAGCCTTGACTCATGATGGAAACCCAATTTCCAATACGATACCATGCGGTTTTGATTGTAGAACTAGTATGGCGACATAGTAGGATGGAGTACTATGCCGTCTATGATTGATACATTATGATTGAAATGTTTTTTGAAACATAACAATAATATCAAATTCGTTTTATCGTATCAAGCATCTTTTGACCATTATAAGGTAAAACTCTATCCTCCGGTTTGCGTTGCATTGTGTGATGGGACTTGAGTCTTATAATGGTTTCATTTTTCTAAAAGGCATTGCGTTGTTTAACAATTTACTTTATTTTATGCACCGGCAATCCTTTGGAATAAAACCAGTTTCGCATTAGCGGCGTGGTCCTTGGATTTGCCTTATTGCTATTAGTTATATTAGTTAAGAATTCTCACATCAGTCCCATGACTGACCCGTTGTTTGTTTCCACCTTTGCAAACTCGGGTGCCCTCTTTTCCACACGGGCAGTCGTGTAGCTTTTTGCAGATATTTATCTTTTGAGCAGGATTCTGGATCGAAGCCTAAAGCTGTGTCCTGAGCATAGTTGTCTTCCGTTGCCTTAGTTATTCTATTTCGGCTACATTGTATTGTATATATTGTAATTTATCTTCCGCTGTAATTTTATTCGATGTACTCTGATATTCTGTACTCTAATATTACGTTACCATGATGTAATAAAGGTCTGCTGTTATTGTTCTGATGTTGTTGTATTCCCAACGTTAACGTACTCGGGTTTTGAACGGTCTTGGTCGATTTTGCGATCGATCGGATCGAGCGAAACCAGGGCCGTTACATAAAGGCCCATTTACTAGTGTACACCTAATTCTAACATTCTATTTCTGTAGGGATTATTCTGTTTCCGTCTCTGATTCCGTTTATGTACCTTCTGTCTGTTGGGGTGGTAAAGGCCCATTACTGGCATTCTGTTCCTGTATAGATTATTCTGTTCCGTTTCTGTTTCAGTTTGGACATTAGGGTAACACTTAATCCTGTTATACTAGTATCAGTGCAGAGAAGTAAAATATAAGTAAGAAGCATAACTTGGGCTATATCATTCTGTTTCTTTTGTTTAGCTTAAGTATACCAGTTACTCTTGTTGCTGTTGTCTCTTATCCAGCTTTATTTTCATGTCATGATATTATTATCTGTTCATATGCTGAAAGTCACTGGACTTGCCAGACTTTATGTCCGACCTTGCTTGTTTTCTCCCCTTTTCATTCATTCCCCCCCCCCCCAGGTTTTTTTAGGGTGGAAGTATAGGAGCTTGATTCGGATTTTCTCTGCTTGAAGTACCGCTTGGCCTTGGCTCTATCTTTCCATGGTAGTTTATGTCGCGGATTACGATTTTAAAAACTATGCATTATGAAGGCTTTTGTACAAGGCTGGTATTTTGTACTTGAATTCTGATATTGTGATTTGAAAAGATGTAACCAAACTTACTTCGGTTTCTGTTGTAATAAAGTTACTAATTTTTCAAATATTGTTTTATCTGTCTTGTAAATTTCTGTTCTGTCTACTAAAACGCTCCATCAAAGTTAAGGCATTCCCTTTGTGAGTGACCTTAATGGAGGTGGGGTGTTACATTTTCTCTAGATCTGGTGATAATATCCCTTATGGGAATGACCCACATGGCCATGCTGCCTGCCCGATTTTTGTCATTTCCCGGGTGGTGAGGCTTGAGGTTACGATTATCTTTTAGCACATCTTGCCATCATTTACTTTGGATGTCATGTCATCAGACATTCGTCCATATACGTTGTCCTGGGACTAGACAAACCGAAGGCACCATTCTATTAATCCATCTTGGGCAATTTCTACCTAGGGTTAACAAAACAGCCCTTGCACTTTACTCCGTCTTCAATTATCTTCAGCATAAGTTGGTTCGTAACGCTTATGCCAACTCGGAGTGGTTTTCAGATGTAAACATGATCCCGGACTCTCCGTATTGACAACGGAGGTATAAAATAAAGCAAAACTTTGATAGTTGGTGATTTAACTATCGAAGAAACATCCATACAATCAACGGTCCTATTTCCCATTTGGAAATTCTACCGATCAAGCATCAAACAACACTGGCCCCTTTTTATATTAATTCCTTATTATATTATCAATTTCAAAATCCCATTTTCCATCTTTCATATCCTTTCAAAGCTCTATTTTCTCTCTAGATTCTTGGAAAAACATTTCCAATATCCTAATTTCTTTATTCGAGGAAAAATCTCTCACTCCAGTTAGAAAACATTCCTAAATATTCACAGATCCTAATTTTTTTATACTCAGAAAATATACCTTATTAATATCGGAAAATATTTCCATATTCCATTACTTAATCCCTCGTTGACCAATTCAATTCATTTTATATGTGTAGAAAATATCTCATTTTATTTGGGGAAAAACATTTCAAATCCTTTGAATTAATATGATGTTATAAAAACATCGTTACTATAAATCAACCCATTTATCATTTATTACTAACCATATTGCTAACCAATTTTCACTATCGAACCTTAACCATTCCTCCATCAATCATGAAGTCAATCAAGTTGGGGTATAATTACCTCTCAGACCTTAATTGAACAACATTCTCAACTTTGAAATAGTCAAAGTTCACAACTTCAAACAAAACATCGCTTACGCAAATTTCAGATTCAATCTAAGAATACACTTCATTTATGGAAAAACATTGATTACAACGGTAGCATTATAATCGATGTTTCCAAATATTTCATTTATAAACCATTAACTACAATGGTAGCGTCAAAATCGTTGTTTAGATTTGCAAAAGATTTATTATAATGGTAGCGTTATAATCGCTATTTATATTTATAACGACAGTGTTATAATCGCTATTTAGATTCATACAAGCATTTGTATAACGACATCGTTATAATCGCTATTCCCAAATATTTGGTTTATAAAAATATAACCTGTACTTATTAATTTCAACAAATAAATAAGTAAGTAAGTAAATAAATAAATAAATAATTGAATTTGATTCAAAACGGAAAGTTAAAAAAACTACTTCTAGAGGTTCGATATAATCGAAGTCCAATAAATAACTCTCTCTCGAATAATCTATATTCGAATTATATTCCTAATTTCGGAATTTATCTACTATTTCAGGTTAATTCAAATTCCAAATCCACATTTGAATTTATCCTTTCCAAATCCACATTTGAATTTATCCTTTCCAAATCATTATCCAATTCCTTTATAATCATTACAGTCTACACTTTATTTTATATTCCAAATTTTGAAATAAAACTCATCATTTTCTTTGATTACCCATTTCCCTTTTTATTCAATTTCCAATTTGGATTCATATTTCCAAATCTAAATTTCATTTATAGATATTTAATTTGCAAAATATTTGCTTTAACCCATTATTCACTTTAATCGTGAATATATTCCTATTATGTAGTGACCCGAACTTCCCTGGTCTCCGAAGAGAAGAGAAAGAACGGATTGATTTGAGGACAAGCCTAATCATAACACAAGCAGAAGAACATTTCATTGTTTATTACAACAATTCACATCAGAGTACAAGAATATACAGGTTATGAACAAATAATATACATTTGATAAATATCAGAGATTAAAATACATTACATAGCAGTGGAAAAATAATACAAAACACAACTGAAAGAGATACACGGATACAGAGCTTTCCGAATATCATTCCAGCTGTAAATCAGGATCCTGTGAATGTAAATCTGCAAAACCAAAAATACTAGCTGCCCGTGTGTAAAATACGAGCACCCAAAGCTTAGGTTAAACCAATAAACTCCAGGTTAGTCATGTGACTGGTGTGAGAATTGAAATAGTTATTAAATTGATTCTTAAAGTTCGGTAATACAAGGGACCACGCCGTATAACACGGAACGGGTTTCCTCCCAAGAATACCAGTGCATTAAACAAAGAGCGCAATGCTAATTAAAGAAAATGAAGCTATTATAAGACCCAGGTCCCATCACACAATGCAACGCAAGCCATAGGATAGGGTTTTACCTTATAATAGCCAAATAATGCCTGATACGTGAAATTTAATCTTTTATTATTACTATAAGTGAAGAAATCAACTTCAAATATAAATGTATCAATCATAGACGGCATGGGTACCATCTATCATGTCGCCATACTAGGCTCTCCAAATAAAAACCAAAATGCCACGTATTAGAAATTAGATTTCCGTCATGAGTCGAGGCCAGGGTGGCTCCTCTCTACTTCGAGACACTCTAGCAAATGTCTCAGGACTGCACACTCTGGGCAACCCCTAGATCTTCAGGGCCGGTCCTCCCTTATGTTTGAGGATTGGTTATTCCTGAACACACGTTTCCCGGTCCTATCGGACCTATCCATCGGCTCCATATAAACCGATATATCCGAGGCGCCTCGCATTACGACAACCACATAGGTAAAAATATAACAATGTCAAGGTATGTAAAACGCTGACACCACCCATAGCTAGAAAGAAACGTCGTGCACTCCTTGTAGTCACGATCCCGTTTTTGACTCATACCGAGGTGTGAGACTCGTGAATTAACGCTATACACAAAGCTACGCTGTATTAAAGCCGTGCTTTGATCATCAACCACAAGACTCTTCTTTTCAACAAAATCCTTGTCCACTGCATCTCATCATGCCACACAGGCAATTCATGCCATGCGATTGATATCTATTGATATATAACCTCTGAGCTCGTACATCTTAGAGAAGGGCGTTAAGCAAGAGAATAAATTCTCTATCGCCAAATAGATATATATTTAATAAAAATCAATCAACACAGAATAAAATCCAATGTCAGACACACAATCCATTTATAAGTTCGTTCTAGATCTGAACGAAACCGGAGGCGCCTTATTCCTCGTCCCATATGTCCAATACAGGAGAGAGGTCCTCACATATCCGGTCGATCTCTAAGTACGTCTGGACAATCACTACTTATTACCTTGTCTTCGGTGTATAGCCTAATCAAAACATCAGTAATCATCCAAACGATGTGAAGACCTCCAGTCTTCAACCACCATCTTCATCATCGACTTATCGTGGAATCAGTTATTCAAAATGGGTATAAACCCGGCCTTTCTGAATAACTCGCGTATATAATAAATAAGTGCTATAAAAACACAACATACGCCTCATTCCAATTTTGAATATTCTTTTATTCAAATATTCATATACTTTGGGAAAGGTTCCCATTAATTTTATCAAAGATAAATTCTTTAAATTTATTCTTTAATCTTCTTTTGGATGTCAATTCAATACATGTTACGGTTTTCCAAAATAATCAGGATTAGCGCACCTTACCGAAGTAATCATTTGTTTAATTTCCCAATCCCAACCTATTCATCCCATGGAGCAAAACTGGTAATACTCCATAACTAACACCACGGTCTTATCGGTAAAATTAATTACCATTTCCCGTTCAAATCTAATAAAAGATTCAACTATCGCTTGGAGCAAAACTGGTGATACTCCACTCTCGATCATTTTCCAAATTTGATAATTTAAATCATCAGTTCCCATTCCAATCTAATTAAGGATTCATTAAAACTCCACTTAGTTTTAATCTTCCCAAAAATCAAAGTTAATGATTATTTGACTTTGGAAACACAAACATGTCGCATCGACAATCTACACCTTACTATTGATTTCTGCCGATATATAACCTCTGAGCTCGTACGTCTCAGAGAAGGGAGTTAAGCAAGAGAATAAATTCTCTGCCGCCAAATAGATATATATTCAGCAGAGTTCAACCATACAGTTCGAATGACAGACATGTAATCCTTCCTTTAACTAGGTTAAAGAACTAATGTCATTTAAAACACAGTTCACGATAAACCCAAATCCTCTTTCATAAAAATGGAATCTTCATGGAAAAACAAATCAATATATAACCGATATCAATTTCCGTATCTGACCAATAATATAAATGGAATAACAGCAAAGCCTTTTAAATTCCATATGTATTAACAGTTTTCCTCCACAGAAGTTCACTTCGATTATTATCAAATCGAATTCCATTCAATTCCAATTTAATATATTAAATTGGAAAACTTTACTTTGGAAAATTCCCGTTAAATCTTAATAAAAATATTTATAAATTCCAAATCACATTTCACTTTAAATCGGGTTAAAGAACGACTGTCGTTAAAAACACGGTTCACGATAAACCCGATTCACCTTCCATTTTCAATTCCAATTAAATGTTAACTAATTGGTAATTCTTCTTTAAATCTTATTTAAAATATTTATTCTTTTCTCAACTGGGTTTAAGAACAGTGTTATTTAAAACACAGTTCACGACAAACCCAAAATCCAATTCAATATAAATATAAGGCTCTGAACAGAAATTATATCGGCTTATATTTAGTATCAAATTCTGAAATCAATAAATATCGTATTGGAATAACGATATATATATATATATATATATCTTCCAAATTCCTCCACAATATCCGTATAATCACGAAATCCAATATCGAAATATTCCAAAGATAATTTCGATCCAAATCCATTCCAATTCATATATTGGAAATTCTGGTTATTTTTAAAACCATTTCAAATCCAATTTTTTAATTTAAAAATATTGGATTTTTAATTCTAGTTCGTAACTAGTTCATTTCGATAAAAATATATTTTTATTCTTTCAAATATGGAATTTTTCATCCCAATTCTTTCCAAATCATTTATTATGATTTTACAAAAATTATTGATATTTTTAACAATTTTATCAAGGCCCGTACAGTCGATTTCCATAAACGGTCATCGAGCTGCACTTACAGCGATCTTTTCCAAATTTGATTTGGACATGATTCCAAATCCAACCGTTAGATTTCAAATCCGTTATATTCGTTGGAAATCTCTTTTCGATACAAACCCAACGGTTCCGGTTTTAGGAGAATCCGACAGTCGGATCTGCCGTTATGTCCATTCGAAGTCAATGGTCGAAATTCGCGAACTACCGCGGCGCGGCACGTTCTATTCAGGCCATTATATTATATTATATTATATTATATATATATATATATATATATATATATTTCGTCGATTTCGATTTAAAACGTATTTTATAAATCGTTTTAAATTCGTTTTCAAAACGATTTCAACTTCATATTCAATTTCAAATCAAAATTGAATATTCCATATCATCGATATATAAATGATAGTATTTTCAAAACATTATATTTCGAAACCATTTCCTTTTCGATATTCATTATAGAAATGAATAAAATCGATATAAATATCGTTCACATCAAAATAGTGTTAATCTAATCAACACGACTTCATATATCTAAATATATTCGTGTCCATCCCAAATCGGACATCAAAATCAGATTTTGATCTTTTGCTAAATATTATTTTAAAATATACGTTATTTTAAAATATTTATTCTTTCTAAACTGGAATCAGACATAGTAAATTACCATATAATGTGATTTATATGGATTTCATACAACACATGTATCGAACAACAATCAAACGCAGTCAACCATCATCCATAGTGCATTCTACACTTCATAAGCATTAAATATAAATATTCAACGCTTACACAGCTTGTCAACCAATTAATTGACATACAACTGAATATTGGGATTAGTGAATGTCCAATATCATCCCAATACCCGTGTGGGGTTTCAATCAACAAATAATGAATTTTATTTGTGCAGTTAGGCGATGTGTAAAATTTATCGTCCCAATCAATATCAGTCAAATGTGTGTACATAAACAAATCGTTTGATTTGTTTATGAGTATTTATTTTATTCATATACGCGTTAAAAATTATATTTTTAATGATAAAATATTTATTTGGTCCATTTACACAATAAAAATGATATTTTTATTGTTCTAACATATTTTAGAAAATTTTGGCGACATAACGGCGCGATACTAGAACCGGGATAAGGTCTAGCCTTATTCCTCGCCCAATAATGGCTCACGCCATGCACAAACCAAATCATATCAATTCATTTCACTTCCTAAACCAATCCAAACAAATAAACAACCAAACCAAACAATCAAACAAGTCGTCCATGGTTTGTGGACGACAGGGAGAAGTTCATATATGCAGTTATAAAATAAATAACTGTACAAAGAAAATTAGAGTGAGCAGTTCTCACCTTTGGGATCCACTCCTCCATTCTCTATTTCTGAACGGTTCGTATTTGCCCAAAACTCCAGTGTACTCCATCGCTCCTTTTTTCACGCTGTTCATAGTAAAAATCACATTTTCAATATGATATTTATATTTTAAAAATCGCATTTTTATCTAAGCTATACATGATTAAAAATCACATTTTTACACCGCTATTCGTATAATAAAAATCATATTTTTATATCGTACTCTAGATAATAAAAATCATATTTTTTTATCTCAAATCAATATACATAAAAATCGTATTTTTATTTCAAATCTAAACACATAAAAATCGAATTTTTATTCGCTTCATACATATAAAAGATCGCATTTTCATATCGCTTCATACATATAAAAGATAATATCACTACATGTATAAAAATCACATTTTTATCGCTACTTGATATAGATAAAAATCACATTTTTGTCGCTACTTGATATAAACATTTTTGTCGCTACTTGATATAGATAAAAATCACATTTTTTTGTTGCTACTTGATATCTAAAAATCTAATTTTTACATAGCTAAAAATTATATTTTTACTTCGCTACATATATAGAAAAGATAATATTTTTATAACGCTACATGTATAGAAAAGATAATATTTTTATAACGCTACATGTATAGAAAAGTCAATTTTTTTATCATCTCTATATACCTATAAAAATCCAATTTTTATCATCTTTATATACATATATATATATATATATATAAATCAAAACTTTCATATAAATAAAAATCATATTTTTCCTATGAATAAAAATCATAACTTTTCCTAAATAAAAATCATATTTGTCCTATGAATAAAAATCATAACTTTTCCTAAATAAAAATCATATTTTGAATATGTTATCATATAAATAAAAATCAAATTTTAATTATGCTTCTACATATGCAAAAATAATTTTTTTATATTGCCATTCATATAAAAAAACTGATTTTTTTATATTGCTTTTCATAAAAAAACTAATTTTTAAATTCAATATTATAAAAACTCACTGTGGTGGTTGAAGGAGAGGTCGGGGAGGCTGCTGCGTGCTGGAGGTGTGTTGAGAGGGGGTTGGCGCCATGACTGGCAGCAGCGGATTGGGTATTGGCGGCGGCGGATTGGGTTGATTTATGGGGTTAGGGTTTCATAAATTGGAGAGAGAGAGAGAGAGAGAAGGAGGAGGAAGAAGGGCGGCGGTGATGGCTAGAGGTGGCGCTAGATGGTGGGCGCGCGACATGGAGGGGTGCGGCGGTCTTTAGGAGCGACAGATTTCTGGTTTCTCGTTTCTTTTTTTTATTGTCGTTGACTAGGAGAGACAGAAGCGGGGGAGTATTATATAATTATATTATTTAATTTCAAAAAAGTAACTTTTTAATTCGAACTCCAAAAGAAACTCAACGACTGACGCCCCTAGCTAATTACCCTCATTTCGAACACAATGGAATATGTCCGGTAAGCCAATTTGATCATTTTATCAGTTTTTCTTTAATTTAAAATATAAATCCCTATATATTTAATTTAAACGTACATTTCAATTTAATGGGGTCACATACTGACTCCAAAAATTACAAAAAAATTATTTCTAACTTTGTATTGACGATACGGTCCTAACAAAACTAATTTCGTCGAATTTGAAGACCGTTTGAAAAATGGTCATTTTCCAGTCAATTAAATTCAACTTAAACTATCAAAACACGTTTAACTTCACCACGCTCACATATTGATCCCAAAAATTATGAAAATTAGAATCTAGCAATAATTTGACATTCCGGATCCAACAAAAGTGGTTTCATCGAAAACGGAGGTCATTTGCAAAACGCTATTTTTAAGGGCTATATCTTCAATAACGACTATTCTGAATTTTCAACTGGACATAATTTTTTACTCCCGGTATAAAATTTCAATTTTTCGGATTCATTGGAAAGATATTTTCAAATAGATTCAAATATTTTTGGTTTCACTAAAATCCGGTTTATTTTGAATCCTGTACATTCATTTTAAATTTGAAATTGAATTTACAAATTACCGTGCCATTTCTAATTCTGTAATAACCAGGAAATCTGAGCCAATTTAAAAATTTTATTTTGGCAATTTTAGTGAATTTTGAATATTTAAAATGGATTATTTTAAATAATACCGACGATAAATTTATTTTGAATAGAAGTCAAACATATATATTTATATAGATCGTCGTTAGAATATAATTAATTATTTATAATTATATAAGGAATTGAAAATGGCGCGGTAGTTCGATAATTTGATTTCAAAATTCAAATGAATGTACCGGGTACAGAATAAACCGGATTTTAGAGAAACCAAAAATAATAGAATCTAATTGAGAATATCTTTCCAACGAATCCGAAAAATCAAGATTTCATAGCGGGAATAAAAAGTTATGTCCAAATGAAAATTCAGAATAGTCGCTATGGGATTCTGGCCCTTAAAAATGGAAATTTTGCAAACGACCTCGGATTTCGACGAAACCACTTTTTTTGGATCCGTGATGTCAAGCTATTGCTAGGTTTCAAAATTCATAATTTTTCGAATCAATATGTGAGCGTGGCAAAGGAAAACGCGTTTGACCAGTTTCAGTTGATTTTAATCGATGGAAAATGGCCATTTTTCAAACGGTCTCAGAATTGGATGAAACTAGTTTTGTTAGGACCATATCGTCAATACGAAGCTAGAAATTATTTTTTGAGAATTTTTCGAGTTAGTATGTGACCTCGGTAAATTGAAATGCGCGTTCAAATTCAATATATAGAGTTATATGTTGATTTTGACGAAAACTGATCGAAACGATCGAATCAGCTTACGATACATATCCCATTGTGTTCGGAATGGGGGTAATTAGCTAGGGACAACAGTCGGTGGGTTCGATTTCGAGTTTGAAATAAAAAGTTACTTTTTTTTGTAGAAATAAAATAATAAAATAATCAAGTTATTTATATAAGCCCCTATCCTTTTTCTCCCTCAGTCAAACCAAATCGAAGTAAATAAAAAAAAGGGAAGAAAGAATGCGTCGACGGCCCTCCCTCGAAGCCACCGCGCTCCGTCGCCCTCGCCACCCAGCCACCGCTATCCGCCGGATCCCTCTCCACAGCCTCCTCCTCTCCCTCTTCTTCCATCCTCGCTCGCCCTCGCTTCTCTCCTCCATTCAATTAAACCCCGAACCCTCCCCTGAAATCCCGTCGCTGCCACCATTGAGGACGCCGCCACCTTCACCCTTGGCCAGCATCAGACCAGTGCGACGCCTCACCACCCCGCCGATGTCAGTAGACCGCCATCCCTCACCCAATGCCGCTGGTAAGATTTCTTTTCAGATTTTCCTGGGCTATGTAATTAAAAATATAATTTTTATATAAATAAAATCGTTTTAAAAACAGGATCTTTACAGAAAATGCTAGGAGATAAAGATTTGATTTTCCCTATATGAACGTTAGCAAAAAAAATTAGATTTTTCTAAGCAAAATGTAATGATTTTCACTTGTAAAATGGTTTGATTTTCATTTGCAAAATGAAATGATTTTCACTTGTAAAACGATTTGATTTTCATTTGTAAAAAGATTAGATTTTTATATAGGATTCATGTGGAGAAAATTTGATTTCTGTATAATGTGGAGATTAAAAATATGATTTTTATATAAGGAGAAGAATAAAAATATGATTTTTACGTTGAAAGCGAAGTTATAAAAATATGATTTTTATCGTTTGAATAGTTAAGGAAAATATGATTTTTGAATTAAAAGTGAACAAATAAAAATGTGATTTTTATTTTAAGGATAGCAGTTTAAAAATATGAATTTTATATATGTAGCGAATACGGACGGCGAAAGTGACAAATGGCGAGCACGATGGAGATTTCCTACATATGAAGAGTCAAGACGTTTGGTTTATCTCTTGGTGAGAACTCCTCACTTTTAAATTTATTTCTAGTTAAAATATATACTAGGATGCAGACGGTGTTTAGTAGCACCCGACACCTGCCGTCCACAGACCATGGACGGCTTGTATGCTTGTTTGTTTGATTTTGATGTGTAGTTGATTGTGTGATGTGATGTGAAATGAAATAAAATATTTATATGGTTAAAAATATTTTATAGTTGAAAATAGAATTTTTAACGTGTATTTAAAATGAAATAAATATAAACAAATCGAACGATTTGTTTATATACACACATTTGACTGGTATTGATTGGGACGATAAATTTTACACATCGCCCAACTGCACAAATAAAATCTGTGTCTGATTGTTTGAAAACCCCACACGGGTATTGGGATGATATATGACATACACTAATCCCAATAATTAGTTGTATGTCGATCGATTGATTGACAGGCTGTTATGAGCATTAAAAAAAATTATATTTGATGCTTATACAGTGTAGAATGCACTTTGGATGATGGTTGATTATTTATCATTATTGATATATACATGCGTTGTATGGAAATCCATAGAAATAAAATCTATGGTAATTGATTGGGCCTCATTCTAGTTTTGAAATAGAATATTTGAAATAGAAATATTTGAAAAAGAAATATTTGAAATAGAATATTGGAAAATAGAAATATATTAAGCCGTGTTGATTAGATTGACGCCATTTTAACGTGAACGATATTTATATCGATTTTATTCATTTTTCAATGAATATTGAAGTGATTTTGAAATTCGAATTAAATTGAATAGATTGGAAATTCGAATTAAATTGAATAGGTTTGAAATTCGAATTAAATTGAAATGGATTGAAATTCGAATCAAATTGAAAAGAATTGAAATTCGAATTAGATTGAAATAGAATTGAAATCGTTTTGAATTGAATTTAAAACGTATTGGAATTGAACTGAAATTGATTTGAATTGAACCAATTCGAATTAAATTGAAATTGAATTGAATTCGATTTGAAATGAAATTAAAATGAATTTATGTTGAAAAATTCGATTTTGATTTGAATTTGAAAAGGAAGTTGAAATCGTTTTGAAAACGAATTTAAAACGATTTATAAAATACGTTTTAAAAGGAAATCGACGAAGTATATATTATATATATAATATAATGGCCTGAATAGAACGCGCTGCGCTACGGCAGTTCGCGAATTTCGACCATTGAATTCGAATTGACGTTGCGGGAGATCCGACCGTCGGATTCTCCAAAAACCGGAACCGTTGGGTTCGTATAGAAAAGAGCTTTCTAACGAATATTGGAAATTAGAAATCTAACGGTTGGATTTGGAATTATGTCCAAATCAAATTTGGAAAAGGTCGCTGTAAGTGCAGTTCGATGGCTGTTGATGGAAATCGAATGTACGGGCCTTGATAAAATTATTTAAAATAGTAATAATTTGTGTAAAATCATAAGAAATGATTTGGGAAGAATTAGGATGAAAAAAATCCATATTTGAAAAGATAAAAATATATTTTTATCGAAATGAACTAGTTTTGAACTAAAATTATAATTCATTTATTTTTGAAATAAATAAAGTGAATTTGAAATGGATTTGAAATATAACCAGAATTTCCAATAATTGAATTGGAAGGAATTTGAATCGAAATTGTCTCCAGAATATTTCAATGTTGGATTTCGTGATGATACAGATATTGTTATGGGAATTTGAAAGATATATTAATATCGTTATTTCCAATACGATATTTGTTGGTCGTAGAATTTGATATTGAATATAAGCCGATATATTTTCTATTCAGAGCCTTGTACTGAATATCAAATGTGATTTGGGTTTATCGTGAACAGTGTTTTAAATAACACTTGTTCTCTAACTCGATAATTAATTGAATGTGATTTTGGGTTGTCGTGAACGGTATCTTCAATAATATTGTTCTTAGACCCAAAGGAGTTAAGAAAATCAGAAACTAACTGGAGATTAGTTAAGTTGAATGGTTTCTGGGGTATTGATCTGATGTTGGTTTCGGCCTTCGGGGTTAATATTTGGGGAATTATTCTCTTGTTAATTTACGGTTAGTGACTGATGAATTGGAATGAGGCGTATGTTGTGTTTGTGTAACACATGTTTATTATATACGCGAGTTATTCGGAAAGACCGGGCTTATCCCATTCTGAATAACTGATTCGACGATTAGTCGAAGATGAAGACGATGGTTGAAGACCGGAGGTCTTCACGTCGTTTGGATAATTACTAATGATCTTGATTGGGTCGTACACCCAAGAGGAGGGATTCAGTTGGTGATCGTTCAGGCGTACTTGGAGATTGATGGATTTGCGGGGTACTAGCTGCCTCCGGTCTCGTTCAGACCCAGAACGAACTTGTAAAGGGACTGTGTGTCTGACATTGGATTTCAGTCTGTGTGATTGATTTCTATTAAATATATATCTGTTTGGCGGCGGAGAATTTATTCTCTTGCTTAATGCCCTTCTCTGAGACGTACGAGCTCAGGGGTTATATATTGATGGATATCCATCGCATGGAGTGAATTGCCTGTGTGGCATGCCTAAGTGGCAATTGATCAAGGCTTCTGTTGAAAAGCAAAGTCTTGTGGTTGATGATCAAAGCAAGGCCTTTATGGAATAGCTTTGTGTAACGTTTACTTCGCGAGTTTCACACCCGGTGTGAACCAGAAACGGGAGAGGACCTCAGGGAGGACATGCGTCTCTTTCTAGTTAGAAGTGGCGTCAGTGGTTTTACATGCCCTGACGAGTTTGACTTATGTGGTTGTTCCTTTGCGAGGCGCCTCGGATATATCGGTGACTATGTGAAGCCGATGGAGTCATTCGTTGGCTCATTTACGCCCCATAGGGCGGGGAGACGTATTGTTCAGGCACTATAATCCACTCTGTGTGGACCGGCCCTGACGATCCATGGTGCAGTTGCGGTTGTTCCTGAGGCTCGGGCTAGAGAGTCTCGAATTAGCACAGGACGATCCCTTTGCCTTGGTTCACAGATGGAAATCCAATTTCCAAATACGTGATTTTACGGTTTTAATTGTAGAACTAGTATGGCGACATGATATATGGTACCCATGTCGTCTCTGATTGATACTTATGATTTGAAGTTGTTTTATACACTATGCACTTATAATAGTATCAAGTGATTTGTTTAAAACGTACTAAGCATGTTTGGCTATTATAAGGGAAAACTCTATCCCTCGGCTTGCGTTGCATTATGTGATAGGACCTGGGTCTTATAATAGCTTCATTTTTCCAAAAAGCATTGCGTTGTTTTGTTATATGGACTAGTATTCTTGGGAGGAAACCCGTTCCGCGTTAGCGGCGTGGTCCCTTGATTTACCTAACTTTAAAAATAAAGATTAATAACTTTTTTAGTTCTCACGACAGTCCCATGACTGACCTGGAGTTTATTGTTTTAACCTAAACTCTGGGTGCCCCTATTTTCCGCACGGGCAGCTAGTAGTTTAGGTTTTGCAGATTTATATTCACAGGATCCTGGTTTACAGCTGGAATGATATCCGGAAAGCTTTGTATCCGTATCTCTCCTTCAGTTGCGTATTGTATTATTTTCCGCTGCTATGTAATTTATTGTAATCTCTGATATTTTCTGTGGTATAATATTTATTTATACTATGAATATTCTTCTTTTCTCATGTAATTGTTGTAATAAACAATGAAATGTTCTTCCGTCTGCGTTCTTCTGTGTGTTGTCCTCAATCCAATCTAGGCTTTCCTCACCGGGGAAGTTCGGGTCGTCTCAGTAGGTATCAGAGCTTTGGTTTACAAAGCTCAGAGAACAAGACATGTTATAACCAAACGAAAGAATTCATCAGACATTAGATTAGTAATATCCAATGGGAATGACTCGTTAGAGATGGGATCAGTAGTATCCTAGAACGAGTGTGAAGAGTATTTTTGAAATGAAAACGAATTTTTGTTTTGAAAACTTAAATCAATTATACGTATTTGATTATTTATTTATATTGATTTGGACAATCAAATATATAGAGATTTTAGTATACGTCTGATCCACGTGTATTGAAGCCTCAAATATATTCGATAGATATAGAATCACACTCTAGTCGCTCGGACATGATTCTAATGATTGACGCGTCATCATTAGAATTTATTTTCGTGTTTCGAAAGTGAGATTTCTATATATTTCCAATTGACTGTTTGTGAACCAAAATTAGATAGGGTCTATTGTTGTGATTTGGCATCAAAAATGAGATTTTTGACTATATATCAAAGTTATGAATTTGAAAAGCTAATCAACTAATTGATTGATGGTTGTGTTGTTGATTATTGTTTGATTAATTAAATTTGAACTTTTAGCCAAATTGATCAAATAGTGAATTGTATTGAAAATTAGTCGCATTTGCTTGCATATACATGTACTTACATTGAACAGGTCATAGCAAGGAGGCTAGAGCAGAGAAATAAAATTGTTTGCCCGACAAATAGGTACATGTTTACCATAATTTACTGTTTTGTTTGGGTGATGATAATTTTATGAGCCGCTTGGCTTTTTCTTTTTCTTTTGGATTGAAGAAGGCCATGGGAGGCTATATGAAATATCCTGAAGTCCCCGGTGCAGGGGAGGTTGGGGCGAAATTTTTCGAAAATTTAGGGTGTTAGCCAAATTTTTGAAAAATTTGAAAAGTTCTTAGAAACTGAAAAGTTGAAGAACTTAAGCCGTAATGAAAATAATGAAAGTTGAGTTGGTTTGTAAAACAACTTTCGGCTTCGTTCCTTTTCGAGGATGAAAAGTTTTAAGTGGGGGAGATTGTAATAACCCGGAAATCTAAGCCAATTTAAAATTTTAATTTTGGCAATTTTAGTGAATTTTGAATATTTAAAATGGATTATTTTAAATAATATCGACGAGAAATTTATTTTGAATAGAAGTCGAACGTATATATTTATATAGATCGTCATTAGAATATAAATAATTATTTATAATTATATAAGGAATTGAAAATGGCGCGGTAGTTCGATAATTCGATTTCAAAATTCAAATAATGTACCGGGTACAGAATAAACCGGATTTTAGCGAAACCAAAAATAATAGAATCTAATTGAGAATATCTTTCCAGCGAATCCGAAAAATCAAGATTTCATAGCGGGAATAAAAAGTTATGTCCAAATGAATATTCAGAATAGTCGCTATGAGATTGTGGCCCTTAAAAATGGAAATTTTGCAAACGACCTCGGATTTCGACGAAACCACTTTTGTTGGATCCGAGATGTCAAGCTATTGCTAGTTTCAAAATTCATAATTTTTCGAATCAATATGTGAGCGTGGCAAAGGAAAACGCGTTTGACCAGTTTCAGTTGATTTTAATCGACTGGAAAATGGCCATTTTTCAAACGGTCTCAGAATTTGACGAAACTAGTTTTGTTAGGACCGTATCGTCAATACGAAGCTAGAAATTATTTTTCGAGAATTTTTCGAGTTAGTATGTGACCCCGGTAAATTGAAATGCGCATTCAAATTCAATATATAGAGTTATATGTTGATTTTGACGAAAACTGATCGAAACGATCGAATCAGCTTACGATACATATCCCATTGTGTTCGGAATGGGGGTAATTAGCTAGGGACAACAGTCGGTGGGTTCGATTTCGAGTTTGAAATAAAAAGATACTTTTTTTATAGAAATAAAATAATAAAATAATCGAGTTATTTATATAAGCCCCTATCCGTTTTCTCCCTCAGTCAAACCAAATCGAAGTAAATAAAAAAAAGGGAAGAAAGAACGCGCCGACGGCCCTCCCTCGAAGCCACCGCGCTCCGTCCCCCTCGCCACCCAGCCACCGCTATCCGTCGGATCCCTCTCCACAGCCTCCTCCTCTCCCTCTTCTTCCATTCTCGCTCGCCCTCGCTTCTCTCCTCCGTTCAATTAAACCCCAAACCCTCCCCTGAAATCCCGTCGCTGCCACCATTGAGGACGCCTCCACCTTAACCCTTGGCCAGCCTCAAACCAGTGCGATGGCCAACCACCCCGCCGACGTCAGTAGACCGCCATCGCTCACCTAATGCCGCGGAAAGATTCGTTTCTGATTTTCCTGGACTATGTAATTAAAAATATAATTTTTATATAAATAAAATCGTTTTAAAAATAGGATCTTTACAGAAAATGCTAGTAGATAAAGATTTGATTTTCCCTATATGAACGTTAGTAAAAAGATTAGATTTTTCTAAGAAAAATGAAATGATTTTCACTTGTAAAAAGGTTTGATTTTCATTTGTAAAATGAAATGATTTTCACTTGTAAAAAGATTTGATTTTCATTTGTAAAAAGATTAGATTTTTATATAGGATTCATGTGGAGAAAATTTGATTTCTGTATAATGTGGAGATTAAAAATATGATTTTTATATAAGGAAAAGAATAAAAATATGATTTTTACGTTGAAAGCGAAGTTATAAAAATATGATTTTAATCGTTTGAATGGTTAAGGAAAATATGATTTTTGAATTAAAAGTGAACAAATAAAAATATGATTTTTATTTTAAGGATAGCAGTTTAAAAATATGAATTTTATATATGTAGCAAATACGGACGGCGAAAGTGACAAAAGGCGAGCACGATGGAGATTTCCTACATATGAAGAGTCGAGACGTTTGGTTTATCTCTTGGTGAGAACTCCTCTCTTTTAAATTTATTTCTAGTTAAAATATATACTAGGATGCAGACGGTGTTTAGTAGCACCCGACACCCATCGTCCACAGACCATGGACGGCTTGTATGCTTGTTTGTTTGATTTTGATGCGTAGTTGATTGTGTGATGTGATGTGAAATGAAATGAAATATTTATATGGTTAAAAATATTTTATAGTTGAAAATAGAATTTTTAACGTGTATTTAAAATGAAATAAATATAAACAAATCGGACGATTTTGTTTATATACACACATTTGACTGATATTGATTGGGATGATAAATTTTACACATCGCCCAACTGCACAAATAAAATCTGTTTCTGATTGTTTGAAAACCCCACATGGGTATTGGGATGATATATGACATACACTAATCCCAATAATTAGTTGTATGTCGATCGTTTGATTGACAGGCTGTTATGAGCGTTAAAAAAATTTATATTTGATGCTTATACAGTGTAGAATGCACTTTGGATGATGGTTGATTATTTGTCATTATTTATATATACATGCGTTGTATGGAAATCCATAGAAATAAAATCAATGGTAATTGATTGGGCCTCATTCCAGTTTTGAAATAGAATATTTGAAATAGAATATTTGAAATAGAAATATTTGAAAAAGAAATATTTGAAATAGAATATTGGAAAATAGAAATATATTAAGCCATGTTGATTAGATTGACGCCATTTTAACGTGAACGATATTTATATCGATTTTATTCATTTTTCAATGAATATTGAAGTGATTTTGAAATTCAAATTAAATTGAATAGATTGGAAATTCGAATTAAATTGAATAGGTTTGAAATTCGAATTAAATTGAAATGGATTGAAATTCGAAACAAATTGAAAAGAATTGAAATTCGAATTAGATTGAAATAGAATTGAAATCGTTTTGAATTGAATTTAAAACGTATTGAAATTGAACTGAAATTGATTTGAATTAAAACCAATTCGAATTAAATTGAAATTGAATTGAAATCGATTTGAAATGAAATTAAAATGAATTTATGTTGAAAAATTTGATTTTGATTTGAATTTGAAAAGGAAGTTGAAATCATTTTGAAAACGAATTTAATACGATTTATAAAATACGTTTTAAAAGGAAATCGACGAAGTATATATTATATATATAATATAATGGCCTGAATAGAACGCGCTGCGCGGCGGCAGTTCGCGAATTTCGACCATTGACTTCAAATTGACGTTGCGGGAGATCCGACCGTCAGATTCTCCAAAAACCGGAACCGTTGGGTTCGTATCAAAAAGAGCTTTCTAACGAATATTAGAAATTAGAAATCTAACAGTTGGATTTGGAATTATGTCCAAATCAAATTTGGAAAAGGTCACTGTAAGTGCAGTTCGATGGCCATTGATGGAAATCGACTGTACGGGCCTTGATAAAATTATTTAAAATAGTAATAATTTATGTAAAATCATAAGAAATGATATGGGAAGAATTGGGATGAAAAACTCCATATTTGAAAAGATAAAAATAGATTTTTATTGAAATGAACTAGTTTTGAACTAAAATTATAATTCATTTATTTTTGAAATAGATAAAGTGAATTTGAAATGGATTTGAAATATAACCAGAATTTCCAATAATTGAATTAGAAGGGATTTGAATCGAAATTGTCTCCGGAATATTTCGATGTTGGATTTCGTGATGATACAGATATTGTTATGGGAATTTGAAAGATATATTAATATCGTTATTTCCAATATGATATTTGTTGGTCGTAGAATTTGATATTGAATATAAGCCGATATATTTTCTATTCAGAGCCTTTTATTGAATATCAAATGTGATTTGGATTTATCGTGAACAGTGTTTTAAATAACACTTGTTCTTTAACCCGATAATTAATGGAATGTGATTTTGGGTTGTCGTGAACGGTATCTTCAATAATACTGCTCTTAGACCCAAAGGAGTTAAGAAAATCAGAAACTAACTGGAGATTAGTTAAGTTGAATGGTTTTTGGGGTATTGATCTGATGTTGGTTTCGGCCTTCGGGGTTAATACTTAGGAAATTGCTCACTTGCTAATTTACGGTTAGGGACTGATTGAAATGTGATGTGATTTTGGGGTGGGGTTTATCGTGAACCGTGTTTTAAATGACACTGATTCTTTAACCCAGTCACATATTAAAACTAAGTGGAGTTTTAATGAATCTTTAATTAGATTGAAAAGATCGAGAATGGAGTATCACCAGTTTTACTCTAGGCGATAGTTAAATCTTTAATTAGATTTGAACGTGAAATGGTAATTGAATTTACCGATAACACCGTGGTGTTAGATATGAAGTATTACCAGATTTACTTCATGGGATGAATAGGTTGGGATTGGGAAATTAAAACAAATGATTACTTCGGTAAGGTTCGCTAATCCCGACTAGTTTGAGTTGATATTCAAAAGTAGATTAAAGAATAAATTTAAAAGAATTTATCTTTGATAAAATTAATGGGAACCTTTCCATAAGAATGTGAAATTTAGAAACTAACTGTAAGTTAGCTAAGCGGAACGGTTTCCTGGGTATTGATCTGATGTTGGTTTCGGCCTTCGAGGTTAATATTGGGGAATTATTCTCTTGTTAATTTATGGTTAGTGACTGATGAATTGGAATGAGGCGTATGTTGTGTTTGTGTAAGACATGTTTATTATATACGCCAGTTATTCGGAAAGACCGGGCTTATCCCATTCCGAATAACTGATTCGACGATTAGTCAAAGATGAAGACGATGGTTGAAGACCGGAGGACTTCACGTCATTTGGATAATTACTGATGATCTTGATTGAGCTGTACACCCAAGAGGAGGGAATCAGTTGGTGATCGTCCAGGCGTACTTGGAGATTGATGGATTTGCGGGGTACTAGGTGCCTCCGGTTTCGTTTAGACCTAGAACGAACTTGTAAATGGACTGTGTGTCTGACATTGGATTTCAGTCTGTGTGATTGATTTCTATTAAATATATATCTGTTTGGCGGCGGAGAATTTATTCTCTTGCTTAACGCCCTTCTATGAGATGTACGAGCTCAGAGATTATATATTGATGGATATCCATCGCATGGAGTGAATTGCCTGTGTGGCATGCCTAAGTGGCAATTGATCAAGGCTTCTGTTGAAAAGCAAAGTCTTGTGGTTGATGATCAAAGCAAGGCCTTTGTGGCATAGCTTTGTGTAACGTTTACTTCGCGAGTTTCACACCCGGTGTGAACCAGAAACGGGAGAGGACCTCAGGGAGGACATGCGTCTCTTTCTTGTTAGAAGTGGCGTCAGTGGTTTTACACGCCCTAACGAGTTTGACTTATGTGGTTGTTGGTTTGCGAGGCGCCTCGGATATATCGGTGACTATGTGAAGCCGATGGAGTCATTCATTGGCTCATTTACACCCCATAGGGCGGGGAGACGTATTATTCAGGCACTGTAATCCACTCTGTGTGGACCGGCCCTGACGATCCATGGTGCAGTTGCGGCTGTTCCTGAGGCTCGGGCTAGAGAGTCTCGAATTAGCACAGGACGATCCGTTTGCCTTGGTTCACAGATGAAAATCCAATTTCCAAATACGTGATTTTGCGGTTTTAATTGTAGAACTAGTATGACGACATGATATATGGTACCCATGCCGTCTATGATTGATACTTATGATTTGAAGTTGTTTTATACACTATGCACTTATAATAGTATCAAATGATTTGTTTAAAACGTGTTAAGCATGTTTGGCTATTATAAGGGAAAACCCTATCCCCCGGCTTGCGTTGCATTGTGTGATAGGACCTGGGTCTTATAATAGCTTCATTTTTCCAAAAAGCATTGCGCTGTTTTGTTATATGCACTGGTATTCTTGGGAGGAAACCCGTTCCGCGTTAGCGGCGTGGTCCCTTGATTTACCTAACTTTAAAAATAAAGATTAATAACTGTTTTAGTTCTCACACCAGTCCCATGACTGACCTGGAGTTTTTTGTTTTAACCTAAACTCTGGGTGCCCCTATTTTCCGCACGGGCAGCTAGTAGTTTTGTTTTTGCAGATTTATATTCACAGGATCCTGGTTTACAGCTGGAATAATATTCAGAAAGCTTTGTATCCGTATATCTCCTTCAGTTGCGTATTGTATTATTTTCCGCTGCTATGTAATTTATTGTAATCTCTGATATTTTCTGTGGTATAATATTTGTTTATACTCTGTATATTCTTGTATTCTCATGTAATTGTTGTAATAAACAATGAAATGTTCTTCCGTCTGCGTTCTTCTGTGTGTTGTCCTTAATCCAATCCGGGCTTTCCTCACCGGGGAAGTTCAGGTCGTCTCAAATTCCTTTTTATAATTAAAATAAATATTTATATTCTAACTTCGATTTAAATAAATTGATACATTCTAATTCTTTAAAAATAAATTTCTAGTCGTTATTATTTAAAATAAATCATTTTAAATATTCAAAATTCATTAAAATTGCCAAAATAAAAAAATTTAATTGGTTCTGATTTTCCGGGTTGTTACATATTATATACAGTTTGATTTAATACTTGTAAATACTACCTAAAACCCAAGTTTTATTTGTAACTTCTATTTAGAATTATTTATATAAGTCTCATTTCTTTTTATTTTAATCATTTAAAATCTCGTTTAACAATTCCTTAATAATTTCTATGTTTAAATCTTATTTCAAATATTGGTTTCCAAAACGACTTCCACCTTTTTATATAAATTCAAATTAGAATTTATATTTCAATTTTTCCAATGATAAATAATTCACTTAATTTATATTCTTGTTTATAAACAACTTCTTGATTTATCCGCTTGAACTGGTTTCTATTTTTAACTCTATACGAGATTTTACTTCTGTTTTAGAAATAAATTCCATTTTTAAATCCCAATTTCCTTTTCCAAATTGAAAAGTATTTTACGGTATCTAAAATACCACGTTTCTAGTGTCAGGGTAAACCAAACACAACATATCCAATCATGGATTATTTAACACATTTTATATCACAATCAAATAAAACAGTAATACAAATGTTGAGGAATCCTGTTGGATCCCTCCAACCTGTTTCCCTGCATCCACAGATGTTAATCACATCAATAATATTATTTTTACATGAATATGAAATATCATAATAACAAAACTAATAATCAATCAACGATATAACTATTTCAACCATCCATCTAAACAAGCATCACACAGTATAAAAACTACTATAAATTTAAAACTTGATTATATAAAAATATAAACGAGCCAGAGTTAGTGAGTTTACTCACCTTGTTTCGCAGTTGACGGTATTGCTTTTGTTTTCATTTGAAATGAAACAGATGATTAAATTTCCCATGAAATTCTAGTAGCTTTATTCTCCACGAAATCAGTTCCATAATGTAGCTCTAGTCGCTATGGTTCCAATGTGACCGGTCTGGTTCAATTCTGTTCAGGTATGCATGAGTCGTTGATTATACAATCTTTTGACGATTTAACTGCCATTAGTTTAATTAAAATTAAATTAAAACTTAACTACTTAGTTATTAAAAATCTGAATCTGCAGCTTGCTCCCTTCCCTCGACATCATCTGTTTCTCGCTACAGTGCTCCCATGGCCTTGATCGAACTTATCTCTCTCACTCCCCCTTCTTCAGTTAGCAGAAACCAAACCAACATTGCCAACCCACTTACTACACATATTGTTGCTACATCACCTCATACAAACGAACTCCATCAACCATTCACCATTTCACAGTAAACTCCTCCGTAATCCCTTACTTGTGTTCTTAACTTCGATTGCCTATTTAAAAACCTTTTCCCCGAAATAAACAGAGCTCGCCACAGTGCACTGTTTCTCCTCCTGTTATTATATCCAACCTGCGCTCTTAATCTCCCCTTCACAAACCAAAATTTACACGATACTCTTCTCTACTAAAACAAACAAACATACTTAATATTGGAGCTCACAACAAAATGCCTTTTTATGTACCTTACAAATGATCAGCCCAGGTATACAACCAAGTTATAATCACCTTAATCCTTACTTCCACCATCTAAACCCGCTCCAGGCAAACACAGTGCCACAATTCTTCCTTAATCACTAGTTAGGCCTGTAAACAACCAACTATCTCCCTCTTTCTGTAGTTTTAAATGCCACACAACACTCAACATGGACCCCTTCAGCTACCCTCAACACCCAGTCACCTCACTACTACATCATTTGCCATTGTATTCAAGACAAATACCACATCACTCTTACATAGACACCACCACCACCACCTCCCACTCGTCGGCCTCCCCCACAGTTCCGAACTCCACAACTGAGAACACCCAAACCCAATGATAACGTGCCTCCGCTCAATATCATTATCATCGCCAGGCCCACCGGAGGCCGAACTTCCCCAACGTCGCGACTCCCCCCTTCCTTTACGAATATGAAACCCACCTCGAAAAATCCTCTAGCGTCGCCTAACTCCGACGAATCCTACCCCGAAGTCGATGCTAACCAAAACAGCGTGAACTCATTGATGTCGAACCCCAAAGAAAACCCTATCAGTTGAAACCCGTAAGCACATGAGAACTATGAATCGAAAACAGGTTGATTTCGATTTTCGCAGGTGGAAGTTTTGTTTTTGCTTTTTGAAATAACTGGTGGAGGTAACGGGAAAGAAGAATTGAGTTAGGGATCTCACTCGATTTGCTGTGAATTTTGAAAGTGAATGATTTTCTGGTTTCCATTTTACTGAATTTGAAGGGAACGATTTATTTGATTTTTACTGGAGGAATTTGAAGACAGGAATATAGAAGAGGATTTTGGGAATGAGGATTGTGTAGCACCGTTCTTGTATATATAAGTAAAGGACATATTATTTTATTTGTATATTTTTTTTCTTTGGTTTTCAAGTGGCCATTCTGATTGGGAAAACACAGAGTGTTTTCAATTTTAAAAGCTGTCAATCCATCAAAAGATATGTAGACCACAGAACAAACAAATTTCCACCCTTTCCTTTTAATTGGCTTGCCAAATTTGTTGAATTCAGTGGTTCTGAATTACTGGAACTATTGACTGTAGAAGGCATGTGGATTGGTACATTATTTATTGAAGTATGACTATGTTGATAGAAGAAAACTAGCGTAGCTTTTTTTTGTTTAAGAGTTGTCATATATATCTCGTACGTTATCAAAGATATAGGTTGTCACTGGGTTGAGCTGCATGTGCTTTCATTATTTCTTTCCTGCTTGGAACAGTATAGTGCAACACTGTAATGCATATGTTGATTTGAGTGTACTGATTTGAACGGAGAGGGTGGTAGCTTTATGTTGTGAATTTATAGTTTTTTTATTTTGATTATTATATTGATTTTTCTATACTGCTGTTTGATATATATATATATATATATATATATGACTTGGGGTTTTCATTCCCGTTGCCTACGAATGGAAGGAAACGAAGTCGGTGATTTGTAAAAACAAAATGTTGTTGTCGCTATCTGTTCGTACTGTAGCGTTGAACAAAGACATACCCCATATACTATTTTTTTTTTCCTCTAGCCGAAAAGTTTGAATAAGAATGGCGTCTTATCTTATATATATTTATTGTGCATATATAAAATGACATTGGGTAAGATTTTGTTCAGATCACAGACGGGATTTTGCAAAATATGTTGAGCTTTTAAGCACATGGATTCAGACATTACGAGTTAAATTTAATTAAGTTATAATTTATACGTTAAAACATTGTTTAACTAAATATTTTCCTTATATAATCGATTTATATTTCAAATAAAATATTTAAAACAAAATTTAAATATTCAGAATTAAATGCCAAAAAATCCGGGTTGCTACATTCCTCCCCCCTTAAAAGAATTTCGTCCCCGAAATTTCTAAGCAGTAAAAATGCTATAACTCTAATTCCTCATAACCTACTTAGTTGAAATCTTATATTCCATATTTTCATAACCCAGTTCTTTCCCGACCTTCGAATTCTCATACCAATACTCGACCATTCATAATTCTTTCCAAATGATTTGTCCACCATATTTGGACAATCCATCATCACTTTCTTGTCTTCAATCCATATGCTCTTTTGCATATCTACACCCATTCCAAATGATTTTAAATACATTTATCAATTTCATTATTCCACTTAAAATTTCATTAACCAATTCTGGTTTTCTTATTTTCAATTACAATCAACTCGATTTTAAATTATCAAAAAAAATTCTTGAAAATTTTCTAACTCTGTAAATTTTCGAAAAATTTCGCCAGCATCTCCTTTGCGCGGCTCAATCGGTACAACCACAACTCGCCTTTCTAGGCCTTCTCCAGTCCAAAAGAAAATCAAAAAGCCAAGCGGCTTGCCTCATAGGCTCATAAAACCATCAAACCCAAGTAATATTGTAAACGTGTACCTTTTTGTTGGGCATAATTCTATCTCTTGCATTTTCTTCCATCCAATATCTGCTCAGCATACATATATCCATTTCCAATTGGTTTCAAATCAATCCAACTTCCAGTTTTTAATACTCTAATCAACTTCCGATTAGTACACTTCCATTTTATCAATTCAAATCTGATTTCTATTCAGGAATCAATCCACTTACTCAGTTTGAGTTTCAATTTCCTTCACAATTTAATTCCAAACAACAACATCTAATATATATTCAACTTGTTTATACATAATTCGAATTCACTTTAAAGTTACCAATCTCAACATTTCTCTTTATCTAATTTCATTTGGGATTATCTCTATCCAATCTAATTTGCATTTATGTAAGTTAAATTGTAATCCATTTGATTTACTTCCACTATTTCAATTTATTCAACTTATACAAGTTAAATTTTAATTTCAGAATTCAAATTCCTGGGTTTTTATTTCAAATCAGTATGGAATCATATATATTTATACACATATATTTATAATCAACTCAATTCAAAACATTTGAATTTCCGAAGCAACTCTATTTTCTCAAACAATTTCCATCAATAAACCTATTATGGTAGCAATCTGTCACTTAGAAACTCGAAAATGAATACCTAAAATGTCGCGATCCATTATCAGAATTATTTTCTTGCCGCTAAAGTGATTTCAGTGCTTAATCACTTTCAAAATCCATTTAAAACTATATTTACTCAAAAATCCTTAAAATCATGTTATACTACCTTTAAAAATACTTCAGAAAATATTTTCTAAACATCTGGGATTTAAATTCTCAAATTCTGGTTTGAACTTAATCTTAGTTCATCTCAATTGTACATATTATCCATATACAACATATATTTGGTTATGTATAACCATTTCAATATTTCATAATTCCATTTGATTGCAATAACAACCAACGCATACCTATACAATAATATTCTCAGAAATTATATCTTTTATATCAAAATAATTTGTGGGAAAAATTATTTCATTTACCCATTCTAAAATAATACCGAAGCGAACTGCTTTGTTCGAGAGTTTAGAAACACCTATCGATACAGTTGTACATTCTATATCGACCAGAATTCATAAACCACTCAACAAATCAGTCAACACAATATAAAACAATTTTATATCAAATCAACAAATACGCGCTCATATATATATATGCACTCAAACTCAATCTAGGGTGTTACTAGCCTTATCTCTATTGAGCTACGCCACAGAGCCATGGTTACTACTCAACCTTCAGCTCTGATACCAAATGTAATGGTCCGAATTTCCGTACTCTTTGGGTCGACTAATAACACCACACGTCCAACCCAAATTGCACAGAAATACGAATCATTTTTAGAAAGAAGTTAGAGGATGAGAAATAGAAAGAAAGAAATATTAGAATAGAAGAAAACGAAGATAAAAAACTCACAACGGAACGAATCAAATATATTAGATAACATAAACTTTGAAATACAATTTAGTAACTTTATATACATACCATCATCAGAGCACAACAGCTATTTCTGGAGCAATTATAAACACATGTTTCCAGATATGAACATAATACATAGCGGAAAAATATTATAGTCTATAGCTAACTGGTGAAGCCTCCTGCTTCAACTCCTCCAAGTGAATCTGTAAAATTCCAACTACTTGACTGCCCGTACAAATTTGGGCACCCAAGAGTTTAGGGAAAACAAACAAAATAAACTATGGGTCAGCCATGGGACATGTGTGAGTAAACTTTAACCATATTTTTTAACTTTGAAAAATCCTTTTGAAAGAAAGGATAATAATAAAACAAGTCCACACATAAACATGGACGGTTTTTACCTTACTTTAACCCAAAACACTTTGATACAAAAATCTAGTGATATCATTATAATGTCTAATCAAATAAATAACCAAATAGCAGAACGCTTGCATCTCATGCTCCACATACATAGTATAAAATCAAAAACCACAGGGCGCTTATTTGAGATTGGTTTTCCAACATGACAAGGTATGGAACCACCTTCCAATAGTGTATCTCTAGAGGGGAATACACTGGGTTCAACGAGAACGTCTTGCAACCCAGCCCACACATGGCTAGCCACTCATTTAACTTGAGTGTAACGAGCATATTATCACCAACGGTTGTGATCAGCAACCGTTATCGAAAGCATACAACAGCGAATAGAATAAGAAGCAAATGAATTTTCTCTAAATCAAATGATAATACCCCTAATGGGAATGACCCACATGGCCATGCTGCCTGCCCGATTTTTGTCATTTCCCGGGTGGTGAGGCTTGAGGTCACGATTATCTTTCAGCACATCTTGCCATCATTTACTTTGGATGTCATGTCGTCAGACATTCGTCCATATACGTTGTCCATGGACTGGACAAACCGAAGGCACCATTCTATTAATCCATCTTGGGCAATTTCTACCTAGGGTTAACAGAACAGCCCTTGCACTTTACTACGTCTTCAATTATCTTCAGCATAAGTTGATTCGTAATGCTTATGCCAACACATAGTGGTTTTTAGATATTAAACCTGATCCCGGTCTCTCCGTATTGACAACGGAGTTATAAAATAAAGCAAAACTTTGATAGTCCGTGATTTAACTATCAAAGAAACATCCATACAATCAACGGTCCCATTTCCCATATGGAAATTTTACCAATCAAGCATCAAACAACACAGGCTCCTTTTTATATTATCGATTTCAAAATCCCATTTTCCATCTTTCGTATCCTTTAAAAGCTCTATTTTCTCTCTAGATTATTGGAAAAACATTTCCAATATCCTAATTTCTTTATTCGAGAAAAAATCGCCCACTCCAGTTAGAAAACATTCCTAAATATTCATGGATCCTTATTTTTTTATTTTCAGAAAATATACCTTATTAATATCAGAAAATATTTCCATATTCCATTACTTAATCCCTCGTTCACCAATTCATTTCATTTTATTTGCATAGAAAATATCTCATTTTATTTGGGGAAAATCATTTCAAATCCTTTGAATTAACACGATGTTATAAAAACATCATTACTACAACTCAACCCATTTATCATTTATTACTAACCAATCTTCACTATCGAACCTTAACCATTCCTCCATCAATCATGAAGTCAATCAAGTTGGGGTATAATTACCTCTCATACCTTAATTGAACAACATTCTCAACTTTGAAATAGTCAAAGTTCACAACTTCAAACAAAACATTGCTTACGCGAATTTCAGATTCAATCTAAGAATACACTTCATTTATGGAAAAACATTGATTATAATGGTAGCATTATAATCGTTATTTCCAAACATTTTGTTTATAAACCATTAACTATAATGGTAGCGTTAAAATCGTTGTTTAGATTTGCAAAACATTTATTATAACGGTAGCGATATAATCGCTGTTTATATTTAAAAAACATTTGTTATAACGACAGCGTTATAATCGCTGTTTAGATTTATAAAAGCATTTGTATAATGACAACGTCATAATCGTTTTTCCCAAATATTTTGTTTATAAAAATATAACTTGTACTTATTAATTTCAACAAATAAATAAATAAGTAAATAAATAATTAAATAATTAAATTTGATTCAAAACAGAAAGTAAAAAAACTACTCCCCTACATTCGATATAATCGAATTCCAATAAATAACTCACTCTCGAATAATCTATATTCGATTTATATTCCTAATTTCGGAATTTATATACTATTTCAGGTTAATTCAAATTCCAAATCCACATTTGAATTTATCCTTTCCAAACCATTATCAAATTCCTTTATAATCATTACAATCTACACTTTATTTTATATTCCAAATTTTGAAATAAAACTCATCATTTTCTTTGATTACCCATTTCCCTTTTCATTCAATTTCCAATTTGTATTCATATTTCCAAATCTAAATTTCCTTTATAGATATTTCATTTGCAAAATATTTGCTTTAACCCATTATTCACTTTAATCATGAATATATTCCTATTATATACAGTTTGATTTCATACTTGTAAATACTACCTAAAACCCAAATTTTATTTGTAACTTCTATTTAGAATTATTCATATAAGTCTCATTTCTTTTTATTTTGATCATTTAAAATCTCGTTTAATAATTCCTTAATAATTTCTATGTTTAAATCTTATTTCAGATATTGGTTTCAAAACTGATTTCCACCTTTTTATATAAATTCAAATTTGAATTTATATTTCAATTTATCCAATGATAAATGATTCACTTAATTTATATTCTTGTTTATAAACAACTTCTTGATTTATCCGCTTGAACCGGTTTCTATTTTTAACTTTATTCGAGATTTTACTTCTGTTTTGGAAATAAATTCCATCTTTAAATCCCAATTTCCTTTTCCAAATTCAAAAGTATTTTATGGTATCTAAAATACCATGTTTCTAGGGTCAGGGTAAACTAAACACAACATATCCAATCATGGATTATTTAACACATTTTATATCACAATCAAATAAAACAGTAATACAAATGTTGAGTAATCCAGTTGGATCCCTCCAACTTGTTTCCCTGCATCCACAGATGTTAATCACATCAATAATATTATTTTCACATGAATATGAAATATCATAATAACAAAACTAATAATCAATCAACAATATAACTATTTCAACCATTTTTTCAACATCCATCCAAATAAGCATCACACAGTATAAAAACTACTATAAATTTAAAACTTGGTTATATAAAAATATAAACGTGCCATAGTTAGTGAGTTTACTCACCTTGTTTCACAGTTGACGGTATTGCTTTTGTTTTCATTTAAAATGAAATAGGAATTTAAATTTCCCATGAAATTCTAGTAGCTTTGTTCTCTACGAAATTAGTTCTGTAATGTAGCTCTAGTCGCTATGGTTCCAAAGTGACTGGTCTGGTTCAATTCTGTTTAGGTATGCATTAGCCATTGATTATACAATCTTTTGACGATTTAACTGTCATTAGTTTAATTAAAATTAAATTAAAACTTAGCTACTTAGTTATCAAAAATCCGAATCTGCAGCTTGCTCCTATCCCCCGACATCATCTATTTCTCGCTACAGTGCTTCCATGGCCTTAACCGAACTTATCTCACTCGCTCCCCCTTCTTCACTTAGCTGAAACCAAACCAACGTTGCCAACCCACTTACTACACATATTGTTGCTACATCACCTCATACAAATGAACTCCATTAACCGTTCACCATTTCACAATAAACTCCTATGTAATCCCTTACTTGCGTTCTTAACTTCGATTGCCGACTTAAAAACCTTTTCCCCGAAATAAACAGAGCTCGCCACAATGCACTGCTTCTCCTCCTGTAATTATATCCAACCTGTGCTCTTAATATCCCCCTTCACAAACCAAAATTTACATGATACTCTTCTCTACTAAAACAATAAAACAGACTTAATATTGGAGCTCACAACAAAATGACTTTTTTTATGTACCTTACAAATGATTAGCCCAGGTACACAACCAAGTTATCATCACCTTAATCCTTACTTCCACCATATAAACCCGCTCCAGGAAAACACTGCCACAATTCTTCCTTAATCACTAGTTAGGCTTGTAAACAACCGACTATCTCCCTCTTTCTCCAGTTTTAAATGCCACACAGCACTCAACATGGACCCCTTCAACTACCCTCAACACCCAGTCACCTCACTACTACATCATTTGCCATTGTAATCAAGACAAATACCACATCACTCTTACATAGACACCACCACCACCTCCCACTCGTCGGCCTCCCCCACAGTTCCGAACTCCACAACTGAGAACACCCAAACCCAATGAACACGTGCCTCCGCTCAATATCATTATCATCGCCAGGCCCACCGGAGGCCGACCCTCCCCAACGTCGCGACTCCCCCCTTCCTTTACGAATATGAAACCCACCTCGAAAAATCCTCTAACGTCGCCTAACTCCGACGAATCCTACCCCGAAGTCGATGCTAACCAAAACAGCGTGAACTCATTGATGTCGAACCCCAAAGAAAACCCTATCAGTTGAAACCCGTAAGCACATGAGAACTATGAATCGAAAACAGGTTGATTTCGATTTTCGCAGGTGGAAGTTTTGTTTTTGCTTTTTGAAAGAACTGGTGGAGGTAACGGGAAAGAAGAATTGAGTTAGGGATCTCACTCGATTTGCTGTGAATTTTGAAAGTGAATGATTTTCTGGTTTCCATTTTACTGAATTTGAAGGGAACGATTTATTTGATTTTTACTGGAGGAATTTGAAGACGGGAATATAGAAGAGGATTTTGGGAATGAGGATTTTGAAGCACAGTTCTTGTATATATAAGTGAAGGACACATTATTTTATTTGTATATTTTTTTCTTCGGTTTTCAAGTGGCCATTCTAATTAGGAAAACACAGAGTGTTTTCAATTTTCAAAGTTGTCAATCCATCAAAAGATATGTCGACCACAGAACAAACATATTTCTACCCATTCCTTTTAATTTGCTTGCCGAATGCGTTGAATTCAGCGGTTCTGAATTACTGCAACTGTTGATCGTGGAAGGCATGTGGATTGGTACGTTATTTATTGAAGTATGACTGTGTTGATAGAAGAAAACTAGCCTAGGTTATTTTTTGTTTAAGAGTTGTCATATATATCTCGTACGTTATCAAAGATATAGGTCGTCACTGGGTTGAGCTGCATGTGCTTTCATGAATTCTTTCTTGCTTGGAACAGTGTAGTGCAACACTGTAATGCATGTGTTGATTTGAGTGTACTGATTTGAACGGATAGGGTGGTAGCTTTATGTTGTGAATTTATACTTCTTTTATTTTGATTATTATATTGATTTTTCTATACTGCTGTTTGATTTATAAACATATACACACACATATATATATGACTTGGGGTTTTCATTCCTATTGCATTTGAATGGAAGGAAACGAAGTCAGTGATTTGTAAAAACAAAATGTTGTTGTCACTATCTGTTCGCACTGTAGCATTGAACAAAGACAGACCCCATATACTATTTTTTTTCCGTCCGAAAAGTTTGAATAAGAATGGCATCTTATCTTATATATATTTATTGTGCATATATAAAATGACGTTGGGTGAGATTTTGTTCAGATAACAGATAAGATTTTGCAAAATACGTTGAGCTTTTGAGCAAATGGATTCAGACATTACGAGCTAAATTTAATTAAATTATAATTTATACGTTAAAACATTGTTTAACTAAATATTTTCCTTATAGAATCAATTTATATTTCAAATAAAATATTTGAAACAAAATTTAAATATTCAAAATTAAATGCCAAAAAATCCGGGTCGCTACATTAAGTTTAATCTTCCTAGATATTTTGTTGTAAAGAGATTTCAACCTGAACATACTTGTGGTGCCGGAATTCATGACATAAACAATCCTATTGTATCCAGTAAATTGATTAAGTTGTTGGTTTGTGATCATATTCAAGCTAATCCATTTACGAAGACGAATGACATTATTAACTTGTTTCAAACTAAGTATAATGTTATTTTGAAGTATTATTATGCTTACAGTGGGAAGAGGTTAGCATTAGAAGATTTACATGGAAGCGATATAATGTCCTATCATCATTTGCAGTCGTTCTGTGATGCTGTTGTTACTACTAATCCTGGAAGTAAAGTTGTTTTAGAGTGTAATGATGATAAACGTCAATTTGAGAGGGTTTTTTATTGGATTTGTAGCATGTGCATATGAATTTCAATATTGTCAGCCTTTATTTTTTGTTGATGCTACTTTTATGAAGGGAAGAGCTCAAGGGTGTTTATTGGATGCTACGGGTAAAAATGGAAATGAAGGTATGTTGTTTTATAGTTAATTTTGCCTTGGTAACATCAATTATTATGATTTTATGCATACACGTACGCAATATTTTTGAATATATGCATATATATATATGCAATTATTTTAAACAAATGCATGCATGTATAAAAATCTTTTGAATATATGCATTCAATTATGCTTCTTGTTCTTTATACTTGCATAGAAGGATGCAAAAATTATAAATAAATGGATACAGGTATTCATAATATATGCATATAGGTATGAAAATATTCGAAATATTTGCATAAAGGTATCCAACTGTTCTTGATATATGCATACTTGAATGCAATTATTCAGACTTTACAGAGTGTACCTACACCATACCAGCGAATTTGGCACAAAAGGATGCAGATATACAGTTCGGCTAAAAACATATCAAACTTGATAATGCTCAGATCCGTATCAAACACCAGTTCGCGATCCGCACCACCCCAAACACCCCAAATCTGACTGTCCATCACAAATGCTTCGGATCGGTAAATTTGATATGGCTTAAGGCCAAATCGAATGCGTATCATATTGTGCATCCCCTTAGGCACTTGGAATTAAAATTTTGGCCGCTCCTCATTCCACTTGTTTTACTTCAATTGTAACAACCCGGAAAATCCGACCCAATTAAAAAATTTTATTTTGGTAATTTTAATGAATTTTGAATATTTAAAATGAATTATTTTAAATAATTACAATGAGAAATTTATTTTGAATAGAATTAGAATGTATATATTTATTTGAATCGATGCTGGAATATAAATATTTATTTTTAATTATAAAAGGAATTGAAAATGGCGCGGTAGTTTGAAAATTCGATTTCAAATTTCAAGTGAAGGTACAGGATTCAAAATAAACCGGATTTTAGCGAAACCAAAAACATTAGAATCTATTTGAAAATATCTTTCCAACGAATCCAAAAAATTGAAATTTAATAGCAGGAATAAAAAGTTATGCCCAGTTGAAAATTCAGAATAGTCGCTATGGAGTTATAACCCTTAAAAATGAATATTTTGCAAATGACCTCTGTTTTCGATGAAACCACTTTTGTTGGATCCGGGATGTCAAGTTATTGCTAGATTCCAAAATTCATAATTTTATGAATCAATATGTGAGCGTGGCAAAGAAAAACGTGTTTTGACAGTTTCAGTCAATTTCGATCGACCAGAAAATGACCATTTTTCAAACGGTCTCAGAATTTGACAAAATTAGTTTTGTTAGGACCGTATCATTAAAACATAGCCAGATTTATTTTTCTGGAATTTTTAGAGTCCGTATGTGGCCCCGGTAAATTGAAATGTGCGTTCCAATTTCAATATATAGATTTATATTTTGATTTTGACGGAAACTAATCGAAATGATCGAATCAGCTTACGACACATATCTCATTGTGTTCAGAATGGAGGTAATTAGTTATGGACGACAGTCGGGGGGTCTCGTTTGGAGGTCGTAATAAAAAGTTGCTTTTTGAAATTTAAAAATAATAAAATATTTATATATTATCCTATACCCTCCCTCTCTCTCTCGTTCGTTCATTTTAAAACAAATAGAAAAAGGGGGGAAAGCGACGGAATGCTCCAGCCGCCAGCGGAGGACCACCGCGCCGCCACTCTTCACGCCACCGGCCACCAACCTCGCCCCTTCCTCCTCTAGCCGCCATCTCCTCTCCCCCGCCCCTCTTTCTTCTTCGATTAAAGACCCCAAGCCCCAAACCTCCCATAACCAAAAAACTGAGCAGCACGCACCCCCACCTCCGACAACCTCCTCCTACACCATACTCTGACCGTTAGGCGCTTTCTTCCCCCTCCCCTCCTTCGATAGCTACAGTGAGTTTTTTTTCTTTCATTATTATTTTATTTTCCTTTAAGTAATTAGTTTAGTAATTAGGTATTATGGAAAGAACTGATTTTATGTTAATAAAGATTCGATTTTTAATGTTATAAAAATCCGATTTTTAATTTATAAAGATTTGATTTTTAGTCGAGGAAAGAATATGAATTTTAGATAATGAAAATTAGATCTCTAAATTATGAAAGGTACGATTTTGCATAGAAGAAAACAATGATTTTTAGCTAATGAAAAGATTATATTTTTATACATGAAAAGATTATATTTTTATACATGAAGAGATTATATTTTTATACATTAAAGGATTATGTTTTTGTACATACATGAAGTGATTTTTTAAAAATAAAAGAAATGATTTTTTTATATATATGCAAACATAGAATAAAAATATGATCTTTATTATCTAGAGAGCGAGATGAAAATATGATTTTGATTATAAAGAGCGTTATAAAAATATGATTTTTATATACTAGAGAATATAAAAATGTGATTTTTATATATGTAGTGAATACGGACGACGAAAGTGACAAAAGGCGAGCACGACGAAGATTTTCTACATATGAAGAGTCGCGACGTTTGGTTTAGCTTCTTGGTGAGAACTTCTCACTTTTAATTTATTTTCTAGCTAGACATATATACTAGGATGCAGACGGTGCTTAGCAGCACCCGACACTCGTCGTCCACAGACCATGGATGACTTGTTTATTTGTTGTTTGTATTGTGAATATCGATTGTGTGATGTGGAATGAAATAAATGTTTTATAGTTAAAAATATAATTTTTAACATGTATATGAATAAAATAAATATTTATAAATAAATCAGATGATTTGTTTATGTACACACATTTGACTGATATTGATTGGGACGATAAATTTTATACATCGCCCAACTGCACAAATAAAATCTGTGTTTGATTGATTGAAACCCCACATGGGTATTGGGATGATATTGGAGATACACTAATCGCAATAATTAGTTGTATGTCGATCGATTTATTGACAGACTGTTATAAGCGTTAAATATTTATATTTGATGCTTATGCAGTGTAGAATGCACTTTCGATGATGGTTGACTGTGTTTGATTGTTGTTATATACATGTGTGTATGAAATCCATATAATCAAATTATATGGTAATTGACTGTGTCTCATTCCAGTTCAGAAAGAATGAATATTTTAAAATAACAAATATTTTAAAATAATATTCAGAAAAGAATCAAAATATGATTTTGATTTCTGATTTGGGATGGACACGAAAATATTGAAATATATAAAGCCGTGTTAATTAGATTAATGCCATTTTGACGTGAATGATATTTATATCAATTTTGTTCATTTTTAAAATGAATATCGAAAAGGAATTGATTTCAAGATATAATGTTTTGAAAATATTATCATTTATATATCGATGATATGGAATATCCAATTTTGATTAGAAATTGAATATGAAGTTGAAATCGTTTTGAAAACGAATTTAAAACGATTTATAAAATACGTTTTAAATGGAAATCGACGAAATATATAATATAATGGTCTGAATAGAATGCGCCGTGCTGCGGTAGTTCGCGAATTTCGACCATTGACTTCAAATGGACACTACGGAAGATCCGACCGTCGGATTCTCCTAAAACCGGAACCGTTGGGTTCGTATCGAAAAGATATTTCTAATGGATATTAGAGATTTGAAATTTAACGGTTGGATTTGGAATTATGTCCAAATAAAATTTGGAAAAGGTCGTTGTAAGTGCAGTTCGATGGCCGTTTATGGAAATCAACTGTACGGGCCTTGATAAAATTATTAAAAATATCAATAATTTGTGTAAAATCATAACAAATGATTTGGAAAGAATTGGGGTGAAAAATTCCATATTTGAAAAGATAAAAATAGATTTTAATCAAAATGAACTAGTTTTGAACTAGAATTATATTCCAATATTTTTGAATAAATAAATTGGAATTAAAATGATCTTAAAAATAACCGGAATTTCCAATCTATGAATTGGAATGGATTCGAATCGAAATTATCTTCGGAATATTTCGATATTTGATTCCGTGGTTATACGAATATTATGGAGGAATTTGGAAGATATATATATATATACCGTTATTCCAATACGATATTTGTTGGTTTCAGAATTTGATATTGAATATAAGACGGTATATTTTCTATTCAGAGCCTTGTATTTAGTATCAAATTGGATTTTGGGTTCATCGTGAATGGTGTATTTAATAATACTGTTCTTGAACCGAATGGAGTTAAGAAAATTAGAAACTGACTGGAGATTAGTTAAGTTGAATGGTCCTTGGTATTGATCTGATGTTGGTTTCGGCCTTCGGGGTTAATACTTAGGGGATTGTTCTCTTACAAATTTACGGTTAGAGGCTAATGTGAATTGGGTTTATTGTGAACTGTGTTTTTAACGACATTCGTTCTTTAACCCGATTTACAGTGAAATGTGATTTGGAATTTATAAATATTTTTATTTAGATTTAACGGGAATTTTCCAAAGTAACGTTTTCCAATTTAATATATTAAATTGGAATTGAATGGAATTCGATTCGATAATAATCGAGGTGAAGTTCTGTGGAGGAAGACCGTTAATACATATGGAATTTAAGAGGCGTTGCCGTTATTCCATTTATATTATTGGTCGGATATGGAAATTGATATTGATTATATATTGATTTGTTTTTCCGTGAAGATTCCATAATTAATGGAATGTGATTTGGGTTGTCGTGAATGGTATCTTTAATAATACTATTCTTAGACCCAACGGAGTTAAGAAAATCAGAAACTAACTGGAGATTATTAAGTTGAATGGTTTCCTGGGTATTGATCTGATGTTGGTTTCGGCCTTCGGGGTTAATACTTAGGGGATTGTTCACTTGCTAATTTACGGTTAAAGGCTGATGGAATGGAATGTGATTTCGGGTTTATCGTGAACCATGTTTTGAAGGACTTTGGTTCTTTAACCCAGTTAAAGACAGGATATGATTTCCCAAGTTAAACAATCGTTAATATTGATTTTTGGGAAGATTAAAACCAAGTGGAGTTTTAATGCATCCTTAATTAGATTGAAATGATATCCAAAGGAAGATTAAAAGAATAAATTTAAAGAATTTATCTTTGATAAAATTAATGGGAACCTTTCCCAAAGTGTAAGAATATTTGAATAAAGAAATATTCTGGATTGGAATGAGGCGTATGTTATGCTTTTATAACACTTGTTTATTATATACGCGAGTTATTCAGAACGACCAGGTTTATCCCATTCTGAATAACTGATTCGACGATGTGTCGAGGATGAAGACGGTGGTTAAAGACCAGAGGTCTTCACATCGTTTGGATGATTACTGATGTCTTGATTGGGTTGTACACCCAAGATAAGGTAATAAGTGGTGATCGTCCAGACGTACTTGGAGATCGATGGATATGCGAGGGCCTCTCCCCTGTATTGGACATATGGGGGAGGAATAAGGTGCCTCCGGTTTCGTTCAGACCCAAAACGAACTTGTAAATGGATGTATGTCTGACATCGGATTTCATTCTGTGTGATTGATAGACATCGGTTGCATAGTGTGAATTGCCTGTGTGGCATGCTGAGATGCAAATGATCAAGGCTTCTGTTGAAAAACAGAGTCTTGTGGTTGATGATCAACGGACGGCTTTAATATAGCGTAGCTTTGTGTAGCGTTAATTCGCGAGCCTCACAGCCCGGTGTGAACCAGAAACGGGAGAGGACAGCAGGGAGGGCATGCGTTTCCTTCTAGCTAGGAGTGGTGTCCGCGTTTTACACGCCCTGACATTTTACTTATGTGGATGATGGATAGCGAGGCGCCTCGGTTATATCGGTCGATCCGGGATCGATGGAGTCATTTGGTTCATTGACGACCCATAGGGCGGGGAAACGCAATGTTCAGGCATTTTACCACTTCGTGTGGACCGGCCCTGAAGATCCAAGGGTCGATGCGTTCTGATCCTGAGACACGGGCTAGAGCATCTCGAAGCAGTAAGGACGATCCCTTCCCTGGTTCACAGATGGAAATCCAAATTCCAATACAACATTTTTCGGTTTTGATTATAGAGCCTAGTATGGCGACATAGTGGTATGGGGCACTTATGCCGTCTATGATTGATACTTATGATTGAAATTGTTTTAACACTATACACATATAGTAATAATAAAACATGAAGTCTTACGTACCAAGCATTCTTGGCTGTTATAAGGTAAAAACTCTATCCTCCGGCTTGCGTTGCATTGTGTGATGGGACCTGAGTCTTATAATAGCTTCATTGTTCTTTATTTAGCATTGCGCTATTGTTTTATGTACTGGTATTCTTGGGAGGAAACCCGTTCCGTGTTATACGGCGTGGTCCCTAGATTTACCTAACTTTAAAATAAAGATTAGTAACTGTTTTCGAAACACCCCACCTCCGTTAAGGTCACTCACAAAGGGAATGCCTTAACTTTGGTGGAGCGTTGTAGGTAAAAGATACAGATAATTTACAAGACAGACATATAAACAGCGGAAAAAACGAAATTTATTTCATACGTGGTTCATAACAAAACATTAGAGCAAACTGTCTCAAAACAACTTCTGAATCATTACATCAAAATCTCTTTCTTGATTAAAACATAAAGAAGCATAGAACACAAATAAAATAGCTTAAATCCCCATTGAGAGTGTATCCAAAGCCATAGCCCAAGAGAAGAGAATCCAAGCAATACATCTACTCTCTTCAAGCTTGCAAAAGGTCTGAACTAAGCTGGAGTGTTCCCTCCCTCCGGACCTGGGGGGGAAGGGGGGAACGGAAGAAAAGAAGACGAAAGTAAATTGGGTCAGACATGAGTCTGGTAAGTCCAGTGATTATTTAACATGTAAACAAGAAAAGGATTATGACATGAATAAACTGAATCTAGGACAACACCCTAGAAATAAGATAATAAGACTGAATATGCTATCGCACTCATTTCAACTTCTCTGCACCCATTTACAAGTGTTTCAACTAGCACCATGTGTTCAAGATAAATGATCACCTTTTTATCGATCGGCTCCTACTCATATATGTTTACCACTTGTGTCATTTGGCCCCGCTTGATTGTAGATACTTGTGATGGTCCCACCATGGGGTGTATCAAATCCTATGGTGGCAACCCGACAGAATTCAAGATGCACAGTGTAAAACTACTGATGCCCAGTGCCTGCTTTTCCACTCCGGAGTACGTGCACGCCCGCACTCCGTCGGAACCTACACTGACGCACCACCCGCCGTTGTTTTGACCGCTTATAATCAGCCCAGTAATCGTGCCCCACCTTGCTTAGTTCAGGATACCATGATACTTCTATGTGGGTTACTGCTGAAATGGGTCCCCGTTACTAGGGTTTCCTAATCAACATGTTAAATTGGTTAAGTGTCCAAATTAATCTAACCCCACCCATCTGTTTAGTTAACATGTTGTATTAGTTAAGTGTTGCCTTAATTAACTTAACCCTACTATTCCTGTCTTAGCTTTAATTCATTCATTAAAGCACCAACCAATCACATTAGACAGATATTGTTGAGGTCACTGGATGTGCCGGTCGGGTCCGGGAAGTTTTACACCGCAACTCAGTCTAACCTCGGGTTCTTTTGGGCTCAATGCACTAACCTCTCACATTAGATATATATTGTTACGGTTACTAGATGTGCCCGGCGGTTCCGGGCAGTCTTACACCGTAACTCAATCTAACATCGGGTTAGGCATATTCGTCTTTTTCTAAATTTACATATTTACCTTTTATGTTTATATGTAAATTATTGTCATTCAAGTCATGCCCAATTTCTCTTTAAATCATGTTCATAATTTTAGGTACACAAATTATACTAATTTTATGCCACTAATCATTCATATATTTATGAGCCAAATTATGCCATTAATATAAATTTAAGGTTTTTCCCCAACGTTACCCCCGTCATACGTTCGCAAAATTCACATATAGCTTAACTTATATACAAAAAGGGGAAAGAAGGGAGCATGTACTATTCATACAACATAATAAGGATCTAACTAAACATGTGTCATATAAATTTGGCATAAAATAATGAACTTGCATTTTTGGATCCAATTAACATGAGTCTTAAACATATGAAATTACCCAACTCCGACTAGGCATGTAAATGTAAACTTTTATTTTGGATCCAATAAACATGAATCTTTAAGCATATAGAATTACACAAGTTCAACTAGTCATGTAAATGTGAGCTTCAATTTTGGATCCAATAAACATGAATCTCAAGCATATAGAATTACACAAGTTGAACTAGGCATGTGAATGTGAGATTTTATTTTGGATCTAATAAACATGAATCTTAAGCATATGGAATTACACAAATCCACTAGGCATGTAAATGTAAACTTTCATTTTGGATCCAATAAACATGAATCTCAAGCATATAGAATTACACAAGTTCAACTAGGCATGTGAATGTGAACTTTTATTTTGGATCTAATAAACATGAATCTTAAGCATATGGAATTACACAAATCCACTAGGCATGTAAATGTAAACTTTCATTTTGGATCCAATTTTCATAGATCTAAATGTAGATCTAGACATAATACATGTCTTAGCCTAACAACTTGCATGTTACATAACATGAAAAAGTCACCAAATTTACATAATACACGATTGGTTTAACATCAACATAATAACCATAATAATCTCACAAGCATATACGATAGAATCGTTACAAGAATAGGCATAAATCAGCATCGTCATTATCTTACAACTAGGAATTACTCTAGTTTTCACTTTATTACAAATCATAACTTTAATCGTTCACATCTAAATAATAACAGGACTTACAAACAAAAGAAAGTCTTGTTTTCTGGGATCTGTTTTCTTAAACTAAAAAGCAATCCCTTGACATTCTCTAAGTTAGTTTTGATTCGTAGCTTTAATCTTGTTTTCTAGTTTGAGACGAAATGGTGGCTAGGTTAGGACGATCATTGATAGCATGGTGGCTCCTTGGAATGAATTTGTGTGATTTAGGGTTGAGGAATAGGGTTGCTTTTATAGAGGTTTAATCTTATGTGAGCCGTTAGATCATCCTAGGAGCAATCACAACCGTCCAAACTAGATAGAGTTATCTAGAATTGCCACCTATGCCCTAGTGACTCAGCAACAGGTCAGAAAAGACTCAGCAACAAGTCATAATCGTCACTATTTTGGATATAGGCGAGGGGGTAGGTCGACCCGCAGGTCAACTCCCTGGTCGACCTATGTGACCCAGGTCGACCCCCTGGTCGACATGGTCTCTGGGCGGGAAATTTCCTACCCAACCTGCTTCGAGGTTTTTGAATTTCGAAACTTAAATTTGAATTTCGGGCTAGTTTTATTATTTAAATTCTTGAATCTTCTAAAGGTCATAACTCCTTCATACGGAGTCCGATTTACGCAAACTCAGACTCTATCTCAAGAAGAATTTCGAGACGAACGTAACGGCGTAACCCGTTTCCCTTAATTCGCACATTTATAATTAAGTATTCTTTAATTCGTAACTTTAATGATTATAGAAAATGCCGGGTGTTACAGTTTTAGTTCTCACACCAGGCACATGACTGACCTGGAGTTTATTGTTTTAACCTAAACTCTGGGTGCCCCTATTTTCCGCGGGCAGCTCTGTTTTGCAGATATATATTCATAGGATCCTGGTTTACAGCTGGAATGATATTCCGAAAGCTCTGTATCCGTTTATCTCTTTCAGTTGTGTTTTTTATTATTTTTTCGCTGCTATAATGTATTTAAATCTCTGATGTTTATCAAATGTAAATTATTTGTTCATACTCTGTATATTCTTGTATTCTGATGGAATTTTTGTAATAACAATTAAATGTTCTTTTGTTTGTGTTTTGATTAGTCTTGTCCTCAAAGTCAATTTGGGCTTTCCCTCACGGGGAAGTTCGGGTCGTCTCATCAATGGTGACCGAAAACCCAAATTAGGGTTTTCGGTCACCAAAATATGCCTCCACCTTTCTCTGGAATCAACTCCTCTTGCATCCTAAACACATGATTCCTGCCATCTTGCTTCCTCTGTCAATCTTCAATCATCAACCAGTAGAAGTTTCAATTCAAAGTGTTGTTTTCATCGATTTATATTTGCAGTGAACTTTGTTTGCAGCTAAGTTTATTTGTATGAATTTGCCGATGTGAATTGTATTTGTGTGAGTTTTGTTTGTAGATAGGGTTTTGTTTGTAGTAGAACATGATCGTATGAATGTGTGCGATAGTGTTGGGATAAGTTATTTTAGCTTATTGATTAAAGACTGGTTCTTCGTTAGATTAGGAAACTTCAGCTTATTCAACCAAGTAGGAAACTTGAGCACATGACCATGTAATTCTTTGTTGGGTTGAGCTGTTGAATATGATAAGGTCTGAAATTTTGGCGTTCATCTTGATTTCTGAATTAATTTATAAAGATAAGTAGACACAAATTAGTTGTCCATGATTAATGATTGAGATGTTACACTAGTAGTTGGTTGCATTAAAATAATATAGCAATGTACTAAATATTACTGTATTAAATTGGGTTGTCTTAGTGTATTACTATACAATATTAAACATAGTTTTAATTGGTATGTATTACTGTTACAAATCATACTGGTTTTAATTGGTATGTCTTAGTGTAATTGTGTATTAGTGTAGCAATGACTGCTACTCTATTTTGAGAGATAATAAGTTTACTGAAAATATATTAGCAGGTTTGCTGAAAATTTTGGTAAATGAATTTAATGGGTGATCCACCAGGTGGATGCATTTTAGCTCATGCATAGGGTCGGGCATCCATGCTTATTAGCTTTATCCAAATGTCGGATGCTGCTGCAATTAACCTTAGTGAAAATCTGCTTTCACTAATAACTTTCCCCTACTTTGTAGCAGAGACTGTAGTGTAAGTTATCTTGCACTACACAGTTTGCTTCAAAGAAACTGAAAGTTGCGAGTGAAAGTTGCCTTTTCCAAAGGTTAAGTGAAGCGACATTCGACATTTGTATAAAGCTAATAAGCATGGATTACTGACCTTACGCATGAGCTAATATGCATCCATCTGGTGGATCGCCCAATAAATTCTTAATCAGAAAGTCAAGTATGTGTGTCATCCGAAGATGATGATTCGATATCTTTAGACGTTGGAGCAGGTATATATTATTTTACACTTATCTCTACATAGTATCTTACATGGACGATGCCTTACATTTTTAACGACTAACATTTCATTCATCTTTAAGACATATACTGACTACACAAACACATGGATGGGCCTTAAAGTGCTATTTTTGACTTGTTACAATCTACTGACTGAGTTAAACATAGAAGACACTTTTTACACAAATTTGAGTTAAACTTAGTCATTACATAATAACAGAAGAAATTTCAGTCCTATCATTTCTATATGTCATTAAACAAGTTCCATTTTAACTCATTTCTATATTCTAGTGAGTTACAATGTCGATATCCTGTCCTGTGAAGTATTTGTAACTTGAATTAATGAATTTATATGCAGTCCTGTTGGAGAAAACAGAAAAAGTGGGAAGGTGTATCGGCTATATACGATGTTGGAGGTCACGTTAAACCACAAAGCATGTGAGATGCTGGTATGTTTCTAGGTTACAAGTTCATGAAACCATGTCAGTAGCATCATAAACATGTTATCTAGACACAATTGACTAATATGCATACACAAACAAAAAGACACGATATGCCCTTCACTGTTAACAGTACGTCGCTTCACTAGTTGAGTACTCTAGATCGAACCATCGACATGAAGTCTCGACTTGCCTTTTATCTGAATTTCGGGCATATGGGTAGAAATTAGTCGACTAGTCGAGTCGACTAGTTTTGTGTGCAATCAGGCATAAAATTAGTTCTTTTTTCCTGTAGATTTTGGTGCTTTTGTGCTGCTGGAACTCAGGCTGGCTATCACGATTTAGTTTTGCCACCAATCATCAGGTTTTCCTTTTAAGCTTTTGTTTTAAACTGTGTATATATAAATATTTATGCTGTTATAAAACTTTATCAGCATCAGCTAGCTTATTCTCATAGTACTACTTTGACTTACAACAAATACATGGATTTCATTGGCATGATCAGCACGTACGCTCAATCTTCTCGGACTCGACTGGAGTTATATCAAGCTGATATGCTTTTATCTTTTTTTGTTAATTTGTAATGTGATGAGAATATTTGATAGTTTCCTTGTATATGTTTGTATGTATGTACATTATGCCCGTGTTATGAAAAGTCTTGTAATGCTTTGAGAGTGTGTGTGTGTATATTGTGTTACTCTTGTGTATAAATTGTGGTATATATGATGTGTTATGAAAAATATGTGCTACAGTTTCTGTTATATATATATATATATATATATATATATATATCTGTGTGTGTGTGTGTACACACATATATATAGATACGGTCAAAGGTCGTGTCTGAGTAAGCCTTAGATATGGCTAAGCCATATGTTATTTCTAGCGAGATACAGTTTACAGCCGTATCTAAAAATTTAACATGTTATTTTTTGATACGGCTTTTTGTCGTGCCTAACTGCTTTAGATACGGCTAATAACACAGCTTAATAAGCATATATGGTGTAGTGGTATGCAAATGTTCTAATTATGTGCATTCAATTATGCAAATATTTTTGGAATCTACATGCAAGTGTGCAACTTCGAGTAAATATGGAAATATAACTCAGAATTGCCTGTATGAATGCTGCTTTACTTTAAATCTGTGTTGCGGTGTATAACTACTATTTAATTATTTAATCAACTATTGCTATTGTTTATTCTAGTCTTTGGTTAAATTTTTTTCATAGGCTTTTTCCCTATAGCAATTGCTATTATGTATGGAGAAGATGAAGACAATTGGATTTGGTATTGTGAAAAACTTAAAGAGTTTCTTAAAGATGATAGTAGAAGCTTTGTTTTCATTTCCGATCGTCATCCTGGTATTCTTGTTGCTATTCCAAAGGTGTTTCTTTCAATTCATGGATATTGTCCTTATCATTTGACCAACAACTTAAAGGTTGCTCTAAAATCACAAATTTCCAAATCAAATAAGAGGTTGTTGGTGGATACGTTTGCACGAGTTGCTTACACATATAATTTGACTGATTTTAATGTTGCATTGAAGAATTTTAGAGATGTTGGTGGATCGACTGTGGCAAACTTTTTGAGTGGAATTCCTTTTGAGAAGTTTACTAACATATTTTTACCTAGTTGTCGTTACCGTGAAATGTCATCTAATTTTGCTGAAAGTTTTAACAGGTGGATTTTGGAGGAAAGACATTTACCAATTACTACTTGTTTGGATAGAATTAGATTGAAGTTAATGAAACTTATGTATGATCGTCGTGAAGTTGCTTCTACTTGGAATAGCGTTTTATGTCCTGTGAATGAAACTTGGTTAAGGAATCTTCTTCTGGAAGGAGCTTCGTGGTTTGTTATCAAATCAAGTGAATATGCTTTTGAATTTCGTTCCTCCATCCCTCAATTTGTTGATTTATATACTCGAGTTTGTTCTTGTAATGTGTGGATAATTAATGGTTTTCCTTGCACTCATGCCGTTAGATGTATTTTAAGTTGTGAAAAGTTGAATGTGTATGACTGCATTGAAGATTATTTCAAAGTTGGTTCTTTTCGATTAGCTTATTCTCATCCAATCAATGCTATCATAAACTTTATGGGTGAAGGTGTTTTTGTTGAAGATGCAATTATAGCTCCTCCAAAAGGCAGAAGAATGCCCAGTCGTCCATCGTCTTCTAAAAGCTTGAAATCTGCAGGTGAATTTACAAAGACTACTGGATGTGGTTTGTGCAAGAAGTTGGGTCATAACAAAAAAACGTGTTCTTCAAAAGACTATTAGATGTTTTTTGTATTTTTTTTAATGATACTTGGTTATACTGTTTATTGTTCGTAATTGTTGTTAACATTTCTTCGATGATTTTAATTAAGATCAGTATTTAAATGTTTATCTCTGTGTGGCTGCAGTTATTTTTTCATCTTATATGTATGCAAATATTCTGTGTAATTGCATACATGTATGCAATTATTCTGAATATTTGTATAACTCAAGTATGCAACTATACTGGATAGATGCATACATGTATGAAAAATTTGTCGTAACTGCATATAGGTACGCAAGTACACTGTAAAACTGGATATTAGCATGCACATATTCTTCATTGTTGCACAGAAGTATGCAACTGTTCACATTATTTGCATACACATATGCAAATGTTCCGCATATACACATACTCTCTTTTAACTTTGATTATTTGTTCCCGTTTTAAATCTTGATTTATTTTATTTAATCTTCCCATTCTCCAATTTTACTTTTTGTAATCTATTCCTTAAATATTTTGTAGTTCTGTTCGTACAATATGTAATTTTAAAAACAATGGAAGCATCGCTTGTCTAATTAATACTGCAAATATTAGCAATTGCATAAGCAATTATCTGGAAAAATTGCCTAAATGTATGCAAGTTCTCATATTAAGTTCGCACAAAAAATATTTAAAGTATTTACATATACGTATACAACTAATAAGAATACCTTCATAAAAGTATGGAATTATTCTGAATAATTTGGCATTTCAAATAAGCAAATTTCATAATATTTTCATATAAGTATGCAAGTATTATGAATAAGTGTACACAAACAATCAGCATTTCATAACATGATGTAAAATCAAAATAACTTAAATCCAAACATAAAATCCCACTGGAGTCCAACTATGTGGTTTTCAATTGAGTATTTCGTAAGCAAGAATAGCTCGTTGTAGATAAATAGCTTCAGGAGTGTAAATTTCATTTTTTTATCGGGTTCTATGTTCTCACTTCACTACTTCATAATATTCATAACAAACGTTGCACAATCGACTCTGCAAAAATTGCAATACATTAACAATTAGTCTGAATAATTGTTTATATATGAAATATTTTTAATATATGCATATAAGAATGCAACAATTTTTAATATATGCATATGAGTATTTAAGTATTCTGAATTTATTGACTTACGTATGGCCTTGTTGTAGGCAATCTGAAAATTCAAATTAATTGTGCTTCTGATAATCGTTCTTTTGAAAAAAAATTCACAAATGCATGTATGTGACTTCTCTATTAAAAAAACATATAGTTATGTACATAAAACTGCTGCTAATATTTTGGATACCAATTTACATACCATTTTCCTGGCTAATCTTTGGTGGCTTCCTTCACGGCGTGGTTTATTAGAATCATAATGATTCCATCTTTTGTCTTCTTTCACAAATTCAAAAAATGAAAAATGCTTATCGCGGTGGATAAGAATAAATATTTTAGTGCAAAAATCATATCCTTCTTCCACTGGTTTTTCCACCAACCCTTTCACTTGACTCATCGCTTTATTCTGTAGAAGTGCCTGTAATTGTTCGTTTCAGTAACAAAAGTTATAATGTTATAAGGAAATTCATGTGCAAAATAAATAAATACTTACAGATGCTATAGTTTTGATGTATAGAATTTCGGGATGGTATTTTCGCAGCTGATATGCAAAACAGTCATGATCTATTAAAATTAGTATATTATATTTGTCAATGATAGCTGAATACATGCTGATATTTAAAAATAATAATAGAATTATTGTAACTATATTATTATTTAATTTTGGTGATACCTCTGCATCTATGAATCTTCCAAGTATTAAATCAGCCCATGCAACTCCAACTATGTATATGTCATCATTACCAATTAAGTACGCGTTTTTATTGTAAATTTAAAAAAAACTACTTAAAGAATATATAGAATTATAGTGCTAGTAAGCTATGCAACTAACCTAATTAATTAGATAAATGTATGAAAGTTTAGAGAATATTTGGCAATACATATTCAACTGTTAATATTAATTTCATAATATTTCTGCAACTTAACATAATATTTGTATATAAGTATGCAATTATTCTTAATGTTTGCATAAATTTATGGAACTATTCTTAATATATGTATTCATGTATGCACCTATAACGAATATCTGCATACAAATATGCAACTTTTGAATATCTTCATACATCTATACATATTATCTGAATACTTTTTGTGACGGCCCGCCCCACACTAGCCGACATTTCCCTCGAAATGCGTTGTACCGATGCCCAACCAGCACTGGACGGTCGTCAAAAGAAAGAAACAAGACGATGAATCATCAAAGAACATATAGTATATCTCACAGCGCATGGAATAAAATATAATAATAACATAACTTGATATAAAACAGGCGAGACAGTGCATAAGCTGAAAACTAAGCCATCATAGTAGCGGAATACAAAATACAGCTCATGATTCAAACCATTATTACAACTCCAAAATACGGTCTCTAAAAAGGAAATAAATAAGGTGCACTATTAATGCCCAAAGCAGTGACCATCTACAACACAGGGAGAATATATGTAAATAGTACGTGAAATCCTCATGCTCGTCTCCGGACAGCTACTCGCGCATCACCACCTAACCTGCCTCTAGTCTGCTCGTTTAGGAGCACCCAGAGTAATAAGAAGAGACATAAAACTCGGGGTCAGACAAAAGTCTGGTATGAGTGATAGCAGTGAAATAAACAATAACAGGTGTAAATAATCATACCTGAACCTGGACCTGCAACCAAAGAGTTAGCACAACAAGATGTACAGTACTCTAAGGTAACACTAACATAAAGTGTAAAATGAGAGTGTGCATGTCATGGTGATAGCAAACTTCAAACATAGCAATCATCCTCACATCACTCACTCAGTGCGTAAAGAATACAATATCCACTGCTTTGATCACCAAATCCATTGAGGCCATGACATCAACTCCGTCGACTATTGCTATGACCATACTTCCTTGGTCTATAGTCAATAACCCTACCCAGTCCACACATCCCTAGGTCTAGGTTAAGGGCCAACCAGTCCACAATTCCCTGGCTCTGGTTCGTCTACATGCCCCCTCTCTTCATTGGTGAACCAAAATTATAGATATCGATAACCCCTTTGCACACGTCCTGCAGCAAAGCCCAACTCTAGAAGTTAAATCGTTGGTTCCCGTCTAGATCCTGAGTAATAACTTCGAATTTGGACTTCCTTTGCATCTCGGGTTTTGGTTAGATTGTAGTTGATCTTCAGAAAAGTTCACAATTGTCGTCGTGTGGTAGAAGTTCAAGACTAGTTCGGTTTGGAGTCATCATCTTGGTTCGGGTCATGGTCGTCGTTAGGGTCGTTCATGGCTCGTGACCCCCTCCTCCGGTTCGTGACATACTCCCTTCAGGGATCGTGAGCATACCCCCTTCATGAATCATCAGCTTACCCCCTTCAGGAATCGTCAGCATACCCCCTTCAGGCATCGTTAGCATACCCCCTTCAGGAATCGTTAGCATACCCCATTCAGGAATTGTCTGCATACCCCCTTCAGGAATTCTAGGCGGTTCGTGAGGCACTACCTTCAGGAATTCTAGGTGGTTCGTGACCACCCCCTTCCGGAATTATGGGCTGTTCATGAGGCATCCCATTCAGGAATTCTGGGCCGTTCGTGAGGCACCCCATTCAGGAATTCTGGGCGGTTCGTGAGGCACCCCCTTCAGGAATTCTGGGTGGTTCATGACCACCCCGTTAAGGAATTCTGGGCGGTTCGTGGCCACCCCCCTGACCACCATCAGGAATTCTGTAGTTTTTTTCCTGTGAGCTAATTTGCCAAACGACGGCGTTTTCAACCATTCCAACCTTCCTATGACATCACAAAACATTCGAAACAGCAGTAATAAAATATAAAATCAACCAAAAAAACCAAATTATCAATCACATGAAATATTTTAGGTCAAACGTACCCAAAAAGCATGATTTTCCCCTTAATCACCTTAAGCATGTTTTAACTATAAGATAAGCAAACTTAATACAAATTAACCCAAATTTTCACTAGTGACATAAAATAATATTTTAGAATTTCTAAATATTTTTCCATATTTTTATTATGCATAATTTCGCTAATTATCACTAGTCACCCCTAATTAGCCGTAATTAGTGAATAAATGTGCAAATCACTCACCTTTGCGACAAATAAATTTCAGATCTGGAAGTCTAACTGATTTGGGTCGAATCCCTATGTGTTCCAGTAGCTCTGTCTCTGGTTGATGTAAACCTGACTGGATTTGGTGTAGTTTTGCTTAATTAGTTATTAAACCGTGATTATGAGGTAGTTTAGAAGGTGAAGGCCATTACTACGTTTGAGGAAATGAAAGTGGCGGCTGAGAAAATGAAGTGAGGTGCTTTCCTAACTAATTTCAGCCTCCCCATAACCCTAATCCCGAAATGGGTTATGGGCCCATCCAATAATTACCCTATTAAGCCAGATTAAGCTGTTTTTCACCTTCCAAACCTTATTTCAGCCACATCTCCCGAACAGTAAGTCCGTTTGATCAATGTGACCACTCTACGGAAAGGTAAACAATCATCTAAATCCAATGGAACTAGTTTCAGGTCAAAACTCATTATCAATCAAAAGTTATAGGCGAAACAAGATTCTCCAGGGGAAAACGGTCATTTAAAATTCGGCAAAAATCATGAACATGGGAAATGACCCCAATAGTCGTTTCCCAAAGTTACACGACCCTGCGACTTCGTATGAAAATGAAATAAATATTCTACGATCCTTCGATGCATAGAATGCGGGTCGTTACACTCTCCCCCCTTAAGAAATTTCGCCCCAGAAATTCCTTAACTAATAAAACAAACAAAGGGTCTCGCATGCCTACCAACCATTTGCAACTATCAAACATACATAATAAACACAACAAGTCTATCCTGGCATGCGGAATAACTATATCACAATTAAAATCTTACCAGGTAAAATGTTCTGGATACGACTTTCTTATGCTTTCCTCGGTTTCCCAAGTACAGTCATTCTCATTATCGCCCTACTGGATCTTGACCAGTCTCACCGTCTTCCGTCGAAGTTGCTTCGTATCATGTCCGACAATACGAATCATTTTGTGGCTCCCAACTGCCTTAGATTCCACCTCGATATCATCCAATTGATCTAGTGAAATAGTCATATTAGAATCATGTACGAATTTTCTTAACTAGGAAACATGAAATACGTTGTGCACTCCTGCCATCTTGTCAGGTAATCCAACTTTGTATGCTAAATTCCCAACTTGTTCGAGAACTGGAAATGGACCAACAAACCTTGATGCCAACTTACCTCTCCTACCAAATCGAATCACACTCTTCAATGGAGAAATCTTGACGAATACAAAGTCCCCAACGGAGAATTTCAAATCTCTTCGCCTTTTATCAGCATAACTTTTCGTCCTGTCTTAGGCAGCCTTCATACGCTGTTGGATAACCTTGATCTTATCGGAAGTTTCCCTTATTACATCTGGCCCAAGCACAAACTTCTCACCAGTTTCCAACCAACATGATGGTGATTGCACGATCTTTCGTACAAAGCTTCAAACGGAGCCATATCAATACTGGACTGAAAACTGTTATCGTATGCGAAATCAACTAGATGCAAATGGTCATCCCATGACCCTCCAAAATCCAATATGCAAGCTCTCAAGAGATCGTCTAATACACGATTCACCCTCTCCGTTTGACCGTCGGTTTGAGGATGGTACGCGGTACTGAGATGTAATTCTGACCCTAAAGCCTCTTGTAAGCTCTTCCAAAACCCGCTAGTAAATAACGGATCTCGGTCACTCACGATACCTTTAGGTACTCCATGAAATTTCACTACCCATTTCATATACAGTTCTGCTAACTTAACTTCCGTTCTATTCGACTTGACTGGTATAAACCTTGCACTTTTGGTCAATCGATCCACAATCACCCAAACACTATCATGAACCGACCTAGTCCTTGGTAAACCATCAATAAAATCCATTGAGACTTGTTCCCATTTCCATTCTGGAATTTCCAATGGCTGTAACAAACCACTAGGCTTCTTCTGCTCAGCTTTAGCTAACTGGAAATCCATGCGCTTGGATATAAACTTCCCAACGTCTCTCTTCTTCCCTTCCCAGTAGTAGGTCTGCTTCATGTCTCGATACATTTTGTTACCATCGGGATGTACGGTCAGCTTTGAGTGATGACATTCTCTAAGCACTTCATCTCTCAATCCATTCACGTTAGGTACAACTAGTCTCCCATTCTTTCGAATCCATCCCTCTTGATCAAGCCCATACCTGTTCACCTCCTCACCGTTGATACCAATTCTAGCTTGGAGATGATTTCCAACAGGTTAGGATCGTCCCTCTGGTTGGAACCAATCCGCTCAACCAAAGTCGGTCTGATCGTCCAGCTTGCTAACATCGCTGGATCCAATTTGCACTTAGGTCTGAAATCATATCCCGCGGTATACTCTGGTTGTTTCCACTCAAGAAACAAAGCCCCCAAACTGGCATGTCTCCTACTCAATGCATCAGCTACCGCATTACCTTTCCCGGGAGTGTATGCGATATTGAAATCATATGAAGCCTAGAACTCTAACCATCTCTGCTGTCGAAGATTTAAATCTTTTTGAGAGAAAAGATACTTTAATGATTTATGATCAGTAAATAACTCGAATCTTTCTCCCAAGACATAATGTTTCCGCATCTTTAACGCGAATACGATCGCTGGCAATTCAAAATCGTTTGTAGGATATCTCTTCTCATGCGGTTTCAATTGCCGATTAGCATAAGCTACAACCCTACCTCCTTGCATCAATAAAGCACCTAGTCCGGTACCACATGCATTTGTGTATACCGTCATCTCTTCGTTCACTTTAGGAATAACTAACACTGGTGCGCACGTCAACTTTTCTTTTAGACTTTTAAATGCATTCTCACACCTTTCATCCCAGACAAAAGCTTGATTCTTCTTGGTCAACTGAGTTAATGGTGCTGCTATCTTTGAGAAATCTTGGATAAACTTGCGATAATATCCAGCTAACCTCAAGAAACTTCTTATGTCCGTTGCATTCTTGGGTGTAGACCAATCTTGCACTGTAGCCACCTTCACAGGATCTACGGCAATACCATTCTCTGGAACAACATGGCCCAATAATCTCACTTCCCTCCTCTAGAAGTGACACTTAGAAAATTTTGCTTTCAGTCGGTCTTTCCTCAACACCTCTATCACTATCCTCAAATGTTCCTTGTGTTCTTCCTCTGTCCTCGAGTAAACCAAGATATCGTCCACGAACCCAAGAACAAACTTATTTAATTGATCCCTGGTAACTTTATTCATAAGATCCACAAAATATGCGGGTGCATTGGTCAACCCAAATGGCATGACCAACAACTCATAGAATCCTGACGGCGTCCGAATTACCGTTTTAGGAATGCTCTAAGCCGCTACTTGGAGCTGATGAAAACCTATCGCGAGTGCTAACTAGGAAAACGCTCTTGCTCCATTCAACTGATCAAACAAATCGTCTATCCGTGGAAGAGGATACTTATTCTTCCTCGTCACCGTGTTCAACTCGCGGTAGTCCACATATAAGCGAAGGGAAACATCGGCCTTCGTAGCAAACACAACTGGTGCTCCCAACTGGGAAACACTTCTTCTGATAAATCCCTTCCTCAAAAGATCGCTAACTTGCACCTCGAGCTCTCGCTGCTCCCTTGGTGCCATACGACAAAGTGGCATCACTATAGATCTGGCATCTTTCACTAAATCAATCCGAAACTCAATCTCCCGGTGTGGTGGAAGTCCGGTCACTTCCTCAAAGATGTCCGGATACTCGCCAGCAATAGGCACATCTGATAACTCATCCTGCGGGATGTCAAGAGAATGTAGAAAACTATTCATCACCTCATCACTAGGTAGGCAACCAAATACCACCCTCCACCCATCATCTGCTCTAATGGTCACCGAAGACCCCTCACAGTCTACCACCTCCCCATATCTTTGGAGCCAATCAACTCCCAAAATAATGCCAAACCCAGCAAAGCCGAAAACGTAACAATCGCAAACAAACATACATCCATGACTCGTTAAGACCAAATTACGACAAATGATACTATGGCTAGTCGAACCACCAATCGGGTTCGTCACAACTAAAGGTCTATCGACAAGTTCGGGTTCCAATTCCAACCTATCTATCAGGTCACTAGATACGAAGGAATGGGAAGTTCCGGTATCAAACAATACTCGAATAGGAACATCATAAATGGAAAGCATACCTTGAATAACGATACCCTTTCCCTTCTACGCCGCAGTTGTGTCATTCGACGAAGAAGGAACAGCATTGATAGCATATGATTTCACCATTTGCTTCTCTTTAGGAGGTTGTGGACATTTATCATTGAAATGTCCCACTTGGCCGCAGTTGAAGCACTTCTTTTCCCCTGGTTTCGCTCGACAGTTGCTGGCATAGTCGCCCTTCTTGCCACAGCTAAAGCACTCGATATCTTTCTTATTCTTCTTTTTCTGACCATCCTTGGCCTGGTTTTGCTTCCTCTTATTCTAGGGATTATTCTTGCCTCCACCGCTTGCCTTCGACTTTTGCTCTCTTGCAGACGCAATAGCAACCTTGGTCTTCGACTTAGGGTAAAGGCTCTCTGATCTCAATGCCTTTCCCACAATAGATTCGAACGTCTCATCGATGTGGTTTATAAGCCTTTCCCCCAAGTACTCATCTAAGCCAGTTATAAACTTCTCATTCTTCTTTTCGGCAGTATCGATAAGAGATGATCCATACGTTGACAAAGTATCAAACTCAGCAATATATTCTGAGACTGCCCTTCCATTATGCTTAAGGTCCAAAAAAATCCTAAACAATTCCGATTTTTGAGCAGCCGGAATAAACTTGTCACTAAATCGGGTCTTGAACTGATTCCAAGTAACTTGTTCCTTGGGAGTATCCGCTTTAATGGCATTCCACCAATTCATTGCCCATCCTTGAAGATGACGGGATGCTAGCTTTCTCTTCATTGCATCCTCGATTCCCAAATCCTCGAATATGCGCTCACAACTATCTAGCCAGTCTTGAACTTCCATAGCCGACTCCGTTCCATAGTACGGCTTCCCACCAAGACTAGTATAACCCTTACAAATCTTAGCAAAATCAGCTATAGGCACCTGTGCTACTGCACGACCACCATTAGCAGCATTGGGGACCGCTTCCTGAGCATCCCTAAGCATCTCTCGCATGAAGGCAGTAACATTGTCCTCATATCAAGGGCATCCCTATTATTTGCTCCTGAACTTGTACTCCTCATATTTCGGCTCATTGTTGAATCTGTAAAGAGAAAAACGATTAACCATATCTTTAGTGGTGCCAGTGCAGTGTGGCTTCATCCTTAGATATATTAACAGTACCTATATAGCTTTTGAAAACCAAAATATCACAAATATGCGCTCCCATATACGTATACTATCTCTCCCTGATGTCTTCCCCTATGTTAACTATGCAACCTAGGCTCTAATACCAAGTGTGACGACCCGCCCCGCACCAGCCGACATTTCCCTCGAAATGCGTTGTACCGATGCCTAACCAGCACGGGACGGTCGCCAAAAGAAAGAAACAAGACGATGAATCATCAAAGAACCTGTAGTATATCTCAAAGCGCATGGAATAAAATATAATAACAACATAACTTGATATAAAACAGGCGAGACAGTGCATAAGCTGAAAACTAAACCATCATAGCAGTGGAATCCAAAATACAGCTCATGATCCAAACCATTATTACAACTCCAAATACGGTCTCTAAAAAGGAAATAAAGAAGGTGCACTACTAATGCCCAAAGCAGTGACCATCAACAACACAGGGAGAATATATGTAAATAATACGTTGAAGCCACCTGCTCGTCTCCGGATAGATACTCGTGCATCACCACCTAACATGTCTTTAGTCTGCTCGTTTAGGAGCACGCAAAGTAATAAGAAGAGACATGAAACTCTGGGTCAGACAAAAGTCTGGTATGAGCGATAGTAGTAAAATAAACAATAACAGGTGTAAATAATCATACCTGAACCTAGACCTACAACCAAAGAGTTAGCACAACAAGTTGTACAATACTCTAAGGTAACACTAACATAAAGTGTAAAATGGGAGTGTGCATCACAACACCAGAAAAGGTTTTTTCTAACAATTATTATTGTTACTACTTAACTTTGTAATAGTTATAACCGTTACTACAACATACGTGACAAACTATTGTCACGAATATTGTAACGGTTATAACCATTATAAAGTATGTGTAATATAACGGTTATTAACGTTACAAAAGTATTATTCTATCACACTTATAACCGTTGGTACTGAAAATTTGTAGCATTTATAACCGTTATAAAATTTATTTTTATAACACTAATTGTAACACCCCGTATTTTCTGTGAACATAAAGTAACAAAACCAGGTATACTTAATTTTTAAAAGATGAATTAAGGGAAACGCGTTACGCCATTACGTTCGTCTCGGAATTCTTCTTGAGATAGAGTCCGAGTTTGCGTAAATCGGACTCTGTATGAAGAAGTTATGGCACTTAGAAGTTTTAGGAATTTAAAATAAAAACCAGCCCGAATTAAAATTAAAGTTTTGAAATTCAAATCACACACCTGGGCGGGAAAATTCCCGCCCAGGACCCAGAACGACCATGGGGTCGACCTGGGTAGAACAGGTCTACCATGGGGTCGACCTCCCCCCTTTTCCAGACCCGTGGACAGATTCGTTTTTCTGCATTTTGACGCCCGGTCTGACCAGATTCGTTGCTCCTAAGCTATTTAAACACCCCAAAACCTCACTTTCTCTCCACACAATTTCATTACGCCTATACTCTGCTCTAATTCATATTAAAATAAATCAATGGCGTCGCAACTCTGCTGAAACCTAAGCTAGAACAAGTGCTCCTTCTTCCAATCAGAATAGGATTAAAAGAGAACAACAACAACCCTTTTTTGCAGATATGAAATTTAATAATGATCTTGACATGGTTATAAATTTGAATTGGAGATTATGCATATTCCTGTTTATCAGATCTGTTTTTCTGTGTAGATATATCTTATTGTAACTATTCTGTATCTCTTCCTTCCTTCTGTTCTATAGCCAGGCTACCACGAGCCTGAGCCAAATCTCATAAGAGATGAATGCACGAACGCTAAATTTGGGGAAAATATTGAATGATGCATAATTGGACATAACTGATTTTTGACTAAATTGAGAACACAACACATGTTGTAACTTAAGATCTAGATCTAGGCATACTATATATGATGGTTTATAATTTGGAAGAAGGAGAATTATTGTATGACAACATATGACTTGTAATTTGGGAACATAATGCATGTTATAATTCAAGATTTTGAGGACATAATACATGTTGTAATTTAAGATCTAGATTTGGGGGTATATTTTATATGACGATCTATGACTTGGAAGAAAAAGGATATATGATTTAGGCATAAAAGATCTATATTAAAATAGGATAACTATTAATTGTGAATACGCCTAGATAGGGATTTTGGATATTTGACATACGCTGAAATCAAAGGATATAATTTGGCATAATTCATATTGTATATCATGATTTGGAGTTTTTGGAGAATATTCTGTACTACGTAAATTTAACTAGAAATTTGGGGCATATGTTATATTGTGAATTATGACCATAATTTGAGCATGTAAAATTAGGCTTAATTTTATGATTAAGCGAGATATGTCAATGGAATTTTAAGGGATGATTAAATCTGTTAAATTATCTAATCTGCTAAATCTGTTGAAACTGAATATGGTAATTTGGGGTATGAAAATCTGTAGGCTCAATCTAAAATTGAGCAAAAATATTAATAGAACTTAGGATAATCTGCTGTAACTTGTAAAGAAGTTAATTTGTCGAATTGACATAATTAGTCTGATATTGGTATAGTTTGTGAATGAATACTTTAGCTAAAATAAGAACGCTGAGACACGATGTTTGACTCTATTTGCGGTAGAAGCCTGCCCGGACCCAACCGGCTTAACCAGCAACCGCAAACTGTCAGTCTAATGTGAGAGGTCGTAGGCATAAAGATGCTTAGACACGAGGTTAGGTCTGGCTTGTGGCGGAATTCTGCCCGGAACTGCCCAGCACATCCAGCGGCCACAAGCTACGGACCTAATGTTAGAGGTCTGTGCATTAATATTTAATTAATGCCAATCTATGATAAATATGGTGCCTAAAACGTGTTGGGTGGATAAGGTTAAATCAACTAGACTGATGAATCTAACAAACCCGTTTGAAAATTTGTAGGCCCAATACAAGGTTAGGTGAAACATTCTATAAGTCTGCTAATCTGTATATCTGATTCGTTAATCTGAAAACTTGTTAATCCGTATATTTGATACGTTAGTCTGAAAACTTGTAAATATATATCTGGTCCGTTAGTCTGAAAACTTGTTGATCTGTATGTCTGATCTGAGAACTAGTAAATCTGGACTTTATACATCTGAAATCTATAAGCAAGTTAATCTGAAATCTGTTAGTCTGGGGACACAAGGTTAGGAGGGGTAACTACTTGTGTCATCTGTTGTTTGGGACCCATATTAGTCAGTAACCCTATCTGGTATCAAAACTATGACCCAACACTAGGCAGGGGTCCAGGGTACGCTTACTGAACTAATTATAAGAGGTTCATTCTAATAATGGCAAAGGGTGTTGATGATGCATTCCAACCGGGCCATGTGCGTGCATGGATCCGGTCTGCTCTGAGTATGTAAGACACTGTGACATCTGTAAAAGGTCTGTGTCTATAGGTTGCCACTTTAGGGAATGATACACCCTTCTGTGGGGCCGGCACAGGGAATTTATGTATTAGGGAGTCGATCGCTTGGGGTAGAACTTCGGGTACACTTAGTTCTGTCTGCTTCTGTTGGGGTACCGTCTGTTTCTGTTGGGGTGGTAACACTTGTCTATTTCTATGTGGTACCGTCTGTTGGGGTGGTAAAGGCCCATTACTAGTGTACACCTAATTCTAACAATCTGTTTCCGTAGGGAATATTCTATTTCCGTCTCTGATTCCGTTTCTGCTTCTGTTTCTATACCGTTTGTCTCTGTTCAGGTGGTAAAGGCCCATTACTAGCATTCTGTTTCTGTAACCGTCTGTCTCTGTTCGGGTGGTAAAGGCCCATTACTAGCATTCTGTTTCTGTACATCTGTCTCTGTTAGGGTGGTAAAGGCCCATTACTAGCATCGTGTTTCTGAAGAGATTGTTCTGTTTTCTGTTTAGATATTAGGACAACACCTAATTTTGTTATACTAGTATTAGTGCAGAGAAGTGAAAACCAAGTAAGAAGCTTAGTTTAGCCTACATCATTATGTCTCTTCTGTTAACCTGCTACTCCTATTATGGTTATCTCTCATCCAGTTTTATTTACATGTCATGATACTGTTATTTGTTTATATGATGAAAGTCGCTGGACTTACCAGATTTATGTCTGACCTAGTTTGTTTCGCCTCTTTTTTTCCGTTCCCCCCCTCCCCAGGTTCTCAGGGTGGAAACATAGGAGCTTGATTTAGATTCCATCTGCTTGAAGTGCTAGAAGTGCTTGAAATATTGCTTGGCTTTGATTTTACCTATTTATGGCATTCTCTGTTGGGGATTGTGGCTTTAAAATTATGCATTCTGAAGGATTTTGTATAAGACTGACATTTGTGTACTGGGGTTTTGGTATTGTGATGTAACCAAACTTATTTCTGTTTCTGCTATAATAAAGTTATAAAATTTTCAAGTACTACTTTACATATCTATCATGTAAATTTCTGTTCTATTTACTTATAACGTTCCACCGAAGTTAAGGCGTTCCCTTTGCGAGTGACCTTAACGGAAGTGGGGTGTTACACTTGGTATCAGAGCTGAAGGTTACCAGATTTGATAAAAAAAATTTGAAAACTATTTTCAGAAAAGGTTTTAAAAAGGAGAGTATTTTCAAGAGAAAAGTTTATTTTGAAAAATATAATCCCAAAAAGCCATATATATGTCTTTCGATTCTCCGTTTTGAATCTCTTCCTTTTTCTTTTCAACATGTCTGGGGTACCTGAGATACCCGAAGGCATACCGATACCAACTTGGTTCAGAATGTATCTGAAGGCAAGGGCCACCGCCGCAGGCCCAGAAGACGTTCCTCCTCCTCTCCCTTCCCGCGTTGATAATTTTTCGAAGATATGCAAAGACTTTCAGGCAATAGGCGGGAAAACTTTTCATGGATCAGAGACGTTTGTTGAAGCTCGAAATTGGCTTAAGGAGGTGGAAGATTTGTTTGGTATCTTCGAGATAGTAGATGGAAGGAAGGTCTAATTGGTTGCTTGGTTAATGAAGGACGAAGCCTCGTTTTGGTGGGAGGTCACGAATGGAGAACGTCCGATTGAGACATGGATGGATTTCAGGCATAGGTTCGAGATGAAATTTCTCTCACGAGCAGAAGAGAATTTATACATGGAGAGGTTCTTGGCATTGAAGCAGGGGAATTTATCAGTGAAGGAGTACGTCAACAAGTTCAATTAGTTGGCGAGATTCGTCTTAGACTTAGTAAACACACCTGAAAAGTAGGCCCTAAGATTCATTAAAGGTTTGAATGAGCCGCTAAACGGGTTGGCTATGACCCACATTCCTATGGGGGCTACCTTCGAGAAATTGGTTGACATGGCGTTAATGCATGAAGAGGAAGAAAAAAGTGAGAAGAAAGAGGAAAAGCTCGAAGGACCACAGCACAAGAAAGCGTGGCCCAAAAAGGAAACACAAAAGAAGGATGAAAAGTCTGAGATAAGAAGGAGAAAAAGTGCTTTACTTGTGGAAGATTGACTCATCTGAACAAGGATTGTAGAAAGAGGAAGGGCGCTTGCTTCAACTGTGGAGAAATGAGACACTTCACTAGGGACTGCCTGAAGAAACGAGGGCAAGGGTAGAGGGCAAAACCTACTTCTGGAGGGCAGGCGAATGCTCTCATAACTGATGGATAGGATAGAGATAGGAAAATTTCTGTAGAAGGATTAATTTCCTTATCTGATTATTGAGTTAAAACTCTCTTTGATTCTGGCATTTTGATTCTGTAATTGAGACTCTGCACTTTAATACTAGTCTTGTTTCTGATCCCGCTATAGTCTCAAACCCCATGAGGGTTACGACTCATCTGTTTGTGATAAGTTGGGGTTTGAAGGTATTTGTGTTAAGCGTTAAGTTGACTGTGACGCATACATTTTGGTTTTTGTGGGATATGGTGGGGTTTTATCATGCTTAGTTTCCTAAGAATCATTTGACAATCTGATCTGTACTAGTAGTCTGTAAGTATCTGAATATTTCTGAAAAGGATAGGGGTTTTTACTCGAAGCGTGAAGTAGATTTCCATTTTTGACATTTTTTAATGGGAGTAATTCTCTGAGTGTCAATCTGATGTTGATTTCGGTCTTCGGGGTTGATACTTAGGGATTTGTTTTCTTAACCAATGTCTAATAGGAACAGAACTTTTGTTTTAATCGTACTTTCTTCTATCATTCGGCTGTATCCTATCGATCGAGTCTTCGATCTTTAGGTAGAAACTAATGGGTGTAAACATGTGTTTGAGACATGTTATGTTTGATGGTTGCAAGTGGATGCAAGTGGTTGCTAGTGGTTGCTCGTGGATGCATATACACATACTAGGCACTAGATCGGCTTAAAAACACTCTCATACTGCATATGGATGTGTGTGCATTTTTCAATTTTTGTGGATGCAAAATGATTGACTCATCACATGGATGTTGCATTTGGATGAATGATTATGCACTCATATAGAAATGATGTATATCAAATAGGATTTCTTGCATACATAATTGGACTCATGGCACTAACATAATTCGCATTAAGGAGGTCAACTAAATCAGTAGACCGCCTGATCTTTGCACTAGATAAGAGACATACACACACACTTTTGCATATGTACAAACAACATTAGAAGTTTTTTAAGGACAATGGATGCTTGTGGATGATGGTTGAGTACATGAGTGATTGGATGGTAGGACACATTCTTCTTAACTTGAAGATTTCGGGGACGAAATCCTTTAAGGAGGGGAGAATGTAACACCCCGTATTTTCTGTGAACATAAAGTAACTAAACAAGGTAAACTTAATTTTTAAAAGAAGAATTAAGCGAAACGGGTTACACCATTGCATTCTCGGAATTCTGCTTGAGATAGAGTCTGAGTTTGCGTAAGTCGATGTAACGACCCGTATTCTACGCATCATGGGATCGTAGAATATTTATTTCTTTCACATATGAAGTCGTATGGTCATGTAACTTTGGGAGACGACTATTGGGGTCATTTCCCATGTTCATGATTTTTGTCGATTTTTAAATGACCGTTTTGCCCCTACATGGTACTTTTTTGGCCATAACTTTTGACTGGAAAGGAATTTTGACCTGAAACCACTTCCATTGGATTCGAATGATGGTTTCTCTTTCCGTAGAGTGGTCATAATAGCCAAACGGACTTACCGTTTGGGAGATATGGCTGAATTAAGGTTTAAAGGGTTAATTTCAGCTAATTGGGCTTAACCGGGTGATCAGCAGCTAGGCCCATTGGGTAATTTCGGGTTTGGGAGTACTTAAGGGCTGCTAGGGTTTGGATTTCGGTTTTAGACTCATTTTTCCAGCCGCCACTTAGTTTCTTCAACCCTAGTCATGGCCTCCATCCTCTAAAATCATCCCAAAATCCCTCCTAATCACTTTCTAGTTGAAGATTAAGCTAATTAGCATCAAACCAAGGCTAATCAACATCAAATTTGGAATAGAGCTGCTGTGTTGCATAGAGATTCAACCCAAACAGAGAATCATTTCAGATCTATAGTTTAATTTGTGGCAAAGGTGAGTGATTTGTATTGTTTTTCACTAATTACGGCTAATTATGGTAATTAGCGAAGATTAGCGAAATTATGGCTCAGAAAATTCTAGAAAAATTCCTAAAATTCTAGAACACCATTTTATGCCTCTGATATGAATTTGGGTTAATTTCGACTAATTTTGCAAATCCCGGAATTTGGGGGATTAAGGGGTAATTAGTGATAATTAGCGAATGTGTGCATGTTAAAAATCTGGAAAAATGTTCAGAAATTCTGAAATATTGTTTTAGACCTCTGTTAGAAGTTTGGTTCAATTTGGTTAAGATTTGCTAACCTTATTGTTAGATTTGCTTAAGTATGCTTAAGGGAAAATATGGGGTATTGGCTATGTTTGATCCATTTTACATGCTATGATTTATGTTTTGGTGTTTGTGGTCGATACTATATGTTGCTATGACTGTATGATGTGCTTTGTGACTGATTTCAATAGTTAGAATGGTCGAAAACGCCGTCGAGAGGCGTGTAAACCGTCGCTGGAAGTTGACCCGGATCGGATCGCTTATTCCTCCCACGACCCGACCCGATCATGGTTAGACCCACGAGACGACTCGATGAAGCGCCGTGCCCAAACTGAAGTACTTCGATCCGGATCGCGAACGAGCACTACGACCCGATTCGCGTGGAGATGGAACCCGATCCGATGCACCCACGATCCACGAGTCGCGATCCGAAGCTGGTCACGATCCGACCTGGAGATCATACCACGATCCGAGCTGAAGGAGCTTGTCACGAATCGATCTGAAGGGGAGCGCACGATCCGAAACAGAGGGTGACCACGAGCTAGTGACTGCGAACCGAACCAGGGTGGTGCGACTCGAACCGTTGGAGGGCGGAGCACGATCCGAACCTGAAGGAAGATCACGACCTGAAGCGAAGCGAACTGAATGAAGACCGATCCGGAGGATGATGATTAAAACCCGAGATGCAAAGGTAGTCCGAATGAAAGTTAGAGCTCAGGATCCCGGAATCAGTTGGGAATCAATGAGTTCACTTCATGGTTGGGCTTTGCTGCGGGACGTGCGCAAAGGGGTTGTCGGTATTCATAACTTTGGTCCACCACTGAGAGATGGATAGTGGGCTTGTAGTGATAGTTACACGGGATTGGATTCCGTCATGGCCCAAGGTATTGGGTGACCAAAGTAGTGGATATCGTATACTTTACGCACCGAGTGAGGGATGTGAGGATGATTGCTATGCTTGATTGTTTGACATCACTGTGACATGCACACCCCCACCCCCGTTATCCTTACACCATTTGAAAGGGCACCTTAGAGTGTTGTACAGTATGTAGTGCTAACTCTTTGGTTGCAGGTCCAGGTTCAGGTATGATTGGATTATACCTGTTATTGATATGTTTTGTTGCTTATCGCTCATACCAGGCTTTATGTCTGACCCAGAGTTTTATGTCTCTTCTTATTACTCTGGGTGCTCACACGAGCAGACTAGAGACAGGTTATGGTTAGCTGGTGATGCGCGAGTAGCTGATTCGGAGGCGAGCAGGAGGCTTCCACGTATGATATATAGATATTCTCCCTGTGTCGTTGGTGGTCGCTACTTGGGCATTAGTAGTGTACCTCCTTTATCTTGCTTTTGCTTTGAGACAGTTTGAAAGTTGTAATAAGCTATATTTTGGATTTCCGCTGCTATGATGTTCAGTTCTGGCTTTTAGCTTATGCACTGTCTCTTCTGTTTTATGTCAAGTATGTTATTATTATATTTTGTCCTATGCGCTGTGAGACATATTACAGGTTCTTTGTTGATTCTTCTCTTCTTTCCTTTCTCTGGCGACCGTCCCGTGCTAACTGGACATGTGTACAGCGCACTTTTGGAGTAAATGTTGGTTGGTGCGGGGCGGGCCGTCACAGTCGAACTCCGCACGAAGAAGTTATGGCACTTAGAAGTTTCAGGAATTTAAAATAAAAACCAGCCCGAATTAAAATTTAAAGTTTCAAAATTCAAATCACACACCCAGGCTGGGTGGGAAAATTCCCGCCTAGGACCCAGGTCGACCATGGGGTTGACCTGGGTAGAACAAGTCGACCATAGGGTCGACCTGGGGGTCGACCTCCCCCCTTTTCCTGACCCATAGACAGATTCGTTTTTCTGCATTTGGATGCCCGTTCTGACCAAATTCGTTGCTCCTAAGCTATTTAAACACCCCCAAACCTCACTTTCTCTCCACACAATTTCATTACGCCTATACTCTGCCCTAATTCATATTAAAATAAATCAATGGCGTCGCTACTCTGCTAAAACTTAAGCTAGAACAAGTGCTCCTTCTTCTTCCAATCTGAATAGGATTAAAAGAGAACAACTACAACCCTTTTTCTTTTAGAATCCAACCAAGGTGAGGACAGTTATTTTCAGATATGAAATTTAATAATGATCTTGACATGGTTATAAATCTGAATTGGAGATTATGCATATTCATGTTTATCAGATCTGTTTTTCTGTGTCGATCTATCTTATTGTAACTATTCTGTATCTCTTCCTTCCTTCTGTTCTATAGCCAGGATACCACGAGCCCGAGCCAAATCTCATAAGAGATGAACGCACGAACGCTATATTTAGGGAAAATATTGAATGATGCATAATCGGACATAACTGATTTGTGACTAAATTGAGAACATAACACATGTTGTAATTTAAGATCGAGATCTAGGAATACTATATATGACGGTTTATGATTTGGAAGAAGGAGAATTATTGTATGACAATATATGACTTGTAATTTGGGAACCTAATGCATGTTATAATTCAAGATCTGATTTTGAGGACATAATACATGTTGTAATTTAAGATCTAGATTTGGGAGGCATATTTTATATGATGATCTATGACTTAGAAGAAAAAGGATATAATATTTAGGCATAAAAAATCTATATTAAAATAGGATAACTATTAATTGTGAATACGCCTAAATGAGGATTTTGGATATTTGACATACGTTGAAATCAAAGGCTATAATTTGGCATAATTCATATTGTATATCATGATTTGGGGTTTTTGGAGAATATTCTGTACTATGTAAATTTAACTAGAAATTTAGGGCAAATGTTATATTGTGAATTATGACCATAATTTGAGCATGTAAAATTAGGCTTAATTTTATGATTAAGCGAGGTATGTCAATGGAATTTTAAGGGATGATTAAATCTGTTAAATTGTCTAATCTGCTAAATCTGTTGAAACTGAATATGGTAATTTGGGGTACGAAAATATGTAGGCTCGATCTAAAATTGAGCAAAACATGTTAATAGAACTTTGGAAAATCTGCTGTAACTTGTAAAGAAGTTAATTTGTCGAATTGGCATAATTAGTCTGATATTGGCATAGTCTGTGAATGAATACTTTAGCTAAAATAAGACTGCTGAGACATGAGGTTAGACTCTGTTTGCGGTAGAAGCCTGCCCAGACCCAACCGGCTTAACCACCAACCGCAAACTGTCAGTCTAATGTGAGAAGTCGTAGGCATAAAGATGCATAGACACGAGGTTAGGTCTGGCTTGTGGCAGAAGTCTGCCCGGAACCGCCCGGCACATCCAGCGGCCACAAGCTACCGACCTAATGTGAGAGGTCCGTGCATTAATATTTAATTAATGTAAATCTAAGATGAATATGATGCCTAAAACGTGTTGGGTGGATAAGGTTAAATCAACTGGACTGTTGAATCGAATATACCCGCTTGAAAATCTGTAGGCCCAATACAAGATTAGGTGAAACAATCTGTAAGTCTGCTAATCTGTATATCTGATGCGTTAGTCTAAAAACTTGTTAATCTGTATATCTGATCCGTTAGTCTGAAAACTTGTAAATTTGTATATCTGGTCCGTTAGTCTGAAAACTTGTTAACCTGTATGTCTGATCTGAGAACTAGTAAATCTGGACTTTGTACATCTGAAATCTATAAGCAAGTTAATTTGAAATCTGTTAGTCTGGGGACACAAGGTTAGGAGGGGTAATTACTTGTGTCATCTGTTGTTTGGGACCCATATTAGTCAGTAACTCTTTCTGGTATCAAAACTATGACCCAACACTAGGCAGGGGTCCAGGGCACGCTTACTGAACTAATTATAAGAGGTTCATTCTGATAATGGCGAGCAGTGTTGATGGTGCATTCCAACCGGGTCATGTGCGTGCATGGATCTGGTCTGCTCTGAGGATGTTAGACGCCGTGACATCTGTAAATAGGCCTGTGTCTATAGGTTGCCACTTTAGGGAATGATACACCCTTCTGTGGGGCCGGCACAGGGTATTTATGTATTAGGGAGTCGATGGCTTGGGGTAGAATTTAGGGTACACTTAGTTCTGTCTGTTTCTGTTGGGGTACCGTCTGTTTCTGTTGGGGTGGTAACACCTATCTGTTTCTGTGTGGTACCACCTGTTAGGGTGGTAAAGGCCCATTACTAGTGTACACCAAATTCTAACATACTGTTTCCGTTGGGAATATTCTATTTCCGTCTCTGATTCCATTTCTGCTTCTGTTTCTATACCTTCTGTCTCTATTCGGGTGGTAAAGGCCCATTACTAGCATTCTGTTTCTGTAACCGTCTGACTCTGTTCGGGTGGTAAAGGCCCATTACTAGCATTCTGTTTCTGTACATCTGTCTCTGTTAGGGTGGTAAAGGCCCATTAGTAGCATCGTGTTTCTGAAGAGATCGTTCTGTTTTCTGTTTAGATATTAGGACAACAACTAATTCTGTTATACTAGTATTAGTGCAGAGAAGTGAAAACCAAGTAAGAAGCTTAGTTTAGCCTACATCATTCTGTCTCTTCTGTTAACCTGCTACTCCTGTTATGGTTATCTCTCATCCAGTTTTATTCACATGTCATGATACTGTTATCTGTTTATATGCTGAAAGTCACTGGACTCACCAGATTTATGTCTGACCTAGTTTGTTTCGCCTCTTTTCTTCCGTTCCCCCCAGGTTCTCAGGGTGGAAACATAGGAGCTTGATTCAGGTTCCATCTGCTTGAAGTGCTAGAAGTGCTTGAAATATTGCTTGGCTTTGATTTTTCCTATTTAGGGCATTGTCTGTTGGGGATTGTGGCTTTAAAATTATGCATTCTGAAGGATTTTGTATAAGACTGATATTTGTGTACTTGGGTTTTGGTATTGTGATGTAACCAAACTTATTTCTGTTTCTGCAGTAATAAAGTTATAAAATTTTCAAGTACTACTTTACATATCTGTCTTGTAAATTTCTGTTCTGTTTACTTATAACGTTCCACCGAAGTTAAGACATTCCCTTTGCGAGTGACCTTAACAGAAGTGGAGTGTTACACTAATTACTGTTACAAATATGAAATATGTAACAGTTATTAATGTTAGTATGTAAAACGGACTATTTCATACATAAATTTAATAGCAGTTATAATTGTTACAAAAGTAAATATTATACCAAACCGACAGTAGGTAAATCCTTTAAACAAGTAACAATCATAATATGTTCCAACTAATTTCATGAAGCATATACCAATAAAAATATACAACATATAATATAACAATATCTCAAAACAAATACAATGTATCACAATTTACATCCTTAAGAAAATTTCATTTCGACAAACATCACATTTTAACATATAACCATTCATCATCCATAACAAATATCAAATAACATCTAAGTGATCGTAATTTAGCTTAAAACCATTACACAAAAAGCAAACGATAAATGGGCCAAATTACAAACCCACCGTCGACAAGATCAAATAGTGCATACATACCATTTTGGGGTGCATCAAAAATTGACGCACTTGGATCCAGGACTTCCTACATCCAGATGGTTCTCTCTCCTTCTAGTATAGGTCTACAATGACGAACTTTTTGCATTCCTACATATCTCTTTGCTATCTCCTTTAATCTAAATTTGTTGTTGCGGACAGAATTTTTATAGATGCAGAATTGTTTTGACCCTAAAAAAGGAATAGGTGTAACAACCCGTATTTTCAATAACCTGTTATAACATAAATGGAGGCAGAATTAAACTGTAAAATCTGAATCAAGGGAAACGGGTTATTCCATTGCGTTCGTCTCGGAAAAATACGCGAAATAGAGTCCGAGTTTTCGAAAATCGGAGTCCGTATGACCAAGATATGGCCTCGCGAAGTTTCACGGAAAATTCCCAAATTAAAGTATACTTAATTAAGTGAAATGGGTTGCGCAAAGAAATATATATATATTGATATATATATATATAATTGAAAATTAAATAAATAAATATGCAAAAATGTTCAAAACAGCGAATTGGGAGAGGGGAATAACCGAACCGGCCGATTTTTGAGGTCGACCCGAGCCCGCTGGGTCGACTAGGGATTAATCCAGGGTGTTTGGCTGTCAACCCGTGGACCGATTCGCTCAAATGCAGATTTTGCATTTGGATGGTTCTCATGGTTCATCTTTAATCTAAAGGCCCTAAATGGTTCCTACACTTGACTTCTTCCCCAAGACATGCTTTGATGGCTTGGATTGAATCTAGGTTTAATCCTATGGCCTAAAACACTTGCCTAATCTATAAATAAGCCCCTAATCCTCTCATAAACCCTCATTATTCACTCATGTAACTAAACTATGGCAAAATTTCTACTCTCATGGCCTCCACTCAACTATCCTAGCATCCACTTCATTTCTATGAGAGGTTTCATGATCATGAGAGTGTTAGAGAGTCCCTATGTTAGTATGAGAGCTTCTCAAGTTGATTCCAAGGCAAAAGCTATGATCTTTGTTCATAAAGATGGTTTTTTTAGTAATTTGGTGCATCCATCTTTGGGTTTTTGGGTGATGGCATGCATAGGCTTCATCATAAGCTTTGGTTTAATCGATTTAGGCCTTCATAGCAAGGTAAGCCCTTCTCCTACTATTAGATATGAACTTTAAACTTAATATGACATGTCGTAAGTGGGTTTAAACATTAGTATGTAGCATGCTATCATCTTATGCAAGCTTATAAAGTCATTACCTTGGTCTTGTGGTCATAAAGCTTCGACCTTTATGTTGAAATGTTGCATTATGCAACATGAGAACCCTTATAACCTTCATGTCAACTTGCATATGAAGCCATAACCCTTATGTGAGGTCATATGCGAGTTACTTGTCATCATTCCATGTTGTTTATCACCATGATTCGCTTATGTGCCAAGTTTGGGTTTATGCATGTTTTTGAGGCTTAACAATGGTATATGCAAGCTAATGAACACATTTGTGCCTCATTCGCCACTATGATTAATTTTTGGCTTAATATCCATCTTTGTCATGCTTTTGCCAAGTCTCTTCTTTTAATCCATTACGTTGTTGCGAACGTATATGCGAGTTTAAAAGCGTTGGGCTATGTTATGGGTAATTTCTAATGGCATGAAAATACAACTTGAAAACATGACTTGAAATATAACATGAAAGTTGACATGTAAGTATGCATAAAACATAAGCTTGGGAATTTACCTATTAAGTTAGGTCTACCCTTTGGGAATTTACCTATTAAGTTAGGTCTACCCAAATGCTTGAAAAACTTGTAACATGTTTTGAAAACATGATGAACATGACACTTAGATAATGTAAGTGTGGCCAACTCGAGGTTGGGTTGAGTTTGCAACATAAAGCTACCCGGAACCGACCGGCCTAACTAGTAGTTGCAAACAATAGGACCCAATGTGAGAAGTTGGTCATTTTGTGCTTGAACCCGAGGTTAGACCAGGTTGTGGTGTAAAGCTACCCGGAACCGACCGGCTTAACTAGTAACCACAACAAAGTCTAATGTGAGAGGTTGAGGTGCATTAAGTAATTAATGCCACATGATAGGGTTAAGTTAATCTGATTAATGACTCTTAACCAAATATGACATGGATAAATGGGTTAAGTAAATTGATTAGGCTAATGATACTTAACAAAACATGACAAGGTTGGGTAGGTTAAGTAATTTGATTTGCCTAATGACACTTAACCATTTTTATACGACTAGTGGACGGGGATTAAGTTAACCAACACTTAATCAATCCAACATGATAAATTGGCAAGGTTAAGTAAGTTTTCTTAATGACACTTAACCAAGAGATACAGTTAATGGATGGGGTTAAGTAATTAAGACTTAACTAATCTAAACACGGTAATTAGATGGGGTTAAGTAATTGACACTTAACTAATCTAACCACGGTAATTAGATGGGGTTGAGTAATCCACACTTAACTAATTTAAACACGGTAATTCGATGGGGTTAAGTTAAACACTTAACCAATATAAACTTGGTAATTCAATGGGGTTAAGTAACCAATACTTAACCAACTTAACGTGATAATTTAATGGGGTTAAGCAACTTATACTTAACCAATTATACATGATGATTCGATGTGGTTAAGTGACTTAAACTTAACCAATCTAACTCGTTAATTTGATGTGATTAAGTGACCTAAACTTAACCAATCTAACTCGTTAATTGGATGTGGTTAAGTGACCTAAACTTAACCAATCTAACTCGTTAAATTGGATGTGGTTAAGTGACCTATACTTAGCCAATCTAACTAGTGAATTTACGAAGGTTAAGTTAACCCATACTTAACCAATATAACATGAAAACATGATAAGGCTAAGTCACGAATCACTTGAATACGCTTGACCGATTTGACTCGGTAATTTGACAAGGTCAAGTTAATTTATATAATTAACCAATCTAAAATGATAATTAGACGAGGTTAAGTTATGGATTGCTTAATATACTTAGCCAACTTGACACATGGTTTGTAGGGTTAAGTCTTGGACTTGGATACTTAGCCAATTTTGACATGGTTTGTAGACGGGCTAAGTTATGAACTTAAGTGACACTTAAGCCATTAGATAAACCCTAATTCGGAGGATTAGGTAAATAACCATAGTTAACAAGGATTATGGAAATAAGGCTAAGTGGTAAACCTTAGTTAAGGGAAACTAAGTAATAATTCTTAGTCAAGGAAATTTGGACCATTTCTTAGATAGATTAGTAACCCGATACGTTAGGTCAACGTTTAAGTATGCGTGTAGGAGAAGGCTATCTGATTTAGATAAAGGCTCCAACGAACTGGGTAACGAAGCAGCGGCTTCGGGGAACGTGAGGATATTCTTGGGATCCCTCTGTGAGCTGCCAGGTCATTATACTAGGCTCACGAGAGGTTGAGGTCTGCGGTAGAAGAACCAAGAATATGCCTTGGTTGCTATGCGAGCGACCTAAAGACTGGGGTGGATAGCAGTGAGTCGACGAATACATAAGGTGCCCGAGATAGCAAGTTCGTCGATCATCTACCATCTTGAGTCAAGCGTGTACGTACGGAAAGGCAGGGAACACCCAACAGACCATAATTGCTATCTAATTATGGGTGAGGTAGGCCGTAGGATGTGGGCTGGCCGGAGTGTAGTTCTCATGCAAGATTTTCTCTTGTGTTGCCTTTCACTAGTTGAGGGAGGGGTCTCGTGGGACCATAGCCACGTGTAGAAAAGCAGACCTTAGTATCTGCATCGGCAGATAATTCTAAAGCTCCCGACCGAGTCCTGTATTTCTTGGTTTGCCCTGTAACAGGACTCGGATGGCACGATGTGATACATGTGCATACAGTTATAGAAAAACGATTCACGATGAATGCGTGGGAAAAAGGGCGCGGTTGAGGGTTAGCGTAATCCCTAGTGGCCTAGGTGGTTTAACCCAAACCGAAATACGAAAGCGTGCAATAGGTAAGCGTAATCCCTAGTGGTGCTAGGTGGCGTAAGTCCTAGTAGTTCAAACGATGATTCATATGGAAGAGCCTAGCTAGAACAAGGGTGACAGTCCAAACGATTTCAAGGATAATACGACATGAGGAAGCCCGTACGAGGTACGGCAAAGGACTGAACTTATATACATGGAAAGAAACATATGATTTGAGTAACCTATATATGCGATATATTAGGTTGACATGGACCATTACACGATTTTGAGTAAGGGACATTCATGGTTAACACATAACAAGGCTGGGATACTAGTACGGAGGGTGCAGAGCAAATATACATGTTAGAACCAGGAAGAATATACGGAATAGATACCGTGGGATGTTAGACGGGGTAGATACCTTGGGATAGTATACTTGATAGAAGTCTGACGATATGATACCTTGATTTATCATGACACCGTAGTTTATCATGATACTTTAGTTCAGTAGTTTATCCTGTTATTTTGATTTAGCTTATCTATCTTGTTATCATGCTCATGTTCATCTCAGTTTCTCATGTCAGTTAACTTTACTAGTTTCTATACTAATAGTAGATAGGGCTTACTCAGTCTTTTTGACTGACCCGTTTTGTTTCGCCTCTTTTCTTCCGTTTCCCCCCCAGGTTACAGGGAGGAAACAATGCTATTTAGTTCGGACTTCTTCTGATTGAAGGCCATCATGGATGGCTTGGACTTCTCTTGGCTATGGCTACTTTACTGTTTTTACTTGGGGAATAATTTATTAAAAAGTCTTTATGCTTCTTTACTATTGCAAGACAGGTTTTGATGTACTCTGATGTAAAAGGCTTTAGACCTTATGTATTCATGTTATGAAAGATTGATTTTACTTCCGCTATTTTATGTGTTCTGTCTTGTGATATTTCTGTGCATGTTTACCAATAATGCCCCCTCTAAAGCTAGTGCATTCCCTTGCGAGTGACCCTAGCGGAGGCGGGGTGTTACATTTGGTATCAGAGCAGAAGGTTACCAGACTGGGCAAAAGTTTTTAAAACCTTCTGAAAACTATTTGAAAAACCGATTACAAAGAAGCATTTTTCAAGAAAAGTTTGTTTTAAAAAGGCTATTCCCCAAAAGCTATTAGCACCATCCTTTGATTCCTTGATTAAATCTCGTTTCCTTTCTTTTCTCCATCCGTGGTCACAGTAGTTCTCACTGTGACTAATCTTTGTCTAGCCACGTAGGTGTTTCCCGTACGATGGAGGTGGTTCTCGAGAGACCCATTGTCGTGTGACAAGAAAGGATAATAAGAGTAAGGATAAAGGATACCAGCTTAAGGATAAGCAACTGTTGTTAGGGCTTAGTCCATCAAGGAGGACAAGGACAAGATCAGCGGAGAGGGAAATAGTACGCTCCCATCTCTAGGGTACCTAAAAGAAATGGTGCCGTTTCTGGTAAAGGTTTAGTCGTTCTTTTCTATCATCCCGTCCAGACTTTGCCTTGATCATCGTATCATTTAAGTCTGCTTGGACAGTTGAGTCTCTGCACCTTAGTACTAGCATAGAAGAGGATCCCATTTTTGTCCCAAATCTTGTTAGAGGATCGGTCCATTTATTCATGACTCGTTTGGATTCGAGAGTGCCCATGTTTTTGGAAGCTATGGATGGATTCTAGGGGTAAAGTGGTTACCCAGTAAGGGATACCATTCTCGGTTTTAGAAAGAGGGTGGTTGGATTCTTGACTTGCCTTGGTGATACCCTCGAAGTCTCGTGTAACCCTTTTTGGGTTCTGGTTAGTTACCTAGAATCCCGGGATGCATTTGTTGGTAATCCGTTCAAATAGGATTCGCCGCTAAGGCGGATGGTTCGTTTCGATTATGCATGAGTTATGGGAATCACCCTAGTAAGAACTCTTGGCAACATGGATTGGCATCGGAAAACGAGATCCAGAATTCACTGGTGAATTTTGGAGAGCTTGCATGAGTACGCAGATATGTTTGAGCCAAGCATACTAGGGAAAGAATAAGTGAAACGAGAGGCGGCAGTGAAATGAGTTCCACTCACACCTTGGAAATAGGAATCAAGAAGCTACGAAATCGCGAAGTTAAAGGACGGTCAAGGCACAATGGAATTGAGCTCAAGGAAATACGACTTTGATGGTCAAAGACTAGATACGCGCATGATATCTCTTTTTGGGAGTATATCCTTGATCCCTGTTTTCTGTAGAGCTTACTTGTAGGCTATCTTTTGTGGACATCCTCTTGGTCCTATTTTCTGTTACAAACCCCATAAGGAGTTTGTCTTGTTTATCTTCTCGACCCTGTTTCAGGGAATCCTAGGTAGAACCCTATGGATGTAAACATGTATTTGAAACATGTTATGATTGATATGGTTGCAAATGGTTGCAAGTGGTTGCTCGTGGATGCGCGAATACATATTAGATACTAGCTCGACTCGGTCACATTTCATATTGCATATGCACAAGTATTTATACTTGTTTATGGATGAAATTGAATGTGTTATCATGCGGTTGTTGCATATGAATGAATGGTTGTGCACGCATATAGTATCTATATGACTAGGACTATTTGCATACATGTTGGATTCATGGCACAATACATATTTTTGCATTAGAAAGATTATTCAGGCCTGATCATTAGCATTAGCTAAAGAACATATACACACACGTTTTGCATATATTCATACAGCATTAGAAATCATCTAAGGACAATGGTTGCTTGTGGATGATGTTTTGAGTAGATGGATGATGGATGGTAGGATATGTTCTTCCTAACTTGGAGATTTCGGGGACGAAATCCTAAAAGGTGGGGAGAATGTAACAACCCGTATTTTCAATAACCTGTTATAACATAAATGGAGGCAGAATTAAACTGTAAAATCTGAATCAAGGGAAACGGGTTATTCCATTGCGTTCGTCTCGGAAAAATACGCGAAATAGAGTCCAAGTTTTCGAAAATCGGAGTCCGTATGACCAAGATATGGCCTCGCGAAGTTTCACGGAAAATTCCCAAATTAAAGTATACTTAATTAAGTGAAATGGGTTGCGCAAAGAAATATATATATATATATTGATATATATATATAATTGAAAATTAAATAAATAAATATGCAAAAATGTTCAAAACAGCGAATTGGGAGAGGGGAATAACCGAACCGGCCGATTTTTGAGGTCGACCCGAGCCCGCTGGGTCGACTAGGGGTTAATCCAGGGTGTTTGGCTGTCAACCCGTGGGCCGATTCGCTCAAATGCAGATTTTGCATTTGGATGGTTCTCATGGTTCATCTTTAATCTAAAGGCCCTAAATGGTTCCTACACTTGACTTCTTCCCCAAGACATGCTTTGATGGCTTGGATTGAATCTAGGTTTAATCCTATGGCCTAAAACACTTGCCTAATCTATAAATAAGCCCCTAATCCTCTCATAAACCCTCATTATTCACTCATGTAACTAAACTATGGCAAAATTTCTACTCTCATGGCCTCCACTCAACTATCCTAGCCTCCACTTCATTTCTATGAGAGGTTTCATGATCATGAGAGTGTTAGAGAGTCCCTATGTTAGTATGAGAGCTTCTCAAGTTGATTCCAAGGCAAAAGCTATGATCTTTGTTCATAAAGATGGTTTTTTTAGTAATTTGGTGCATCCATCTTTGGGTTTTTGGGTGATGGCATGCATAGGCTTCATCATAAGCTTTGGTTTAATCGATTTAGGCCTTCATAGCAAGGTAAGCCCTTCTCCTACTATTAGATATGAACTTTAAACTTAATATGACATGTCGTAAGTGGGTTTAAACATTAGTATGTAGCATGCTATCATCTTATGCAAGCTTATAAAGTCATTACCTTGGTCTTGTGGTCATAAAGCTTCGACCTTTATGTTGAAATGTTGCATTATGCAACATGAGAACCCTTATAACCTTCATGTCAACTTGCATATGAAGCCATAACCCTTATGTGAGGTCATATGCGAGTTACTTGTCATCATTCCATGTTGTTTATCACCATGATTCGCTTATGTGCCAAGTTTGGGTTTATGCATGTTTTTGAGGCTTAACAATGGTATATGCAAGCTAATGAACACATTTGTGCCTCATTCGCCACTATGATTAATTTTTGGCTTAATATCCATCTTTGTCATGCTTTTGCCAAGTCTCTTCTTTTAATCCATTACGTTGTTGCGAACGTATATGCGAGTTTAAAAGCGTTGGGCTATGTTATGGGTAATTTCTAATGGCATGAAAATACAACTTGAAAACATGACTTGAAATATAACATGAAAGTTGACATGTAAGTATGCATAAAACATAAGCTTGGGAATTTACTTATTAAGTTAGGTCTACCCTTTGGGAATTTACCTATTAAGTTAGGTCTACCCAAATGCTTGAAAAACTTGTAACATGTTTTGAAAACATGATGAACATGACACTTAGATAATGTAAGTGTGGCCAACTCGAGGTTGGGTTGAGTTTGCAACATAAAGCTACCCGGAACCGACCGGCCTAACTAGTAGTTGCAAACAATAGGACCCAATGTGAGAAGTTGGTCATTTTGTGCTTGAACCCGAGGTTAGACCAGGTTGTGGTGTAAAGCTACCCGGAACCGACCGGCTTAACTAGTAACCACAACAAAGTCTAATGTGAGAGGTTGAGGTGCATTAAGTAATTAATGCCACATGATAGGGTTAAGTTAATTTGATTAATGACTCTTAACCAAATATGACATGGATAAATGGGTTAAGTAAATTGATTAGGCTAATGATACTTAACAAAACATGACAAGGTTGGGTAGGTTAAGTAATTTGATTTGCCTAATGACACTTAACCATTTTTATACGACTAGTGGACGGGGATTAAGTTAACCAACACTTAATCAATCCAACATGATAAATTGGCAAGGTTAAGTAAGTTTTCTTAATGACACTTAACCAAGAGATACAGTTAATGGATGGGGTTAAGTAATTAAGACTTAACTAATCTAAACACGGTAATTAGATGGGGTTAAGTAATTGACACTTAACTAATCTAACCACGGTAATTAGATGGGGTTGAGTAATCCACACTTAACTAATCTAAACACGGTAATTCGATGGGGTTAAGTTAAACACTTAACCAATATAAACTTGGTAATTCAATGGGGTTAAGTAACCAATACTTAACCAACTTAACGTGATAATTTAATGGGGTTAAGCAACTTATACTTAACCAATTATACATGATGATTCGATGTGGTTAAGTGACTTAAACTTAACCAATCTAACTCGTTAATTTGATGTGGTTAAGTGACCTAAACTTAACCAATCTAACTCGTTAATTGGATGTGGTTAAGTGACCTAAACTTAACCAATCTAACTCGTTAAATTGGATGTGGTTAAGTGACCTATACTTAGCCAATCTAACTAGTGAATTTACGAAGGTTAAGTTAACCCATACTTAACCAATATAACATGAAAACATGATAAGGCTAAGTCACGAATCACTTGAATACGCTTGACCGATTTGACTCGGTAATTTATCAAGGTCAAGTTAATTTATATAATTAACCAATCTAAAATGATAATTAGACGAGGTTAAGTTATGGATTGCTTAATATACTTAGCCAACTTGACACATGGTTTGTAGGGTTAAGTCTTGGACTTGGATACTTAGCCAATTTTGACATGGTTTGTAGACGGGCTAAGTTATGAACTTAAGTGACACTTAAGCCATTAGATAAACCCTAATTCGGAGGATTAGGTAAATAACCATAGTTAACAAGGATTATGGAAATAAGGCTAAGTGGTAAACCTTAGTTAAGGGAAACTAAGTAATAATTCTTAGTCAAGGAAATTTGGACCATTTCTTAGATAGATTAGTAACCCGATACGTTAGGTCAACGTTTAAGTATGCGTGTAGGAGAAGGCTATCTGATTTAGATAAAGGCTCCAACGAACTGGGTAACGAAGCAGCGGCTTCGGGGAACGTGAGGATATTCTTGGGATCCCTCTGTGAGCTGCCAGGTCATTATACTAGGCTCACGAGAGGTTGAGGTCTGCGGTAGAAGAACCAAGAATATGCCTTGGTTGCTATGCGAGCGACCTAAAGACTGGGGTGGATAGCAGTGAGTCGACGAATACATAAGGTGCCCGAGATAGCAAGTTCGTCGATCATCTACCATCTTGAGTCAAGCGTGTACGTACGGAAAGGCAGGAAACACCCAACAGACCATAATTGCTATCTAATTATGGGTGAGGTAGGCCGTAGGATGTGGGCTGGCCGGAGTGTAGTTCTCATGCAAGATTTTCTCTTGTGTTGCCTTTCACTAGTTGAGGGAGGGGTCTCGTGGGACCATAGCCACGTGTAGAAAAGCAGACCTTAGTATCTGCATCGACAGATAATTCTAAAGCTCCCGACCGAGTCCTGTATTTCTTGGTTTGCCCTGTGACAGGACTCGGATGGCACGATGTGATACATGTGCATACAGTTATAGAAAAACGATTCACGATGAATGCGTGGGAAAAAGGGCGCGGTTGAGGGTTAGCGTAATCCCTAGTGGCCTAGGTGGTTTAACCCAAACCGAAATACGAAAGCGTGCAATAGGTAAGCGTAATCCCTAGTGGTGCTAGGTGGCGTAAGTCCTAGTAGTTCAAACGATGATTCATATGGAAGAGCCTAGCTAGAACAAGGGTGACAGTCCAAACGATTTCAAGGATAATACGACATGAGGAAGCCCGTACGAGGTACGGCAAAGGACTGAACTTATATACATGGAAAGAAACATATGATTTGAGTAACCTATATATGCGATATATTAGGTTGACATGGACCATTACACGATTTTGAGTAAGGGACATTCATGGTTAACACATAACAAGGCTGGGATACTAGTACGGAGGGTGCAGAGCAAATATACATGTTAGAACCAGGAAGAATATACGGAATAGATACCGTGGGATGTTAGACGGGGTAGATACCTTGGGATAGTATACTTGATAGAAGTCTGACGATATGATACCTTGATTTATCATGACACCGTAGTTTATCATGATACTTTAGTTCAGTAGTTTATCCTGTTATTTTGATTTAGCTTATCTATCTTGTTATCATGCTCATGTTCATCTCAGTTTCTCATGTCAGTTAACTTTACTAGTTTCTATACTAATAGTAGATAGGGCTTACTCGGTCTTTTTGACTGACCCGTTTTGTTTCGCCTCTTTTCTTCCGTTTCCCCCCCAGGTTACAGGGAGGAAACAATGCTATTTAGTTCGGACTTCTTCTGATTGAAGGCCATCATGGATGGCTTGGACTTCTCTTGGCTATGACTACTTTACTGTTTTTACTTGGGGAATAATTTATTAAAAAGTCTTTATGCTTCTTTACTATTGCAAGACAGGTTTTGATGTACTCTGATGTAAAAGGCTTTAGACCTTATGTATTCATGTTATGAAAGATTGATTTTACTTCCGCTATTTTATGTGTTCTGTCTTGTGATATTTCTGTGCATGTTTACCAATAATGCCCCTCTAAAGCTAGTGCATTCCCTTGCGAGTGACCCTAGCGGAGGCGGGGTGTTACAATAGGTCTAAAAAAGTAAAGCAAAACATTAGCGTTACAGACTATGGAAAGAATTTAAGTGATCAGTTGTAAAGTTGTATTCAAGCAACCTTGTGCAGCACTCAGTATCAAAATTTGTACTATATACATGTCTTAATTTGTACTATATGCATGTCTCACTATATTTCTCTTTCTTTCCTAAGATTTGCGGATATAGTTGAAACTTGAAACAGTGAATTCGCTAGAAGCAAGATCTTAAAGTATAGGATCAGAGGTGCAACTATTGGACATTATGAAAACATGCCAAAAATAGATATGGACCTAAAGAGCTAAAAAAAACCTATTTATAACATAGTTGAACATACACAAACATATACAGTATACAAAACAGACTTGAGTAAATTGTCAACAAAAGCGTTTGCACGAAAGAAGAATACAAGATTATGTTTAGTAGTTAAAAACAACATGGTTTCAAATGGACATAACAATAAAAAACCAAAGGAGACTACTTAAATTAACTTATATAGGGTTACTGGATTACCAGGTTGAAGCTTCCTCAACTTCTGGATTTCAACAATGTAGAGAACATACAAAATCTACCTATTTGTCTATCTGCAAAAAGATTTTCAAAGATGTATGAAAAGGAAATTAACATGTTCCTGCTAACATAACCCAAATGTTTAAGAAACGAGTAAGTACATCAAAGCAACAAATACCTTAAAAACTAAAACAAAGAGTAACAAAATGGTTAGTTAATGGTGGGAAGAGAACTTCTTTTGGTAAAAAATTCTTCTTCATTCAATTGCATTTCCTAGATGCTTATTGTTACCCTTCAAAACAAACTACAAATCTGAAGCATGCATGTGTAATGATATTTCTAATGTGTTAAACATTTTAAAAGAAGATCATTTGCATAATGGAGTGGAGTAGTTGCATGATCACTTACTTTATATGCTAAAGCAACATAAAATTACTATTCATAATTAGTTTGATTCAATCAAAAAGAGAATATAGAGGAAAAAATACATATCAATGTTGTCAAGGACAAAAAATTACTAATTATAAGAAAGCATAGATCTGTTATCTTTCTTTTAGCTGAATTTACATGCTCAGTAAGTCGGATTTAAGGGTTGCATTATTGATCCAGCTCCTAAAAAAAGTCTTCATGTTGGACCTCCTACTGAATTTCTAGGCATTTACCATTTATAATTATTTGGATCCACTCAAAAAGTGATGTGAGAAAATACTGATCAATATTATCAAAGATGAAGAATAAAATCACTGGCTATGAAAAAACTTAAATTGTTTATTGCCTCCCTAGCTCCTAAACAAAGCCTACTATTTGGACATCCTATTGAACTTCTAGGTATTTTATTGGCGGTTTGAAGTTTGATAGGACTTGGTCAAAAACCAAACTACGTTTCTTGGTCAACATGGCCTAACCTTAAAGCTTTTACTATTCTTATACATTTCATATCAGTAATCAAATAGATCGGAAGAAGCGGTTTTAATTTTAAATTGAACTTAAAAAAAAATGAAAAACGTACCTTTTCTTATCTTGCTTTTTATGCATATTCTTTAAACATCAATAGAAGATAGTTGTAAGGAAAATGACAAAAGAATATCCTTGATTTCAACAGGGAGCAGAAGATAAAACAATTGTATAATGCATGAATTATTAACCAACCACTAAACATTGAAGAAAAATTGGACTATATCACTGTTTTCTGAAATCAGCATTTACCAGATCTAAATTCAAAATCTACAATTCTCAATGGAGACTGGCATGTAAAGTTACTTGTACATACAAAAGTATATTCCCAAGGTTTCAAACGTTTGACAATGGTGTATTTCTTACGCAAATACTCTAAACATATATAATTAATAATGAAAAAGCAAGATAAATTAAAGATATTTTCAGTAGGTTAATAATATTTATAGAATTGATTCCATTAACATGCTAACTATTGATATCATGCCAGGAAGAAAAAATGATTAGTCGTACCAAATCATTATTGGTAGAGGACTACTGCTGAAATTCAATGCAGCATACAAGGCAAAGAATGACTACCTATATAATAAAATTCCTTAGGTTTTAAGAGTTGAGACAAAGAACAGTTAGGATTTATTCTGGATAAAGACATCAAATCGTTGAAAGTACTCCACCTCCTAACATACTGACGCTGTTGGCTCAGTTTACTTCTCCGCTGAAAACTAGATTTCGTTTTTCTGTAAAATGCTTCCTCCACTTGCCCATTCCATCCACTCACCCAGTATTTCCTTTTACAATAAAACCACACAGACAAAACGCTGTAAAAAGTCCACTTATTTACTGATGCTTTTTTAAAAATCACGAAATGGTTACTAGAAGATGAACAAAGATTCAAAAGCACGTTGGGATTCAAACATAAATTGACAATGGATGCTAAAAAAATGTCCACGTTTTCGCTGACATAACTTCATTCAACAAGTTACTCCCATATTTATGTCTTCAACCTGCTTCCCCTGCTAATCGCTTACCACACACGATGACACTACCGCTTCTGCCATTACCCATTTGTTTAGGCTTCATTGAATTATTTCAACTCATCATCTTCTTTATTCAAAAACTTTAATTCAGCTCTTAGATACCGCTGCCATTTACCTTATTATTTTATTCTTCTTCTACCCTCCATTTTTAATACATGTTCTCATTTACTCGTTTTTTTTTTTTTTTTTTTTTTTGACATGAACTATTTGAGTGAATACCTATACGCAGTGCTAAACTGTATTATTAACTATGTTTGCATTTATTTCTTGTTTATCTTCAAAGTTCAAAGGTGTATCAAAGTTCAAATGTGTTCCAATACAAAACTCAAAACACCAAAAAAACATACCCATCCCAGCCTCTGGTCTACACAAAGCATCACATTAGACATCCTACATACCAATCGAAAAGGCCAAACACAACTATGACCGAAAAACATCAATCCAGATAAAAAAACATAGCAAAAACAAAATCTAAATTCTTTAAAACACTACATTTTAGAAAATAAATAGAATCTTACTAAAATGTAGTGTTTTAAAGAATTTAGATTTTGTTTTTGCTATGTTTATTTATTTCTGGGTTGATATTTTTTGGCCATATATAGTTGTATATGTTGGCCTTTTCGATTGGTATGCAGGATGTCTAATGTGATGCTTTGTGTAGACCAGAGGCAGGGATGGGTATGTTTTTTGGCGTTTTGAGTTTTGTATTGGAACACATTTTGTCATTATTCACAGTAATATTTATTATATGTAGTTTATCTCCAATTTTTACATCATTTCCACTATCTATATGAACTGTTTGATCGAATAGGTAAATTTAAGTGCCTCAACTATCTTCAACATGATTATTAAAAGGAAACAGGCATTCTGTTTGGGTCTGAATTAAACTAATATGAGAAAAAAATAGATGGCATGCATTTTGTTTGGGTTTGATGAGTTTTTGCTTGTTATTAAAAAGATACTAACAATAATCTACGTCATGTCATTACTAAAATCTTGAAAAAATGGAAGTGGTTAATTCATGCATTTCTAAGAGAAAATAAAAGCATGAAGCATACAAAAGACTTGAAAATGTAAATAGTAACATGCCAAGATTTGGCGGCGAATGGCATCTACATCGGATGGATTGACCTAGCAAAAGATAAGTCAATTCCAATTCAAAGTCATCATTTTTGTCGTGCATTAAGGATGGTTAGATATGTCTTTTATGTTCTGTAGAAATGGTAGCAAAAATATTTAGAATCACATTAAGGACATGCCAGTAGATGTAGGGTGAATAATAGCCAAACTTTGTATGGGATCTGACTGATAGAAGAATAAAACTATAAGAAAACGTTAATTTATGAATCTACAAATAATACTGTATAGTAAAAGACCTTTTCGTAATTTAATTCTCATGGAGGTTCTCGTACACCTAGTTAGATAAATATGTATCATACGTATTGTGGTTGTGCATAATTCATGTTACTGTCAGTTGCCAGTCACCCACAATAGCTGAATTAACAATACATAGATGATAAAATAGGCGGAATTATATTGATAGCCACAAAAGAATATAGTTTAATTGAAGAAAATAAATATGGATAACAATGAGAGTTAGAATAATAATACAAAATCAATTTATCTTTTAGTGGTACTTCCCATAATTACTGGTTTGCTAAGAAGTAAAAAAGGTCAGCTAGATGACAGCTAGGCAAGCATTGGTATTATGAAAGAATAATAACAGTACACAGAAGTACAACTTTAACATGTGAAAATCAGTTTAGCAAAGATAAATGCTATATAAAAAGGATGCAACAATGCAATCAATAAGAAAGATGTAAGTGTGTTATACTTACATATCTATTAATTGTGAAACAAATATACAGTTTTTGATTATTTATTTTCTCCATTTTAAAAGTAGCATCTTTAGAATATGGAAGTAAATTTATAATTTGCATTTTTTAACAGTATGATTTTATTCCAAAGTTGAAGATGATATGAACAATCAATTAATTTCCTTCAATTACTTACGTAGTATTCAAATTGTAGTAAAAAACGAACATCATATCTAAGCTGATATGTTAATTGTCCTGCATGCATGCATGCAACATTAATATTTACACGAAATTAGGTGATATAATATTAAAACTATAATTATGTTTATGCGTCTGTTATCACTAGTTAACTTTGTCAAGTTATGTTAGCTCAATTGGATTAGAAAACCAAATGTTAGCAAAGTAGAGTTGATATGGAAATTGCTATACGCATGCTTATTTATAGTTAAGCCAATAAAAGAACACCAAATGATGTAAAATTCTATGTCCATGGGGGCAAGTATATAATTTAGGGGTAAATTTTTGTCAAACCATTGGGTGAAAGGTAGCCAAGCAGTAGCCAAAAATGTTTCCTAATGGAGACAATAACGTCAAATTCACCATCTTTATCATAACACATACATGGAATGAAACATAGAATACAAATAGTGCAAGAATATTTATCATAACACATACATGGAATGAAACATAGAATACAAATAGTGCAAGAATATTTAGCACAAAATCCGTGAAATAATAAAGGAAATAAATCAACTGAAAAACAGAGGATGACAATCAAACTATAAACTAAGGAAAGAAAAGCCGTTATTAGTGAAATGATTGTGTGAATGATTGCATGCTACACATTACCTTTGCGACTGCAAATTTATCATTTGAATCACCAAGGATGCTACGTGGTGAAGGATGATTATGATTTTCGAACTCATCGATCTTTGCACCGCAGCACCAGTAGCCAAATTTTACGTTCTGAATCATTGGTTTTTGTCTTATTATTAATAAGAAACGAGATAGGAAGGAAATAACTACCTATGAACTTCAAATAGCAGGAATGTGCCTGCTCATGCTTTAATACACCTTTGAACTTTTAAGAAAACCAGGAAATAGATGCAAACGTAGTTAGTAATACAGTTTAGCACTGCGTATATAGGTATTTACTCAAATAGTTCATGTCAAAAAGACAAAACAACTAAGTAAATAAACATGCTTACAAATTCAATTATTTTTACATGGTTTTCAATTACTTTTGCCTATGTTTGTTAAATCAACTATCTTAGCAACCAAAATAAGAAATGTAAAGTCTACACTGATAGAATTTGGAAAAATCGTAAATTAATTTACATATTTCACCTGCAATCAAATTTTCAAACCTTTAACAGATGGATATTCATTAAAAGTGGAAAGTATTTGTCCAAAAACTACTAAAACAGGGCCAGACTCATTTCTAACAATGCAGAAAATGGAAGTTTAGTGTACCTATCAAGCAGCCTTGATGCTGGGAGTTTACTGTACAAGTTTTCTAGGTAATAAGCAGTTGTTCTTGTTTGAATAACTGCGGGTTACAACTATTATATATACCAAGTAACTTCTTGTATTATTACACTGACTTACTGACATCATTTTATATGTGAGAAATCCATGAGTGAAATATTTCGCAAACTTAAATTACTTATCTTTTAAGTTAGCACACATCTGACTTTCACATCTGAATTGTACAACACAAATATGAGCAAACAAATGCTCGCAAACTGAAAGTTACAGCTATCAAAATGCTACTGAAATTATTGACAAAACGGAATACTCAAATTATTCACAAAACCGACCCCATTAAACTATTTATCTTAGAACAATAACCAACAATCATTTTTCGAAAATAAATCACAAAAATAGGTCCAATTTTTGAAAGGCTACCACAATTATTCACAAAACCACCGGAGAAAAGATTCAACCATATATAAATTACCTGAGAAACTGAATAGATGAGGAGAAAGCTGACAGATCAACGATGAACCGATTGCAAATTAAAAGTCGGTGGCTGCAGAATAAGGAGGAAGAAGAACCCTAGCAGGTTGCGTCGAAAGATTTGGGGAAATTTTGTTAAAATGGTTCAAGGATGAAATAAAAAAGTGTGAGTGCGTCAATAATGTAAAGTTCCTATCTCATTCCGCTAACTTGAACTTAATTACAGTAGCACCAAACGTTGTAACGGTTATAACCATTATGATTGGTTATAACAGTAATAATTGTGACTAATTAATAACGGATATAACTGTTACTACATGAGATCGGTAAACTGTGACAAAATGGGCTGTTTGGTGTAGTGCATCTCATGGTGATAGCAAACATCAAACATAGCAATCATCCTCACATCACTCACTTAGTGCGTAAAGCATACAATATCCACTGCTTTGATCACCAAATCCATTGGGGCCATAACGTTAACTCCGCCGACTATTGCTATGACCATACTTCCCTGGTCTATAGTCAATAACCCTACCCAGTCCACATATCTCTGGCTCTAGGTTAAGGGCCAACTAGTCCACACTTCCCTGACTCTGGTTCGCCTACATGCCCCCTCTCTTCATCAGTGAACCAAAGTTATAGATATCGATAACCCCTTGGCACATGTCCCACGGCAAAGCCCAACTCTAGAAGTTAACTCATTGGTTCCTGTCAGGATCCTGGGTAATAACTTCTAATTTGGACTTCCTTTGCATCTCGGGTTTTGGTTAGATTGTAGTTGATCTTCAGAAAAGTTCACAATTTTCGTCGTGTGGTAGAAGTTTGAGTCTGGTTCGGTTTGGAGTCATCATCTTGGTTCGGGACGTGGTCCTCATCAGGGTCGGTTCGTGGCTCGTGACCCCCCCCCCCCCCCCCCCGGTTTGTGACCCCACCGGTTCGTGACATACTCCCTTCATGGATCGTGAGCATACCCCCTTCAGGAATCATAAGCAAACCCCCCTTCAGGAATCGTCAGCATACCCCCTTCAAGAATCGTCAGCATACCCCCTTCAGGAATTCTGGGTGGTTCGTGAGGCACCTCCTTCAGGAATTCTAGGCGGTTCGTGACCACCCCCTTCAGGAATTCTGGGCGGTTCATGAGGCACCCCCTTTAGGAATTTTGGGCGGTTCATGACCACCCCCTTTAGGAATTTTGGGCGGTTCGTGAGGACCCCCTTCAGGAATTCTGGGCGGTTCGTGACCACCCCTTCAGGAATTCTGGGCGGCTCGTGACCACCCCCAGGCCACCATCAGGAATTCTGCAGTTTTTTCCTACGAGCTAATTTCGCCAAAAGACGGCGTTTTCAACCATTTTAACTTTCCTACGACATCACAAAACATTCCAAACAGCAGCAACGACATATAGAATCAACCAAAAATACCAAAAGATCAAACATACCCAAAAAGAATGATTTTCCACTTAATCCCCTTAAGCATGTTTTAACTATAAGATTAGCAAACTTAATCCAAATTAACCCAAATTTTCACCAGTGACATAAAATAATATTTTAGAATTTCTAAATATTTTTTCAGATTTTTATGATGCATAATTTCGCTAATTATCACTAATCACCCCTAATTAGCCGTAATTAGTGAATAAAAGTGCAAATCACTCACCTTTGCCACAAATATATTTCAGATCTAGAACTCTAACAGATTTTGGTCAAATCCCTATGAGTTCCAGCAGTTTTATCTCTGGTTGATGTAAATCTGACTTTATTTGGTGTAGTTTTGCTTAATTAGCGATTAAACGGTGATTAGGAGGTAGTTTAGAAGGTGGAGGCCATTACTAGGTTTGAGGAAATGAAAGTGGCGGCTGAGAAAATAAAATGAGGTGCTTTCCTAACTCATTTCAGCCTCCTCATAACCCTAATCCCGAAATGGGTTATGGGCCCATCCACTAATTAACCTATTAATCCCGATTAAGCTGTTTTTCACACTCCAAACCTTATTTCAGGCATATCTCCCAAATGGTAAGTCCGTTTTATCAATGTGACCACTCTACGGAAAGGTAAACCATCATCTGAATCCAATGAAAGTGGTTTCATGTCAAAACTCCTTACCAATCAAAAGTTGTAGGCGAAACAAGATTCGATAGGGGCAAAATGGTCATTTAAAATTCGGCAAAAAGCATGAACATGGGAATTGACCCCAATAGTCTTTTCCCAAAGTTACAAGACCCTGCAACTTCGTATGAAAATGAAATAAATATTCTACGATCCTTCGATGAGTAGAATGCGGGTCGTTACACTCTCCCCCTCTTAAGTAATTTCGCCCCCGAAATTCCTCAACTAAGAAAACAAACAAAGGGTCCCGCATGCCTACCAACCATTTGCAACTATCAAACATACATAATAAACACAAAAAATCTATCCTAGCATGCGGAATAACTATATCGTAATTAAAATCTTACCAGTTATAATGTTTTGGATACGACTTTCTTATGCTTTCCTCGGTTTCCCAAGTACAGTCATTCTCATTATCGCCCCACTGGATCTTGACCAGTCTCACCGTCTTCCTTCGAAGTTGCTTCGTATCATGTCCGACAATACGAATCGTTCTGTGGCTCCCAACTGCCTCAGATTCCACCTCAATATCACCAACTGATCTAGTGAAATAGTCATATCAGAATAATGTACGAACTTCCTTAACTGGGAAACATGAAATACGTTGTGCACTCCTGCCATCTTGTCAGGTAATCCAACTTTATATGTTAAATTCCCAACTTGTTCGAGAACTGGAAATGGACCAACAACCCTTGGTGCCAACTTACCTCCCCTACCAAATCGAATCACGCTCTTCAATGGAGAAATCTTGACGAATACTATGTAACCAACGGAGAATTTCATTTCTCTTCGCCTTTTATCAGCATAACTTTTCTGCCTATCTTAGGCAACCTTCATTCGCTGTTGGACAACCTTGATCTTATCCGAAGTTTCCCTTATTACATCTGGCCCAAGCACAAACTTCTCACCAGTTTCCAACCAACATGATGGTGAGTTGCACGGTCTTCCGTACAAAGCTTCAAACGGAGCCATACCAATATTGGACTGATAACTGTTATTGTATGCGAACTCAACTAGATTCAAATGGTCATCCCATGACCCTCCAAAATTCAATATGCAAGCTCTCAAGAGATCCTCTAATACACGATTCACCCTCTCCATTTGACCGTCGATTTGAGGATGGTACGCGGTACTGAGTTGTAACTCTGACCCTAGAGCCTCTTGTAAGCTCTTCCAAAACCCACTAGTAAATAACGGATCCCGGTCACTCACAATATCTTTAGGTACTCCATGAAATCTCACTACCCATTTCATATACAGTTCTGCTAACTTAGCTGCCGTTCTATTCGACTTGACTACTATAAAACTTACACTTTTGGTCAATCGATCCACAATCACCCAAATACTATCATGACCCGACCTAGTCCTTGGTAAACCATCAATAAAATTCATTGAGACTTGTTCCCATTTCCATTCTGGAATTTCTGATGGTTGTAACAAACCACTAGCCTTCTTCTGCTCAGCTTTAACTAACTGGCAATTCATGCACTTAGATATAGGCTTCCCAACGTCTCTCTTCATCCCGTCCCAGTAGTAGGTCTGCTTCATGTCTCGGTACATTTTATTACCACTGGGATGTATGGTCAGCTTTGAGTGATGACATTCTTTAAGCACTTCATCTCTCAATCCATTCACATTGGGTACAACTAGTCTCCCATTCTTTCGAAGCCATCCCTCTTGATCAAGCCCATACCTGTTCATCTCCTCACCGTCGATACCCATCTCCATATTAGAGATGATTTCCAATAGGTTAGGATCGTCCCTCTGACTAGATCCAATCCGCTCAACCAAAGTCGGTCAATGTGACAAATTCTTCCATTTGTTTGATATGATGCTCCTCTAGGTTCTTTACATTTTTATGCTTTCTAAGTTTCAATTTTTTTCCCCATACGAGTTTCTTTGGATCTTGGCTCGATGTCGTAGTCATCTACATCCAATGTTTTTGATTGTTTCATTTTCTTTTACCTGCAGATGAGAATAATATCACATATATCAGCAATATACTGATGGAAAGTAGATATTTGGAACATTATTACCATTAAAAATTATTACTATTTTTTTTACCTTTTTGCTTTTTTAAAGTTTATTTTTTCTGCTTCTTTTGCTGCTCCTCCTCCTGGTCCTCATCATGCTCCTTGTCTTGCTCTTGTTCATTGTCCAGCTACTGGTCTTTCTCGTGCTATTTTTTCTCTTTAACAACCTCATCATTTTTTTCATCATAATTACTCTCCTCTTTATCTATTTTCATATTATTAGTCTCATCAATATTTGAGTAGATGCACACAAGCATGCGACTATTATGACTAGTTGCGCACAAGCATGCAACAATTCTGAACAGATGCACACAAGCATGCAATAATTCTTAGTACATGCGCCCAAGCTTACAATAATTCTGAAAATACGCAAACAAGCATGCAACTATTTTTTAATAATGTATTTCTTGAAACTATATATTGTGTACATTAATACCATCAGAAACTTTTATTATTTTTTACCTTTTTCCTTCTGTTCCCACTCGTGGTCTTTCTCGTGCTCATTCTACTCCTCCTCCTCTTGTTCCTTCTCATACTGCTTGTCCTTCTGCTTTTCCTCTTATTCCTTCCCATCCTCATTTCCTTCCTCAATAATTTTATGATCTTTCTCGCCTTTTTCATCGTCATTCTTCTCCTTGGAATCTATCTTCATTCTTGAAACGAATTGCTCAACCACCTTCTTCTTCTTCTTGCCCTTGTCATGCTCATCTCTCTTCTCCAGCTGCTTATCCTGTACATTTTCCTTCTCCTTCTTTTTTTGGTCTTTTGGTTTTTCGGCATTACCATTATCATCGTCTTCATCCTCAACAACTTTATCAACATCTACCTTCTAAATGCCTCGTGAACTATTGTCATCAACTTCTTCATCATCATCATCATCATTCTTCTTCTCAATATCTACTTCCATGTTATCAATCTTGTCATTACCTTTGTCTTCATCATGATTTCTGTCATTTTTTTCATCATTTTTATCGACCTGGTCATTCTTCTTCTCTTTGTTTTCTTCCTCTACACTATCAGTTTTCTCACTATCTTGATCAACATTCATTTCATCATGGTCTTGGTCTTCATCCTCTCCACTTTCATCGTTATCTTCACTGTCTTTATCAATCTCACCTTCATCATCTATTAATCTAAATTGTTCTTCTCTAGCATCTTCTGAAGATGTGTCAGCCTCAAGTTCATAATTCTTTTTTTAACCTTAAATTCTCCTCTTAAAGCTGCCTATTCTCCAATTTCAGTTCTGTTATCAATTCCTTGAAAAAAAATCCCTTTTTTTATAAAAAGCTTCGTATTCTTCGTCCTTTTCGATGCTTGTTTTAACAATTTCATTTCCTTCCCTTGTAAATCCTTAAAAAAAAGCAACAACCCTATTTAATTAAGCAGGCAAACATTTGTTCTTACATAGGTATCTAACTGGAAAAACTGCACAAATGTGTGGAAGTATTCAAAAAATATGCAAAAGTGTGCAAATATTCAGAAAATATGCATATAATATGCAACTATAAAAAATATTTGCATATATATGCTATTATTCATATTTTTTTTACATATTCAAATGTTCAACATTTCAGATTATTTGCACATGAGTAAACAAGTACTATGAATATTTGCACACAAATAAGCAACATTTTTTAATACATGTATAAAGCATGCATCCCAATGTCTGCAGATATGTATTCAAATATTTTTTATATTTGCATATATTCATGAAGCTATTCTGAAAATTTATTATGACAATTAAAAATGATATAGATTTATATGACTCTTACTGTGTTGTATGTGACATTCAGTAGCATTGATGGCTTCAGCATTGTTATGTCCCATTTTCCAGCCAATGCATATATTTCGTTGTATTCTGATTTTGATGTTTTTAAAACATACGTTTTTTCACAAATCCACAACTGCAAAAAAAAAAAAAAAAAAAAAAAAAAAAAAATCTATGAGTAAAACGAGCAATTATTTGATAAGAAATTTGCTAATAAGTTTAAGAATATTACCAAGAATAGTGTCACGCAAGCATTAATCTTGCGTGGTGTCTCATAGTATTTTTCCACTTGGCTAATAAGATGGTGGTGTACAGTTTTCGGCTAAGATATTGTCATTACTTTTTGGTCGCACACACAATATGGTATCAGCGTCCGAGGTAAAGTGTAGTTAGGACTGGATACAAGGGAAGTCATTGCTAAGTACAGTTGTTCAAGTTTTACTGTGTCATAACAAGACGCCGCTGACTCTTCTTTGATTGTAGAGAAAATTTGTCTCTCTTTCTTCTTTTTGTTTATTGTAGCTTCGTCTTTAAAGCATCTCTATACAAATGAATTAAATTTTTCATCATTTTTATCTTCCTTTCTTAAATGGCCACTGGTTTTTATCATCTTTCCTTCCATCGGAGCGGCCAATAATTTTGCAACATCTTCTTCCGTAAATGTTACTATCAAATCCCTAAATTGAAAGTATTTTAGATTTTTCTTGTAGCTTTTGATTATGATGTCTAAAGTTGTAGAATTTTTGGTAGTCTCTGATGGGGAAATGACACCATCAAATATCGTGTCTATAAATCCATCAAGAGGCAATTTTTGAAGATATGACGTATGCTCTCTTGTAAATAGTTCGTCAGCCTTTAGCTTCTCTACCAAATCTACAAATGATTTCAGGTTATTTCTATACACTTCCTCTTTCTTGCCAAACTTTGGTTGCTCTTCAATTTTCTGTTTTTTTTAAATATGCGTGGAAGTTGATGCTTGTTTTGTTGTAAGTAAAGCTTTTTCTTATTCACTATCTAATGCATCAATTTTTCCACCATAGGTCTGTGCAATAAGAGGTAGAAGATTTAAAAATAACTTTGACAAAATGTATATATATCTGAAACAATCAACTGACAAATGCACACTTGCATGCAACAGTTCTGAACAAATGCATATAATCATGCAACATTCAACCGATAAATGCACATTTGCGTGCAACAGTTGTTAATAAATGCATAGAATCGTACAAAATTTAGGAGATATATGCACACTTGCATTTAACAAATTTGAATAAATGCCTACAGGAATGCAACAATTCTGATAAAATTCATTGATTTATGCAACTATTTTGTATAAATTCATGGATATATGCGACTGTGTTGAATATATGCATCCACATATGCAAATGTAATGAATATATGCACGTATGTGTGAAATTTTCTGAATATAAACAAATGTATGCAAATGTACTCGGGTGATAAATGCAATAGTATTCTCAATACATGAATACAAAAATCAGCTAATAAATTCACACAAGTGTGCAAGTATTGGGAATAAATGCATACAACTATGCAAGTATTCGTAATAAATGCACTCAGGTATGCAAATATCCTTAATATATATACACAAGTGTGCAAGTATTTTTAATAGATGCAAACAAGTGTTCAAATTTTCTGTATATATGCACTCAAGTGTGCAAATATTTTGAATAGTTGCAAAGAAGTCTGCAAATATTTTGAACATAAAAACACAGGTTTGCAAACATTATGTATTGTTCGAAACAAGTTTGCATATGTTCTTAATAGAAGCACACAAGTTTGCAAGTATTCTAAATAGTTGCACAGAATTTTGCAAATATTTTGAGTTGTTGCACACAAGTGTATAAATATTCTGAATAGATGCACACAATTATGCAAGTATACTGGACAGATTCACAAATTTGTGCAAATATTCTTGATAATAGCACTATGGTGTGCAAAGGTTCTTAATAACAACACAATTGTTTGCATCAAATTTTATTAATAGAATACAATCATGAAATAATTCTTCACACAATCATATTAGCATGCAAGAATTCTTAATAACAACATACAATCTTGCATTTAATTTTAATCACAACATACAAATATGCAAGTATTCTGAGTAATAGCATACTATTATATAATTATTCATAACAGCAGCATTTTTTATTAATAGCATACAATTATATAATTATTCTTAAAATCATCATAAAATAATGCAGTAATTCTTAACAATATTTTAATAGCAAGCATTAACTCTTACTAATATCTTACAATCTTGCAAAAACCCTTTTTAAAATAATCTGATCACAAAATAATTCTTCAAACAAGCATATCAGCAAGCAATAATTTTTAATAGCATCATACAAGCATGCAATCTATTTCATTTACTCTTAATACAGTATAATTATGCGTAGATTATTAATGGTGGGAGAAGAAATAAAGAATTCATGATTATACCTTCGTTCTCGCCATATCATTTCAAACAATGAAGGAAACAACAATGATTTTGATGTTTTTTATGAAGATCGACACTAAATTGATGATAATCGGCTGTCAGTTTCTAATTTTTTTGGTTGAACGACAGTTGTAAAAGAGGGTTTAGATAATTGAAATTATTATGAATCGTGGTTTTAGGGTTTTGTAGAGTCGGAAGGTTAAAACTGGAATTAGTTGACGCGCGATTCAAATCTAGGGACCCAATTTGTAATGTTTGTATGGCTGGATTTTTAATTAATTTTGAAACTTAATAAGGATGTGTGCTTAACGGAACCTTATATATTCATCGATTTAGCCATATTAAGAAATTACTGGAGGATCAAATCAAATCATGCAGTTGGGGAAATATATTTGGATAATCTGAAAGTTAATTTTCTTAATCTCTAAGCAACATGGAAATTAATTTTTCTACATCTCCAAGCAATCCTTCATTGTCAAGTCTATTTAAATGAAGTAGTTTTATCTTCATTTGTATGCAAGTGTGTAAGAACAATCCACCATCATTCTTTTCTCAATTTTGTAATCTTTTTTCTTCATTAATGTAACAACCAGTATTTTTGGAGCCAATTTAAAATTTTTATTTTTAATTGATTTTCATAGAAATTAAATATTTTAGATAAATTATCTTGAGAATAAACAACTTAAGATTTATTGTAATCGAAGTTAGAACATATAAATATAAAATTTAATTAAAACAAGCTTGATATGGCACGGTAGTTTGTAAATTTGATTTTAAACTTTGAATGAATATATAAATTCAATGTAAATCAGAATTTGATAAAACAAGAAACGTTGAGATGTTTTGAATTGTAATTTTCTAACGAATATATGAAATTGAGATTTCACTTTATAAATTGTAAGTTATGTCTAAATTAAAATTTAGAATAGTCACCATGGAATTTAAAAATATTTTTAAAAGGTATATATAGCCCGTAGAAAACTCACTTTTTGCATATGGATGAATTTGAACTTGAAACCACTTCCACTGAGTTCAAATTGTTGTTTGCATGTTCGAAAACTATAAGCATCGATACCTTTGGAGTTGGAGAAATTTTAGTCTTTTTCATTGGATATAAGACCAAAATATCACTTTTTGCATACAGATGAATTTGGGCTCGAAACCACCTCCAATAAGCCCAAAATATCGTTTAGGAGTTCGAAAAGTATAAACTTTGATATATTCTAAGCTTCGGAGTTTTGGCACTCAGGTTGGGGCTTGGTTAGCCAACCTAGCCCAGTCACTTAAGAGCTCCATCATGCCTCTCCTCTTCATTAGTTCATTTTCACTTCAAAGAAAATAGAAAATGGGGGAGGGAATGGGAAATTAAAATTCCCTAAGCCCTATTAATAACTTCACACATCTCCCTTGTGTTTAGTTGTATGTCAATCGATTGATCGACAGACTGTTGTAAGCGCTGTTTAATTATTTAATGCTTATACAGTTGCAGATTACATTCTGGATGTGAATTGGATGTTTAAGAGTTGTTTACCACTATTTATGAATATAAGCGATGTATGGAATCCATATAATATTGAGTCACATTCCGATTCAGAGTATATATGAATATTTTGATATTATATTCAGTGAAGAAGCAAAATATGATTTTGATGTCCGATTTTGGATGGACACAAAATATTAAAGATTTGTTTTGATGTCTGATTTTGGATGGACACAAAAAGGAACTGAAACGAATTGAAATGGTTTTGGTAACCATAATTTTTCCAACGTAAAAATTGGAATGGATTTGAATGGAAATAATCTTCGCAATATTTCGATATTGGATTCTGTGATTATACAGATATTGTTGAGGAATTCGGAAGGAACTGAAATGAATTGAAATGGTTTTGATGTCCGATTTTGGTTGATCTTAAGAATCCAATTCAAGTCCATGACGTGTGCAAATCCATGGAAAATCTTTGGTAAGCTCCTCTCCATCTTGTTTCCTCTTCAATTTCTTATGATTTCCTAAACCTAATTTCTAGGAAATTTGTGCATTCATGTTCATATAGAGGATTCGTGAGTAAACTTGGAAGAGAGGTTGTTTTAGCTTGTCATTGGATCGAATTCTTTCCTATAACCATCAAAGGTGAGAGATTTGTGAATTCTTAGTGTCTATGCCACAAGCTATTAGCTTGTATGGTGTAATTTAGAGTTCATTTGAGTTTGCATATGGATTGGTTAGATAAGTATACACTTTCTGGTTCATTAGTTTTAGTTTCATTGAACCGAAAATTGTGATTAGAATTGTCCACACAATCTAATTCATATGCTATGAGTTGTTACTGCGATATTGTGAAGCTCCGTTGTCGCACCAGCAAGTTCCTAAGACTTCACAATTCGTTATATTGGGTTTGATTTGCTTTGGTTTGGAATTTAGTCCACTTTTGAATTTATAAGCCGAATCATTGCAAATCTCTTATATGAATATTTGTGTATGTGAATTTGGGTGTTATAAGTTGTTTCGGCAAGTCTTTGAAGCCTCATTTGCATGTACATAACATCATAGGTCTTTGGGCATTTGTCGATATCGTTTTGAATACGTTTTCAAGGCTAATTGTGCTTAGGAACAAGATTCAGAAGTCTGAATATTTTGGGGCAGACGTCTGACCTGCTCCAAATAATTATGGAATCAAGCAACAAAATTCAGATGCCTAAAATTTTTAGTTCAGACGTCTGAATTATAATTCATACGTCTGACCAAAAATTTTAGACGTCTAAATAGCACAAAAATGAACTAAATCCTTGCTAGTTCAGGAAACATTTCATTCAGATGTCTGAATCTTGTTTTTGAACTGTTGACCGGTTGAGGCCACAGTCAACAGTTTAGATCCATCCAGGCTCTTTCTCGGCCGAGTTTCGGCCCATTTCGACTTCGTTTGTGACTTGTCGGTTTCACTAATTCACATATTTCGGCAGCTCGATTCTTGCAAAATGGTTTTTGTAAATCATCAATTAAAGAATGACAGAGTGGCAATCAAGGTGAGGATTCTCTCACTCAAACTATTTTTACAGTTATTATAGTTGTGACTAAATATATATTGATTGTGTGTGATTGCAATATTTATTTGGTGATTGATGGATGTTACAGTTCTAATGTTATCATTATTAAACTAAACTGTGAAAATAGTATATGAGTTCACATGGATTGTGATGTAAACCCCACACGGGTATTGGGACGATAATTTTACACAATTCCCAAGTATGCAAATAATAATCATTGGATGTTGACTGGAAACCCCACATGGGTCTGGGGAGGATAATAACTTCACACATCTCCCTTCTGTTTAGTTGTATGTCAATTGATTGATCGACAGACTGTCGTAAGCGTTATTTAATTATGTAATGCTTATACGGTTGCAGATTACACTCTGGATGCGAGTTGGATGTTTAATAGTTGTTTATCACTATTTATGAATACATGCGATGTATGGAATCCATATAATATTGAGTCACATCTTGATTCAGAGTATATATGAATATTTTGATATTATATTCAGTGAAGAAGCAAAATATGATTTTGATGTCCGATTTTGGATGGATTTAAAAATATTAAAGATTTGTTTTGATGTTTGATTTTGGATGGACATGAAAAGGAACTGAAATGAATTGAAATGGTTTTGATAACTATAATTTTTCCAATGTAAAAACTGGAATGGATTTGAATGGAAATAATCTTCGGAATATTTCGATATTGGATTCTGTGATTTTATGGATATTGTTGAGGAATTTGGAAGATACAAATATCGTTATTCCCAATACGATATCCGTTGATCTCAGAATTTGATATTTAGGATAAGTCAATATGATTTCTATTTAGAGCCTTATATTTAATATCATATTGGATTTTGGGTTTGTCGTGAATGGTGTCTTCAGTAACATTGTTCTTAAACCCGGTTGAGAAAAGAATAAATCTTTTAATTATGATTTAAGGAAGTTTTCTAATTAATAAATATAATTATAATTCAATGGAAGTTGATTTTGGGTTGATTTTGAACAATGTTTTAAACGAAATTAGTTCTTAAACCCGATTAAAAGCGAAATTAAGATTTGGAATTTATAAATCTTTATTCTAAGATTTAATGGAAATTTTCCAAAGTAAAGTTTTCCAATTTAATAAAAGAAATTGGAATTGAATGGAATTCGATTTAGTGATAATCGAGATGAGCTTCTGAGAAGGAAGGCGTTTACTATTTATGGAATTTAAAAGGCTTTGTCGTTATTCTGTTTATAGTATTAGTCCGATACGGAAATTTATATCGATTCTATACTGTTATGATTTCCGTGAAGATCCTATTTTGATGGAAGAGGATTTTGGGTGTATTGTGAACTGTGTTTTAAGTGACATTGGTTCTTTAACCCAAGTAAAAGCAGGATTAGTTCCCAAAAAGTTGAATAATCATTAAGTAATGATTTTGGAGATTAAAACTAAGTAGAGTTTAGTGAATCTTTAATTAGATTGAAATGGGAATGAGGTAAGAAAATTTACTGAATTCAAGAAATGATGAGAATGGAGAACCGCCAGTTTTACTCCATGCGATAGTTAAATCTTTAAATAGATTTGAAACGCTGAATGGTAATTAATTTTACCAATAACACAATGGGTGTTAAATATGGAGTACTACCAGTTTTGCTTCATGGGATGAATAGAATGGGATTGGGATAATAAAATTATGATCACTTTGGTATGGCTCGCTAATCCCGACTAATTGACAAACCTTAATTTGGTTTAAGTTGAGAAAGGATATTAAAAATCTTTCGAAATGATTTCCAAGAAGATTTGAATAAAAGAATATTCTAGATTGGAATTAGGCATATGATGTGTTTTTATAGCACTTGATTATAAGATACACGAGTTACTCGGAAAGACCGGGTTTAACCCATTCTGAATAACTGTTACAACAATTAAAAGTCGACGATAAAGACGGTGATTAAAGACCGGAGATCTTCACATCGTTTGGATGATTACCGATGACTTGATTAGGTTGTACACCCAAGACGAGGTAATAAGTGGTGATTACCCAGACGTACTTGGAGATCGATCGGATATGCAAGGACCTCTTTCCTGTATTGGACATATGGGACGACGAATAAGGTGCCTCCAGTTTCGTTCAGAACGAGAACGGACTTGTAAATGGATTATGTCTGACATTATATTTCGTTCTGTATTGATTGATTTCTATTAAATATGTATATGTTTGGTGGCGGATGTAACGACCTACATTATACGCATCGGAGGATCGTAGAATATTTATTTCATTTTCATATGAAGTCATATGGTCGTGTAACTTTAGGGAACGACTATTTGGGCCATTTCCCATATTCACGATTTTTGCTGATTTTTAAATGATCGTTTTTCCTCGGGCGAATCTGGTTTTGCCTATAACTTTTGATTGGCAAGGAGTTTTGACCTGAAATCACTTCATTAGATCCGGATGATGGTTTACCTTTTCGTAGAGTGGTCATATTAATCAAACGGACTTACCATTTGGGAGATATGGCTAAATTAAGGTTTAGAAGGTGAAAAACAGCTTAACCGGGCCAAATAGGGTGATTAGCAGCTAGGCCCATTGGGGGATTTCAGGATTAGGGGTATTTAAGGACTGAAAGGGACTAGAGAAACCCTTCTTTGTCATTTTTGCAGCCGCCACTTTCACTCCTTCAACCCTAGTAATGGCTTCTACCTTCTAAAAACACCTCTAATCACCTTCTAATCAAGGATTAAGCTAATCAACATCAAATCAAATTAAAATAGCATCAAATCAGAGTTAGAGCTGCTATGTTGCATAGAAATTCGACCCAAATCAGAAATATTTTTAGATCTAAGATTAATTTGTGGCTAAGGTGAGTGATTTGCATTGTTCTTCACAAATTACTGCTAATTAAGGGTGATTAGTGCTAATTAGAAAAATTGTACATGATTAAATTCTAGAAAAATGTTTAGAAATTCTTAAATATTATTTTAAGCCTCTGTTAGAAATTTGGGTTAATTTGGATATGTTTTGCTAATCCTATCATTAGTTATGGTTAAGCATGATTAAGGGGAAAATATGGGTTTAGGGTATGTTTGATACATATTAACATGTTAGATTGTTGTTTTGGTGTTTATGGTTGATTATGTATGTTGCTATTACTGTTTGGAATGTTTCATGATTGTTTAGAAAAGTTAGAATGGTCAAAAACGCCGTCGTATGGCGTAAATAGCTCGCAGGAAAAGTTGTAGAAAATAATGCAGAGTCCCGTTCGTGAAGCACCTGTCGCTCACGACCCGACCCCTAGGATCGTGCAACATCCTCACGACCCGACCCCTAGGATCGTGCATCACCCTCACACCCTGACTCCTAGGATGGTGAAGTATCCTCACGATCGGACCCCTATAATCGTGTAGTATCCTCACGACCCGACCCCTAGGATGGTGAAGTATCCTCACGACCCATCCCCTAGGATCGTGAAACACCCTCACACCACGACCGTGAGGAAGATGGAGAACCCTCACACCTCGACCGTGAGGAAGATGGAGAACCGTCACATCTGGACCGTGAGGAATAGGGTGACCCCTAGGATGGCGAGCCAAAAGACCACGACCAAGATAGGGATCACAATTGGATCCCACGACCCGAAGGTGGTCCACGATCCGACCACGTGTCACGAACTGGAGCAGACCACGAACCGAGCCTTTGTGTCAGGAGTCACGAGCAGAAGGAGGAACCGCGAGCTGTACTTGGGGTGAACCACGAGCCGAGGAAACTAATCATGAACCGGAGCTTCGAAGCACCATAAGTCGATATGGAGGATCACGAACTGAACTGATGGACGGACGAGGATGATGTCCAAAACCCGAGATGCAGTGGTAGTCCAAATGAGAGGTTATTACTCAAGATACTAAAGGGGACCAACGAGTTAACTTCATGAGTTGTACTTTGCTGCGGGACGTGTGCAAAGGGGTTATCGACATCCATAACTTTAGTTCACCACTGAGAGATGGATTAGTGGCTATGGATCTATGCAATGGAGTCATTGTGACTCCATGGAGAGAAGTGATCGTGCAAAGGATTGGGTGATCGGGTGGTGGATATTGTATGCTTTACGCACTAAGTGAGAGATGTGAGGATGATTCCTATGTTTGATGTTTGCTATCACCATGACATGCACACCCCCATATTACTTTTACACTTTATGTTAGTATCACCTTAGAGTATTGTACATCTTGTTGTGCTAACTCTTTGGTTGCAGGTCTAGGTTCTGGTATGATTGGATTATACCTGTTATTATTATATTTTGTTGCTTATCGCTCATACCAGACTTTTATCTGACCCAGAGTTTAATGTCTCTTCTTATTACTCTGGGTGCTCCTAAACGAGCAGACTAGAGATAGGTTAGGTGGTATGAACGAGTAGCTGTCCGGAGACGAGCAGGAGGCTTCTACGTATTATTTACATATAACTCTCTGTGTTGTTGCTGGTCACTACTTTGGGTATTAATAGTGTACCTTTCCTTTCTTTCTTTAGAGATAGCATTTTTAAAGTTGTAATAATGGTTTGGATCATAAGCTGTATTTTGGATTCCGATGCTATGATGGTTATGGTTTAGTTTTCAGCTTATGCACTGTCTCGCCTGTTTTATGCCAAAGTTATGTTATTATTATATTTTATTCCATGCGCTGTGAGATATACTACGGGTTCCTTGTTTGTTCATAGCATCAAATTCCTTTCTTCTCTTTTGTTTTCTTTTCTTTCGACGACCGTCCCGTGCTGGTTGGACATCGATACAACGCGTTTCTTTGGAAATGTCGGCTGGTGCGGGGCAGGCCATCACATTTGGTATCAGAGCTCTAGGTTGCATAGTTAACCTAGGAGAAGACATCAGGGAGAGATAGTATACGTATATGAGAGCGCGTACTTGTGATTTTTTTTAAAAGCTATATATATGTATATATACTATTAGTATATCTAAGGAGGAAGTCGCACTGCACTGGCACGACATTGAGATGGTTAATCGTTTTCTCTTTACAGACTGAATGATGAGCCGATATACGAGGAGTATAGGTTCAGAAGAAAACAAAAGGGATGTTCCTGATATGAGGATGATGTTTACTACCTTCATGCGAGAGATGCTTAGGATGCTCGGGGAGCAGTTCCTAATGCTGCTAATGGTGGTGGTGCAGTAGTGTAGGCGCCTAGGGTCGATTTCGCCAAGCTTAATAAGGATTATACTAGTCTTGGAGGGAAGCCGTTTCATGGAACGGAGTCGGCTACGGATGTTCAAGATTGGTTGGATAGTTGCGAGCGCATCTTCGAGGACTTGGGAATCGATCATGCCATGAAGAGAAAGTTAGCATCGCGTCAGCTTCAAGGACGATTCAAGTTGGACTTGAACTCGTAAAAGAAAAATGGTTGTTCATTGATCTTGGAGATGCAACGAATAGAGAGACAACTCATGTTGGACTTTAGATTTTTCAGTAATGGATACTCGAGACTGGGTCTGAGTATGTGGGTAGCTCTTCTGATGAGAGTACCAAGAAATCATCTATACTTAGAGTGTTCTAGGCAGACTCGAAGCAGGGGTATCTGGGGACGCCCGTTACCTTGGATCCTTTGGACATGATCTAGTTATCCTTGGAGGATAAACGTATGTTGGACGTATAGTAGTACGTATGGAGGCAGGGCTTCCATTAGCCTTAGGATTGGTTGGACCAGTCAAGTAGGCATCGACGTATGTATGGAGGCGGTGCTTCCATTAGCCTTGGGATTGGTTGGACCAGTCAAGTAGGCATCGACGTATGTATGGAGGCGGGGCTTCCATTAGCCTTGGGATTGGTTGGACCAATCAGGTAGGTATCGACGTATTTATGGCTTTAGCAGTTGATAGATAGGACATGTTTGGTGGATGCTATGGTTGCTATATTTGTTCCTATTTTTGTTCCCTTGAGTAGACTATCAGCTCTAGGATTCTGGTAGTAGAGAATGAAGAGATGACGGCATACACGAATGCCTATGCTATCGGACTAGGTGCGATGGCTGATGCATTGAATATGAGACATGACAGTTTAGATGCTATGTTTCTTGAATGGAAGCAATTGGAGTATATCGTGGGATATGATCTCAGAGTAAGTATGGATTGGATCCATAAATGTTAGCAAGTTAGACGATCAGACCAACTTTGATTGAGCGGATTGGTTCCAGACAGAGGAACGATCCTAACCTATTTGAAATCATCTCCAAGGTAGAAATGGATATCGATAACAAGGAGATGAGCAAGTATGGACTTGATAGAGAAGGATGGCTTTGAAAGAATGGGGGACTAGTTATACCCAATGTTAATGGATTGAGAGATGAAGTACATGAATTGCCAATTAGTTAAAACTAAGCAAAAGGAGCCTAGTGGTTGTTACAACCGTTGGAAATTCTCAAATGGAATGGGAACAAGTCTCAATGGATTTCATTGACGGTTTACAAGGACTAGATTGGATCATGATAGTATTTGGGTGAATCGTGTATTAGAGGATCTCTTGAGGGCTTGTATATTAGATTTTGGTGGGTCATAGGATGACTATTTGCATCTAGTTGAGCTTGCATATGATAATAGTTATCAGTCCAGCATTAGTATGACTCCATTTGAGGTTTTGTATAGAAGACCGTGTAACTCACCATCATGTTAATTAGAAACCGGTGAGAAATTTGTGGTTGGACGAGAAGTAATAAGAGAAACTGCAGATAAGATGGCGGGAGTTCACAACGTATTTCATGTTTCCCAGTTAAGGAGGTTTGTGCACGGCCCTAATGTGAATATTTCACCAAATCGGTTGGACGATATCGAGGTAGAACCCAAGGTGGTTGGGAACCACAAAACGATTCGTATTGTCGGAGACGATACGAAACAACTTCGAAGGAAGATGGTGAAACTAGTAAAGTCCAGTGGGGTGAGAATGAGAAAGACTGTACTTAGGAAACAAAGGAGAGCATAAGAAATTCGTATTTAGAACTCTTTGCCTGGTAAGATTTTAATGGTGATAGTTTCTTCCCTCGTTAGTAAACCGCATGCTAGGATAGGCTTGTTGTGTTTATTATGTATGTTTGATTGATTGCAAATAATTGATAGGCATGCGGGAACCTTAGTATGTTTTGGTTAAGGAATTTCGGAGGTGAAATTTCTTAGGGGGAAGAATGTAACGACCCGCATTCTACGCATCGGAGGATCATAGAATATTTATTTCATTTTCATACGAAGTCGTATGGTCGTGTAACTTTGGGGAACGACTATTGGGGTCATTTCCCATATTCATGATTTTTGCAGATTTTTAAATGACCATTTTACCCCTAGCGAATCTTGTTTTGCCTATAACTTTTGATTGGTAAGGAATTTTGACTTGAAACCACTTCCATTAGATCCGGATGATGGTTTACCTTTCCGTAGAGTGGTCACAATAATCAAACAGACTTACCATTTGGGAGATATGGCTGAATTAAGGTTTAGAAGGTGAAAAACCTCTTAACCAGGCCAAATAGGGTGATTAACAGCTAGACCCATTGGGGGATTCCGGGATTAGGGGTATTTAAGGACTGAAAGGGACTAGAGAAACCCTTCTTTGTCATTTTTGCAGCCGCCACTTTCATTCCTTCAACCCTAGTAATGGCTTCTACCTTCTAAAAACACCTCTAATCACCTTCTTATCAAGGATTATGCTAATCAACATCAAATCAAGTTAAAATAGCATCAAATCAGAGTTGGAGCTAGTGTGTTGCATAGAGATTCGACCCAAATCAGAGATATTTTCAAATCTAAGATTAATTTGTGGCTAAGGTGAGTGATTTGCATTGTTCTTCACTAATTACGGCTAATTAAGGGTGATTAGTGCTAATTAGCAAAATTGTACATGATTAAATTCTGTAAAAATGTTTAGAAATTCTTAAATATTATTTTAAGCCTCTATTAGAAATTTGGGTTAAGTTGGATATGTTTTTCTAATCCTATCATTAGTTATGGTTAAGCATGATTAAGGGAAAAATATGGGTTTTGGGTATGTTTGATCCATATTAACATGTTAGATTATTGTTTTGGTGTTTATGGTTGATTATGTATGTTGCTATTACTATTTGGAATGCTTCAAGATTGTTTAGCAAAGTCGGAATGGTCAAAAACGTCGTCGTATGGCATAAATAACTCGTAGGAAAAGTTGCAGAAAATAATGCAGAGCCCCGTTCGTGAAGCACCTGTCCCTCACGACCCGGCCCCTAGGATCATGTTGCATCCTCATGACACAACCCCTAGAATCGTGCAGCACCCTCACACCCCGAACCCTAGGATGGTGAAATATCCTCACGACCCGACCCCTAGGATCGTGTAGTATCCTCACGACCCGACCCCTAGGATGGTGAAGTATCCTCACAACCTAATCCCTAGGATAGTGAAGTATCCTCACGACCCAAACCCTAGGATCGTGAAGCACCCTCACACCGCGACCGTGAGGAAGATGGCGAACCCTCACACCTCGACCGTGAGGAAGATGGAGAACCCTCACACCCCGACCGTAAGGAATAGGGTGACACCTAGGATGGCGAGCCAGAAGACCACGACCAAGATAGGGATCACGAGTGGGTCCCACGAACCGAAGGTGGTCCACGATCCGACCATGTGTCACTAACTGGAGCAGACCACGAACCGAGCCTTGGTGTCAGGAGTGACGAGCGGAAGGAGGAACCACGAGCTGTACTTGGGGCGAACCACGAGCCGAGAAAGCTGATCACGAACTGGAGCTTCGAAGCAGCACTAGTCGATATGGAGGATCACGAACTGAACTGATGGACGGACAGGAATGATGACCAAAACCCGAGATGCAAAGGTAGTCCAGATGAGAGGTTATTTCTCAGGATCCCAATGGGGACCAACGAGTTAACTTCATGAGTTGGACTTTGCTGCGGGACGTGCGCAAAGTGTTATTGATATCCATAACTTTAGTTAACCACTGAGAGATGGATTAGTGGCTATAAATCAGTGCAACGGAGTCATTGTGATTCCATGGAGCAAAGTGATCGTAGCGAAGGATTGGGTGATCGGGTGGTGGATATCGTATGCTTTACGCATTGAGTGAGAGATGCGAGGATGATTGCTATGTTTGATGTTTGTTATCACCATGACATGCGCACCCCCATATTACTTTTACACTTTATGTTAGTATCACCTTAGAGTACTGTACATCTTGATGTGCTAAGTCTTTGGTTGCAGGTTCAGTTATGATTAGATTGTACCTGTTATTGTTCTGTTTTGTTGCTTATCGCTCATACCAGACTTTTGTCTGACACAGAGTTTTATGTCTCTTCTTATTACTCTAGGTTCTCCTAAACGAGCGGACTAGAGACAGGTTAGGTGGTATGCACGAGTAGCTGTCCGGAGACGAGCAGGAGCCTATTACATATTATTTACATATAACTCCCTGTGTTATTGCTGGTCACTACTTTGGGCATTAGTAGTGTACCTTTCCTTTCTTTCTTTAGAGACAGTATTTTTAAAGTTGTAATAATGGTTTAGATCATAAGCTGTATTTTGGATTCCGCTGCTATGATGGTTATGGTTTAGTTTTCAGCTTATGCACTGTTTCGCCTGTTTTATGTCAAAGTTATGTTATTATTATATTTTATTCCATGCACTATGAGATATACTACAGGTTCCTTGTTAGTTCATAGCCTCAAATTCCTTTCTTCTCTTCTCTTTTCTTTTCTTTCGACGACCGTCCCATGTTGGTTGGACATCGGTACAACGCGTTTCTTTGGAAATGTCGACTGGTGCGGGGCGGGCCGTCACAGCGGAGAATTTATTCTCTTGCTTAACACCTTTCTCTGAGACGTACGAGCTTAGAGGTTATATATTGATAGATATCAGTTGTATGATATGCATTGACAATGTGGCACGTTAAGATGTGAATGATCAAGGCTTTTGTTGAAAAGAAGGGCCTTGTGGATGATGACCAAAGCACGGCTTTAAGTAGCATAGCTTTGTGTATAGCGTTAATTCGCAAACCTCACACCCTGGTATGAGTCAGAAACGGGATAGGGACCCAAGGAGTGCATGCGTTTCTTTCTAACTAGAAGTGGTGTCATGGTATGGAGCCCAGACATTTTTACTTATGTGGATGATGGATTGCGAGGTGCCTCGGATATGATTGGTCGGCGTATTAACCATTTTAAAGGTCTAATGGGACCGGGAAACATATGTTCCGGAATAATTAATCCACTAAAGTAAGTGTGGACCAGCCTTGGAGGATCCGGGGGATCGCCAGCGTCCGAGCCCTGGGTCATCTTGCTAGAGGTGATCCGAGTCAGTAAGGAGTACTTCCCTTGTCTTGATTCATGATGGTAATCCAATTTCCAATACGACATTTTTCGGCTTTAGATGTAAATCTATATGGCGACATAGTGGGATGGGGCGCTCATGCCATCTATGATTGATATAATTATATTTGAAGTAGATTTTGCACTTTGCACTTATAGTAATATCAAAATGATTTGTTTTAAAACATACCAAGCATGTTTGGCTATTATAAGGTAAAATTCTATCCTCTGGTTTGCGTTGCATTGTGTGATGGGACCTGAGTCTTATAATAGCTTCATTTTTTGAAAAGCATTGCGTTGTTTTATTTTAAGCTGAGATTCATGAGGAGTTAACCCGTTCCGTGTTATACGGTGTGGTTCCATGATTTCCGAACTTTTAAAGTAAAGATTTAATAAATGTTTTAGTTCTCACACCAGTCTCATGACTAACTCAGAGTTTATTTTTTCTACCTAAACTCTGGGTGCCCATATTTTCCACATAGACAGCTAGTAGTTTTGGTTTGCGTTGATATTTCTTTTCACAGGATCCTTGATTAACAGCTGGAGCTATATTCGGAAAGCTTTGTATCCGTGTATTTCTTTTAGTTATTGTAGTCGATGTCTTCCACTGCACATTATAATCATGTATTATACTTTCCGCTGCTTTGTAATTTGTAAATCTCTGATATTTATTTTCCATTGTAACTTATTATTTATCTGAACTCTAATATCGTGTACTCTGATGTAAATTGCTGTAATAACAATGAAATGTTTTGTTGTTTGTGTTCTGATGAGTCGTGTTCTCATACAATCTGCATTTTCCCGTCTCTTCGGAGGTCGGGAGAGTTCAGGGCGTAACAGTTTGGTATCAGAGTTTTGGTTTACAAAGCACGAGAACAAGACGCATTAGAGCTGAACGAAAGAATTCATCAGAGATAGGATTAGTAACATCCTATAAGAATAACTCGTTAGAGATAGGGTTAGCATACCCTAGAATGAGTTTGAAGAGTGCTATTTCTAAAAATGAGTTTTGTTTTGAAGATTATATCTTATTATAAAGATTTAAATATTATATTTGATATTGATTTGGATTATCAACTATATGAAGATTTTGCATATACGCGTCATGAACATATATTCGAAGTCTCAAGTATACTGGGTAGATATAGGATCACACTCTGGTCGCCCGGGGATAATTCTGATGATAATGCATCATCATCAGTGTTTATGTTTGAGTTTCGAAAGTGGGATATCTATATATTTCCAATTGTTGGTGTGAGAACCAAAACTTAGTTAGGGTTTATTTTGTGATTCGGCATTGAAATATGATTTTTGATTATATAAAAGTTATGTATTTGAAAAGCTAATCAACTAATTGATTGCTGGTTGTGATGCGTGATTATTAGTTTGACAAATAAAAATATTGGAACAATAAAACCAATATGAAAATGAAAGGTAAATTAAGTCAAACTGAATCAAATATTGGACTGAACTGAAAATTGATCGGAATTGGATATGTATACATGTATATATATTGAACAGGTCACAACATGGAAGCTAAGAAGAGGAATAAAATTGTCTGCCCGACAAATATGTACATATTTACTACATTGACTGAGTTTGATGATTTTATGAGTCGACTGCCTAGCCGATTGGCTTTTTTATTTTCTTTTAGAAATATAAGAGCCTATAGAGGCCATTTGTAGTTGTACCGATCAACCCGTACAAATGAGGTTATGGCGAAATTTTTCAAAAATTTAAGGCGTTAGCCAAACTTTGAGAAATTAGAAAGTTCTTAGAAACTGAAAAGTTGAAGAACTTGAGTCAAGCCTAGGCTGAGTTGGTTAAGTAAACGACCTTCAGTTCCATCTTCCTTTTCAAGGACAAAAAGATTTTAAGTGGGGGAGATTGTAACAACCCGTATTTTTGGAGCCAATTTAAAATTTATTTTTAATTGATTTTCATAGATATTAAATATTTTAGATGGACTATTTTGAGAATAAATGACTTAAGATTTATTTTAATCGAAGTTAGAACGTATAAATTTAAAACTTAATTAAAACAAGCTTGAAATGGCACGGTAGTTTGAAAATTCGATTTTAAACTTTGAATGAATGTATAGAATTCAATGTAAATCAGAATTTGATAAAACAAGAAACGTTGGGATGTTTTGAATTGTAATTTTCTAACGAATATATAAAATTGAGATTTCACTTTATAAATTGTAAGTTATGTCTAAATTAAAATTTAGAATAGTCGCCATGGAATTTAAAAATATTTTTAAAAGGTATATATAGCTCGTAGAAAACTCGCTTTTTGCATATGGATGAATTTGAACTCGAAACCACTTCCATTGAGTTCAAATTGTCGTTTGCGTGTTCGAAAACTATAAGCACCGATACCTCTGGAGTTGGAGAAATTTCGGTCTTTTTCATTGGATATAAGACCAAAATATCACTTTTTGCATACGGATGAATTTGGGCTCGAAACCACTTCCATTGAGTCCAAAATCTCGAAAAGTATAAACTTCAATATATTCTGAGCTTCGGAGTTTTGGAACTTAGGGTTAGGCTTGGTTAGCCAACCTAGCTCATTCACTTAAGAGCTCCATCATACCTCTCCTCTTCATTAGTTCATTTCCACTTCCAAGAAAATAGAATATGGGGGAGGGAATGGGAAATTAAAGTTCCCTAAGCCCTAGCTTAATCTTAGGAATCCAATTCAAGTCCATAGCGTGTGCAAATCCATTGAAAAGTTTTGGTAAGCACTTCTCCATCTTTTCCATCTTATTTCCTCTTTAATTTCTTATGATTTCCTAAACCTAACTTCTAAGAAATTTGTGCATTCATGTTCATATTGAGGATTCGTGAGTAAACTTGGAAGAGAGGTTGTTCTAGCTTGTCATTGGATCGATTTCCTGCCTATAACCATCAAAGTGATAGCTTTGTGAGTTCTTAGTGTCTATGCCACAAGCTATTAGCTTGTATAGTGTAATTTAGAGTTCATTTGAGTTTGCATATGCATATGGATTAGTTAGATAAGTACACACTTTCTGGTTCATTAGTTTTCGTTTCATTGAATCGAAAATTATGATTATAATTTTCCACATAATCTAATGCATATGCTATGAGTTGTTATTGCGATATTGTGAAGCTCCGTTGTCTCACCGGCAAGTTCTAAGACTTCACAATTCCTTATATTGGGTTTGATTTTCTTTGGTTTGGAATTTAGTTCATTTTTGAATTTATAAGCCAAATCATTGCATATCTCTTGTATGAATGTTTGTGATGTGCATTTGGGTGTTATAAGTTGTTTCGAAAAGTCTTTGAAGCCTCATTTGCATGTACATGACATCATAGGCCTTCGGGCATTTGTCGATATCGTTTTGAACATGTTTTCAAGGCTAATTGTGCTCAGGAACAGGATTCATACGTCTGAATATTTTGGGGTAGACATCTGACCTGCTTCAAATAATTATGGAATCAAGCAACATAATTCAGATGTCTGAAATTTTTAGTTCAGACGTCTGAATTATAATTCATACGTCTGACCAAAAAAATTCAGACGTCTGAAATAGCTCAAAAATGAACTAAATCTTTGCTGGTTCAGGAAATTGCAAATTCAGACGTCTGAATTTTTCATTCAGATGTCTGAATCTTGTTTTTGAACTGTTGACCAGTGGAGACCACGGTCAAAAGTTTAGATCCATCCAGGCTCTTTCCCGGCCGGGTTTCAGCCCATTTCGACTTCGTTTGTAACTTGTCAGTTTCACAAATTCGCAGAATTCAGCAGCCCGGTTCTTTCGAAATCGTTTCTATAAATCATTAATTAAAGAATGACGGAGTGTAAACCAACGTGAGAATTCTCTCATTCAAACTATTTTTACAGTTATTATAGCTGTGACTAAATATTTATTGATTACGTGTGATTACAATATTTGTTTTGTGATTGATGGATGTTAGAGTTTTAATGTTATAATTATTGAACTAAACTGTGAAAATAGTGCATGAGTTCACATGGATTGTGATGTAAACCCTACAAGGGTATTAGGACGATAATTTTACACATCGCCCAAGTATGCAAATAATAATCATTGGATGTTAACTAAAAATCCCACGCGGGTCTGGGGAGGATAATAACTTAACACATCTCCATTGTGTTTAGTTGTATGTCAATCGATTGATCGACAGACCGTCGTAAGCATTATTTAATTATTTAATGCTTATACAGTGGTAGATTACACTCAGGATGTGAATTGGATGTTTAATAGTTGTTTATCACTATTTATGAATACATGCGATGTATGGCGTCCATATAATTAAAATTATATGGTAATTGATTGATTCATATTCCGATTTAGAGTATATACGAATATTTTGATATTATATTCAGTGAAGAAGAAAAATATGATTTTGATGTCCGATTTTGGATGGACACGAAAGTATTAAAGATCTGTTTTGATGTCCGATTTTGGATGGACACGAAAAAGAACTAAAATGAATTGAAATGGTTTTGATAACCAGAAATTTTCCAACGTATATATTGGATTGGATTTGAATGGAAATAATCTTCGGAATATTTCGATATAGGATTCCATGATAATACGGATACTGTTGAAGAATTTGAAAGATACAGATATCGTTATTCCGAATACGATATCCGTTGATCTCAGAAGTTGACATTTAGGATAAGTCGATATTATTTCTATTTAGAGCCTTATATTTAATATCAAATTGGATTTTGGGTTTGTCGTGAATGGTGTCATCAGTAACATTTTTCTTAAACCCAGTTGAGAAAAGAATAAATCTTTTAATTATGATTTAAGGAAGTTTTCAAATTAATAAATATAATTAGAATTCAATGGAAGTTGGTTTTGGGTTGATTTTGAACATTGTTTTAAATGACATTAGTTCTTAAACCCAATTAAAAGAGAAATTAAGATTTGGAATTTATAAATCTTTATTCTAAGATTTAATGGAAATTTTCCAAAGTAAAGTTTTCCAATTTAATAAAAGAAATTGGAATTGAATGGAATTCGATTTAGTGATAATCGAGATGAGTTTTTGTGAAGGAATGAATTTACTATTTATGGAATTTAAAAGGCTTTGTCATTATTCCGTTTATAGTATTAGCCCGATACGGAAATTTTTATCGATTCTATACTGTTATGATTTCCGTGAAGATTCCATTTTGATGGAAGAGGATTTTGGGTTTATTGTGAACTGTGTTTTAAGTGACACTGGCTCTTTAACCCAAGTAAAAGCAGGATTAATTTTCGGAAAGTTGAATAATCGTTAAGTAATGATTTTTGGAGATTAAAACTAAGTAGAGTTTTAGTGAATCTTTAATTAGATTGAAATGGGAAAGAGGTAAGAAAATTTACCGAATTCAAGAAATGACGAGAATGGAGAACCGCCAGTTTTACTCCACGCGATAGTTAAATCTTTAAATAGATTTGAAATGTTGAATGGTAATTAATGTTACCGATAACACAATGGGTGTTAAATATGGAGTACTACCAGTTTTGCTCCGTGGAATGAATAGGTTGGGATTGGGATGATAAAATTATGATAACTTCGGTATGGCTCGTTAATCTCGACTAGTTGATAAACCTTAATTTGGTTTAAGTTGAGAAAGGATATTAAAAATCTTTCGAAATGATTTCCAAGAAGATTTGAATAAAAGAATATTATGGATTGGAATGAGTCGTATGACGTGTTTTTATATCACTTGATTATAAGATACACGAGTTATTCGGAAAGACCGGGTTTAACCCATTCCGAATAACTGTTACGACGATTAAAAGTCGACGATGAAGATGATGATTGAAGACCGGAGATCGTCACATCGTTTGGATGATTACTGATGTCTTGATTGGGTTGTACACCTAAGACGAGGTAATAAGTGGCGATTTCCCAGACGTACTTGGAGATCGATCGGATATGCGAGAACCTCTCTCCTGTATTAGATATATGGGACGAGGAATAAGGTGCCTCCATTTTCGTTCAGACCCAGAACAAACTTGTAAATGATTATGTCTAATATTTTATTTCGTTCTGTATTGATTGATTTCTATTAAATATGTATCTGTTTGGTGGCGGAGAATTTATTCTCTTGCTTAACACCCTTCTCTGAGACGTACGAGCTTAGAGGTTATATATTGATAGATATCAGTTGTATGGCATGAATTGACAATGTGTCATGTTAAGATGCAAATGATCACGGCTTTTGTTGAAAGGCAGGGCCTTGTAGATGATGATCAAAGCACGACTTTAAGTAGCATAGCTTTGTGCATAGTGTTAATTCGCCAACCTCACACCCCGGTATAAGTCAAAAACGGGATAAGGGACCCAAGGAGTGCATGCGTTTCTTTCTAGCTAGAAGTGGTGTGATGGTATGGAGCCCAGACATTTTTACTTATGTGGATGATGGATTGCGGGTCACCTCGGATATGATTGGTCGACATACAATCCATTTTAGAGTTCCAATAGGACCGAGAAACGTGTGTTCAGGAATAATTAATCCACTAAAGTAAGTGTGGACCAGCCTTGGAGGATCCAGGGGATCGCCAGCGTCCAAGCCCTGGGTCATATTGTTAGAGGTGATCTGAATCAGTAAGAAGTACGTCCCTTACCTTGATTCATGATGGAAATCCAAATTCCAATATGACATTTTTCGGCTTTAGATGTAAACCTATATAGCGACATAGTGGGATGGGGCGCTCATGCCGTCTATGATTGATACAATTATATTTGAAGTAGATTTTGACACTATGCACTGAAAGTAATATCAAAATGATTTGTTTTAAAACGTACCAAGCATGTTTGGCTATTATAAGGTAAAACACTTTCATCTGGCTTGCATTGCATTGTGTGATGCGACATGAGTCTTATAATAGCTTCATTTTTTTAAAAGCATCGCGTTGTTTTATTTTAAGCTGAGATTCATGAGGAGTAAAACCGTTCCGTGTTATACGGCGTGGTCCTATGATTTCCCAACTTTTAAAGTAAATATTTAATAATTGTTTTAGTTCTCACACCTGTCCCATGACTGACTCGAAGTTTATTGTTTGTACCTAAACTCTAGGTGCCCATATTTTCCACGAAGACAGCTAGTAGTTTTGGTTTGCGCAGATATTTCTTTTCATAGGATCCTGGATTTACAGCTGGAGCTATATTCGAAAAGCTTTGTATCCGTGTATTTCTTTCAGTTGTTGTAGTCGATGTCTTCCACTACACATTATAATCATGTATTATATTTTCCGCTGCTTTGTAATTTGTAAATCTCTGATATTTATTTTCCGCTGTAAGTTATTATTTATTTTGAACTCTGATATCATGTACTCTGATGTAAATTGTTGTAATAGCAATGAAATGTTTTATTGTTTGTGTTCTGATGAGTCATGTTCTCATACAATCCGCGTTTTCCCGTCTCTTCGGAGGCCGGGCGAGTTCGGGGCGTAACAATTAAAATAAAAAAGTTGTTGGATCTCCGATATTCATATTGGAACAACGTTAAAACTTATATGTCTCTTATTTCTGCTATTATTTTTGAGATACTACATAATTTATTTTTGTTCTTTTGTTTTGAGTTCCACTAGTATCTAAATAGACAATACTAGATCTCGATTAATAACGCTTCCGCTCAAATTCACAAAATTAACACTACATTTTGGTATTTGAGCTAGTGTTATTGTCTCTGTTTGGATACTAATGGCTATTGGTAAGTCTATTGGTAGATCTGGTGTCAATTTTAGAGGAACACGTTTTGACGGAAAGAGAGATTTTGGTACTTGGAAGATGAAGATGGAGGTTGTACTAAAGAAGGAGAAGACTTATAAAGTTGTTTCTACGTCTGAGAAATTGAAAGATATGGATGCAACTGATTTGGAAGAGATGGAAGATGAAGCTCTCACAACAATTCAGTTGAGTCTTTCAAATGATGTTCTTAGAGAATTTTCTCAGAAAATGACAGCGATGGAACTATTACTTACCGTGAGATTGATGGAGAATAAGTTTTGATGGGAAATGATGCTTCTTGACCTATGGTTGGTGTTGGTAGTGTAAAGATCAGGATGTTTGACGGTGTTACTCAAACCATTACTTATGTTAGGCACATACCTGATTTAAGGAGGAGCTAGATTTTTGTTGGGGCGTTGAGTAGACTTGGACTAAAGATTGTAATTGAAGAAGAGAAGATGAAAATATCTAAGGGTTCCATGATTGTTTTGAAAGTAGTGAGGACAACTATCTACTAAAAGGAACTACTATTGTTGGTGAATCAACTTCAGTTACATTAGTTGATTCAAATTCTTCCAGATTATGGAACTTGCGGATGGATCACATCGACGAGCACAACATGGATGAGCTAAGAAAGAGAGGTTGATTGACGGAGTTCGGCATTTAAAACTTGGCTTTTGTGAAGAGTGTGTTCTTGGTAAGAAGACAAAGATTTCTTTTTTAGCTAGTGAGTATAAGGAAAAAGCTGTTTTGGATTATATTCACACAGATGTTTAGGGACCTTCCCCTTTCCCATCCTTAGTTGGAGCCAGGTATTTCGTTTCATTTGTAAATGATTTCTCTCGTAAAGTTTGTGTGTACTTTCAAAAGAATAAGAGTGAAACCCTTGCTAGATTTCATAAATGGAAATCCATGATGGAGAACCAATCAGGAAAGAAGTTTAAAGTTCTCCGTTCAGATAATGACGGGGATTTCGTATCATAGGAATTCATCGATTATTGTGATTCTGAAGGCATTAATAGGCACTACACTACATCAAGCGACTTCCAGCCTAATGGAGTTGTAGAAATGATGAACCAGACAATATTAGAGAGAACTAGATGCCTCATTTTGACTGCTAAATTGAAGAAGGGATTTTGGGCTGAAGCTTTATTAATGGTAGCTATCCTCATCAACCTTACACCTTCTTGTAACACCCCACCTCCGTTAAGGTCACTCACAAAGGGAATACCTTAATTTTGGTGGAGCGTTTTAGTAGACAGAACAGAAATTTACAAGATAGATAAACAATACTTGAGAAATTATAAACTTTATTACAGCGGAAAACCAAAATCAGTTTGGTTACATCTTTACCAAAAACTCAAGTACATAAATATCAGTCTTGTTCAGAAAATCATCAGAGTACAAAACTTTAAAATCATAATCCCCACAGAAGCTGCCATAAGGAGTCAAGCCATACTTTAAGCACTCTAAGTACGTCAAGCAGAAGAAATCCGGGTCAAGCTAAAGTGTTCCCTCCTTGGAAAACCTGGGGGGGGGGACGGAAGAAAAAGGGGCGAAAACAAGCAAGGTCAGACATAAAGTCTGGTAAGTCCAGTGACTTTCAGCATATGAACAGATAATAATAATCATGGCATGCAAATAAAACTGGATGAGAGATAACAGTAACAAGAGCAGCAGATGTACTTAGGTTAAACAGAAGAAACAGAATAATATTACTTTTCATTTCTCTGCACTAATACTAGTATAACAGGATTAGGTGTCACCCTAATGTCCAAACAGAAACGGGAACAGAATAATTTCCATAGAACAGATTGCTAGTAATGGACTTTACCACCCGAACAGAAACAGACAAAAACATAATGCTAATAATGGGCCTTTACCACCCGAACAGAAGGTACAGAAACAGAAACAGATTAATCCCTACGAAAATAGAATGTAGAATTAGGTGCACACTAGTAAATGGGCCTTTACCACCCGATCAGACGGTACCACGCAGAAACAGACAGGTGTTGCCACCCAACAGGAATAGACGATACCAACGGAAACAGACAGAACTAAGTGTACCCTAAAACCCTACCCCAAGCGATCGACTCCCTAATACATAAATACCCTGTGTCGATTCCACAATAGGGTGTATCACTCCCTAAAGTGACAACCAATTGGCACAGACCTATTTACAGATGTTACGGCGTCTTACTCCTCAGAGACAGACCGGGATCCATGCACGCACATGACCCGGTTGGAACGCACCATCAACACCCCTCGCCATTATCAGAATGAACCACTTATAATTAGTTCAGTAAGCGTGCTCGGACCCTACCTACGGTTGTTTCAAAGTTTGATACCAGAAAGGGTTACTGACTAATATGGGTCCCAAACAATAGATGACACAAGTAATTTCCCTCCTAACCTTGTGTCCCCAGACTAACAGATTTCAGATTAACTTGTTTACAAGTTCAGACATACAGAGTTCAGATCAACTAGTTCACAGATCTGACAAGTTCTCAGACTAACGGATCAGATATACGGATTTAACAGATTTACAGATTTGTCTAACTTTGTAATTGGGCCTACAGATTCACGAAACGGGTTTGTTAAATTCATTAGTCCAATTGGTTTAACCCTATCCTCCCAACATGTTTTAGACATCATATTTATCCCAGATTTGCATTAATTAAATATTAATGCACAGACCTCTCACATTAGGTCGGTAGCTTGTGGCCGGTGGATATGCCGGGCGGTTCCGAGCAGACTTCTGCCACAAGCCAGACCTAACCTCGTGTCTAAGCATATTTTAGTTATGCCTACGACCTCTCACATTAGACTGACAGTTTGCGGTTGCTGGTTAAGCCGGTTGGTTCCGGGCAGGCTTCTACCGCAAACCAAGTCTAACCTCGTGTTATAGCCAATTCATTCCAATACAGATTTTCAGATATCAGAATAATTTTGTTTATTTAACAGATTAAACTTTTGTACAAGTTACAGCAGATTATTCGAGGTTCTATTAACAAATTTTGCTCAATTTTAAGTCGAGCCTACCGATTCACATACTTCAAATTTCAGCATTTCAGTTCCAACAGATTACGTCATTCAATAGATTAAATAGATAACAGATCTTGCAGACTAGGCTATTTGGCAGATTTAGAAGATATGGCAATTTAACATAATTAGCAGATTAGGCAATTCAATCTAATTAGCAGTTTAGGCAATATAACAGAACTAGCGGATTAGGCAATATAACAGATTTAGCAGATCATATCTTGCCTAATCATAAATTTAGCCTAAACTCACTTGCCAAATCATGGTCATAATTCAAAATACCATATATGCACCTAATTTTTAGTTAAACATTACACAGTACAGAATATTCTCCATAAATCACGATAAACAATATGAATTATGCCAAATTATAGCCTATGATGCCAGATATCCAAAAACCCTTATTTAGGCGCATTCACATTAATAGTTATCCTATTTTTGTATAGGTCTCTACGCCTAAGTCACATATCCCCTTTCAAGTCATGAACTTTTACATAAAAGAATATGTCCAAAAATCTAGATTTTCAAACTATAACATGTAGTATGTCCTCAACATGCATTACCATTCATGCATAGCATGTTGTAAATTATCTTTAAACTCTAATGTTAGACCTTGGTTTAAAACATGCATTATGCCCCCAAGTTTCAAGTTGTCCTATAATTCCCCTTCTCCCAAATCACAGATTATCATACCTAGTATGAACGGATCTAGATCTAACATATGTTTATTTCTCAAATTAACTACAGATCTAGATTACAACATGTACTATGTATCTAAATTAGTTTCATGTTTACGGTTAAATCTACGCCCCGAATCCCAAGTCATAAGTCCATTATATTTTATGCCTCAATCTTAAGTCATATGTTATTATATGCCTCAGATTTTATGTCATGTCCTCGAATCAGTACTGTCCAATTATGCATCATTCATTATTTGTCCCAAACATTTTAGCGTTCGTGCGTTAATCTCTTATGAGATTTGGCTCAGGCTCGTGGTAGCCTGGCTATAGAACAGAAAGAAGAAAGAGATACAGAATAAGATAGATCTAAACAGAACAGAACATACATAACCTCAAATTCGGATTTACAGTTCATGTCACAATCATAATTAACGTTTATAGCGGAAAATAACTGTACTTGCCTTTCGTGGTTTTAAGAAAGGATAATAAACTTTTTTTGATGCAGAAATGCTGAATTATTCCTCTTTAATTGTTGTAGTAGCTCTAGACTTTGATTTGAGATTTGATTTAACTTTTAATTCTATTCAGGTTGGAAGAAGATGCATCAGTCCAAGTTTTGATTCCAGCAGGGTAGCGACGCAATTTTTATTTTTAATTAGAACAGAGGCAAAATATAGACAGAATGAAATTGTGTAGAGAAAATGAGGCTAGGGGTCTATTTATATAGGACTAGGCGGACGAATCTAGACAGAAAACGAGTCTAAATACATCAGAATGCATCAGGTTCAGAAAGAGGGCTCGGGAGGCAGGTCGACCCCCAGGTCGACACTATGGTCGACCTGGTCCCCCCAGGTCGACACTATGGTCGACCTGGCCCCTGGGAGGTCGACACTATGGTCGACCTGGTCCATGAGCGGGAATTTTCCCGCCCAGCCTATTTTGGTATTTTGAATTCGAAATTGAATTCGAATTTTTGAGCTGTTTTCGATTCTGAAATTCTCTGAAACTTCGGAGGGCCATATCTCCCTCATGCGGACTCCGTTTCTCGAAAACTCGGAGACGTTCCCAAGCAGAATTTCGAGATGAACGCAATGGCGCAACCCATTTCCCTTGATTCTTATTTTATTATTTAATTATTCTCTGATTTGTTACTTATATGTTCACAGAAAATACGGGGTGTTACATTCTCCCCTCCTTAAAGGATTTCGTCCCCGAAATCTTCAAGTTGAGAAGAATGTGTCCTACCATCCAGTCATCCATCTACTCAAACATCATCCACAAGCATCCATTGTCCTTAGAAAACTTCTAATATTGTATGAAAATATGCAAAAGTGTGTGTATATGTTCCTTATCTAATGCAAAGATCAGGCGGTCCACTGATTCAGTTGGCCTCCTTAATGCGAATTATGTTAGTGCCATGAGTCCAACATGTATGCAATTTTCCTATTTGATACATATCATTCTTATATGAGTGACAACCACTCATTCATATGAAACATCCATGTGATGAGTCAATCATTTTGCATCCACATTAATTGAAAATGCTCACACATCCATATGCAGTATGAGCGTGTTTTCGAGCCGATCTAGTGCCTAGTGTGTGTATATGCATCCACGAGCAACCACTAGCAACCACTTGCATCCACTTGAAACCATCAAACATAACATGTCTCAAACACATGTTTACACCCATTGGTTTCTACCTAAAGTTCGAAGATTCGATCGATAGGATACAGTCGAATGATGGAAGCGAGTACAGATAAAACAAAAATTTGGTTTCCATTAGACCTTGGTTGAGAGACAAATTCCCCTAAGTATCAACCCCGAAGACCAAAATCAACATCATATTGACACCCAGAGGATTACCCTCTTTAGACAATGTCAAAACTGGAAATCTCAACCTTATCAGAAATATTCAGATATTTACAGATTACCGGTACAGATCAGATTACTAAATGATTCTTAGGAAACTAAGCATGATAAAAATCCAGAATGTTTGCGTCATAGTCAACTTAACGCTCAACACAGATACCCAGCTTATCACAATTGGAGGAGTCATAACCCTTATGGGTCTGAGTCTACAGCGGAACCAGAAACAATACTAGTATTCAAGTGCAGAGTACTGATTACAGAATCGAAATGCCAGAATCAGAAAAGAGGTTCAACACAAAAATCAGATAAAGAAATTAAACCTCCTACAGAAATTTTTCCTATTTCTATCCTATCCAGTAGCCTCGAGAGTGTTCGCTTGCCTTCCAGAAGTTGGTCCTGCCCTCTGCCCTTGCCCTCGTTTCTTCGGACAGTCCCTAGTGAAGTGTCCCATCTCACCACAGTTGAAGCAAGTGCCCTTTCTTTTTCTGCAATCCTTGTTCAGATGAGTCGAGCTTCCACAAGTAAAGCACTTTTTCTCCTTCTTATCTTCAGACTTTTCACCCTTCTTTTGTGTTTCCTTTTTGGGCCATGCTTTATTGTTCTGTAGTTCTTCCTTCTTTGCCTCTTTCTTGTCATTGTCTTCCTCGTGCAGTAGTGCCATATCCACCAATCTCTCGTAAGTCGCTCCCATGGGTACATGGGTCATGGCTAGGCTGTGCAGTGGCTTGTTCAATCCTTTAACAAAGCGGAGAGCCTTTTTATGCTGGGTGTTGACTAAATCTAGTCCGAACCTAGCCAGCTGGTTGAACTGGTTGACGTATTCCTTGACCGTCATACTCCCTTGCTTAAGAGATAAGAACCTTTCCAGTTGTAGACTTCGTTCAGCTTGCGAGAGGAATTTCGTCTCAAACCTTGTTCTGAAATCCATCCATGTTTCAACCGTTCTTTCGGCGTAAGTGACTTCCCACCAATAGGAACTTCGTCCTTGAGCAACCACACCGCCAATTGTACCTTCTGCCTATCGTCCACCTCGAAGATAACGAACAGATCCTCAGTTTCTTTGAGCCAGTTCCTCGCTTCTACGAATGATTCAGTTCCCTTGAAATCCTTTCCACCCATGGCCCTAAAATCTTTACAGATCTTTGAAAAAGCAATTGCACGAGGAGGGGGCGGAGGAGGAGGAATTGCTGCAGCTGGAGGAGGGATATCTGCTGGGCCTACATCGTTGGCCCTAGCATCTAAGTACCTCCTGAACCAGCCAGGTATTGGCACGCCCTCTGGAAAGTTAAGATCCCTAGACATGCTGGAATGAAAGAAAAAGATTTAAAACGGAGAACGGAAAAGATAGATATATGGCCTTTTGGGGATTATGTTTTTCAAAATAAACTTTATTTTTGAAAATACTTCCTTTTAAAACCTTTTTGAAAATAGTTTTCAAAAACTTTTTATCTAATCTGGTAACCTTCGGCTCTGATACCAAGTGTAACACCCCACCTCCATTAAGGTCACTCACAAAGGGAATACCTTAATTTTGGTGGAGTGTTTTAGTAGACAGAACAGAAATTTACAAGACAGATAAACAATACTTGAGAAATTATAAACTTTATTACAGCGGAAAACCGAAATCAGTTTGGTTACATCTTTACCAAAAACTCAAGTACATAAATATCAGTCTTGTTCAGAAAATCATCAGAGTACAAAACTTTAAAATCATAATCCCCACAGAAGCTGCCATAAGGAGTCAAGCCATACTTTAAGCACTCTAAGTACTTCAAGCAGAAGTAATCCGGGTCAAGCTAAAGTGTTCCCTCCTTGGAAAACCTGGGGGGGAAAACGGAAGAAAAATGGGCGAAAACAAGCAAGGTCAGACATAAAGTCTGGCAAGTCCAGTGACTTTCAGCATATGAACAGATAATAATAATCATGGCATGCAAATAAAACTGGATGAGAGATAACAGTAACAAGAACAACAGATGTACTTAGGTTAAATAGAAGAAACAGAATAATATTACTTTTCATTTCTCTGCACTAATACTAGTATAACAGGATTAGGTGTCACCCTAATGTCCAAACTGAAACAGAAACGGGAACAGAATAATTTCCACAGAACAGAATGCTAGTAATGGGCCTTTACCACCCGAACAGAAACAGACAGAAACAGAATGCTAATAATGGGTCTTTACCACCCGAATAGAGGTACAGAAACAGAAACAGATTAATCCCTACGGAAATAGAATATAGAATTAGGTGTACACTAGTAAATGGGCCTTTACCACCCGATCAGACTGTACCACGCAGAAACAGACAGGTGTTGCCACCCAACAGGAATAGACAGTACCAACAGAAACAAACAGAACTAAGTGTACCCTAAAACCCTACCCTAAGCGATTGGCTCCCTAATACATAAATACCCTGTGTCGATTCCACAATAGGGTGTATCACTCCCTAAAGTGACAACCAATTAGCACAGACCTATTTACAGATGTCACGACATCTTACATCCTCAGAGACAGACCAGGATCCATGCACGCACATGACCCAGTTGGAAAGCACCATCAACACCCCTCGCCATTATCAGAATGAACCACTTATAATTAGTTCAGTAAGCGTGCTCGTACCCTACCTACGGTTGTTTCAAAGTTTGATACCAGAAAGGGTTACTGACTAATATGGGTCCCAAACAATAGATGACACAAGTAATTTCCCTCCTAACTTTGTGTCCCCAGACTAACAGATTTCAGATTAACTTGTTTACAAGTTCAGACATACAGAGTTCAGATCAACTAGTTCACAGATCTGACAAGTTCTCAGACTAACGGATCAGATATACGGATTTAACAGATTTACAGATTTGTCTAACTTTGTAATTGGGCCTACAGATTCACGAAACGGGTTTGTTAAATTCATTAGTCCAATTGGTTCAACCCTATCCTCCCAACACGTTTTAGACATCATATTTATCCCAGATTTGCATTAATTAAATATTAATGCACAGACCTCTCACATTAGGTCGGTAGCTTGTGGCCGCTGGATATGCCGGGCGGTTCCGAGCAGACTTCTGCCACAAGCCAGACCTAACCTCGTGTCTAAGCATATTTTAGTTATGCCTACGACCTCTCACATTAGACTGACAGTTTGCGGTTGCTGGTTAAGCCGGTTGGTTCCGGGCAGGCTTCTACCACAAACCGAGTCTAATCTCGTGTCATAGCCAATTCATTCCAATACAGATTTTTCAGATATCAGACTAATTTTGTTTATTTAACAGATTAAACTTCTGTACAAGTTACAGTAGATTATTCGAGGTTCTATTAACAAGTTTTTCTCAATTTTAAGTCGAGCCTAAAGATTCACATACTTCAAATTTCAGCATTTCAGTTCCAACAGATTATGTCATTCAGCAGATTAAACAGATAACAGATCTTGCAGACTAGGCTATTTAGCAGATTTAGCAGATAGGGCAATTTAACATAATTAGCAGATTAGGCAATTCAATCTAATTAGCAGTTTAGGCAATATAACAGAACTAGCGGATTAGGCAATATAACAGATAACAGATTTAGCAGATCATATCTTTCCTAATCATAAATTTAGCCTAAACTCACTTGCCAAATCATGGTCATAATTCATAATACCGCATATGCTCCTAATTTTTAGTTAAACATTACACAGTACAGAATATTCTCCATAAATCACGATAAACAATATGAATTATGCCAAATTATAGCCTATGATGCCAGATATCCAAAAACCCTTATTTAGGCGCATTCACATTAATAGTTATCCTGTTTTTGTATATGTCTCTACGCCTAAGTCACATATCCCCTTTCAAGTCATGAACTTTTACATAAAAGAATATGTCCAAAAATCTAGATTTTTAAACTATAACATGTAGTATGTCCTCAACAAGCATTATCATTCATGCATAACATGTTGTAAATTATCTTTAAACTCTAATATCAGACCTTGGTTTAAAACATGCATTATGCCCCCAAGTTTCAAGTTGTCCTATAATTCCCCTTCTCCCAAATCACAGATTATCATACCTAGCATGAACGGATCTAGATCTAACATATGTTTATTTCTCAAATTAACTGCAGATCTAGATTACCACATGTACTATGTATCTAAATTAGTTTCATGTTTACGGTTAAATCTACGCCCCGAATCCCAAGTCATAAGTCCAATATATTTTTTGCCTCAATCTTAAGTCATATGTTATTATATGCCTCAGATTTTATGTCATGTCCTCGAATCAGTCCTGTCCAATTATGCATCATTCATTATTTGTCCCAAACATTTTAGCGTTCGTGCGTTAATCTCTTATGAGATTTGGCTCAGGCTCGTGGTAGCCTGGCTATAGAACAGAAAGAAGAAAGAGATACAGAATAAGATAGATCTAAACAGAACAGAACAGACATAACCTCAAATTCAGATTTACAGTTCATGTCAATCATAATTAACGTTTATAGCGGAAAATAACTGTACTTGCCTTTCGTGGTTTTAAGAAAGGATAATAAACTTTTATTGATGCAGAAATGCTGAATTATTCCTCTTTAATTGTTGTCGTAGCTCTAGACTTTGATTTGAGATTTAATTTAGCTTTTAATTCTATTTAGGTTGGAAGAAGATGCATCAGTCCAAGTTTTGATTCTAGCAGGGTAGCGACGCCATTTTTATTTTTAATTACAACAGAGGCAGAATATAGACAGAATGAAATTGTGTAGAGAAAATGAAGCTAGGGGTCTGTTTATATAGGATTAGGCGGACGAATCTAGACAGAAAACGAGTCTAAATACATCAGAATGCATCAGGTTCAGAAAGAGGGTTCGGGAGGCAGGTCGACCCCCAGGTCGACACTTTGGTCGACCTGGTCCCCCCAAGTCGACACTATGGTCGACCTGGCCCCTGGAAGTTCGACACTATGGTCGACCCCCAGGTCGACCTGGTCTGTAACGACCCGGAAAATCCGAACCAATTTAAAATTTTTATTTTAAATTATTTGGTGGAAAAATGTGGCAGAAATTAAAAATTCCATTTTTAAATAATATTAAAGCCAATGAAAATAGCCAATTTTCAAACGATCTCTGTTTTCGACGAAACCACTTTCATTGGAACCGGAATGTCATATTATTGCTAGGTTTTAATTTTTAGAATTTTTCGATTTAATATGTGAGTGTGGCGAAGGAAAATGTGTTTGGTCGATTTCAGTCAAATTTAATCGACTGAAAAATAGCCATTTTTCAAATAGTGTCAGAATTCGACGAAATTAATTTTGTTAGGACCATATCGTCATAACATAGACAAATATATTTTTTCTGGATTTTTATGAGTCCGTTTGTGACCTCGGTGAATTTATTTATGCAGACAAATTAAATTAATAAAGGAATTAAATATTAAATTAAATAATACAGGCCACAGACAGTCGTTTGGGCTGACGGGACCTATCCCATTGAGTCCGAAATATGGGCTATTGGCAAGGGTCACTTTCTGTTGGGCTGGAATCGGACCAGTTGAAAAGATAGGGATTTATTGGTAAAAATACATTGAAAATATTATATAAATCAAGAAAATCAAAACCCTAAAATCTATTTTACTGTACATCTTCGTTGCCGCCGCCCTCTTCTAAATCCATGGCCACCAATTTTTGAACTTCCTCCACTTCGTTCTCCCTCTCCTCCAAGAATTAAACCCCATACTTCACACCATTTCAAAGCTCTCTTCCTCCTCTACAATTCCATACCATCTGATCATCTCCTAGTGCCGCAACCACCAAGCACCGACGACCAAAACCCGCGCCCGTTCGTCCGCCGTGGGGCCCCCTAGCCGCCGCCGAGTTTGACCAACCCCCCTCCCCGCGTGCGCCGTTCCACCTGCTCCGACGTCCCCCCTCCCGATCGGCGAACCCTGCAACTAATTTGAAGAAAAACCCTATCCTAAGTTCGAACCCAATATTGAAAACTGTCGGCCTAAGTTTTACAGTGAGGAAGAAGGTGATTTACTTTATTAATTTATTATTTAATTAATTTAAATTATTTTTAAACTTCGATTAACCATATCTAACTCATTTCAATTCGAAATTCGATGATTTCAGCGACGTTGTAATCGTGTGACTGAGATCTACGCATATAGACTGACTGGAGTTGATTCTGAACAGTTCGAATTTTGGCCAAAAATCGTCAACGACTGTGAGATTCTGAATTTAAATAATTAAATAATTTATTTTAAATTCTATTCGATCAGTTGAATAATTGTGTATTATTCTGATCTGTTATGTGGTGATTGTTGTATTGTTGAATCTTATTCGTTGTGATATCATGTTATAATTTGACTGTTTGGATCTGTAAAAGTCTGATGTAATCATAATAAAGTTCCCGCCTTTGTTTTTATTTTTATTTATATTCCTTTCTCTTGAAACTGATCTTTTGATTTGAAAATAAAATATAATAAAGTTGGGATCTTAGTGTAAAAGTTTTGATCTTTTGATTTGAAATAAAATATAATTAAGTTTTAATCTTTTGTTTTGGAAACAAAATTAAGTTTGGATCTTATGTTTTGAAACAAAATAAAGTTCTAATCTTTTGTTTTTGAAAACAAATTAAAGTTGAATCTTTTGTTTTTGATCTACGAATAAAACAAAGTTTTAGTCTTTTGTTTTGATTAACAGAATTTTTGTTTTTCAAAAACAAATATAAAGGAAAGTTTGATCTTTTTTTTTTTTTTGAGAACAAAATATAAAGGAAAGTTTGATCTTTTGTTTTTTTTGAAAACAAAATAAAGTTCAATCTTTTGTTTTCCTTTCATTTTGTTTAAAATAATAAATAAAGATTTGATCTTTTATTTTGACATATAAAATAAAAGAAGTTGAATTTATATAATGAATAAATATTTGATCTTTTATCCTATAAGATGAATAAAGTTCATATATTTTGTTTTATTTCACAAAATAAAGGTGGGATCTTTTATTTTGATTCATAGAAATTTTACAACCAATCATATGTTGCCATTGTTGTAATGCACAAAATTCATCATATGTTAAATTAGTTGTAATGACACCAAAATTTCATCGTCATGTTTATATGGTTGGAATGACACCAAAATTTCATCGTCATGTTTTAATAGTCGAAATAAACAAAATTTCATCGTCATGTTTTAATAGTTGAAAATAAACAAAATTTCATCGTTATGTTTATATGGTTGAAATGAAAAAAACTTCATCGTTATGTTAATATAGTTGAAATGAATCAAATCTTGACATTAGAAAATACATTTATTTTAGGAATGTTGACGCTAGAAAAGACGTTTACATTGGAAATAAAGTCCACCTTTTTAATTGCATTTTACAATGCAAATATTACATAGAAATATGAATAAACTTTTAAATTGAGTTCCCTTAGTTATAGAAAAGAATAAAAGACATTTTCATTTTCAATGTAATAGAAAAGAATAAAAGACGTTTTTATTTTCTGTGTAAATAGGAAAGAATAAAAAGAGATGTACATTTTATATGTAAATAATAAGCGTAAAGGAAATGTCATTTTGTTGAATAATGAAGTTATACATTTTAAACTATCATTTTTGGTCGCATTAGAATTGGCGAACAAAAATGTCATTTTGTTGAATAATGAAGTTATACATTTTAAACTATCATTTTTGGTCGCATTAGAATTGGCGAACAAAAATGTCATTTTGTTGAATAAATAAGTTATACATTTTAAACTATCATTTTTGTCGCATTAGAATTGGCGAACAAAAATGTCATTTTGTTGAATAATGAAATTATACATTTTAAACTATCATTTTTGTCGCATTAGAATTGGCGAACAAAAATGTCATTTTGTTGAATATTGAAATTATACATTTTAAACTATCATTTTTGTCGCATTAGAATTGGCGAACAAAAATGTCATTTTGTTGATTATTAAAGTTATACATTTTAAATTATCATTTTTGGTCGCATTAGAGTTGGCGAACAAAAATGCCATGTCTATTTGATATAAAATGATACATTGTTGAAACCACCATTTTTGTCGCACTAGAATTGGCGGATGAAAATATTATTTTCATAGAATAAAAGGAATGAATTTTAATAAAGGAAATCGCCCAAATGGTTTATATATTATATATAAATATAAAATATAAAATATAAAATTAAACGAAACGAGCACTGGAGTTCGCGTATCGACAATCCTAACTTCAAACGAATATATAGAAAGATCCGACCATTGGACTTTCCCAAAACTGGGACCGTTAGGACCGCTTTGGGAAGAGCTTTCCAACAATATAAATTTCATCAAAATCCGACGGTTAGATTTTAAGGTATGTGTAAATCAAATTTTGGAAAAAGCAGTGCCAGCGCCACCCATTGACCCGAAACGTCGTTTATTTATTTCAAGCTATTTTTAATAAATAAAAATAGGTATAAATATATATGGAATGTTTTCAACTATAATTATGCGACAATTATTTGAAAAGGCCGAGTTTAACTCATTTCAAATAATTGAACGGCGATCGAATCAAAGATGCGAGAAGACGACGGTTGAAGACTGGCGATCTTCACATCGAATGGGAGATGACTTATGATACCTTGGACTGACTTGCTCCCAGGACTGGGTTAAAGCAGTAATTACCCGGACGTGTGTGTTGGTCGTGCGGATAAGCGAACGCCTTTTTGGTGTCTCCGGTTTCGTTCAGACCCAGAACGGACTTGTAAATGGATGCGTGTCTGACGTTGAAATCCACTTCATGTAATTAAATCGATTTCTGTTAATATATGTCTGTTTGGTGGTAGAGAATTTATTCTCTACTTAACACCCGGATACGTAGTAGTAGTTATCGATAGCATGGCGTTGAATTGTCAACGTGGCACGCCAAGATGCAATGATCAAGGCTTTGTTGAAAAGCAGGCCTTGTGGCTGATGATCAAAGCATAGCCTGTTTAGGCATAGCTTTGTGTATAACGCGACTTCGCGAGCCTCACACCCCGGTATGAGTTAAAACCGGGATTAGGACTGCAGGGAGTGCACACGTTTCTTTCTAGCTAGTGGTGTTTGGGTTTTAACATGGCCCGGCATCTTACTTATGTGGATTTTGGATTGAGGTACTTCGGGTTTTTATAGGCCGGAAGTGGTCATACTATAGGTTCATAGGAACCGGGAAGCGTGTGTTCAGGCATAATTAATCCACTACCGTTAGGTGGGGACCGGCTCTGAAGATCCAAGGGTTGCCTATAGGTGTGATCCTGAGGCATTTGCTAGAGTGTCTCGAATCGGAAGAGGACAATCCCTAGCCTCGACTTCATGACAGAAAACCAATTCCCACTACGACGACATTTCGGTTTTGATTGTAAACTTATATACGACGACATAGTATATGGTACCAATGCCGTCTTGGATTGATACATTTATTTTGAAGTATTTTAATACTGTTTAAACACTAATGATAATATCAAAATATTACTTTTCACGTATTAAGCATGTTTGATCATCATAAGGGAAAACTCTATCCTCCTGTGTGTGTTGCATTGTGTGATAGGACTTGAGTCTTATGATGGTTTCATTTTTCAAAAGTCATTTCGCTGTTTTATATAAACTTTATAAAATATTGCACTGGCAATCCAATGGAGTAAACCCGTTCCGCGTTAGCAGCGTGGGCCTGAGATTCGCCTTCTTGATAGTTAATTTAGTTAAGAATTCTCACACCAGTCCCATGACCGACTCGTAGTTTGTTTCACTTTTGCAAACTCGGCTGCCCTCTTTCCACACGGGCAGCCAATTGACAGGTTTCTAGGTGATACTTTCTGGTGGAAGCTTGCTTTGGAGGGAAGAAGAAGAAGACCTTTTCTCCATCTTTTATTCTACTTTTGAGACATCTTTCTATCTTTTGCTTTTAATGTATGTAATGGGATTTGAAACTTATTTCCTTCCATTTGAGACTTGTTTCTCTTTTGTTAAGACTTCTATTATGCAAAGTGGATCCTGTAAAACTGCATACTCTGATGTTCTGCTATGATGCTGGTGACATTTTATTTTCCCTTGAAATGTTTATGTGTTATGATAATTATCTGAGATCTGTTTTTGTTGTAAATATGTTGTATTCCAAAATGATTATCCTTACTTTCGGTTTACGGAAGTTTGGGGTCATCACAGTTGGTATCAGAGCCTAAGGTTAACCTTAGCTACGGAATATAACATATTTAGAACAATTCGTCTAGATAGAATCCACATTATTCTAAGACGAGTAGCTCATTAGAGATAGGACTAGTAATGTCCTAGAGTGAGCACAGCAGAATGGCACATATTTACCAGTCATTACATCATCATCTTTTCACCTTGCCCTTATCTTATCTTTTCTTGAAAATTCTCATTTTGTTGGTCTGACTCTTTCCTTGATGGTACAGACTAATTTAAATGGATACTAGATCCAGAACAGCCCGAGGCGGAGCCCGTGGTGGAGCTCGAGGCAGGGCTAGAGGAGGAGCCCGAGTAGGAGCTGGAGGGCAAGCTAGAGACGAGACACCCATCACTCAAGACCAGCATAATTCAGAGGTCGTAGTCGAACCACCTCCACCTCCATAGCCTTTCGATTTGGAGAGAATGTCAAAGAAATTCAAGAACCTTGGAGGTGTACCTTTTACAGGGCGGGAGTCTGCGATTCAGGCAGAAGCATGGCTTAAAGATTGCGAAAAGATCCTAGAAGGCTTGGAACTGGAAGATCAGCGAAAGCGTTACCTGGCAGTTTGGCAACTAAAGGAGGAAGCAGGGCACTGGTGGAATACAATTAAAATCTGCAATGACGTGACCAATATGTCCTGGGCCAGATTCAAGGAGCTTTTCAATGAGAAGTATATACCCCCATAAGCTAGAGAGCGTCTGCGCGAGCAATTCGTTAACCTGCAGCAAGGGAATATGACCGTTTCTGAGTATGTGAGGAAGTTTGATGAGCTTTCACGATATGCCCCTAGTTAGATTCAAGATCCAGTAGAGAAGAATAAGAAATTTATCAAGGGGCTGTCCAAGAAATATTTGAATCGAGTCACTGCCCATATTAAGCTTCCTTTCAATGAAGTAGTGGAAATGGCGTGCCGCTATGAGGAGAATGATGAGTCTGGACCGCAGGATAGGGGGAAAGGTCAAAGTAACAACCAGAAGGAACAGGCTAACAAGGAACAGGAGGCGAGCAATTCTTCTGCAGCTAAGCCGCAAGGGAAGAAGAGGGATAGGAGCAAGGTGACCTGCTATAACTGCGGTAAGATTGGGCATTTTGATTACGAGTGTAGAGCACCAAAAAGGGTCAAGAGAGATGATTCGGGCCCTAGTCAGAACCGTGGTCAGAGCTCCCAGAACTGTGGTCAGAATTCTCAGAATCGTGGTCAGAACCCCAGGAACACACAGGATTTCTATAACTGCCATAAGCCGGGGCACTTTGCTAGAAACTGTCCTCTGTTGAAGAAAACCGAAGTGGCACATGTTTATGAGGGAGCAGTTGCACCAGCTTCGACTGAGGGGCCTAATAAACCCGATGTCTTAGGAGGTACGCTTAATATTAAGAACATCCCTATTACTGTCTTATTTGATACTGGTGCTACACGAAGCTTTATTTCTAATGATGCGATTCAAAAGTTGAAACTGAAACCAAGAAAACTTAAAGAGTTGATTAGAGCAAATAGTCCGATAGGAGGTTCTCTTATACTCGATAAATACTGTAGAGTGCCAATCTCCTATTCTTGCTACAAATTCCCTATAAATCTAATAGTTATGAATTTCTCTGGGTATGATGTAATCCTTGGTATTGATTGGTTATCGAGGCATGGGGCTGAAGTCAAATGTGCCGAAAGAATTGTCAAAGTTAAAACTAATCTCAGAAATGTATGTATCCCCTGCCATGGCACAGCCACCGACAGGAAAACCTTCTGGTCTTCTCTAGAAGTTACACCTACTTCTATTGAGGATATCCCTGTCGTCAAAGATTACGCTGATGTTTTCAAAGAAGTTGAGGGCCTACCTCCACATAGAGAAATCAACTTCCGAATTGATTTAGCTCCGAATGCAAGGCCTGTTGTACATCCCATTCGGAGAATGTCGCCAAAAGAAAGAGAGGAGCTGAAAAATCAAACCAAGCAGCTTTTGTGGAAGGGTCTGATCAGGCCCAGCTTCTCAGAATGGGGTGCAGCAGTGGTGTTCGTCCCAAAATCAGACGGTACTCTCAGGCTATGTGTAGACTACCGTGATCTCAACAAGCAAACTCTTAAGAACAAATATCCACTGCCTCGTATTGATGACTTGCTTGACCGCTTGCATGGGGCACGAGTATTCTCTAGGATGGACCTAGCTACAGGCTTCCATCAACTTCGCATCGCAGAGGAGTGTGTGCCTTTAACTGCTTTCAGAGGCCCTGACATCTTTTATGAATGGCTAGTAATGCCTTTTGGTCTATGTAATGCTCCAGCATATTTTGTTGACTTGATGAATAGAGTATTCAGAGATGTTTTAAACAAATTTGTGCTTGTGTTCATCGATGACATTCTCATCTTTTCTAAATCTGCTGCTGAGCACGAACAACATCTGAGAGAAGCCTTAGAAATTTTACGATGAAATGTGCTGAAAACAAAATTTTCTAAATGCATATTCTGGAAAGAGGAGGTGAAATTCCTCGGCCATGTTGTATCAAAGGAAGGCATCTCAATAGATCCAGGAAAGATCTCAGCCATCCAAGAATGCAAGCAGCCTAAAACTCCCATGGAGGTCAGAACTTTCTTGGAACTGGCCGGCTATTATCGGAAATTTGTCAAAGACTTTTCGAAGGTAGTTTGTCCATTGACAAACCTGACCAAGAAGCATACGAAATTCAAGTGGACACCGGAATGCGAGGCAGCTTTCCAAGAGCTGAAGAAGAGGTTGACCAATGCTCCTGTGTTGACCATCATAGATGGCAATCAGGATTTGAAGGTCTGGACCGATGCCTCTAAGCAAGGTTGTTTCTTGATAAATTAACATGTCTGAGATAACATTTTTCCTTTAATGACAAATCTCATTTTAACATGTTATCCCTTATTTATTTAAGGTATTGGTGCGGTGCTGATGCAAAGAGGCAGGGTAGTCGCATATGATAGCCGCCAACTGAAACCGCATGAGAAGAATTATGTCACGCATGACCTTGAACTAATGGCCATTGTATTTGCTCTTAAAATATGGAGGCATTATCTTTTGGGTGAAAAGTTTGAAATTTACACGGATCACAAATCTTTGAAGCACCTTTTTACCCAAAAAGATTTGAATATGAGGCAGCAGCGCTGGGTCGAATTTCTTGCATCATATGACCTGGATATCCTATATACCCCGGGAAAAGCAAACGTTGTAGCTGATGCACTCAGTAGAAAGAATGCAGAATGCAATAATCTCATTATCGCCAGTCTCATTATCACTCCTTCTTTGATTGATAAAGTCTCTGCTCTTCAGAAGGATGATAAATTTATTCAGAGGATTATTAAAAGAATTCAGGATAGCGAAACCACAAGTTTCCAAATTGATGACAAAGGGGTTCTGAGGCTATTGGGCCGCATATGTGTCTCATACGACTCTAAGCTCAGAAGGGAGGTTATGGATGAATGTCATAAATCTAAGCTTAGTGTTCACCCTGGAGTGAGCAAGATGTATCACGACCTCAAGCGCACATTTTGGTGGAGGTCGATGAAGAGAGACATTTCCATTTATGTTGCTAGATGTCCCACTTGTCAACAAGTTAAAAGTGATCAACAGAAACTGGCAGGTTTGTTGCAACCGCTAGGAGTTCCTGGTTGGAAGTGGGAGGAAATTTCTATGGACTTTATAGATGGCTTGCCCCGAAGCCGAAAGGGCAATGATAGCATATGGGTGATTGTCGACCAATTAACAAAATCTGCCCATTTCATCCCTGTTCGGTCCAATAGAACAGCTCGAAGTTTGGCACGGCTCTATCTTAAAGAGATAGTCAGACTGCATGGGGTTCCCAAAAGCATTGTCAGTGATCGGGATCCATTATTTACCAGTAAATTCTGGGAAGCTTTTCAAGAAGAGCTTGGGACCAAATTGAATCTGAGCTCTGCCTATCACCCTCAGACAGATGGCCAGACTGAGAGGGTGAATCGTGTTTTGGAAGACTTATTGCGTGCTTGCATTCTCGACTATGGCGGTTCATGGGAGGACCACTTGCACTTGGTGGAATTCTCCTATAATAATAGCTACCAAGCAAGCTTGGGGATGTCACCATTTGAATTACTTTATGGCAGGCCGTGCAGATCTCCAGCATGTTGGGTGGAGTCAGGCAATCGACTAGTGTTGGGCCCCGACATGGTTCGAGAAGCATCAGATAAGGTTGACTTGATTAAGAAGCGCTTGTTGACTGCTCAGAGCCGACAAAAGAGCTATGCAGACCAGCGAAGAAGGAATCTAGAATTCTCTGTGGGTGATCGAGTATACTTGAAGGTTTCTCCTCTGAGAGGCGTGATTCGTTTTGGGAAGACGGGAAAGTTGGCACCGAGATTCATTGGTCCATTCCCTATTCTCGAAAGGATTGGTACTCTCGCTTATAGAGTGCAGCTGCCCGACTGGTTGCCTGGGGTGCATGATGTATTTCATGTGTCTCAACTCCGCAAACATGTGAACGATCCATATCTGATTGAGGATGAACTAAACCAACAGGTCCTAGACATTGCTCCAAATCTGACAGTGAGAAAGGACCCGATTAAGATCATTGGCAAAGAAACCAAAATCTTGAGGAACAAGAAGATTAACCTAGTCAAGGTTCAATGGAGTGGGGATCCTAGAGACTGTACTTGGGAGACAGAGGACAGCATCAAAAAGGCTTACCCCAAGTGCAGAGTGGATATCTCCGAATAACTCTTGTGTTAAGGTACATTTTCCTCAATTTACATTTTCCATCTTGGTTCCTACTTTACTTTGTTTCTTTTTCGAGGACGAAAATTCTTAAGTGGGGGAGATTGTAACGACCTGGAAAATCCGAACCAATTTAAAATTTTTATTTTAAATTATTTGGTGGAAAAATGTGGCAGAAATTAAAAATTCCATTTTTAAATAATATTAAAGCCAGTGAAAATAGCCAATTTTCAAACGATCTCTGTTTCGACGAAACAACTTTCATTGGAACCGGAATGTCATATTATTGCTAGGTTTCAATTTTTAGAATTTTTCGATTTAATATGTGAGTGTGGCGAAGGAAAATGTGTTTGGTCGATTTCAGTCAAATTTAATCGACTGAAAAATAGTCATTTTTCAAACAGTGTCAGAATTCAACGAAATTAATTTTGTTAGGAACGTATCGTCATAACATAGACAAATATATTTTTTTCTGGATTTTTCTGAGTCCGTTTGTGGCCTCGGTGAATTTATTTATGCAGACAAATTAAATTAATAAAGGAATTAAATATTAAATTAAATAATACAGGCCACAGACAGCCGTTTGGGCTGACGGGACCTGTCCCATTGGGTCCGGAATATGGGCTATTGGCTAGGGTCACTTTCTGTTGGGCTGGAATCGGACCAGTTGAAAAGATAGGAATTTATTGGTAAAAATACATTGAAAATATTATATAAATCAAGAAAATCAAAACCCTAAAATCTATTTTACTGTACATCTTCGTTGTCGCCGCCCTCTTCTAAATCCATGGCCACCAATTTCTGAACTTCCTCCACTTCGTTCTCCCTCTCCTCCAAGAATTAAACCCCGTACTTCACACCATTTCAAAGCTCTCCTCCTCCTCTACAATTCCATACCACCTGATCATCTCCTAGTGCCGCAACCATCAAGCACCAACGAACCAAACCCGCGCCCGTTCGTCCGCCGTGGGGCCCCCTAGCCGTCGCCGAGTTTGACCAAACAACCCCCCCCTGCGTGCGCCGTTCCACCTACTCCGACGTCCCCCCTCTCGATCGGCGAACCCTGCAACTAATTTGAAGAAAAACCCAACCCTAAGTTCGAACCCAATATTGAAAACTGTCGGCCTAAGTTTTACAGTGAGGAAGAAGGTGATTTACTTTATTAATTTATTATTTAATTAATTTAAATTATTTTTAAACTTCGATTAACCATATCTAACTCATTTCAATTCGAAATTCGATGATTTCAGCGACGTTGTAATCGTGTGACTGAGATCTACGCATATAGACTGACTGGAGTTGATTCTGAACAGTTCGAATTTTGGCCAAAAATCGTCAACGACTGTGAGATTCCTAATTTAAATAATTAAATAATTTATTTTAAATTCTATTCGATCAGTTGAATAATTGTGTATTATTTCAATCTGTTATGTGGTGATTGTTGTATTGTTGAATCTTATTCGTTGTGATGTCATGTTATAATTTGACTGTTTGGATCTGTAAAAGTCTGATGTAATCATAATAAAGTTCTCGCCTTTGTTTTTATTTTTATTTTTATTCCTTTCTCTTGAAACTGATCTTTTGATTTGAAAATAAAATATAATAAAGTTGGGATCTTAGTGTAAAAGTTTTGATCTTTTGATTTGAAATAAAATATAATTAAGTTTTAATCTTTTGTTTTGGAAACAAAATTAAGTTTGGATCTTATGTTTTGAAACAAAATAAAGTTCTAATCTTTTGTTTTTGAAAACAAATTAAAGTTGAATCTTTTGTTTTTGATCTACGAATAAAACAAAGTTTTAGTCTTTTGTTTTGATTAACAGAATTTTTGTTTTTCAAAAACAAATATAAAGGAAAGTTTGATCTTTTTTTTTGAGAACAAAATATAAAGGAAAGTTTGATCTTTTGTTTTTTTTGAAAACAAAATAAAATAAAGTTCAATCTTTTGTTTTCCTTTCATTTTGTTTAAAATAATAAATAAAGATTTGATCTTTTATTTTGACATATAAAATAAAAGAAGTTGAATTTATATAATGAATAAAGATTTGATCTTTTATCCTATAAGATGAATAAAGTTCATATATTTTGTTTTATTTCACAAAATAAAGGTGGGATCTTTTATTTTGATTCATAGAAATTTTACAACCAATCATATGTTGTCATTGTTGTAATGCACAAAATTCATCATATGTTAAATTAGTTGTAATGACACCAAAATTTCATCGTCATGTTTATATGGTTGAAATGACACCAAAATTTCATCGTCTTGTTTTAATAGTCGAAATAAACAAAATTTCATCGTCATGTTTTAATAGTTGAAAATAACAAAATTTCATCGTTATGTTTATATGGTTGAAATGAACAAAACTTCATCGTTATGTTAATAGTTGAAATGAATCAAATCTTGACATTAGAAAATACATTTCTTTTAGGAATGTTGACGCTAGAAAAGACGTTTACATTGGAAATAAAGTCCACCTTTTTAATTGCATTTTACAATGCAAATATTACATAGAAAGATGAATTAACTTTTAAATTGAGTTCCCTTAGTTATAGAAAAGAATAAAAGACATTTTCATTTTCAATGTAATAGAAAAGAATAAAAGACGTTTTTATTTTCTGTGTAAATAGGAAAGAATAAAAAGAGATGTACATTTTATATGTAAATAATAAGCGTAAAGGAAATGTCATTTTGTTGAATAATGAAGTTATACATTTTAAACTATCATTTTTGATCGCATTAGAATTGGCGAACAAAAATGTCATTTTGTTGAATAATGAATTTATACATTTTAAACTATCATTTTTGGTCGCATTAGAATTGGCGAATAAAAATGTCATTTTGTTGAATAATGAAGTTATACATTTTAAACTATCATTTTTGTCGCATTAGAATTGGCGAACAAAAATGTCATTTTGTTGAATAATGAAATTATACATTTTAAACTATCATTTTTGTCGCATTAGAATTGGCGAACAAAAATGTCATTTTGTTGATTATTAAAATTATACATTTTAAATTATCATTTTTGGTCGCATTAGAGTTGGCGAACAAAAACGCCATGTCTATTTGATATAAAATGATACATTGTTGAAACCACCATTTTTGTCGCACTAGAATTGGCGGATGAAAATATTACTTTCATAGAATAGAAGGAATGAATTTTAATAAAGGAAATCGCCCAAATGGTTTATATATTATATATAAATATAAAATATAAAATATAAAATTAAACAAAACGAGCACTGCAGTTCGCGTATCGACAATCGTAACTTCAAACGAATATATAGAAAGATCTGACCGTTGGATTTTCCCAAAACTGGGACTGTTAGGACCGCTTTGGGAAGAGCTTTCCAACGATATAAATTTCATCAAAATCCGACGGTTAGATTTTAAGATATGTGTAAATCAAATTTTGGAAAAAGCAGCGCCAGCGCCACCCATTGACCCGAAACGTCGTTTATTTATTTCGAGCTATTTTTAATAAATAAAACTAGCGATAAATAGGTATAAATATATATATATATATATATATATATATGGAATGTTTTCAACTATAATTGTGCGACAATTATTTGAAAAGGCTGAGTTTAACTCATTTCAAATAATTGAACGGCGATTGAATCAAAGATGCGAGAAGACGACGGTTGAAGACCGGCGATCTTCACATCGAATGAGAGATGACTTATGATACCTTGGACTGACTTGCTCCCAGGACTGGGTTGAAGCAGTAATTACCCGGACGTGTGTGTTGGTCATGCGGATAAGCGAGCGCCTTTTTGGTGTCTCCGGTTTCGTTCAGACCCAGAACGGACTTGTAAATGGATGCGTGTCTGACGTTGAAATCCACTTCATGTAATTAAATCGATTTATGTTAATATATGTCTGTTTGGTGGTAGAGAATTTTTTCTCTACTTAACACCCGGATACGTAGTAGTAGTTATCGATAGCGTGGCGTTGAATTGTCAACGTGGCACGCCAAGATGCAATGATCAAGGCTTTGTTGAAAAGCAGGCCTTGTGGCTGATGATCAAAGCATAGCCTGTTTAGGCATAGCTTTGTGTATAACGCGACTTCGCGAGCCTCACACCCCGGTATGAGTTAAAAACGGGATTAGGACAGCAGGGAGTGCACACGTTTCTTTCTAGCTAGTGGCGTTTGGGTTTTAACACGGCCCGGCATCTTACTTATGCGGATTTTGGATTGAGGTACCTCGGGTTTTTATAGGCCGGAAGTGGTCATACTATAGGTTCATACGAACCGGGAAGCGTGTGTTCATGCATAATTAATCCACTACCGTTAGGTGGGGACTGGCCCTGAAGATCCAAGGGTTGCCCATAGGTGTGATCCTGAGGTATTTGCTAGAGTGTCTCGAATCGGAAGAGGACAATCCCTAGCCTCGACTTCATGACAGAAAACCAATTCCCACTACGACGACATTTCGGTTTTGATTGTAAACTTATATACGGCGACATAGTATATGGTACCTATGCTGTCTAGGATTGATACATTTATTTTGAAGTATTTTAATACTGTTTAAACACTAATGATAATATCAAAATATTACTTTTCACGTATTAAGCATGTTTGATCATCATAAGGGAAAACTCTATCCTCCTGTGTGCGTTGCATTGTGTGATAGGACTTGAGTCTTATGATGGTTTCATTTTTCAAAAGTCATTTCGCTGTTTTATATAAACTTTATAAAATATTGCACTGGCAATCCAATGGAGTAAACCCGTTCCGCGTTAGCGGCGTGGAAATGAGATTCGCCTTCTTGATAGTTAATTTAGTTAAGAATTCTCACACCAGTCCCATGACTGACTCGTAGTTTGTTTCACTTTTGCAAACTCGGGTGCCCTCTTTCCACACGTGCAGCCAATTGACAGGTTTCTAGGTGATACTTTCTGGTGGAAGCTTGCTTTGGAGGGAAGAAGAAGAAGGCCTTTTCTCCATCTTTTATTCTACTTTTGAGACATCTTTCTATCTTTTGCTTTTAATGTATGTAATGGGATTTGAAACTTATTTCCTTCCATTTGAGACTTGTTTCTCTTTTGTTAAGACTTCTATTATGCTAAGTGGATCCTGTAAAACTGCATACTCTGATGTTCTGTTGTGATGCTGGTGACATTTTATTTTCCACTGAAATGTTTATGTGTTATGATAATTATCTGAGATCTGTTTTTGTTGTAAATATGTTGTATTCCAAAATGATTATCCTTACTTTCGGTCTATGGAAGTTTGGGGTCATCACATGGTCCATGGGCGGGAATTTTCCTGCCCAGCCTGTTCTGGGATTTTGAATTCGATTTTGAATTCGAATTTTCGAGCTGTTTCCGATTCTGAAATTCTCTGAAACTTCGGAAGGCCATATCTCCCTCGTACGGACTCCGTTTCTCGAAAACTCGGACTCGTTTCCAAGCAGAATTTCAAGACGAACGCAATGGCGCAACCCGTTTCCCTTGATTCTTATTTTATAATTTAATTATTCTCTGATTTGTTACTTATACGTTCACAGAAAATACGGGGTGTTACACTTCTACTTCCATATACATGAAGATTCCTAAAGAATTATGGAAATAGAACTTTGTTAGCTATTCATTTTTCAAGGTGCTTGGTGTCCATCCTATGTACATGGGAGTCAGGAAATGTTGGAATGTAGAGCTCGCAAGTGTATCTTTCTAGGTTATAGAAGAGGAGTGAGGGGATATAGGTTATGGTGTCCTATTAGCAAGAAACTTATTATATGCAGGCATGTAACTTTTGATGATAAGGCTATGTTGAATGTGTAGCCTTCCTCATTGGATAACAATAAGAGTACATGTGAAGAATACCATACACAAAACAAGTCATATGTTGATTCATTACATAGACCTTCGAATGGTGCTTCTGATGACACTGTCATTGTTGATGATGGTACAAATGTTGTCATATAAGATCTGATTCAAGGTGGAGTTTGTACAGAGCAAGCCTGTTAGGGAAAGAAGAAAGCCTAAATGACTTGATGAGTTTACTGGTTTGAGCATCAAAGACATTGAAACCTATAATATAACAACATATGCATTAAATGTTATCCATGAAGAGCCTCGAGATTATAGAGACGTTATTGCATCAGTTGACAATTCTAGTTGGTTAGTTGCTATGGAAGAGTAGATCGAATCTTTACAGAAAAATCACACTTGGGATTTGGTGCCACTTCCTACCGACAAAGGAGTTGTTGGATTGTAAGTGCATCTATAGATTAAAAGACAGCGACAATGGAGATTTTGAATGTAAAGCAAGACTAGTAGCAAAGAGGTATGTTCAAAAGAAGGAGGTATAGTATCATGTCATTTTTGATCCAGTTGTTAGGCATACTTCTATTCGTATTCTCTTGGCATTAGTTGCTCATTATGACATGAAATAGAGAAACTAGATGTCAAAACTGCTTTTTGCATGGTGATCTGGATGAGGAGATTTATTTACGTTAGCCAAAGGGGTTCATTGATAGTAGTAGGCTAGACTATGTTTGTTGACTTAACAAATCTCTATATAGACTGAAGTAGTCTCCTAGACTATAGTACAAGAGATTTGATAAGTCTATGCTATTACAAGGATACTCCAGAAGCTTCAAAGACCACTGTGTTTATTTCAGGAGGTATTGATGGTGATATGATTTATTTTTTGTTATATGTTGATGATATGCTTATTGCATCTCGGAGTATGGCCAGAATTCCGGAGTTAAAAGAAGAGCTTGGCAAGGAGTTTGACACGAAGGATTTGGGAGAGCATAAAGAATTCTAGAAATGTAGATATACAGAGATAGGTCATAGATAGAGTTGCGACTCACTCAGGCACATGTACATCAAGAAGATCCTCACTTAATTTGGTATGAAAAAGCCAAACTGGTTGGCACTCCATTAGGCTCTCATTTTAAGTTGTCGAATAACCAATCTCCTACGTCGGAAAAAGATAAGAGGTATATGGATAAAATACCTTATTCTAGTGCTATTGATAGTATGTATGTGATGGTGTGCATAAGACCTTGCAGTGGGTACTGTGAGTCGATATATGTTTAACTTAGTCAACAGCATTGACGATCAATGAATTGGATTCTTAAATATCTTCGATGCAATTCTTCAGTGGGATTATTATATAGTGGAGTAGATTGCGACATCTCTCTTAGATGATACTGTGATTGTAACACCCCGTGTATTCTATAACTGTGAAATTCATAAATTAAAGTATAATTAATTTTAAATCAAAGAACTAAGGGAAACGGGATACGCCATTGCGTTCGTCTCGAAAAAATACGCGAAATAGAGTCCGAGTTTTCGTAAAACGGATATCGTATGAAGAAGATATCTTTAATTTAAATATTACAGCAAAACATGAAAAAAGAGAAGTAAGGAGAGGACAATAATTATTATTATTCTAAGACTTATTAACAAAAGCCTTTGTAGCTCAGTTGGTTAAGGCATTGGATTTGTAGCATGGAGGTCGGGGGTTCGAACCCCGGCGGCGACATAATTTTTATCCCTGTTTTAGAGAGGGCCAACTGAGCATGCAAATACATGTACGTATACAAATTCAAATTTTGAAAGGATAAGAACGTACATATAAGGAAATAAAGAAAATATATGTATATATATGAGAATATATATATATATATGCAAAAATATATGTATACAATAGATAAAATTCAAACAGACTAAAACAGCTCAATTTAAAGTTTAATTTTTGAAAATCGAACCCAGTCCCTCCTGGCTGGCCTGGTCTGTGTTTGGTCGAATTTCTGTGGGTTGCTTTGTCATTAGGGCTAGGTGGCAAGTTTTAATTGGTCTCTCTATCGAATGAATGGCTACGATCTAACCTAGCAACATCAATGGTCCTAATCAATTCCTAACCTCTATATAAACAACCCTAGACTAAACCCTAATCTATTCATTCAAATTAAGAACATAGCCGCCATGTTGCTGAGGAACGACTAAGAGTAGCCGCCATCTAGAGAGAGAGGATTAGGGAGAAAGTTCTAAAGCCTAAAGCAATTCAAGCAACCTAAAGCTAATCAATTCAACAAAGGAATCATATCTCTTAATTAGAGAATTTGCCGCAACCATTATAAGTAGAGTATTACTTTGGTATGAACAAATGATTGTGTAGATATGTATGCTTGAATTGTGGCAATGAAATTCGTATTTGTGCGATTTATATACTTTTGGATATTCTGAATTATGTTATTCATTATAAAGAACTACATGCGGTAGTTCTATGCAAGTATACGTTTGGAATATTGCGCAAATTATGTAGTCTATGTTGAAGCTACATGTATGTAGTTGATTGAAATTCATGCAAGTTTGGGGCTTTGTTATTATGCCATCATGATGTCTATTTTTGTGCATAAATCATTTTGCAAGTAATTGAGACAAGTTTGGTTATTATAGTTCATATGAAACTATGTTGGAATTTTGACATCATAATCCATGTATTAAGTCATGCTTTTGCAAAACTTGTGAATATGGCTAGGCTATGAATGATATTTGGCATAATTGAAATCCATGATTAAGTTTATCTTGTTTAAAAGAACTATATGATGACATATGTGAGACATGGCTAGGTTAGACTCAAAAATCCCTTTTTGCAAGTTTAAAGCAAACACCATGATTAGGAATATTTATGCCATGTTTATGCTAGAAGTATTTATGTCATGTTTATGTTTGACATTATGCCATGTTTATGCTAGAAGTATTTATGCCATGCTTATGTTTGACATTATGCCATATTTATGCTAAAAGTATTTATGCCTATGTTTGACATTATGCCTAAGAAAAAATATAGGTTCATGGGTCAATAATGATATCTCAATTACAAGTTCACATGCTTTGATTCATGTCACCTATGTTACCACTATGCAAGTACACCAGTTTCTAGTATGTATTTCCAACGTCATATGCAAGTTCATGCGCTCACCTTCCCCCTCTTTGTGTATGTAATTACTCCATAAGCCTCCCCTTTCGCATGGCTAAATTGGGCTTTAAAAGGCTAAGCCCAATATACATAAAACGGACGTGTAAAAACGGGGGTAAATAACGTTGGGCTAAATTAATTTAATGAATGAAAACTAAAGTAAAAGGGCCCAAATTCAAGTATGGGTTGGGCCCATGATTGGTGTAACCTTTACACCATTAACTTAATAATGGGCCGCAAATATTTACATATAAATAAAGAAGAAAGACAAAATATGTAAATGTAGAAAATACGATGTGTTTAACCCGAGGTTGGATTGAGTTGTGATGTAAACCTGCCCGGAACCGCCCGGCTGTCCAGTAGTCACAACAATACCTATCCAATGTGGGAGGTTAAACATGGAGCCCAATAAGGACCCGAGGTTAGACTGAGTTGTGGCGTAAGACTGCCCGGAACCAACCGGCAACAGGCAGCCACAGCAATACCTGTCTAATGTGAGAGGTTAGGGCCTTAATAAGACAATTAAGGCTGAGTCAGGATTGTTAGGATTAAGTGGACTAAGACTTAATCAAAATGGAACATGCTAAACTAAACGGACTGGTGGGGTTAGGTTAGAAAACACTTAACCAACTTAGCATGTTGGCTAGAGATAGAAAACCTAGTAACGGGGGACCCTTTTCAGCAGTAACCCTACACGGTGTATCATGATACCATGAAACTAGGCAGGGTGGGGCACGATTACTGGGCTGATTGTAAGAGGTCAAATCGACGGCGGTGGTGTAGCAGTGTAGGTTCTAACGGAGTGCGGGCGTGCACACACTCCGGCGCAGAAAAATAAGGCACTGGACACCAGTAGCATACCTGTGCACTCTAAGGTTGTGTCGGGTTGCCACTATGGGACTTGATACACCCCATGGTGGGACCAGCATAGGTAACTACAGACATCGGGGGCCGTAAGACACATGTAACTATGCGAGTAGGAGCCGATCATCATAGAATGGATCACATCACCCTGATTATGGGGTGCCAGTGGGAAACTAGTTTATATGGGTTCAGAGATTAACATGGGGTACGATAGTATATTCGACCCCAGACAACTTAACCAAGTTTATAGTGCATGCCCACTTCTCATTTATACTTATCATACCCAGTTCTTTATTCATAGACAAAATAGTACTAGACTTACTCAGGCTTTATGTCTGACTCTACTTTTCTTTCGTCTTCTTTCTTCCGTTTCCCCCCCCCCCCCCAGGTCCTCAGGGAGGGAACACAACAGCTTGACCTACCTCAACATCCAGCTTGAAGAAGAGAAATGTATTGCTTGGACTTTCCTGTTTTGAACTATGGCTTTGGACAATCCACTATGGGGCTTTTGCAGTTTATCTATGTTTTATTTATGCTTCTTTAAATAATGTACTCAAGACAGATTATGAAAGTGTTATGTTTTTTTTTGAAAAGGATGTTGTTGTAACACGTATTTGGCTTTATGAAATAAAGTTTGTTGTTCTTCCGCTGTTTACAAATATGTGTTCTTATATCTGTCTTGTATATCTGTGACTTGTACTTATAAACCTCCACCAAAATTAGGGCATTCCCTTTGAGAGTGACCCTAACGGAGGTGGGGTGTTTCACTTGGTATCAGAGCATAGGTTTACCAGATAAGATAAAAAGTTTTGAAAATTTATTTTCAAAAAGGAAATTTAAAGAAGCATTTTTAAAAGATATATATATTATTTTATTTTAAAAGGCAAAGTCCACTCCCCAAAGCCAAAGGTACTATCTCTTGTCCTTCGTTTTGAACCTATCCTTTTTGTTTCAGCATGTCCGAAGATCTTAACTTGCCGGAAGGGGTACCAATACCTGGTTGGTTTAGACGGTTCTTAGAAGCAAGGGCCACTCAGCCAGGTCCTACCGTTCCTCCTCCCCCAGCTGTAGGAAATCATCCAGCTGCAGCAGCACCTCTTCCTCCACCTCCTCCACGAGGAAACGCGTTTGCTAAGATATGTAAGGATTTTAAAGCTATGGGAGGAAGGGATTTCCATGGAACTGAGTCCTTCGTAGCAGCTAGAAATTGGCTGAAGGAAACTGAGGATCTATTCATCATCTTTGAGGTAGAGGACAGACAAAAAGTACAATTGGCGGTGTGGCTATTGAAGGGCGAGGCTTCCTACTGGTGGGAAGTCACTAATGCTGAAAGACCAGTAGAGACATGGGAGGACTTTAGGGAAAGGTTTGAGACCAAATTTCTCTTAGATGCGGAAAGAAGTTTGCAGTTGGAGAAATTCTTATTTCTTAAGCAAGGAGACAAGACTGTTAGAGAGTATGTGAATCAGTTTGATGAGCTGGCTAGGTTTGGGCTTGACCTAGTCAACACCCCGCACAAGAAGGCTCTCCGTTTCGTCAAGGGGTTAAATGAGCCATTACACAGTTTGGCCATGACCCATATACCCATGGGAGCCACGTATGAAAGATTGGTGCAAATGGCGTTGCTGAATGAAGAGGATAAGGGCAAGAAGGAGACAAAGGCAGAAAGCTCTCAAGGGAAGAAAGAGGGTTTGCAGCCTAAGAAGACGGACTTTAAGAAAGGCGGGAAAGGCAACAAAGAGAAGAGGAAGTGCAATTTCTGTGGCAAAGTGGGGCACTTAGTAAAGGACTGCCGGAAAAAGAAGGCCAAGGAGAATGGTGGGTGCTTTTCTTGCGGTCAGACAGGCCACAGGGCTAAGGACTGCCCAAAGAAGCGAGGGCAGGGGCAGGGCGCTGGATCCACCTCAGGGGCGCAAGTTCATGTGCTAGAAGCGCCACCTTTGCAACAGCGAGGTACAAACACTTCTGTAGAAAGTGTAGTTTATCTTTATGATCACCCCGTTCGCACTTTATTTGATTCTGGCGCATCACACTCCTTTATCTCGTCTGCTTTAGTAGAATCTCTGCACCTAAAAACTAGTATGGTAGAGGACCCCTTAATTGTTTCAAACCCAATTGGGGGCCCAGCTCATTTGTCTATGATCTGTTTGGATTTGAAAATTTCTATTCTAAGTGTAGAATTTCAATGTAGTGCCTTTGTTTTGGGTTTTTCGGGGTATGGTTTGATTTTGGGTATGGATTGGCTATCCAGTAATGGGGCCATCCTTGATTGTGAGAAAAGGGTTGTTAGGCTCCTAACCCAGCTCGGTAATACTTTGGAAATTTCTTGTAATCCCTCGTATGCGGTTATGCTTAGTTATCTTGAGTCGCTAGATGCCTCTGTTGAAAATTTGCAATCAGTTAGAGTGGTCCGGGAATATCCGGATGTCTTCGAAGAGGTGAAGGGCTTGCCTCCGAAGCGGGAAATAGACTTCCGCATATATCTTGTAGATAATGCAAAGCCCGTTGCGTTGCCCGTTAGACACATGGCTCCACGAGAAAGAAAAGAGCTCAGTAAACAGATTAAAGAGCTTCTAGAGAAGGGGTTCATTAGGAGGAGCATTTCAGAATGGGGCGCTCCAGTGGTGTTCGCTACAAAGGCGGATGGTTCACTCCGTCTATGTGTTGACTATAGGGAGCTCAACAAGCTAACGAGAAAGAATAGGCACCCTCTCCCTAGAATTGACGATTTATTTGATCAGCTTGTAGGAGCGTCCGTTTTCTCCCAACTCGATTTAGCAACCGGTTTTCATCAGCTAAGGGTGGCTGAAGATAGCATCGATAAAACGGCGTTCAGAACCCCAGACGGCTTCTTTGAATGGCTTGTCATGCCTTTCGGCTTGACAAATGCACCTGCTTACTTCGTGGACCTGATGAGTAGGGTATTTAGAGATTTCCTCAACAAATTCGTAGTGGTCTTCGTGGATGATATCCTTATCTTCTCAAAGAATGAAGAGGAACATGCTCAGCACTTAAGGGCAATCATGGAAACTTTGCGAGTCCATCAATTAAAAGCCAAATTCTCCAAATGCCACTTTTGGAGAGAAGAGGTGAGGTTCCTTGGGCACATTGTATCCAAACAAGGGTTAGCAGTGGACCCTGCTAAAGTAGTGGCGGTACAGGATTGGAAGACACCAAGGAATGCAACTGAGGTCCGAAGCTTTCTAGGACTAGCAGGTTTCTATCGAAAGTTTATAAGGAATTTTGCGAAAATCTCAACTCCACTCACGAAATTGACTAAGAAGAATCTAGTGTTTAATTGGGATTTGGATTGCGAGCTTGCATGGAACCATGAGTACGCAGTTATGCTTGAGCCAAGTATACTAGAAGGAGAATAATTGAAAGTGGAACGAGAGGCAACAGTGAAAAAGGTTCCAACTCATATTTTGGAAACAAGAATTAAGAAACTACGAAATTGAGAAGTTAAAGGCAGACAAAGCATAATGGAGTTAAGCTCAAGGAAATGCGACTTAGAAGATTGAAGACTAGATTCGTGCATCATATCTCTTCTTAAGAGTATGTCCTTGATCCCTCTCTTCCTGTAGAGCTTACTTGCATGCTATCTTTTGTGTATATCCTCTCGGTCCCATTCTCAATCCAATTTCTGTTGCAAACCCCATAGGGAGTGAGACTCATCTGTTATTAACACATGTTGGGGCTTGAGGGTGTTCGTTGGATTGACCAAACTTTTTGGGTTTAATAGGATACGCGTTGGTCTTAGGAAGGGATTCCCTTGTGACCTAAAAGGAGTCCATCATGCTTAGTTTCCTAGAATCATATATGGTGGTTGGGTTGAGTAATTCTTTGGGTGTCAGTCTGATGTTGATTTCGGTCTTCGGGGCTGATGCTTAGAGAGTTCTTCTCCTAATCAATATATGTGGCATAGATTTCCAGTTTTGACATTGCCTAATGGGCACAGAGTTTTCACTTTCTTCTATCATTCGACTATACCTTTAGGTAGGACCATTTCCTATCATTGAGAAAATTTGGAAAATGACCTATAGATTAGAGCTACCCGAAAAATTGGCCGGAGTTCACAACGTTTTTCATGTTTCATATCTTCGAAAATGTCTACATGAGTCTGCTAAAGTGGTAAAGCCAGATATCCTAGAAGAAGCCGAAGTGGAACGCGAAGCAACCATAAGAAAAGTTCCAACCCGCATCTTAGGAACGGAAGTGAAGAAGCTACGCAACCGCGAAGTCAAGCTCGTCAAAGTCCAGTGGAGCGACGCCGAGGGAGACGCGACTTGGGAAACTGAAGCTAGAATCCGCACTGCCTACCCTTTTCTGTTCAAGGGTACATCCTTGATCTTTCTTTTTCCTTAAGTTGCGCTTTTATCTATCTTTTTAGGTATATTTCCTCGACCGTATCTTTTAGGTAGAAACCCTTTTGGATGAAAACATGTAATTGAAACATGTTATGTATGATGGTTGCAAATGGTTGCAAGTGATTGCTAGTGGTTGCTCGTGGTTGCATATACACACACAATCTAGGTTTTAGATCGGCTCAGTCACTTCATATTGCATATGCATATATGTTTGCATTCGTATATGGTTGAACTTTAATGTGTTGTCATGTGGATGCTGCATTTGTATTGAATGATTGTGCACTCATGTAGAATCAAGAATAGGGAAAATTTGCATACATAATGGATTCATGGCACTTACATAATTCGCATTAAGGAGGTCAACTGAATCAGTAGACCGCCTGATTTTGCATTAGATAAGTACATGTACACACACACCTCGCATATGATCATGAAGCATTAGAAGTCTTTTAAGGACAATGGATGCTCGTGTTTGATGGATGAGTAGATGGATGATTGGATGTTAGGATATACATTCCTCCTAACTTGAAGATTTCGGGGACGAAATCCTTTTAAGTGGGGGAGAATGTAACACCCCGTGTATTCTATAACTGTGAAATTCATAAATTAAAGTATAATTAATTTTAAATCAAAGAACTAAGGGAAACGGGATACGCCATTGCGTTCGTCTCGAAAAAATACGCGAAATAGAGTCCGAGTTTTCGTAAAACGGATATCGTATGAAGAAGATATCTTTAATTTAAATATTACAGCAAAACATGAAAAAAGAGAAGTAAGGAGAGGACAATAATTATTATTATTCTAAGACTTATTAACAAAAGCCTTTGTAGCTCAGTTGGTTAAGGCATTGGATTTGTAGCATGGAGGTCGGGGGTTCGAACCCCGGCGGTGACATAATTTTTATCCCTGTTTTAGAGAGGGCCAACTGAGCATGCAAATACATGTACGTATACAAATTCAAATTTTGAAAGGATAAGAACGTACATATAAGGAAATAAAGAAAATATATGTATATATATGAGAATATATATATATATATATGCAAAAATATATGTATACAATAGATAAAATTCAAACAGACTAAAACAGCTCAATTTAAAGTTTAATTTTTGAAAATCGAACCCAGTCCCTCCTGGCTGGCCTGGTCTGTGTTTGGTCGAATTTCTGTGGGTTGCTTTGTCATTAGGGCTAGGTGGCAAGTTTTAATTGGTCTCTCTATCGAATGAATGGCTACGATCTAACCTAGCAACATCAATGGTCCTAATCAATTCCTAACCTCTATATAAACAACCCTAGACTAAACCCTAATCTATTCATTCAAATTAAGAACATAGCCGCCATGTTGCTGAGGAACGACTAAGAGTAGCCGCCATCTAGAGAGAGAGGATTAGGGAGAAAGTTCTAAAGCCTAAAGCAATTCAAGCAACCTAAAGCTAATCAATTCAACAAAGGAATCATATCTCTTAATTAGAGAATTTGCCGCAACCATTGTAAGTAGAGTATTACTTTGGTATGAACAAATGATTGTGTAGATATGTATGCTTGAATTGTGGCAATGAAATTCGTATTTGTGCGATTTATATACTTTTGGATATTCTGAATTATGTTATTCATTATAAAGAACTACATGCGGTAGTTCTATGCAAGTATACGTTTGGAATATTGCGCAAATTATGTAGTCTATGTTGAAGCTACATGTATGTAGTTGATTGAAATTCATGCAAGTTTGGGGCTTTGTTATTATGCCATCATGATGTCTATTTTTGTGCATAAATCATTTTGCAAGTAATTGAGACAAGTTTGGTTATTATAGTTCATATGAAACTATGTTGGAATTTTGACATCATAATCCATGTATTAAGTCATGCTTTTGCAAAACTTGTGAATATGACTAGGCTATGAATGATATTTGGCATAATTGAAATCCATGATTAAGTTTATCTTGTTTAAAAGAACTATATGATGACATATGTGAGACATGGCTAGGTTAGACTCAAAAATCCCTTTTTGCAAGTTTAAAGCAAACACCATGATTAGGAATATTTATGCCATGTTTATGCTAGAAGTATTTATGTCATGTTTATGTTTGACATTATGCCATGTTTATGCTAGAAGTATTTATGCCATGCTTATGTTTGACATTATGCCATATTTATGCTAAAAGTATTTATGCCTATGTTTGACATTATGCCTAAGAAAAAATATAGGTTCATGGGTCAATAATGATATCTCAATTACAAGTTCACATGCTTTGATTCATGTCACCTATGTTACCACTATGCAAGTACACCAGTTTCTAGTATGTATTTCCAACGTCATATGCAAGTTCATGCGCTCACCTTCCCCCTCTTTGTGTATGTAATTACTCCATAAGCCTCCCCTTTCGCATGGCTAAATTGGGCTTTAAAAGGCTAAGCCCAATATACATAAAACGGACGTGTAAAAACGGGGGTAAATAACGTTGGGCTAAATTAATTTAATGAATGAAAACTAAAGTAAAAGGGCCCAAATTCAAGTATGGGTTGGGCCCATGATTGGTGTAACCTTTACACCATTAACTTAATAATGGGCCGCAAATATTTACATATAAATAAAGAAGAAAGACAAAATATGTAAATGTAGAAAATACGATGTGTTTAACCCGAGGTTGGATTGAGTTGTGATGTAAACCTGCCCGGAACCGCCCGGCTGTCCAGTAGTCACAACAATACCTATCCAATGTGGGAGGTTAAACATGGAGCCCAATAAGGACCCGAGGTTAGACTGAGTTGTGGCGTAAGACTGCCCGGAACCAACCGGCAACAGGCAGCCACAGCAATACCTGTCTAATGTGAGAGGTTAGGGCCTTAATAAGACAATTAAGGCTGAGTCAGGATTGTTAGGATTAAGTGGACTAAGACTTAATCAAAATGGAACATGCTAAACTAAACGGACTGGTGGGGTTAGGTTAGAAAACACTTAACCAACTTAGCATGTTGGCTAGAGATAGAAAACCTAGTAACGGGGGACCCTTTTCAGCAGTAACCCTACACGGTGTATCATGATACCCTGAAACTAGGCAGGGTGGGGCACGCTTACTGGGCTGATTGTAAGAGGTCAAATCGACGGCGGTGGTGTAGCAGTGTAGGTTCTAACGGAGTGCGGGCGTGCACACACTCCGGCGCAGAAAAATAAGGCACTGGACACCAGTAGCATACCTGTGCACTCTAAGATTGTGTCGGGTTGCCACTATGGGACTTGATACACCCCATGGTGGGACCAGCATAGGTAACTACAGACATCGGGGGCCGTAAGACACATGTAACTATGCGAGTAGGAGCCGATCATCATAGAATGGATCACATCACCCTGATTATGGGGTGCCAGTGGGAAACTAGTTTATATGGGTTCAGAGATTAACATGGGGTACGATAGTATATTCGACCCTAGACAATTTAACCAAGTTTATAGTGCATGCCCACTTCTCGTTTATACTTATCATACCCAGTTCTTTATTCATAGACAAAATAGTACTAGACTTACTCAGGCTTTATGTCTGACTCTACTTTTCTTTCGTCTTCTTTCTTCCGTTTCCCCCCCCCAAGGTCCTCAGGGAGGGAACACAACAGCTTGACCTACCTCAACATCCAGCTTGAAGAAGAGAAATGTATTGCTTGGACTTTCCTGTTTTGAACTATGGCTTTGGACAATCCACTATGGGGCTTTTGCAGTTTATCTATGTTTTATTTATGCTTCTTTAAATAATGTACTCAAGACAGATTATGAAAGTGTTATGTTATGTTTTTTTTTGAAAAGGATGTTGTTGTAACACGTATTTGGCTTTATGAAATAAAGTTTGTTGTTCTTCCGCTGTTTACAAATATGTGTTCTTATATCTGTCTTGTATATCTGTGACTTGTACTTATAAACCTCCACCAAAATTAGGGCATTCCCTTTGAGAGTGACCCTAACGGAGGTGGGGTGTTTCAGTGATTTTGATTATGCTGGGGATAGTGATGCTAGGAAGTCAGCGTCAGGCTATGTTTTTACATTTGGAATAAGGTTGATTTCACGGAGATTAAAGTTGCAATCTATTATAGATTTGTCGACTACCGAAGCAGAGTTGATACCGATTGGGGAAGCAACAAAGGAATAATTATACTTACTTCAGTTATTGGATGATCTTTCAATGAAACATCAGACAATAGAGTTATTTTCAGTCAGAGTGTGATTCATCTTGTAGAGAATCATGCTTATAGTTCATAGATGAAGCACATTGATGTCAACGGAGCAAGAACAAATTGCTGAAGGTGAGTACTTTGGATAATCCTTCAGATATGATGACAAAGTTACTTTCGAAGGACAAGTTTGAGCATTGATCAAACTTGGTCGGTTTTCTTTCTGTTACTTGAGCGCCATGAGGCGCTAGAACCAACAATTTTTATGCTGATGAAATGATGAAGATATATTGTTATATTTGAATCAAGGTAGAGTGTTGATTTTATGTGATCAAATATTTGCTAAAGAGAGAAATAAATTAATTCAATGATTCAATCAATTAATAAAGCCATATATGGAAATATTTGAAGGATGTATTGGAAGGAAACACTTGATTACACAATCAATTAATTAATCAATGATTTGGCCATATGAAGAAATAAATGGATGATCAAATCAAATCATGCAATTGGGGAAATATATTTGGATAATCTAGAAGTTAATTTTGTTTATCTCCAAGCAAACTGGAAATTAATGTTTCTTCATCTCCAAGCAATTCCTCATTGTCATGTCTATTTAAATGAAGGAATTTTATCTTCATTTGTTTGTAAGTGCATAAGAACAATCCACAATTATTCTGCTCTAATTTTTTCTTATTTGAAAAAAGAGAGTTATTGGATCTCTGTGGACGTAGGATATTATATCCCAACCACGTTAAATCTTCAGCGTCTTTTATTTCTACTATTGTTTTTTGTGAGACTACATAATTGATTTTTGTTCTTTTGTTTGAGTTCCATTGGTATCTTAATAGATAATACTAGATCCTGATTAATAACGTTTCTGCTCAAATTCACAAAAAATACACTATAGTTTTGTGATTATATTTGTTTTTTTTCTTTTCTCTTTCTTTCTCATTCCTTCCTTTCCATTTCTTTTGTTTCGTTCTATTTCTTTCCCTTGACAACCATCTCACATTGATTAGGTGCATCTGCAACGCATTACTAGGTTATATGAGCATCGATATTATGCGACAGTGGTCATCACAACACTACACGGATGGAATATCGTCTATATGCAATAACTGCTAAAACAACCTTATAATCATGATCAAACCATTCATAATAATTAGTATCTATTTTGTGTTAAATAATTTATAGTCAATTGCTAACAATAATTCTTTATTTTGACTAGATAACCTATCATTGGCATGTTATCTTTCCTTAAGATCAGCATCTGTCTTTTGTAATGCGTGATCTTGGCTGTTGATTGTGAATTAAACACTTGTTCGGTTGTTTTTCAAATCTCGTTAAATGATTTACATCTAATAAGTTATGGCAGAATATTTTACTTATTGATATAAGAGCCAAGAACTTAACAGATGAACTTAACTCTGATATGGCAGATATTCCTAATTACTGATTAACTTGCCTTTGTAGGAATTTTGAGGCGGAAAGTTTATATTTAAGCAAAAGAAGAAGTTTTTGTCTAACAAAAGATATATTTTATTATTTACTGCATGACATATTTATAGAATCAAAAGAATAACTTAAATACAAAATATCTTCCTACAAGTTTGCTACGTTAAAAAAAACTGAATATTTGATCTGCATTAACCAGTTATTTAGCAAAAATATAAAAATTGAAGATACTAAGGCATTTTTTCAGCACTCCTCCTTGCCTTAGTAGCTGCAGAGGCATAATTTGCTTCTTACCATTTCAAATCTTGCTTTAGGTAGAGCCTTGGTAAACACATCTGCAATTTGAACTTCAGTCTTGCAATAAAGCAGTTTAATTTCACCACTTTTTGTACTTCTCTTAAGTGACACAACTTGATCTTGAAATGCTTAGTCTTGCCATGAAAAACAGAATCATTTGAAATTGCAATTGCAGCTTGATTATCAACACGAATATGGTTTGGCTCATTCTGTTCCATATATAAGTCAGCAAGTGTTTTTCTAATCTAAAATACTTTGATTAACAGCAGCAGTAGCAGCTACGAATTCAGCCTCTACTGTACTTTGAGCTATCACTTCTTGCTTCTTTGAAGACCAAGAGAAAAAAATCTTGTTCCAAAACTGAAACAAAAACATGTTGTACTTCCCATATCATCAATGGAGCCTTCCCAATCGCTATCAGAAAAACCATAAAGTATGAAATTCTGACCTAAAGAATACTTTATACCATAATTTGTTGTGACCTTGATATATCTTACAATTATTTTAGCAGCTTGAAAATACACTTCACTTGCACAATGCATAAATCTCGAAAGCAAGCTCACTGCAAACATTAAATCTAATCTAGTGGCTGTAAGGTACATCAAACAGCCAAATAAACTTCTATATTTACTTTCATCAACTTTTCTGCTCCATCATCTTTGCTAAATTTCTCTTTCTGATTCATCGGTGTGTTGGTGCTTTTGCAGTCTTCCATGTGAAGTTTCTTAAGTATTTCCTTGGCATACTTCTTTTGGCTTATAAAAACTCCATCATGGTCTTGCTTCACCTCCATACCCAGAAAATAAGACATCAACCCAAGATCTGTCATCTCAAATACTTCGAACATTTCCGCTTTGAACTCCTTTATCAACTTCTCATTACTACCTGTAACAAGAAGATCATCAACATAAATAGAAACCATAACTAAGTTAACATCTGTTCCTTTTATATATAATGTAGCTACACTTGGACTTTTAACAAATCTAAGACTATGAAGGTGTTCATCAATTCTGTTGTACCAGGCCGTAAGAGCTTGTTTAAGACCATACAATGCTTTCTTCAGCAAATAAACCTTCTCCTCCTATCCTTTGACTTGGAATCCTTCAGGTTGCTCCACATAAATCTCTTCTTGAAGATACCCATTTAAAAAGGCATACTTTACATCCAATTGATAAGTCTTCCAACCCTTTTATGCTGCCAAGTAATAGCCTTATAGTATCCAAACATGCAACTGGAGCGAAAGTTTCTGAGAAGTCTACTCCAAACACTTGATTATATCCCTTCACCATTAATCTGGCTTTGTGTTTATTTACAGAACCATCTGCATTAAGTTTGGTTCTGTAAACCCATTTAACACCAATGATTTTTCTGTGTTGTGGCTTATCCACCAGCTACCAAGTATCGTTCTTTTCAATCACTCTAAGCTCCTCTTTCATTGCTTAAACCCACTTATCTTGCTTCTCTGCTTCTTTAAATTATGTAGGTTCAAAAATGGCTATATTACTTCTTTCATAAACATCAAATAATGGTCTTGTACCTCTAACTAGAACATCATTTATGTCATCGTCAGAGTATTGTGGTGGCACCGCTAATTGTTTTGTCTATAGGCTCCACCCATTTCCATTGTTTATCTTTCATAAATTTGACATCTCTACTAACAAGATTTTTTCCATTTTGTGGTTGGAAAATTCTATAAGCCTTTGAATGATCATTATATCCACTAAATACACCTGGTTCTGCTTTCTTGTCAAGCTAGTCCCTTTTCACATACGACACATGGGAAAGACAAAGACAACCAAAGATTTTCAAATTTGGTTTACAATTGAACCAAACTTCAAAATGGTTTTTGTTGCAAAACTCGTGTTGGTGGCCTATTTAGCAAGAAAAACTGTTGTGTTTGCAGCCTCTGTCCACAGTTTCTTTGGCAACTCTTTCTCATACAACATACATCTTGACACCTTTATAGTGCTTCTGTTTTTTCTCTCACTTACACCATTCTGTTCTAGTGTGAATGGAGTTGTAAGTTGATGTTCAATGTCGGCCTCTTCACAAAATTTGTCAAAGATTTCATTGGTGTATTCTTCTCCAATATCAGACCTTATCTTATGTATCCTGCAACCGCTTTTATTTTCTACTAATGCTTTATATCTCCAAAATATATTACCAACCTCAGATTTGAATTTCAGAAAATAAATCCAACAAAACTGGTATAATCATCAATAAATATGATTTAGTACTTACTGCCATTCAAGGATGAGGTTTTCTGAGGTCCTCCAATATCTATGTGTACAAGTTGCAGCTTATGTGTTGATTTCCACGTTGCCTGAGAGGAAGGCTTTCTAGTTTGCTTTTCATATTGATAAGACACACAATGAACTAGTTGTTTTTCTAAAGAAGGAACCCCATCTACTAAATTATACTTCTGCATGTATAGAAGTCCATCATGGTGGAAATGCCCCAGTCTTTTTTGCCATAATTCCGTATTGCTTTCAGCACTTGAAAATGCGATTTGGTCATCCTCTAGTAGATTCAAGGGAAAACTTTTTGCTTTCATTTTCACCTTGATTACATTTTTGCCTTTTGCATCTTTGATCAAGCACAATTTGTCTTCAAATATGACTTTGAAGCCTTTTTCAAGCAATTGGCCAACACTAAGCAGATTTTGATCAATATTAGGCACATATAAAACATCATTAATATATTTCAAACCTGTCTAACTTTCTATAGCCATAGTTCCTTTTCCTTTAACAGGAAAAAACTCACCATTTCCAACTTTTACTTTAGAAATTACTATTTTATCGAGTTCTTTAAAGAGTTTTTGATCATTTTTCATGTGATTTGTGCAGCCACTATCGATCAACCAGGAATCGCTAGAGTTGTTGCTTGTTGCAAAGCATGTTGCAACAAAAAGTTGCTCATCTTCACATTGCTCCATAGAAGCTTTTGCCTCCTGCTGTTGCAAATTCTTTCCATGTGTCCAGTCTTTCCACATTTTTTGCATTTAACATCAGGCCTCCACCAACATCTATTTTGTGGATGATTTGTCTTTTTGTTGTGTGGACAGGCTGGATATGCATCTTCTTTCCTTTTGTAGTGTTGCCAATCTTCTTCTTTTTGTTGTTGTTTTTTCTCCCCTTATCTCTTGCTTAAATTTCCTCCTTTGCTTGAAGAGCACCCTCCATCGATTCTTCCTTTCTCATGATTCTGATTTATGCTTCTGTGCCTGCAATACATTCACTAATTCTGCCAAAGATATACTTGACAGATATTTAGATTCTTCCAACGAAGAAATTTTTGACTAATATTTATCAGGTACGGTAACTATTTTTTTCTTTCAACAATGCGTTTATCGGGAAAATCCTTACCAAGCAATCTTATTTTATTGACAATTAGTACTCAGCAATTTGTCCGAGTATTCTTTGATAGTCTATGTCTCCTTCATTTTTTGCATCTCAAATTGTCTAGTCAAATTAAGTACTTACGTATTTTTTGTTCTTACTTCATTACCTTGGTATTTCTTTTCAAGGTAACCTCATATGCTCTTTGCTAATTTCAAATTCATTATTCTTGTAAAGATGATGTTTGAAATTGCAGAGAATAGGTAGACTTTAGCTTTGGACATTCTGGTCTTTCGTCTTCTTCGATAGTTTCCAAAGATCCAATGCTTCAAGATAGACTGTCATTTTAATGGTCCAAACATGATAATTTTCACCATCAAAAATTGGTGGTGATATACGAGAGAATTTATCATCAGTTTCCATTCTTGAAATTAGCTAGTCTCACAAGTCCCTCAAAAAAACTGCTCTGATACTCATAGTTATCATGACCGAACCGCGCATTGGACCGTGATGACTTATGGTCGAAGTTTTGATGGTTGGACCGGTTGAACCGTCAGAACCGCGCTGAGTGTGAATAAAGAGTATACTCTTTAGTTATGTACTTAAAATCATTTATTGACAAATGGAAAATATTTCATAAAGAAATAATGGTCAATAGTTATCAAAAAAATGACCGCATTGGATTAAATAGCGGTAATTTACTGGTTTATAGAACTTTGTTTTAGAAACCAATGAATATTATACTCATCTGAATTTGCAGCTTTTTTGTATATTAAGTCCCACATCCCTGAAAACATGCAGCATCACTCCACCTTACAGTTATAAATAAGCGTGCAGCTGATCGTTGTACAAAATGCACAGGCTTTTGCTCATTGAAGCATGGCCCAGTAGGTTTAGATATTTTTGCGGTTTGCACTAGTGAACCGGGTCTTTAAGCCGTATTGGACCATGGTTTTCAGAGGTTATGATGGTTTACTGCATATGGCGGTCTATTTGACCTCCAGGCCGAATTACTCAATGGCCTATGGTTTTTTGGTTGGACCGCTGGTTTGGCTCGGTCTTGATAACTATGCTGATACTAAAGTTTTTGTCTAACAGAAAAAAATATATCATTATTCACTGCATGACATATTTATAGAATCAAAGCATAACTTAAATACAAAATATCTTCCATGAAGTTTGCTACGTTTGTGTTTTTTTTTTTTTTTTTTTTTTTTTTTTTTTTTTTTTTTTGTTAAAAAAAAAATACGTGAATACTTGGTCTGCATTGACCAATTATCTAGCAAAAACATAAAAACTAGCATTTTTTTTCAACAGCCTTCACCATTTGCTATAAATTTGGATGGTGTTGTGCTTGTTCCATGTATGTACTCCTAGTCTAGACCATATCCCTCTAATGCCGTTTCAACCAACCTGAATTTCCATAGTAAGTAGTTACTCTCATCTAACTGCGATATGGTCAACTAGCTTTGTGAGCATACAATTGCCTCAATAAAATCTAGTACATGTGCTCTCCATGTTATTGATCTGTTCACTATGGTGGTGATGTAGTGGATGAATTTGCTTTTAGTCTATTAGTTGGTGTAATATCAGCTGAGTTGTTGTTCTCGTCTGCCATTGATGAAGTTGAAAGATCTTGGAAAATAAAAATTCATTTTCCAATGAAAGAACCCTTTATGCAAAATAGCTTAGGTTTTGATGGTTCGATTGACTCTGTGTGGCGATGCTTTCTCTGAACTAATCCTGATTAAGATTTCCTTATGGAAGCAGCTACACTTCAGTGGACCGGAAAATGAATCTCGAGCAAGCCTTTGTCGATGGATAATCAAGAATATGAGTTGTTGATATGAACAGATCCACGGTCCAGCGGACGACTAGTAACCACATACACTTACTTAATCTAAGCCTTCTCAAGTGATGATGAATACTGTGATGAGATAAACTTAGCACTGCCAAGATTCAGAAGATGATAATTTTCTAATGAAACTCTTGGTAGGATGCTATGCCGTGAAACTATTGGATTTAATACCAAGTTAGAATTTGATAAATCAAAAATTATGGTGATAAGTTGTTGCAGATGTAAAATGAAGATGATTTTAAGAGAAGGAAGATATTCTATTGTTTTTTTTTTTTTGCTAATGAAACTGAAATGTATAATGCTGTAATCTTTCTCTTATAAAATACAATGCGATATTGAATTGGTCAAGATACAGTTTGAACAGAGTAAACTACATTACTGCCTTTTGTATTATTATTTTCCAATCCAGGCTTTATTCTTCAGTTGTTCTACAGATATGCTAGTTCTACAGATATGCTAATAATTAAATAAGCATATGCCCTACTACAAACTATTAATACAATTAAATAAGCATATGCCCTACTACAAACTATTAATATAATGTCTTTTGACGACCACAATATACCCCATGTGATTTGTGAAGACATCATACTAAGAGTGTATTAATGCAGGATAAGAAATAACATACCCCATGTGATTGAACGGATTCAGGAGTAGATGTGCCCACAGTATACATCAATTTTTTTTTTTTTCGTAATAGTCGGAATTGAACCATAAACTTTTACTCTAACTCACTAGCACCAAATAGACAAGTCTGAAGTATCCAGACTGTTTTCCATCTAACATAAATTTCATGATTCAAGGCAATTGGGACTAACAATTTTGATATAGTTTCATAGTATATGATGTGCTCCGACTCGTGTTGTGGATGTATGAACTGAAGCATGAGGTATAATATGGTGTGTATCTACATATGACATTGAGAATTCCTTTTGTTACAAGTGTTACCAAACCGAAACATATATCTTCGTTGGAAAGCGACAGAGAGATATTCCATCAGGACGCCGGCATATAGAAAGTTTTGTTAGGTAGCGCCACCACAAACGATGAACCACCCGTGTATAAGTGGATGTGCTGGAGTGTCGAACAAGGAACCAATAAGCTAGTACGTGCTTCACTAAACAATGATTAAACATCTAGTTGATAGGAAAAATAATGGATATCATTTAGACTTTTATTACAATGATCCAAAAATTTGTAGCATATATGTGAAGTAATACCATACATTAATGTTACTACACTTGATGCTTCAGACATTGCATTGTCTTAAATCTCTTTCAGCTGGGAAGTGAGTGATAAGAATGTGTCTTCCTTGCAAGGAAGTCTGATGCCACGAGTTCCATGATCAAAAGATTCAAAACCGAATTCTTCTTCGGCTTTATAAAGCAGACTTCTGAAAAGGGGGTGCTTCAAGTATTTTACAGGAACAACGTATCGCTTCTCTGCGTCTCCTACGTACACTGGAAGATGGCCTTTTGGAACATAACGCCTTTTGTTTCTATCAAAAAACTGCCAAGGAAGCAAGTTTTTCCCTTTGAAAAATCGTATAGTATGAACTCCCATTTTATCTATAATTCTCAACAAACGCAAAATATCTACTCAGATATTTAGCACCCTTTTTGTATATGATTGAATGGAAGAAGACGTTATGTATGTGTGCTTATGCATGCGAGGTGCTTATATATGTGAGGTGTGGACATGAACCCAGATTTTTTTTTGTGATATTGTGCTATGTTAAAATGATGGAAGATTTGCTAAATCAAATTTTACACCGTCTTGTATTTTTGGCGGCTGTATATTGAAAATCTGGGGCTACATCAAATTGCTTTTTCATCTCTGAAATCAAATTCAACGAACTTTAACTCCATTATAAATTCCTTCATTTTATTTTTTATTTTATTTTCAAAAGTTCAGAGTATATTTTGGAGATCACTAAATTCTTTATTATCAAATCCGTTAAGCTATTGATAAACTAATTTGTTAGAGAATGAATATGACTTTTACTAAAAGTATGCAAAGTTTGTTGTTTGGTCAAAAGTCCACTTTTTAATGCAAAGATGGATTTGGAGGAGGGGACGAGGGGGGGGGTGGGGTGGGCACTGCATTTACTATTTTGCACTAAAATTGACCTTTTAACCAAATTTCAAATTTAACATACTTTTAACCAACTTTTTTTGCTAAGTTTGCCCTTCTTCTTATTTTCCACAACAGATTATATGAACATTTTACAAGTTAATGTCATTGCAGTTTAATTTCTAATAAATGGAAAATAGGGAGAAGACCAAACTTAGCGAAAAAGTTGGTTAAAAGCATGCTAGGTTTGAAATTTGGCCTAAAGACCAACTTTTAGTGCAAAATGGAAAATGCAGTAAGGCCCCATGAAATCCACATTTGCACTAAAAAGTGGACTTTGGCAAAATAACAAACTTTGCATGCTTTCGGCCAAAAATATGCAAATTTTGTCCTTCTTCCTAAAATCTTATTCTAATAATAATTATTTGTACTAAAATTCTAAACCATTGAGTTGGTATATCTTATGTCATACTTGTGAAGATCGAACCTTAAATAAAACATTGGTAGTCCAAAGTCTTAGATTTTCATGGTTCAACCGGTCAAACCGTGAGAATCGCACTACTAGTTTATTTCTATTTTTCTCATTTAAACGTAAAATTATTTCAATATAGTTAAAATTTAATCAATTATGACAAACATCTTTGTCCAAACTAGTCGGGACACTTAAACATGATGTAAGAGGTCATATGTTTGATTTGTCTTGAACCCATTTGTCATGTAGCATGTTTTATACTACCTAAGGTCCTAAACTTATATAAAATATAAATTCCAAAGAAAAAAAAACAACTAATCATATTAAATGTATTGAAATTTAAAACAGCTATTTTTGAATTGTTCATAACAAATACTAATTAGAATGATTATATAACAAATTCTCATAGCAAAGTTGTAAAGTCTGACTGTTTCATATGAGTTTAGTTTTATCTGTACATTCGGGTATTTATACCCGCTTTTTGTATTTGCCTCGTAAAGGCCCATCGGCCCATATTACAGGATATATATATATATGTATTGTATATATGTATATGTATATATGTGTGTGTGTGTATATATATATATATATATATATATATATATATATATATATATATATATATATATATATACACGATACTCTGCTACATAAATGATTCAATTTACATTCTCAATAATACAATTCCACAAGCTTCCATTACATTTCGTTTCTATCTAAAATCTTACATGGTATCTCGCTGTCTAGCAACACAATCGCCATCCTTACCAACATCAGAGTAATTTCATCATTTATTGGTGGCTGCAATTGGTGGCAGATCGTCAGAGTTATCTCATCATTCGATTCTGCCAATGTAATTCCTGCTCTTACCGTTTCTGCCTGATACTTTATCTGTATGCTCACTAAACCACGTCAAAAATCATCAGAATCATCTTCACCTAATCTTGGTTGTTTTCGCACACAGATCTGTCTTTCCACATTACTAACATCTTATCCAGTTTCTTGATTACATCCATTATGCCATTAGACAATCCTCTAACCATGGTGGAAGGAGACAATAACACAGCGACTTCTGCAGATTCAAGAACGGGTGTGTCGAATATGCTAAGCCAATCTAAGAATTTATCCAAGATTATAATTAACCCTCAAAATCAACTCATACCCATCCAATTAGATGAAACAAATTATTTACTATGGAAATTTAAGATTGAAACCGACTATGGGTTTGATGACCACATCAATGGATCTAAACTGGTTCCATAATAGTTATCATCGATGATAATGGAATTTTTGTCACAACAAACAGAGAATATACTATTTACAAAAAACAAGATAGGCTGCTATATTCTTGGATATTATCATCCAACGGTGCTAACATTGTTCCTCAACTACTAGTGTGCAAAACCTCCTATGAGACATGGAATACTGTTAAAGTGATGCAATATAGGAAACAACTTCAGAATCTAAAAAAGTAAAATCAAGTTATGAGAGAATATTATATCAAACTCAAGAACTTATGCGACTTACTTGCATCTATAGGCCTGGTTATATCAGATTCACAGCAGATTGTTTAAATCTTGAATGGCCTGGATGATAAATACGAGGCAGTTGTTGCCATCATTTCATCCATGGATCCCACTCCCTCTATTTCTTATGTTCATTCAACCCTGCTAGCTCATGAGGGAAGAACTGATCACAAGAAGGCCACTATGGCTGATGTGTCTGAAAATTATGTAGCCACTAACAAAGGCAAAAATCAAGAAAGGTCAAATAACCCTCAGAGAGGCAACCAATTCAACAGAAGTCATAGAGGAAGGAGTGGAAGATATAACAATAATAACAATAGACCAAGATGCCAGATCTATGAGAAATTCGGCCATATAGCAAATAAATGTTACTTCAAATTTGACTCAGGTTATAACCCTACTCAAAACAATCAAAAGGACAATAACATAAGTGCCAATCTAACTAATATGCATTAAGAATCAAGAAACCAACATGAAAACATTAGAGGTGATGACAATGCAAAAACTGAAAACATAGTTGATGAAGCTTGGTTTCAGACTCAGGTGCAATAAGCCATGTTGCTAACAATCTTAGCACCTTAAATATCGACAATACAGAGCTAAATAGTTAATAAAAATCGATAATGGTCGGTCTTCCTATATCACTGATATTAAAAAACCTTATATCCAAGGTGATAGAAAACTTTACTTAAATAATATTCTGGGAGTTCCTCAAATAAAAAAAATTGATAAGTGTTTCTTAGCTTGCTTCTGATAAAAATATCTACGTTGAGTTCTATCCTAACTGTTGTCTTATTAAAGACATTTTGACAAAGAAAATTTTATTACTGGGTAAAGTAGACAAGGGATTATAAAAGTTCACTAGTACTGATTCAAAGGGACTGAATGATTACAATTCTATTTGTTATATGTCAGAGATTACTGAAAAAAATAGTACTGACTCTTATGACTTTTGGCATGCCAAATTTGGGCATCCAAGTATAGATGTTGCAAAAAGAATCTTAAGTACTAATGAGATTCCTATAGATAAATCATCTACTTATAATATGTGCACATATTATCAATTAGGAAAGAGTCACAAAGTTCCATTTGAAAACTCTGACACCAAGTATAACACTGCCTTAGAACTTATAGCAGTAGTTCAATGTGGTCCAACCAAACACGACCCGAAATCCCCTCCCGGCCTAAACCAAACAAGAATGAAGATTGTTTGAGAACATGACACATCAGAACACAAAACAATAGAACTTTTCATTGCTATTACAATAATATTACATCAGAGTACAAGAATATAAAACTACAAATAAATATACATCGGAAAAATTTATATTAGAGGATAAATTACAATGCAGCAGAAATATATCAACTAACACAACTGAAGGAAATACACAGATACAAAGCTTTTCAAATAAGCTCCAGCTGTAACACCCCACACCCGCTATGGTCACTCATAGAGGGAATGCCATAACATCGGTGGAGTATTTTAAGTGAATATAGAACAGAAAAATTACAACAAGACAGATATAAGTAATACTTGAGAATTTTAAAACATTATTTCATTTCAGCGGAAAGCAAAACATGTTTGGTTACATCACAAAACCATAATAAGAGTCAAGTACAAAATATCCATCCTGATAAATAAAAATACATAATCCCAATACATGAACTGATAGCCATAAAAGAAAAGGGTAAGCTGAGCTCTACATCTAGGGTCCAAGCTTCAAGAGAGTAATAAAAGCAGCCTGATCAAAGCCCACTCGTGCTGGGCCCACTCTGAGAACCTGAGGGTTGGGAAAAAGATAAACAACAACGGGGTCAGACATAAGTCTGAGTGAGTCCTATAACCCTAACAATACAATCATTAAAGTAATTAGGGTATGATATAAACAAGGTACGGTACCTCTGGGGATAATGGCTACACTAAGTAGCCAACTAAACACAGGATGTACTAAGATAACCGAAAAGACGCATTTATCCACCCAAGGATAATTACTAGATTACACCACCCCAGACTTATCCACCCAAGGGTAATTTCTACACTGCACCACACCAGTTCTACCCACCAAGAGTAATTCCTACTTAAAGGTTGATCCCACTAAATGTACTTAGTAATTTTTACCCAGTAGTTTCGTGTACCCCTAGCTAACTACATAGGTGTACCCACTACTCCCAAGCGATCGGCTCCCTTACGTAGATACCCGTGCTGGTCCCACAATGGGGTGTATCATTCCCCAAAGTGGCAACCTGATAATATCAACGGTGCACGGCTTTATACCTACACGATGCAACAACGACTTACTAACCAGCCCGGGTCCACACACGCATATGAAACCCGTTGGTCCTACGTTGCCACCGCTAACCCGTTTTGGCCTCTTATAGTCAAGCCCAATATGCGTGTCCCGTCACTCGACTTGAGTCGAGCCCACTAAGATACGTTTGGGATATTGGTTGAAATGGGCCCCCACAAGCTACTACTTAAGCTTGCTACTTTTATCTAGTGCATCCCACTTAACCCCTTTTTATAATCATGCCCACTTACATGTTAAGATTTGGTTAAGTCATCTAATCATATTTCAATTGCCACTTAAGGCACCCACTAAATTTCCACATGCCACCCAAAGCACTTACTTAACCCTTTACCCATGTTTAATTACATGTTCCACTTTGGTTAAGTATTCTAATCGTATTTTCTATTGCCACCCAAGGCAACCCACTAGTTCCCTCATGCCACCCAAGGCACCCACACTAGTTACTACATGCCACCCAAGGCACCCACTTAACCCTCATGTCCCACTACATGCTAATTTGGTTAAGTGTTTCTTAATTAATTAAGACCGTGATCCTCATAAAGACCTCTCACATTAGACTATCTTTTATGACCGCTGGTTAAGCCGGTTGGGTTCGGGCAGCCTTATGTCATAACCGAGTCTAACCTCGTGTCTTTACATTAATCACGTATTTAGTTTGTGCCTAAGACCTCTCACATTGGGCTAACATTTGTAGCAACTGGTTAAGCCGGTTGGGTCCGGGCAGTTTTACGCTACAACTGAGTCCAACCTCGTGTCTTAGTCGATTAATTACACCTAATTAATCACCCTCATAATTTATATTAATTATCCCTAATTAATTAATCATGTTTTCAAGAATATGGGTAGACCTAACTCAATAGGTAAATTCCCAACTCCATAGTTTGGGTAGACCTAACTCAATAGGTAAATTCCCAACTCCATAATATGAGTAGACCTAACTTAATAGGTAAATTCCCAATTATGTCCATTTAATTTATGTTATGCTTAAGCATACCCATTCCACATCATTTTATTAACATGCATATTAACCCCATCGTTCCCCACGTAATTCGTTCTCGTAACGTGACATAATAAAAGGGAAGATTCATCACAAATGTCATGGGTTTAGCCAACATAGCATGTAACTTTATCATGGGTTCAAAAGGTGTCAACTTGCATATATGAACATACATTAAACCCAACTAGTAATTAACCCAAACTTGCATTATGCATATCATAAAAGAGACAACTTGCATATGTACTTGCACCTAAACTTGCATATGAACTTGCATCATAACTTGCATATGAACTTGCATCATAACTTGCATATGAACTTGCATCATAACTTGCATATGAACTTGCATCATAACTTGCATATGAACTTGCATCATAACTTGCATATGAACTTGCATCATAACTTGCATATGAACTTGCATCATAACTTGCATATGAATATGTATCATAACTTGCATATGAACATATATCATAACTTGCATATGAACTTATATCATAACTTGCATATGAATATGTATCATAACTTGCATATGAACTTGCATAACATGCCATACTTAGAGACAAACTTGCATATATTATGCATATCATAAAAAGAGACAAACTTGCATAAAACCAAACACTTAGCATGCATAAAACCAAATACTTAGCATGCATACAATCAAATACTTAGCATGCATAAAATCAAATACTTAGCATGCATAACACCAAATACATAACTTACATAACATCAACTACTTAGCATGCATAAAACCAAACACTTAGCATGCATAAAACCACATGCATAACTTGCATATCATGTTACATATAACTTGCATATACTCTCACATATAGTTTGCATAACATGTTACATATGCATAAATGTTCAACATAGTGTTTTGCATCATAAACATGGCATTAAACTTGCATATAGCATAAAACTTGCAAATCACATATCATACAAACTTGCATAAACACATTTATCCACAAACATAGCCATGTCTTATCACATCCTACCATAATCAATTTAACAATTGATTATTAAAGCTATAGGAACTCACCAAAACCAATTTGCACTCCAAACGTGAAGATTAAGATGCTTAGAATGGATTAGAGGTTGATTAGAGAGTGATTAGCTTGCAACCCTCTTCATAAATTAGTGGAGGCTCCTTCAAGATTTAATTTGGCGGCATGATGGCATCATTTCTATTTTTGGTAGGGATTAGGGTAGGATTAGGGCCTTTTTATAGAGATTAGGGTGTTTTTAGACCATAGGATTAAACCTAGGTTAGCTCAGATCCGTCTGATCTTAGAAACTTCCAGAACCAGCCCTCCAAGCCAGCCCAAGAACCCAAACTGGTGCACCCAGTTTTACTAGGCGTCGCACCCCTGTCGACAGGCAAGTCGACAAGGCTGTCGACTTGGTCCAGCCCAAGTCGACAGGCCTGTCGACAGCCCTGTCGACATGGCCTAGGCGGGAATTTTCCCGCCTGGCCCCCGCTGGTCCCAAATTCGAAATCTGATTTTAAATATTTAATTCTGTTTTTATCTTAAATTTTCTGCCAACTTCATTGGGCCATAACTGGGCCATACGGACTCCGATTCTCGAAAACTCGGACTCTATTTCGCGTATTTTTCCGAGACGAACACAATGACGCAGCCAGTTTCCCCCAATTCCCACATATGAGATTATTTATTCTGTAATTAGTGAATTTTAGCATTAACCGAAATTCGGGGTGTTACATTCTCCCCTCCTTAAAGGATTTCGTCCCCGAAATCTCTAAGCTAAGGAGAATGCATATCCTACCATCCAAACAACCATCTACTCAATCCATCAAACACGGGCATCCATTGTCCTTAAAACAATTTCTAATGATGTATGAGCATATGCAAAAAGTGTGTGTATATGTTCCCTATCTAATGTACGAACATATGCAAACCATGATAGTGCCATGCATCCATTATGTATGCGAGAGAACCCTATCGACACATACGATATCTACATGAGTGCACAATCATTCATCAAAATGCATCATCCATATGATAACACAATCATTATACATCCATAAATATAGCTATCTACACACAATTATATGCAATATGCAATATGAAGTGACTGAGCTGATCTAGTGCCTAAGGTGTGTGTATATGCATCCACGAGCAACCACTAGCAAACACTTGCATCCACATGCATCCATCAACCATAACATGTCTCAAACACATGTTTCAACCATAGGTTTACCCTATCTAAAGGTCAAAAGTACTAACGAGAGGACATACTAAAGATAAGATAAGTACTAGACAAACGATAGAGGAGAAATTAAAAGACATATCCTCAAAAAGAAATGGGTACAATGAACGCATCTTCGCTTCCGTCTCCAAGTTGCGTTGCTCTCATCTTCTCCTCATTGCACTTTGACTAGTTGAACCTCTTGATTCCTCAACTTCCTAGTCTCTGACCCAAGGATGCGAGTAGGAGCTCGTCGAATCGTCTCATCACGCTCTATCTCTACTTCTTTAAGCAAGCTTGGCTCTACCACCTCAGCGGTCTCATGTAGGCACTTCCTCAAATGTGTCACATGGAATATATCATGTACACCACTAAGCCTGTCGGGCAACTCCACTCTATATGCCGTCTGTCCAATCCTTTCCTTAATAGGAAACGGCCCAACAACCCTTGGTGCTAACTTTCCAACAGATCCAAAGCGAACCACATTCCGTAACGGAGATACCTTGATAAAACCATGTCCCCAACATCGAACTTAAGCTCTGCTTTCCTCTTGTCCGCATAAGATTTCTGTCTGTTTATCTTGCGCCGCTTTCATCCTTCTTCGAATCAAATCAATCTTTTCCCGAAGTCTCTCTAACCATATCGGCCCAACCAAGATCTTATCCGTAGATTCCCACCAACATGTAGGTGATCGACAAGGCCTTCCATAAAGAGCTTCGAAAGGAGCCATGCCAATACTAGACTGAAAGCTGTTATTATATGCAAACTTCACCAATGGAAGATGCTCTTCCCATGTACCTCCAAAATCCAAGATACATAGCCTCACAAGGTCTTCTAAAATACGATTCACCCTCTCGGTCTGACCGTCCGTCTGAGGATGATATGCGGTACTCTAACATAACTGAGTCCCTACCGCTTCTTGCAAACTCTTCCAAAACTCGCTAGTGAAGATAGGATCTCGATCGCTCACTATACTGGAAGGTACACCATGTAATCTATCAATCTCTCGAATGTAAACTGAAGCTAGCTATGCAGCAGTCATCTTACTCTTCACGGGTATAAAATGGGTACTCTTAGTAAGTCTGTCTACCACACCCCAAATTCCCGTATTACCCTCCCTCGATCTCGGTAATCCATCGACAAAACCCATCGAGACACTATCCCACTTCCATAGCGGAACTTCCAATTGGTGAAGCAACCCACCGGGTTTCCTCTGCTCCGCTTTCATTTGCTAGCACACCAAGCATCTAGCGACATACTCGACCACATCTTTCTTCATACCAGCCCAACAGAAAACTCGCTTCATGTCTTGGTACATCTTGTCCCTATCGGGATGAATGGTCATCTTTGACTGATGTGCATCATCAAGTATAGCCTTCCTCGAACCCCTGTCTTGCGGTACACAAAGTCTACCGTCTCTACGCAACCACCCCTTACCATCTAGGGTGTACCTACTCAAATGGCTGGACGACTCCCCCTCCTCATGAGCTTCTTTACTAACTCAACCAATTGTGGGTCGTCCCGCTGTGCTTCGCCAATACGCCCCAAAAGAGTAGGCCTAACCTCCGAGGAGGCTAGCAAACCGGGTACAAAGTCAGCGGAAGGTCTAAAGTCAAACATAGAAATAAACTCTACGCTCCGTCGTTCAACGAACAATGAACTCAAGGACAACCTTTTTCTACTTAAGGCGTCCGCTACCATGTTTCCCTTGCCATGGGTATACGCTATCTCAAACTCATAGGATGCTAAGAATCCCATCCAAAATCATCACAACTGTCCATCTCTCACGCAGACCACCCTAGTCGAACTCGACATCCCCCAAATGCAAGCCCCAAAGGCCTAAACCAATATCAGACAAACACCCAAGGGATATCTCCTTCGAGTTCAGGCGACCTACGTGAGATGATACTAGTAAAAATGGCTAAACAATTAAGCCTTTGACCAACTTTGGATGTCCTTGCCAGTCTCGCTCCAAAACCACCGTTTTCCCCATAACTGGCTTTGCTCACCCTATTGAGCACATACGAAAACTTATTTCGCTCCTAGAAAAGACCAAGATGTCATCCACAAAGACCATCACGAACTTACTTCGGTACTCCCTGAACACCGTTCTCATCAATAAAGTATGCAGGGGCGTTCATCAAACCAAATGGCGTCACCAGCTACTCATAAAAACCATCCGGAGTCCTAAAGGCAGTCTTCTCTATACTATCCTCAGCCACTCTTCAACTGACGAACCCCGTGGCAAAGTCCAACTGCGAAAACACTGAGGCGCCAACCGACTGATCAAAGAGATCATCAATCCTCAGCAATGGGTGTCTATTCTTCTTTGTGAGTTTATTTAGTTCTCTTTAGCCTACACAAAGTCTGAGGGACCCATCCGCCTTCGTGGAAAAAACTACTGGAGCACCCCACTCCGATATACTTCGTCTTATGAACCCCTTCTCAAGCAAATCGCCTACTTACTTATGGAGTTCCCTCCTCTCACGAGGAGCCGTGTGGCACACTGGCTAAGATACTGGTTTGGCATTATCTACCAGATATATTCGGAAGTCAATCTCCCGCTCCGGAGGTAAGCCCTTCACCTCCTCACACACATCCGAGCATTCCCGGACCGCACTAACAGATCGCAAACTCTAGACCGTCGTGTCAAGCGATTCTAGATACTTAGCATAACAGATTCCATGTGATTACAAGAGATCTCGAGAGTGTTACCCAAGCGGGTCATAAGCCTAACAACTCTCCCTTCAAAATCAAGAACGGCACCCCTACTGGATAACCAGTCCATGCCCAAAACTAACCCATAGCCCGTGAAGCCCAAAAAGCATCACATCTAAACTCAACGCTAAGTATAGAAACTTTCAAACCCAAACACATCCTGGAGCCCCAATTGGGTTTGAAACAACTAAGGGATCATCTACCAAACTGGTGTCTAAGTGCAGTGACTCAACTAACAATGATGAGATAAACGAACTCGATGCGTCAGAATCAAATAAAGTTTGAACCGTATAATAAAGAAATCCTAATTCCAACCTAGACGGTCCTATCCCCATCTGGTACACTAGCCACGAGGGAATACAACTACCCTCCAGGAGATTCCATACCTTGCCCATGCCCCTTTGGACAATCCTAATAAGGTGTCCTATTCCTCTCAAAAGGATAACTACTCGCCTTCTTCTTCCCATTCTCCACACGTAACCTCCCACCAATGAGGTTTCATCCTTCATTAACCAAACAATTATTTGAGCCTTCCTCTCTTCGTCTATCCAATAGATACCTACCAGTCCTCCTCCTTCTTGAACCAACTTCTAATCTGACTAACGTCTAAGTCCCTTAAAGTGGTTTTCCGTTCTTATCTATCTTAGAAAGGTCATCTATACGTGGAGGTGAAACTCAAAATGAGAGAGAGGAAGAGATTCAAAACGGAGAATTCGAAAGATATAGATATGGCTATTGGGGATTATGCTTTTCTTTCAAAAACTTTTCTCTTAAAAGACATGTTTTTGAAAATACTCCTTTCAAAAATATTCTTAGAAAATAGTTTTTCTAAAAAATTTATCTGTTCTGGTAACCTTAAGCTCTGATACCACGTGTAACACCCCACACCCGCTATGGTCACTCATAGAGGGAATGCCATAACATCGGTGGAGTATTTTAAGTGAATATAGAACAGAAAAATTACAACAAGACAGATATAAGTAATACTTGAGAATTTTAAAACATTATTTCATTTCAGCAGAAAGCAAAACATGTTTGGTTACATCACAAAACCATAATAAGAGTCAAGTACAAAATATCCATCCTGATAAATAAAAATACATAATCCCAATACATGAACTGATAGCCATAAAAGAAAAGGGTAAGCTGAGCTCTACATCTAGGGTCCAAGCTTCAAGAGAGTAATAAAAGCAGCCTGATCAAAGCCCACTCGTGCTGGGCCCACTCTGAGAACCTGAGGGTTGGGAAAAAGATAAACAACAACGGGGTCAGACATAAGTCTGAGTGAGTCCTATAACCCTAACAATACAATCATTAAAGTAATTAGGGTATGATATAAACAAGGTACGGTACCTCTGGGGATAATGACTACACTAAGTAGCCAACTAAACACAGGATGTACTAAGATAACCGAAAAGACGCATTTATCCACCCAAGGATAATTACTAGATTACACCACCCCAGACTTATCCACCCAAGGGTAATTCCTACACTGCACCACACCAGTTCTACCCACCAAGAGTAATTCCTACTTAAAGGTTGATCCCACTAAATGTACTTAGTAATTTTTACCCAGTAGTTTCGTGTACCCCTAGCTAACTACATAGGTGTACCCACTACTCCCAAGCGATCGGCTCCCTTACGTAGATACCCGTGCTGGTCCCACAATGGGGTGTATCATTCCCCAAAGTGGCAACCTGATAATATCAACGGTGCACGGCTTTATACCTACACGATGCAACAACGACTTACTAACCAGCCCGGGTCCACACACGCATATGAAACCCGTTGGTCCTACGTTGCCACCGCTAACCCGTTTTGGCCTCTTATAGTCAAGCCCAATATGCGTGTCCCGTCACTCGACTTGAGTCGAGCCCACTAAGATACGTTTGGGATATTGGTTGAAATGGGCCCCCACAAGCTACTACTTAAGCTTGCTACTTTTATCTAATGCATCCCACTTAACCCCTTTTTATAATCATGCCCACTTACATGTTAAGATTTGGTTAAGTCATCTAATCATATTTCAATTGCCACTTAAGGCACCCACTAGATTTCCACATGCCACCCAAAGCACTTACTTAACCCTTTACCCATGTTTAATTACATGTTCCACTTTGGTTAAGTATTCTAATCGTATTTTCTATTGCCACCCAAGGCAACCCACTAGTTCCCTCATGCCACCCAAGGCACCCACACTAGTTACTACATGCCACCCAAGGCACCCACTTAACCCTCATGTCCCACTACATGCTAATTTGGTTAAGTGTTTCTTAATTAATTAAGACCGTGATCCTCATAAAGACCTCTCACATTAGACTATCTTTTATGACCGCTGGTTAAGCCGGTTGGGTCCGGGCAGCCTTATGTCATAACCGAGTCTAACCTCGTGTCTTTACATTAATCACGTATTTAGTTTGTGCCTAAGACCTCTCACATTGGGCTAACATTTGTAGCAACTGGTTAAGCCGGTTGGGTCCGGGCAGTTTTACGCTACAACTGAGTCCAACCTCGTGTCTTAGTCGATTAATTACACCTAATTAATCACCCTCATAATTTATATTAATTATCCCTAATTAATTAATCATGTTTTCAAGAATATGGGTAGACCTAACTCAATAGGTAAATTCCCAACTCCATAGTTTGGGTAGACCTAACTCAATAGGTAAATTCCCAACTCCATAATATGGGTAGACCTAACTTAATAGGTAAATTCCCAATTATGTCCATTTAATTTATGTTATGCTTAAGCATACCCATTCCACATCATTTTATTAACATGCATATTAACCCCATCGTTCCCCACGTAATTCGTTCTCGTAACGTGACATAATAAAAGGGAAGATTCATCACAAATGTCATGGGTTTAGCCAACATAGCATGTAACTTTATCATGGGTTCAAAAGGTGTCAACTTGCATATATGAACATACATTAAACCCAACTAGTAATTAACCCAAACTTGCATTATGCATATCATAAAAGAGACAACTTGCATATGTACTTGCACCTAAACTTGCATATGAACTTGCATCATAACTTGCATATGTACTTGCACCTAAACTTGCATATGAACTTGCATCATAACTTGCATATGAACTTGCATCATAACTTGCATATGAACTTGCATCATAACTTGCATATGAACTTATATCATAACTTGCATATAAACTTGCATATGAACTTGCATCATAACTTGCATATGAACTTGCATCATAACTTGCATGATGCATATGAACTTACATCATAACTTGCATATGAACTTGCATCATAACTTGCATATGAATATGTATCATAACTTGCATATGAACATATATCATAACTTGCATATGAACTTATATCATAACTTGCATATGAATATGTATCATAACTTGCATATGAACTTGCATAACATGCCATACTTAGAGACAAACTTGCATATATTATGCATATCATAAAAAGAGACAAACTTGCATAAAACCAAACACTTAGCATGCATAAAACCAAATACTTAGCATGCATACAATCAAATACTTAGCATGCATAAAATCAAATACTTAGCATGCATAACACCAAATACATAACTTACATAACATCAACTACTTAGCATGCATAAAACCAAACACTTAGCATGCATAAAACCACATGCATAACTTGCATATCATGTTACATATAACTTGCATATACTCTCACATATAGTTTGCATAACATGTTACATATGCATAAATGTTCAACATAGTGTTTTGCATCATAAACATGGCATTAAACTTGCATATAGCATAAAACTTGCAAATCACATATCATACAAACTTGCATAAACACATTTATCCACAAACATAGCCATGTCTTATCACATCCTACCATAATCAATTTAACAATTGATTATTAAAGCTATAGGAACTCACCAAAACCAATTTGCACTCCAAACGTGAAGATTAAGATGCTTAGAATGGATTAGAGGTTGATTAGAGAGTGATTAGCTTGCAACCCTCTTCATAAATTAGTGGAGGCTCCTTCAAGATTTAATTTGGCGGCATGATGGCATCATTTCTATTTTTGGTAGGGATTAGGGTAGGATTAGGGCCTTTTTATAGAGATTAGGGTGTTTTTAGACCATAGGATTAAACCTAGGTTAGCTCAGATCCGTCTGATCTTAGAAACTTCCAGAACCAGCCCTCCAAGCCAGCCCAAGAACCCAAACTGGTGCACCCAGTTTTACTGGGCGTCGCACCCCTGTCGACAGGCAAGTCGACAGGGCTGTCGACTTGGTCCAGCCCAAGTCGACAGGCCTGTCGACAGCCCTGTCGACATGGCCTAGGCGGGAATTTTCCCGCCTGGCCCCCGCTGGTCCCAAATTCGAAATCTGATTTTAAATATTTAATTCTGTTTTTATCTTAAATTTTCTGCCAACTTCATTGGGCCATAACTGGGCCATACGGACTCCGATTCTCGAAAACTCGGACTCTTTTTCGCGTATTTTTCTGAGACGAACGCAATGACGCAGCCCGTTTCCCCCAATTCCCACATCTGAGATTATTTATTCTGTAATTAGTGAATTTTAGCATTAACCGAAATTCGGGGTGTTACACCAGCCGTAAATCAGGATCCTATTAAAAAAAATTCTACAAAACCAAAACTACTAGCTGTCTGTTTGTAAAATATAAGCACCCATAGTTTAGGTGAAAACAATAAACTACAGATCAGTCATGGGACTGGTGTGAGAATTTAAAATAGTTATTAAAACTTTACTTTAAAGCTGGGAAATCATGGGACTACGTCGTATGACACAGAACGAGTTTCCTCCACATGAATTCTTTTGAAATAAAACAAATAATGCTATGCTTTTTGAAAATGAAACAATTATAAGACTCAGGTCCCATCACAAAATGCAACGCAAGCCGTAGGATAGAGTTTTACCTTATAATGGCCAAAGATGCTTGGTATGCTTTAAAACAAATAATTTTTATATTATATAATAGCATAGTGTAGAAAACAACTTCGAATATAAATGTATCAATCATAGATGGCGTAGTACCCATCCTACTATAACACATTGAAATTTTAATTTCCATCATGAGTCAAGGCTAGGGATCTCTCCTCCGAATTCGGGCCATCTCTAGCGGGATGCCCAGGACCACAAGCATGTGACCCTTGGATCGGCAGGGCCGGTCAGTCTGCACGTTGCTGATTATTTATGCCTGAACCATGCGTTTGCCTGTTCTATCAGACCTTTGGTCATTACGTTGACCATCAAGAGCCTTGTGTGGCCATACACGAGGCGCCTCACATTCCATCATCCATATAAGTAAATATGCCTGGGCTCTATACCAGGTAGTACTTGTAACGACCCCGAATTTGGGGCCAATTTAAATTTTTTATTTTAGAAATTTTAATGGATTTTAATATTTAAAGTAATTTATTTTAAATAAGAACAACTAAAAATTTATTTTAAAACGAATAAATTCAATTTAATTATAAAAGGAGTTTAAAACAGCGCTGTAGTTTGAAATTTTGAATTTGAACTTTGACTGAGTATACGGGATGCAAATTAAATCAGAATTGAGTGAAACAAGAAATATTTAGATCTGTTTAATCATATCTTTCTAACGAATCTAAAAAACTAAAATTTCGTTTTAAAAATCAAAAGTTATGTCCAGTTTAAAATTTAGAAAAGTCGCCGTAGAATTTATATTATATTTTAATATAATATTGGCCTTAAAAATAGTCATTTTTCAAACGACCTCAGTTTTCGACGAAACCACTTTTGTTGGAACCGGAATGTCAAATTATTGCTAGGTTTCAATTTTCATAATTTTTCAAATTAATATGTGAGCGTGGCAGAGGAAAATGTGTTTGGTCAGTTTCAGTCAAATTTAATCGACTAGAAAAAGGTCATTTTTCAAACAGTCTCAGAATTCGATGAAATTAGTCTCGTTAGAATCGTATCGTCAAAACATAACTAGAAATCACTACAAGAAAATTTGCAATCGGTTACACAATACAGCTGCGTTTGGTATACGACCGTGACTATTGACGTAGAAAACATAGAAATAAAATACATCAACGCTGCTACCCAAGTCCCGCCAATGTTTTCAGGCAATTTTTTTTACTTTACCCGCTTTTCCTATTCATCCATTTCATTCGTTGTCTTCAAGAATAAGTCACCCGCACCCTAAATTAATTTCTCCCAATTCGAACACAATAACGATTCTTCGGAACCCTACTTCGCTCTCTTCCTTCTTCGATCCCAATTTCTAGAAACTCTTCGGAACCCTACTTTCAGAAATCACCTTCTTGTCTCTCATTCCGAAAGTGAAGGTTGTTGCAGCTTATTTGCTTGCTGCCCTTGGCAGAATCGAATCTCCGTCAGCTGAAGATATCAAGAAGATCTTAGGATCAAGTATAAATTTTTATCTCCAATAAAAATCCATTATGTTGCTTTCGTTCTTATTTCACGTAAGAGATTGAATATTGAATGAATGCTTGTCATAGATATGTTTTAAAATGCATCTATGTTCTGAAAGTATAATTAGCATATTTTAATAAATTTCTTATCTAGAAGTGCAAACTTCTAGTTAATATAATTCTTAATCTAGCAAACTTGGCACTGTTTTAATCTCAGTTAATGCTACAGGAACTCAGTATGTTAGAGGTGCATATTGTTCGTCTTCTCACGTATAATTGCAGGCATGGATGTACAGCTATCACAACCTGGGCTACAACTCAGGTCGATATTTTGCAAAATAAACAGCACTGTACATTAAGTTATAATTTATTCCATTTGTATTTGTTATCCTATTTACCATATTTTTCTTTTGTGTGCCCTTTAGTAAACTAATCCAAAATAAAAGATTATTGAGTAAACTTCGAAGTAATTTTTTTTTAAAGAAAACGTTTGTTCTCTTGATTGTTTTTCAAGAACTTGAATTCATTATTGTTCACTGAATCATAGCCACAATCGTATTAATGTTAGCTGTTAAATGAATATCGGTTCATATCATAAACTAAATTTTATAGCCCAGGTCATACTTGAATCCTAGCTCCGTTCATATATAATTGTACTTTATATTTTGTGGATCATTCACCAAATGGCATATGGTCCTTTTTTTTTTTTTCGTAAATTTGTTTTATAGTTCTTCTGTATTCAAAAAATAAAAGATTAAAAAAAAGACTTTTGCCATATAAACCTGTTCGTTTGATAATGTATCATATTTACAAATGTCTTATGTTTATATCATGACTAGGATTCATATTTTGAACTGAGCTGCGCTTGAATATGACTGCATTCAAACATTTAGTGCAATGATCATTATTCCCATATACATATGCGTGCGTGCATACATACATATATGTATGCGTGTATGTATAAGTATGCATATATATATATATATATGTATGTATATGTATATGTATATGTGTGTGCATGTATAAATATAGTTTGTGTATAACTACATATGCATGCATGCAACCATACATATATATCTTCCCTCCTCCTTCCAGACTTCATACACTCCAGATTTTCCATATCTGCCCCTATACTCATATCTTGCTTCTTCTCCTGCCTCCTGCTTCCTTGTTTCCCAGCAAGATACCCCGGTATAAATTCCGTGTCTCCCTCACGAAATCACTGTCATCATAACCGAAAACAAAACTAAAGAGGAGCCAAGATGAGCAATATAGCCATAATAGAATATGTGGCAAGCGCGGATTGGGAACGAGCCGTGGAGGTCGAACGGGTATGCAAGGTGGCCCCAGTGGTGAGGTGTCGCTCTCCACCGGCTTGCTTGACGATCCTGCGTGTCGAATCCAACATTCCCCCACTTCTTTAATGCTGGTGGCGGAGACATATGGGCCAGAGAAGCATATAGTAGGCCTGATTAGAGGATCCATCAAGACAGTTACTTGCGGTGCTAAAAGCCTTAACCGCACCAGATACCAATATGGACCAAGTTGGCCTACGTCCTCGCCCTACGTGTCATTCCGTCTCACCGTCGAATGGACGTGGTGTTTAAGCTGGTGACCAAACTGGAAGAATGGTTCAGGTCCACGGCGCAGAGTACTCTTACATAGCAACGGAGAAAGACAACACGCCGTCATTGAACCTCTTCACTGTTAGATGCGGGTACCAGAAGTTTTGCTCAGTGTCCATTCTCGTGCAACCCGTTCACGCTCACCGTGTCTCTAAACCCTGTAACGTATCCATTGTGATATTATACGCAAGAGGTAGAAAAACTATACCGGCAAAAGCTTGCTACAACGGAATTTTTTCTAAATGACATAGACACCTTGCTGAATAACGGGCTGTCGTTGGGCACGTAAATTCCGGTGGGCAAGCTGGGTTACGAATGGGACAGGCTTCAGCACTTTGTGAGAAGCCCGTCGGAGTCGTGGGCAGTTTTGAGTGTGTGGGACTCGAGCGCGATGTTTAGAATGGCAGCAAGGGGATGTCGAAGGTGAAGAAGTTGTTGGCGAAGGCGAGCTGTGCTTTGGACCGGGTTTTTAAATGGATGAAGATACCGTCGGTGCTGGACCTTTTTGGGTTGTTTGGGTTTTACTTTCTGTATGGGCTGGGAGGAGAGAGGGAGAGTGCGGTGGGGCTGATCAGGGCTTTGTGCTGGCACACGCTTAACATGGCGAGGGATGGAGGGTGTGGATTGGTGGTGGCTGAGGTGGCAGAATGTGAGCCGTTGAGGGAGAGGTGATGAGGTGGAAGACGCTGTCATGTGATGGGGATATGTGGTGCCTGAAGAGGTTGGTGGATGAGTACAGTGATGGGGTGGTGGGGGATTGGACTAAGGCCCATCCTGGGCCCAGTATTTTTATGGACCCTAGAGATTTTTAGCTCCTGTGTTGCTTTCTTTTCTTTTTGAATGTGATCAGTGATTTTTAACCTTATTTTTTCCTTGTTTTATGCTAATCTGTGGTCGCTAATGGTTCATTCAAAACACTTTATGGTTCGGAAAAAAACCATAGATATATACATACTTTATTTGATGTAAATACATGCATTGTGTACACACATATGTGTAAGCAAGCATGTATATGTGTATGCAAGCACACATATACATACATATATGCGGTGTTGGCCATGTGTATTTTGTTGCCTTAGGTGAGAAATGTGCGAGTTAGAAAAGGCGAAAACATATTGTTGCCTTCAAGGGTTGAACTCTTGATGTGACAAGGATATGCACAACCAACCAACCTAATAGATCTTAATTAAACAAATTGCATGAACATATATTTAAAATATATTTATTTACTGTTTTTCTCTCTTTAATTTTTGCCTTCTTCGAGGGGGCTGTCTTAGGCGGACGGGTGTCTGCTTGAACTTGCCCTGCGGTTGGCTCTGCATATATGTATATATGTGTGTATGTTTATGTATACATATGTATGTATTTAATGCGTGCATGGGGAAAGATCAGCAACTCCCTATTAGGCTTCCAACCACGATCTCTTAATTTTGGGCTTCGTTTTTATTTTAGTAATAATCTCTGTCTTCTACCACATCATACAGTAGTTTAAATCGAAACCAGTGACCAAAATTAAAAGGCTACAGTTGAGAAATGAATAAGGCTGTTATTTTCATTAATACAAGCCATAACTTGGTGCTACTTCTACTTCTATCGCATATTACAGAGTGCTGCAGTTGCTAAAATCCCAGTAGTGATGACTGCTGTTTATTTTTTCATATAATCAGGTACTATACTAGACATTATTTGCGTTGCATAATATACTAGTCATTATTTGTGATGACATGCTCAATTTCCAACGTGGCCACCACCACCACATCTATTACCCCCACCATTTGAAGAGCATCTACGGAGCCACCTGCACCGCCTGGGGAAGTTGCACTATCGCTGCCTGTATATATTTCACCACCTCTGCCTGGAGATATCACACGACCACTGTTGCCACCAGATGTTTTGGGTTCTATGCTCTGTGCACTTTTGAACTTCTGTATTTTTTGCTGTATATTAGTGCTATTACATATTTATTTCAGTAAACTTTTTGTTGACTCTCTATTTTGTTATGAATCTTTGCATTGCCTTCTTGTTGAATGTAATTATTGCATAAAACTGGGTATGTTAAAATCACACAGGGAAACAAAACTGTGGCTTGTATGTATCATTTTTTCAGAAATTTATGTTTGCTTTTGGATGGTAAAATGCAAAACACTGTTCTCATTTCTACGTTTATTTTTATGTTGTAGGAAAAGCTGAAAGAAGAAGAGTTAAATTTGAAGTATATGGTGTTGGGTGGCTTAATAGAAATGTCATCTTCAACATTGAATAAAGTAATGGTTTCTTACTGTTCATTTGTGAGAGCTGTAATCATTTTAGTTTTATAATTATTTTTTATAAGTTTGTGTTAAAACCTTCACTAATTCTTCCCTTTTTTATTGATGGTATATGACAGCTTAATATCTGTCAATTAAATTAGATCCTTCCTGATGTGCGCGCATTTGCAGACTAAATCCAACAGGGAAACATATGCATCTTCCAGCTAACATTTGTCCAGGTTCAATTCATTTACCCTTAATTTTCTTGTCTTCTTGTGTCAATTTCATATCAACTATTCATTTCACATAATTTAATGATCTGATTATTTTATTTGGGCATATGAAAATAGCAAATTTGGGGATGAGGTGATGTATTAGAGGGTCAAGCACTAGGCATAAATATGCATGTATTTTGTATAACGTATGATGTGTCTAGAAAGACTCAAACACTAAGATTCTCTTAATATTTGTTGTAGTATATGATAGGGCTGATGAAGACGCTAAACTAATGAAAATATACATATTGCTGCAGTAGTAATATGGTATAAAATATGCAGATATGTTTAAATACAAAATAAATGGAGATCCATTCATATAATATATAATACATACTAATAAGATCTGCTAAGTGCTAAAAAGCTTGTCTGTGTAGACCGCTCACCATAACTAACAATAGGAATAGATTATTGCTAACATGCTCCATTTTTTAGTCAAGAAAAGATAGGGTCAATTTGTTAAAGAAGGTTTCTCAATTTTTTTTAAAAATTATGAAGGTACCAACAAAAATTGTTACCCTATATGTACAAATACATTGTATGTTTACCAATACATTCCATTATTTATTACATTAATCTACTTTAATCATCGTTATTCTTCTTCTTTGGTTTGTAATCCGAATTAATAACTAATTGAGAAATTAGACCCGTTTGCAAATAAAAAATCAAAAGACAAAGAGGCAAGATTACCCGTAAACATCTGTAAAGTAGATTTTATTCAATAAAACAGTAAAAAAAAGAAAAAAATGCTTATCAACAACTCTAACTGAAATAAAGTTGGACCATTCTTCACTATAATTTTCAGTTTTACTCTATGATATTTTTTAATTTTAAGTATTTATTTTGGCAGCATACTGTCAAGGTTTTAAGCTTGGTTCTGCTATCAATTTTGAAGCAAAACACAACCTGAATTGTTGAAGATGTCAAGTGAGTCATTAGCCACACTTCTTGTCTACAAACTAAGAGGTATTGTTAATGTTGCTGCGATCAAAGCATCTGGCTTTGGTGAGAGACGAAAGGCTTTCTCCAAGATATTGCTAATGTTACAGGTAATTCTGAATAAACTATACTTCAAGTCTATGTCACACCTTATTTTTTTATTGTTTGGGGTATGCTTTGTCATATGTATTTCCATATTCTAATGAAATGTGTTGCAGAACTTCAGCAAAAGAAAGAAAAAAAGGTAGAAGGTTCTTTGTTAGAAATTCACACTAATATATTTAGAGTAGAACCTGTTTGTGGAATTAAAAAATATATGACAAACAAAATGTATTGTTTAGCTGCAAGTGGAAAGATGCATTAGCCTAGTTTTAAAGATGGAACATGAATTGCAAAGACGGTTCAGTCAGTTTCACGTTAAAATAGAGGACTCATTGATTATGACTTATGACGTGCTCTCCCCTGTAAATTGTTTAAAGTAGATATATTGATGTATATAAACCATTAATTATAAGAGTTTTCTTTAACAGAATTTCAAGATGAACTGATTTGAGTTTATTGCACAAATTATTTTTCTTTGTTTTTTTCATTATTTCACAGTAATACCCTTCTAGTTGTATATTTATGATAATATATTAATTCGTCAGGATAATGTTAAAAAAAAGGAGAGCAACTGTTAAAGCGCAAAACTGATTTTAGGGAATCAAGTGCATGGGTAGTCAATTTTTTTCCTAATACCACTTCCATTTAACCTTTGGCTCATGGCCATTAATAGATAAAATTTGTTAAAACATTATCTGACACATGCATGCTTTACTATGTTGGAAGTAGATTCATAGACTAACAACGAAGCACTTGCTGGTGATCACAATTTGTTGAGGAGTTCAAATTGTTTGAGGTGTGATACTGAAATGTAAAACTTGCAATTCACATAATATGGTTCAAGTTAAAAAGAAGTTTACAATGGAAGTTGTTTTCAATGTTTTTTTTATAGTTGCTAATCAAGAGTGATTATTTGCAGGCTTCTGAAGTGTACAGTATAATTTCAAATGGTAGGTATATTTACGTATGTGGTGATGCTAATGGAGTGGCTAGAGATGTCCACGTAACTCTTCATACTATTGCTCAAGAGTAGGTATATCTCATCATCTTCACTAACAGCTGGTGCTAAGCTTTTATTATACTAGTTTTATCTGTCTTCAACCTTGATTTGGACAAAACTTCCCTTCCAATTCTATTGAATTCTAAAGCGAAATAGAGATTAGGTTTGTACCCTTTTTACTTGTGATTTGATGGTTCCTTAGAGCTAAAAATCATTTGGAACGAAAACTGATACATAATTGGATTTTATCCTATTGTAAAGAATATATAAGCCCGAAACAGGCAGTTGAATAGTTGAATTAGTGATTAAATGGGCACCCAAATGATTGGATAGTGCAGAGTTGTGTTGCTATTTGTATTGGTCTAGGCAGAGATGGGTATAGTGTTAAGTGTAGACTGAGTATGTGTGAAGTGAAAGGAGCGCAAAGTTAATATTGTTGTGTAGATTTGAATTTTGCAGTGGAATAAATTATTTATGGTTGAATTCTATTAATATTATTTATGTGTTTGTTTTGATAATAACCAATTAATATTGTCTATAGGTAATTAGCTTTTTTCTGGAGTGAAGACCATCAACAATAATGGATATGACTTCAATTGTTGTATGTACTATGATATTTGTTAGTACTTATTGTGTAAATTTGTTCTGAATGCTTGTGGTTTGTAAGTTTACTGATTTTGTCAAATAACTATTATCTAAATGGTTATGAAAAATACTAATGTGACTAATGTATTCTAAGTTATTTGAATATGATGATTGTATGATTGATTGAGTGTAGTTTTAAATCATATTTTGTATACGATCGCTGCTGATTTTAATATGATTATCATATGGTTGCTGGAAATTATACACCATTAAAAGTATATTAGCAGCATTTAAAATATGTTACCAAAAAATCGACGCGTTTTAGTAGCGTTTTAAAAACGATACTGAAACAAATGTCACATACCACTTGAATTTTTAGTGGCATTAAATAAATGCAACAAAAAGATTTTAGTTGCATAAAATAAACGCTACAGAAAAGAAAAGTCTGACCACATGCAGACTTTCAGTAGCGTTTGGAAAATGCAACTGTGCTAACCATATGGTAGCGTTTATCAAAACGCAACCAAAAAATTCAGACTTTTAGTTGCGGGACCTGTAGTAGCGTTCATTAAAACGCTACCAAACGTTTTGGTAGCGTTTTTTAAACGCTGCCAAAAGTATTTTTTGGCGTAGTGAATAATTTTTCTATAATTTTTAGAGTCCGTATGTAGCCCCGGTGATTTAAAATGTACGTTTGAATTTAATAATTAAATGATTTATAATATAAATTAAAGAAAAACATATCGTAACAGTCGAAATGGGTTATGAAACATATTCCAATGTGTCCGGAATAGGGGTATTTAGCTAGGGGCGACTCTCTTTGGGTTTGATTTGGAGTTTATATCATCATACGGATATATTTTGAAAATAAATAAAAATAAAAGGAAAAATACACTATAAATACTAGTATGTACGGTTCCCAATACCGTAACCCTATTTTCTAAACTCTCAGCCGCCACTGTAAAGAACGAATGGCCACCTTCTTCCATTATTAAATCCTTAATTTCTCTAAATCAAAAACGAATTAAAGGACGAAATCAAGGCAAGAATCGAAGAGGAGTTCAAGCTCTTCAAACGGGTACGGTGATGATCGGTTATTGATCATCGGGAGGGCAGAATCCAAGCAGGAAGGTGCCGACGTAGGAGGCATTTTGCGGGTCCCTGGGGCGCGCGAGTGGGGCCCCTTGCTCGGCGACGGTGGAGGACAGGCGGGGCTTCGACGTGATGGTATTGGATCGGCGTCTCTGGCTTTGGGGTTCGAGCGGTTTTGAACCCTAATGGATCGGTGATGGGTTCGACTATTGCAGTGTACACGATGAAGAAGATAAAGAGTAAAGGGGGAAGCTAATTAATTTAATTATAATTTAATTATCCTTTTAAATATTCAAATCTTTAAAACAGCATAACTTCTTCATACAGAAGCGAAATCGAATGAAACTGAGTGCGTTGGATTCATATTTTCGAGTACTACAACATGGGACAAACTAGATCTGCAACTGAGCAAATCAAAATTCCAGGGAAATTCAGATCTGAATAGCAAGGTGAGAAATCTATTTTTATTATTTAAAAATAATTATGAATTTATTACCATAAATCTACAGTTATTTCCTGTTTGCTATTATTCATGATTGTTGTGTGTTGAATGTAATGTATGTGATAAAATCAGATCTGTGATTTGTGGATTGAAATTTGTTTGTTGTGTGATCGATTTGCGATGCTCATATTTTGTTAGACCAGTAATGTTAACATAGAAATATCATGATTGGTTAGATCAAGAATGTTAACAAAGGGAAATGATTTTTAGTGTTTTAAATATTAAGAATGTTAACATAGGAATTTTAATGTTATGAATATACACTAGAATTGGAATTATTCATTTTGTTCAAAACATGTTAGATAAATATAACACTTTTGTGTCAAAATCTGATTAGTGACAAAATTAACATTTTTGTTAATTAGATTATTAGTGACAAAATTACCATTTTTGATTAGAACTTGATTAGAAAAATAAAGACAACTTTCTTTTTGAAATATGTCTAGCAAACAAAATTAACATTTTTGTTTACTGTAAAAGAATGAAAACATAATATCATATTTTTGTGGAATTGAAATAGATCAACAAAATTTACATTTTTGTTGAATTAAAAATAACATTTTGGTCAAAGAAAGATAATTGAAACAAAAATAGCATTTTTTGTCAAAGAATGATAATTGAATCAAAAATAGTATTTTTGTCAAAGAAAGATAATTGAAACAAAAATAGCATTTTTTGTCAAAGAATGATAATTGAATCAAAAATAGTATTTTTGTCAAAGAAAGATAATTGAAACAAAAATAGCATTTTTTGTCAAAGAAAGATAATTGAATCAAAAATAGTATTTTTGTCAAAGAAAGATAATTGAAACAAAAATAGCATATTTTGTCAAAGAATGATAATTAAATCAAAAATAGTATTTTTGTCAAAGAAAGATAATTGAAACAAAAATAGCATTTTTTGTCAAAGAATGATAATTGAAACAAAAATAGCATTTTTTGTCAAAGAATGATAATTGAATCAAAAATAGTATTTTTGTCAAAGAAAGATAATTGAAACAAAAATAGCATTTTTTGTCAAAGAATGATAATTGAATCAAAAATAGCATTTTGTCAAAAGGATGTGTAGTGAAATAAAATAACATTTTTTTATATAAATGTTACAATAGGAATAAAAATATCATTTTTATAAATTGTGGTATTATAAATGAAATAACATATTTTGTCAAAACATGACTTTTGAAATGAAATAACATTTTCTAATGAATGTTACCTTGAAATAAAATAACATTTTCTTATAAATGTTACAGTGGAATACAACAACATTTCCTCACAAATGTACCTTGGAAATAAAAACAATATTTTTATTTGAAATGTGTTATGCAAAATAAAAATGACATTTCGATTAAAAATATAGTTATTGAGATAAAACCAAACATTTTGGCACTTTGAAAAGAATGAAGTAATTCATCCATTTTTATCACTTTGAAAAAGAATGAGTTAAAACCATTCATTTTGGCACATTGAAAAGAGTTAGACAAAAATGAATATTTTTGTATATTAAAAAGGGTTTGACAAAAATCACATTTTTGTCACTTAATAAGGAGTTTGACAAAAACATACATTTTTGTCACTTAATGAGGATTTTACAAAAATCACATTTTTGTCATTTAATAAGGATTATATAAGAATAATATTTTGTCAAAACATGATTAGTGAAATAAAATAACTTGTTTTGTCAAAACTTGATTAGTGAAACAAAAATGAATATTTTTGTGTATTAAAAAGTATTAAACCAAAATGAACATTTGTTTACATTAAAAAGAAGTAGATCGAAATATATAGTTTTGTTTACATTAAGAAGAGTTTAACCCAAAATTATCATTTTTGGTCATTTAAAAAAGAGTGTAACAAAATAAATATATTTTATACATTAAAAGAATAAACTAGAAAATGTATATTTTTATACATTAAAAGAATAAACTAGAAGATGAATATCTTTATACATTAAAAGAATGAACTAGAAAATGTATATTTTTATATACATTAAAAAGAATGAATTAGAATAGACACTTTTGTCACATTAAAAAGAATGTAGTGAAAATACACATTTTATCAATTATAAGGAATGAAACAAAAATAATTATTTTCGGGTCATAATAAAGAGTTTAACCAAAATATACATTTTAGTCATTATGAAGGAAGATTTCATTTTTGATCATTAAAAAGAATTAAAACCAAAAACACATTTTTGGTTCACAAAGAAGAAAGAGCACATTTTGATCATTAAAAAGGATTAAAGTAAAGTTAGTATTTTTGTTTACTTTAAAGGAATGAAGACAAAAATAACATTTTTGTTTACTTTAAAAGGTTTGACAAAATTATCATATTTTGTACATCAGAACTGAATTTGACAAACTTCTCATATCTTGTACATTATAATGAATTTGACAAAATTATCATGTTTTGTACATCGAAAGGAATTAGACAAAATTTCAACATTTTTGTCACTTTAAGAATTAGGATAAAAGAGACATTTTTGGTCACTTTTAGAAGAATTGAAATGAAAGAGTAGATTTTTATTGTCATTTGTTCACAATAAAATAATTGAGATATATATCTGTGATGTCGGAATGTTTGATGTGTTAAACATAATGATAGTATATTCAAGCTGAATATTACACTTCCATTTACAAGTTACCCGACTTGTTTATGTGATTGGGATGACTATTTTCACACATCGCCCAAGCGCACAAATAATTTACTAGTTGTTTGATGGATGAAACCCCACACGGGTATGGGGATGATATTGGATACACACTAATCCCAATATTTAGTTATCTGTCAATCGATGGATTGACAGTCTGTGATGAGCATTATTTATTTACTTTAATGCTTACACAGTTATAAATTCCACTCTAGTAGTTATTTGGATCTTTGATAATTATTTATCATGGTTGTTGATTTCACGCAATATATGGTTGTTGATTGAGTCACATTCCAATAAAGGATATTCTAAAAAAAAATTTAGAAAATGTCTTAGAGAATATTTTAGAAAAGAATATATTTTGGAAAATATATTTCTATTTAAACGAACTAGTTATTAACTAGAATAAATCATTAAAATTAAGATTTAATGAAGTTTTCCAAGTAGTGAATATTTAATTGAAATTAAATTAATTAAATTGGATTTTGGGTTGTCGTGAATGGTGTCTTCAATAACACCTTTCTTAAACCCAATTAAAAAGAATAAATCTTTAAATTAAGATTACTAGAGTTTCAAACTATATTTTGTAATTGGAATAAAAATGATTTGTGAATTGAGTTTATCGTGAACAATGTTTTTAAACGACATCTGTTCTTTAACTCAATTGACAGTGAAAATATGATTTGAAAATTATAAATCTTTTATTAATATTTAAATGGGAATTTTCCAAAAGTAAAGTTTTCCAATTTAATATATTAAATTGGAGTTGGATGGAATTTGAATTAATAATAACCGAGATAAGCTTCTGTAAAAGAAGATCGATACTACATATGGAATTTAAAAGGCTTTGCCGTTATTCCATTTATATTATTGGATGGATACAGAAATTTATAACGATTATATATTGATTTGATTTCTGTGAATATTCCATATTTTATGGAAGATGATTTTGGGTTTACCGTGAACTATGTTCTAAATGACATTAGTTCTTTAACCCAGTTAAGAATAAGCTTAATTTCTTGAATTTAAATAATCATTGAATAATGATTTTTGATACCTAAAATCAAGTTGTGTTTTAATAAATCTTTAAAAATAAAGATTTAAGAATAAGATTTAAGAATTTTATCTTTGATAAGAAAATGTGAATATTTTGTTTAAAAGAATATTCTGAATTGGAATGAGACGTTGGATGTGCTTTTATAGTACTTGATTTTTAATTATAAAATACGTGAGTTACTCGGGAAGACCGGGTTTAACCCATTCCGAATAATTATTACGACGACGAAGAGTCGAAAATGAAGGCGGTGGTTGAAGACCGACGATCTTCACATCGAATGGATGTGTTGCTACAGAGACCCTGATAGGAGTAGATACCTTGAAGGGGCTTCAGTGGTGGCCGTCCAGACTATTGTTGATTGTTAGGATTTGGTTTTCGCTCAGACCCCGAGCATAAGCTAGTAAATGAATGCGGGTCTGACATTGGATTTCGTTCCATGTGAATTAAATCGATTTCTTTTAATGTTTGTCTGTTTGGTGGTGGAGGATTTATTCTCTGCTTAACAACCTGGTATATATTAATAGTGATTGATCGCATGGCGTGAATTGTCAATGTGGCACGCCAAGATGCAAATGATCAAGGCTTTTGTTGAAAAGCAGGGCCTTGTGAGATGATCAAAGTATAGCCTATTACAGCATAGCTTTGTGTATATCGTGACTTCGCGAGCCTCACACCCCGGTATGAGTCTAAAACGGGAGAAGGGAACGCAGGGAGTGCACACGTTATCTTTCTAGCTAGAGTAATGTCAGGGACCTACCAGCGCTGACATTTTACTTATGTGGATGATGGATTATGAGGTACCTCGTGTTTTATAGGCCGTTAGTGGTCATATTATAGGTCCAAAAAGACCGGGAAACGTGTGTTCAGGCATAACTAATCCACGACCCTTCGGAGTGGACCGACCCTGCAGCTATCCAAGGGTTGCCCATAGGTGTGATCCTGGGGCATTTGCTAGAGTGTCTCGAATCGGTAAAGAGCTCCTCCCTAGCCTTGACTTGTGATGGAAACCAAATCTCAAATACGAAACCATGCGGTTTTGATTGTAGAACTAGTATGGCGACATAGTAGGATGGGGTACTATGCCGTCTATGATTGATACATTATGATTGAAATGTTTTTATTAATACATATACACACTAATATTAAATCCGTTTTATCGTATCAAGCATCTTTTGACCATTATAAGGTAAAACCCTATCCTCCGGTTTGCGTTGCATTGTGTGATGGGACTTGGGTCTTATAATGGTTTCATTTTTCTAAAAAGCATTGCGTGGTTTAACGATTTACTTTATTTTATGCACTGGCAATCCAATGGAGTAAGCCCGTTCCGCGGTAGCGGCGTGGTCCTGTGATTAGCCTCATTATTAGATAAGTTAAGTTAAGATTTCTCATACCAGTCCCATGACTGACATGTAGTTTGTTTCACTGGCAAACTCAGGTGCCCATATTTTCCACACGGGCAGTCGAGTAGCTTTTTGCAGATATATTTACTTGATCCTGGTTTACAGCTGAAGCGGTATTCGGAAAGCTCTGTATCCGCGTATTCCTTCCATTTGTATATTTGTAATTTAAATCTCTGATATTATTGTATTCCTATTATGTAATAAGTATTCATACTCTGTTACATTCTTGTACTCTGATGTAATTGTTGTAATCATCAATAAAATGTTCTTCAGTTATGTGTTCTAATGCGTGTTGTTCTCAAAGCAATCCAGCCTTTCCTGTACTGGGAAGTTTGGGTCGTTTCAGTTGGTATCAGAGCTTTGGTTTACAGAGCTCGAGAACAAGGCACATTGGAACCGAACAAAAGAATTCATCAGAGGTTGGATTGGTTATATCCAATAAGAATGACTCGTTAGAGATAGGATCAGTAGTATCCTAGAACGAGTGTAAAGAGTATTATTTTCTTTAAAAATAAAAGTAAAAACAAATTTAGTTTTGAAAATTTTATCTAAAATACGTATTTGAGTATATTATATTTCAATGTGGACAATCGAGTATATAAAGATTTCGAATATACGAGTAATTAACGGATATTCGAAGTTTTAATATACTAGATAGATATAGAATCACACTCTAGTCGCCCGGAGATAATTCTGGTGATAGGTCGACCATCACCAGTATTTATGTTCGAGTAGCGAAAGTGGGATATCTATATATTTCCATTGACTGGTATGAGAACCAACACTTAGTTAGTACACATTGCTGTGATTTGCACTAAAAATATGATTTTTGGCTATATATAAAAGTTATATATATTTGAAAAGTTAATCACCTAATTGATTGCTGGGTGTGATGTTTGATAATTAGTTTCACTGATTAAAATATTAGAATGATAATTAATTGAAACCAATAAATAAAATTTAGTTGAGTTGGTTAATTAAATAACTTTTAGCTTCGTTCCTTTTCGAGGACGAAAAGATTTTAAGTGGGGGCGATTGTAACGACCCAGAATTTGGGGCCAATTTAAAATTTTTATTTTAGAAATTTAAATGGATTTTAATATTTAAAATAATTTATTTTAAATAAGAACGACTAAAAAATTATTTTAAAACGAATAAATTCAATTTAATTATAAAAGGAGTTTAAAACAGCGCTGCAGTTTGAAATTTTGAATTTGAACTTTGACTGAGTATACGGGATGCAAATTAAATCAGAATTGAGCGAAACAAGAAATATTTAAATCTGTTTAATCATATCTTTCTAACGAATCTGAAAAACTGAAATTTCGTTTTAAAAATCAAAAGTTATGTCCAGTTTAAAATTTAGAAAAGTCGCCGTAGAATTTATATTATATTTTAATATAATATCGGCCTTAAAAATAGTCGTTTTTCAAACGACCTCAGTTTTCGATGAAACCACTTTTGTTGGAACCGGAATGTCAAATTATTACTAGGTTTCAATTTTCATAATTTTTCGAATTAATATGTGAGCATGGCAGAGCAAAATGTGTTTGGTCAGTTTCAGTCAAATTTAATCGACTAGAAAAAGGCCATTTTTCAAACAGTCTTAGAATTCGAGGAAATTAGTCTCGTTAGAATCGTATCGTCAAAACATAACTAGAAATAATTTTTCTATAATTTTTAGAGTCCGTATGTAGCCCCGGTGATTTAAAATGTACGTTTGAATTTAATAATTAAATGATTTATAATTTAAATTAAAGAAAAACATATCGTAACAGTCGAAATGGGTTACGAAACATATTCCAATGTGTCCGGAATAGGGGAATTTAGCTAGGGGCGACTCTCGTTGGGTTTGATTTGGAGTTTATATCATCATACAAATATATTTTGAAAATAAATAAAAATAAAAGGAAAAATACACTATAAATACTAGTATATACGGTTCCCAATACCGTAATCCTATTTTCTAAACTCTCACCCGCCACTGTAAAGAACGAATGGCCACCATCTTCCATTTTTAAATCCTTAATTTCTCTAAATCAAAAACGAATTAAAGGACGAAATCAAGGCAAGAATCGAAGAGGAGTTCAAGCTCTTCAAACGGGTACGGTGACGATCAGTTATTGATCATCCGGGAGGGCGGAATCCAAGCAGGAAGGCGCCGACGTCGGAGGCGTTTTGCGGGTCCCTGGGGCGCAAGAGTGGGGCCCCTTGCTCGGCGATGGTGGAGGACAAGCGGGGCTTCGACGTGATGGTATTGGATCGGCGTCTCTGGCTTTGGGGTTCGAGCGGTTTTGAACCCTAATGGATCGGTGATGGGTTCGATTATTGCAGTGTACACGGTGAAAAAGATAAAGAGTAAAGGGGGAAGCTAATTAATTTAATTATAATTTAATTATCCTTTTAAATATTCAAATCTTTAAAATAGCATAACTTCTTCATACAGAAGTGAAATCGAATGAAACCGAGTCCGTTGGATTCATATTTTCGAGTACTACAACATGGGACAAACTAGATCTGCAACTGAGCAAATCAAAATTCCAGGGAAATTCAGATCTGAATAGCAAGGTGAGAAATCTATTTTTATTGTTTAAAAATAATTATGAATTTATTACAACAAATCTACAGTTATTTCCTGTTTGCTATTATTCATGATTGTTGTGTGTTGAATGTAATGTATGTGATAAAATCAGATCTGTGATTTGTGGATTGAAATTTGTTTATTGTGTGATCAATTTGCGATGCTCATATTTTGTTAGACTAGTAATGTTAACATAGAAATATCATGATTGGTTAGATCAAGAATGTTAACATAGGGAAATGATTTTTAGTGTTTTAAATATCAAGAATGTTAACATAGGAATTTTAATGTTATGAATATACACTAGAATTGGAATTATTAATTTTGTTCAAAACATGTTAGATAAATATAACACTTTTGTGTCAAAATTTGATTAGTGACAAAATTAACATTTTTGTTAATTAGATTATTAGTGACAAAATTACCATTTTTGATTAGAACTTGATTAGAAAAATAAAGACAACTTTCTTTTTGAAATATGTCTAGCAAACAAAATTAACATTTTTGTTTACTGTAAAAGAATGAAAACATAATATCATATTTTTGTGGAATTGAAATAGATCAACAAAATTTACATTTTTGTTGAATTAAAAATAGCATTTTTGTCAAAGAAAGATATTTGAAACAAAAATAGCATTTTTTGTCAAAGAATGATAATTGAATCAAAAATAGTATTTTTGTCAAAGAAAGATAATTGAAACAAAAATAGCATTTTTTGTCAAAGAATGATAATTGAATCAAAAATAGTATTTTTGTCAAAGAAAGATAATTGAAACAAAAATAGCATTTTTTGTCAAAGAATGATAATTGTATCAAAAATAGTATTTTTGTCAAAGAAAGATAATTGAAACAAAAAAGCATTTTTTGTCAAAGAATGATAATTGAATCAAAAATAGTATTTTTGTCAAAGAAAGATAATTGAAACAAGAATAGCATTTTTTGTCAAAGAATGATAATTAAATCAAAAATAGTATTTTTGTCAAAGAAAGATAATTGAAACAAAAATAGCATTTTTTGTCAAAGAATGATAATTGAAACAAAAATAGCATTTTTTGTCAAAGAATGATAATTGAACCAAAATAGTATTTTTGTCAAAGAAAGATAATTGAAACAAAAATAGCATTTTTTTGTCAAAGAATGATAATTGAATCAAAAATAGCATTTTGTCAAAAGGATGTGTAGTGAAATAAAATAACATTTTTTATATATAAATGTTACAATAGGAATAAAAATATCATTTTTATAAATTGTGGTATTATAAATGAAATAACATATTTTGTCAAAACATGATTTTTGAAATGAAATAACATTTTCTAGTGAATGTTACCTTGAAATAAAATAACATTTTCTTATAAATGTTACAGTGGAATAAAACAACATTTCCTCACAAATGTACCTTGGAAATAAAACAACATTTTTATTTGAAATGTGTTATGCAAAATAAAAATGACATTTCAATTAGAAATATAGTTATTGAGATAAAACCAAGCATTTTGGCACTTTGAAAAGAATGAAGTAATTCATCCATTTTTATCACTTTGAAAAAGAATGAGTTAAAACCATTCATTTTGGCACATTGAAAAGAGTTAGACAAAAATGAACATTTTTGTATATTAAAAAGAGTTTGACAAAAATCACATTTTTGTCACTTAATAAGGAGTTTGACAAAAACATACATTTTTGTCACTTAATGAGGATTTTACAAAAATCACATTTTTGTCATTTAATAAGGATTATATAAGAATAATATTTTGTCAAAACATGATTAGTGAAATAAAATAACTTGTTTTGTCAAAACTTGGTTAGTGAAACAAAAATGAATATTTTTGTGTATTAAAAAGTATTAAACCAAAATGAACATTTGTTTACATTAAAAAGAAGTAGATCAAAATATATAGTTTTGTTTACATTAAGAAGAGTTTAACCCAAAATTATCATTTTTGGTCATCTAAAAAAGAGTGTAACCAAATAAATATATTTTATACATTAAAAGAATAAACTAGAAAATGTATATTTTTATACATTAAAAGAATAAACTAGAAGATGAATATCTTTATACATTAAAAGAATGAACTAGAAAATGTATATTTTTATATACATTAAAAAGAATGAATTAGAATAGACACTTTTGTCACATTAAAAAGAATGTAGTGAAAATACACATTTTGTCAATTATAAGGAATGAAACAAAAATAATTATTTTTGGGTCATAATAAAGAGTTTAACCAAAATATACATTTTTGTCATTATGAAGGAAGATTTCATTTTTGATCATTAATAAGAATTAAAACCAAAAACACATTTTTGGTTCACAAAGAAGAAAGAGCACATTTTGATCATTAAAAAGGATTAAAGTAAAGTTAGTATTTTTGTTTACTTTAAAGGAATGAAGACAAAAATATCATTTTTGTTTACTTTAAAAGGTTTGACAAAATTATCATATTTTGTACATCAGAATTGAATTTGACAAAATTCTCATATCTTGTACATTATAATGAATTTGACAAAATTATCATGTTTTGTACATCGAAAGGAATTAGACAAAATTTCAACATTTTTGTCACTTTAAAAGAATTAGGATAAAAGAGACATTTTGGTCACTTTTAAAAGAATTGAAATGAAAGAGTAGATTTTTATAGTCATTTGTTCACAATAAAATAATTGAGATATATATATCTGTGATGTCAGAATGTTTGATGTGTTAAACATAATGATAGTATATTCAAGCTGAATATTACACTTTCATTTACAAGTTACCCGACTTGTTTATGTGATTGGGACGACTATTTTCACACATCGCCCAAGCGCACAAATAATTTACTAGTTGTTTGATGGATGAAACCCCACACGGGTATTGGAATGATATTGGATACACACTAATCCCAATATTTAGTTATCTGTCAATCGATGGATTGACAGTCTGTGATGAGCGTTATTTATTTACTTTAATGCTCACACAGTTATAAATTCCACTCTGGTTGTTATTTGGATGTTTGATAATTATTTATCATGGTTGTTGATTTCACGCAATATATGGTTATTGATTGAGTCACATTCCAATAAAGGATATTCTAAAAAAAAAATTAGAAAATGTCTTAGAGAATATTTTAGAAAAGAATATATTTTGGAAAATATATTTCTATTTAAACGAACTAGTTATTAACTAGAATAAATCATTAAATTAAGATTTAATGAAGTTTTCCAAATAGTGAATATTTAATTGAAATTAAATTAATTAAATTGGATTTTGGGTTGTCGTGAATGGTGTCTTCAATAACACCTTTCTTAAACCCAATTAAAAAGAATAAATCTTTAAATTAAGATTACTAGAGTTTCAAACTATATTTTGTAATTGGAATAAAAATGATTTGTGAATTGAGTTTATCGTGAACAATGTTTTTAAACGACATCTGTTCTTTAACTAAATTGACAGTGAAAATATGATTTGGAAATTATAAATCTTTTATTAATATTTAAATGGGAATTTTCCAAAAGTAAAGTTTTCCAATTTAATATTTTAAATTGGAGTTGAATGGAATTTGAATTAATAATAACCGAGATAAGCTTCTGTAAAAGAAGATCGATACTACATATGGAATTTAAAAGGCTTTGCCGTTACTCCATTTATATTATTGGTCGGATACAGAAATTTATAACGATTATATATTGATTTGATTCCTGTGAAGATTCCATATTTTATGGAAGATGATTTTGGGTTTACCGTGAACTATGTTCGAAATGACATTAGTTCTTTAACCCAGTTAAGAATAAGCTTAATTTCTTGAATTTAAATAATCATTGAATAATGATTTTTGATACCTAAAATTAAGTTGTGTTTTAATAAATCTTTAAAAATAAAGATTTAAGAATAAGATTTAAGAATTTTATCTTTGATAAGAAAATGTGAATATTTTGTTTAAAAGAATATTCTGAATTGGAATGAGACGTTGGATGTGCTTTTATAGTACTTGATTTTTAATTATAAAATACGTGAGTTACTCGGGAAGACCGGGTTTAACCATTCCGAATAATTACTACGACGATGAAGAGTCGAAAATGAAGGCGGTGGTTGAAGACCGACGATCTTCACATCGAATGGATGTGTTGCTACAGAGACCCTGATAGGAGTAGCTACCTTGAAGGGGCTTCAGTGGTGGCCGTCCGGAGTATTGTTGATTGTTCGGATTTGGTTTTCGCTCAGACCCAGAGCATAAGCTAGTAAATGGATGCATGTTTGACATTGGATTTCATTCCATGTGAATTAAATTGATTTCTTTTAATGTATGTCTGTTTGGTGGTGGAGGATTTATTCTCTGCTTAACACCCTGGTATATATTAATAGTGATTGATCGCATGGCGTGAATTGTCAATGTGGCACGCCAAGATGCAAATGATCAAGGCTTTTGTTGAAAAGCAGGGCCTTGTGGGATGATCAAAGTATAGCCTATTACGGCATAGCTTTGTGTATATCGTGACTTCGCGAGTCTCACACCCCGGTATGAGTCTAAAACGGGAGAAGGGAACGCAGGGAGTGCACACGTTATCTTTCTAGCTAGAGTAATGTCAGGGACCTACCAGCGCTGACATTTTACTTATGTGGATGATGGATTATGAGGTACCTCGTGTTTTATAGGCCGTTAGTGGTCATATTATAGGTCCAAAAGGACCGGGAAACGTGTGTTCAGGCATAACTAATCCACGACCCTTTGGAGTGGACCGACCCTGCAGCTATCCAAGGGTTGCCCATAGGTGTGATCCTGGGGCATTTGCTAGAGTGTCTCGAATCGGTAAGGAGATCCTCCTTAGCCTTGAATCGTGATGGAAACCAAATCTCCAATACGACACCATGCGGTTTTGATTGTAGAACTAGTATGGCGACATAGTAGGATGGGGTACTATGCCGTCTATGATTGATACATTATGATTGAAATGTTTTTATTAATACATATACACACTAATATTAAATCTGTTTTATCGTATCAAGCATCTTTTGACCATTATAAGGTAAAACTCTATCCTCCGGTTTGCGTTGCATTGTGTGATGGGAATTGGGTCTTATAATGGTTTCATTTTTCTAAAAAGCATTGCGTGGTTTAACGATTTACTTTATTTTATGCACTGGCAATCCAATAGAGTAAGCCCGTTCCGCGGTAGCGGCGTGGTCCTGTGATTAGCCTCATTATTAGATAAGTTAAGTTAAGATTTCTCATACCAGTCCCATGACTGACCTGTAGTTTGTTTCACTGGCAAACTCGGGTGCCCATATTTTCTACACGGGCAGTCGAGTAGCTTTTTGCAGATATATTTACAGGATCCTAGTTTACAGCTGAAGCGGTATTCGGAAAGCTCTGTATCCGTGTATTCCTTCCAGTTGTATATTTGTAATTTAAATCCCTGATATTATTGTATTCCTATTATGTAATAAGTATTCATACTCTGTTACATTCTTGTACTCTGATGTAATTGTTGTAATCAGCAATAAAATGTTCTTCAGTTATGTGTTCTAATCTTGTTGTTCTCAAAGAAATCCAGCCTTTCCTGTACTGGGAAGTTTGGGTCGTTTCAGTACTTCTAGCTAGAAAGAAATGCATGTTCTCCCTATGACCCCTCATCCCGTTTTTGACTCGTATTGGGGTGTGAAGCTCGCGAATTAACGCTATACTCAAAGCTATGCTATATTGAAGCCATGCTTTGATCATCATCCACAAGGCTCTTCTTTTCAACAAAAGCCTTGATCATTGCATCTCAGCATGCCACATTGTCAACTCATACCATACAACTGATGTTTACCGATATATAACCTCTAAGCTCGTACCTCTCAAAGAAGGGTGATAAGTAAAGAGAATAAATTCTCTGCCACCAAATAGATATATATTTAGTAGAGATCAATTAATATAACACAAACTACGATGTCAGACACACAATCCATTTGCAAGTTTGTTCTGGGTCCGAACGAAACTGGAGGCACCTAATTCCTCGTCCCATATGTCCAATACAGGAAAGAGGTCTTCGCATATCCGGTTGATCTCCAAGTACGCTGGACGACCACCACTTATTATCTCATCTTGATTGTACCTCCTAATCGAGACATCTGTAATCATTCATACGATTTGAAGATCTCCGGTCTTCAACCACCATCTTCGACTTTTAATCATCATAACAATTTTTCAGAATGGGTTAAACCCGGTCTTCCTAAATAATTCACGAATCTTTAAAATCAAATGCTAAATAAAGATAACACGCATCTCATCCCAATCCAGAATATTCTTTTATTCAAATATTCAATACTCTGGGAAAGTTTCCCATTAATTTTATCAAAAATTCATATCATTTAAACTTTTTTTAATCTTCCTTTGGATATCATTTCAAAGGATTTTATTACATCTTTTCACAATTTAAACCAAATTAAGGTTTATAAAACTAGTCGGGATTATTGAGCCTTACCGAAATAATCATTTAATTTATTATTTCCAATCCTCCTATTCATCCCATGGAGAAAAACTAGTGGTACTCCATGTTTAACACCCATTGTGTTATCGATAAAATTATTTACCATTTAAAGTTTAAATCTAATTAAAGATTCATCCATTGCATGGAGTAAAACTAGCCAAATTTCGTCACGAACATTTCTCAAATTCGGTAAATTTAATTACCCGCCTTCACTGTAACAACCCGGAAATTCTGAGCCAGTTTAAAAATTTTATTTTGGCAATTTTAATGAATTTTGAATATTTAAAATGAATTATTTTAAAGAATAACAATGAGAAATTTATTTTGAATATAATTCGAATGTATATATTTATATACATCGTCGTTAGAATATAAATATTTATTTTAAATTATAAAAGGAATTGAAAATGGCGCGGTAGTTCGATAATTCGATTTCAAACTTCAATTGAATGTACCGGGTGCAAAACAATCCGGATTTTAGTGAAACCAAAAATATTGGAATTTAGTTGAAAATATCTTTCCAACGAATCTGAAAAATCGAAATTTCATAGCGGAAATCAAAAGTTATGCCCAGTTGAAAATTCATAATAGTCGCTATGTAAATTATACATGACCCAAAAAGTCAAATTTTGCATACGAATGAATTTGGACTCGAAACCACTTCCATTGAGTTCAAAATGCCGTTTAGAACTCCGAAAAGTATAAGCTTCGATATATTCCGATATCCGGAATAGTGGCAATTGGTAGGAGCTTTTCGGTTAGCAAAACATAGCCCTTAAAAAGTGAAATTTTGCATACGAGCTCAGAATTTGACGAGATAAATTTTTATGGATTCACAATGACAAATCATTGTTGAGTTCCAAATGGCGCGTCGAACGGAGTTAGTATGTGGCCGTGCGAGCTGAAACAGTTCAGGGTAAAGCGAGCAGTCATTTTACAAAAGAGCATTATTGATACGACCTCAGAATTCGATTTCGTTTTTTTTTATGGATTCGTATCGTGTAATAATGGTTAAATCCAAGAGAGCTTGATTTTTTTAGTTAGCATGTGAGCGTGCGAGAAGAAAAGGTGCGCCAAAATCGCATTTTTAGAGCTTATCTGAGCATTTTTGAGAATTTTTACAAACGGTCAAACGAACTCGGAATTCGACGAAACTTGTTTCGTTGGACTCGTCTTCACGTCTACTATCTCGTGTCCGAAATCCGCGGCGATTGGAAATCGTTGGCGTTCAGACGATACGCGAGAAACTAGCATATAATTACTTTTACTTCCTTTTCTTCCTCACTTTCTTCCTCTTCCTCTTTTTGCATTTTTCCTCTTTAATGGACACCGCTCCCAAACCGCCGCTGCCCCTCCTCCCACCGCCACCGCCGCACCCCCTCATCCTCTTCCCCTCCTCCTCCTCTCTCCTCTCTCCATTTGCAAATCCCTAAACCCCAAGTCACCACCGCCACCACCACGGGCCCCACGGGCCCCACCACCACCGCCGCCGCTCCTTAGCCGCCTCCCCACGCCCAATCAGGTCCGGCGCCCTCCTATGGCCACCCAACTCCGGCCGTGCCCCCCCCCCCCCCGGTCACCAAAAACCCATTTTACACTAATCGCCCGTTTTGCAAATAAGCCCCTGACCGTATTTCGCCAATAACTCCCAAACGGTGCGTTTTTTGCAAAAGTTTCTCTAGACCAAAGTTGTAGAGCACGAAATTCTCTTCGATTTGGCTATATGGAAGTCATGTTTTGGAGTTCGGAGCTGCTCGGAAAACGCGTTCAAATTCTGCTGTCTGAAAGCGGTAAAATTCGTGTACTTTCGCGAATTCTGGCGAATTGGAGCATTTTCGGCAAAAAGACCCTTAGGCGAAAGTTGTCCGGAATGACGCGTTTAAGCTAGGAAAAAGATGGTGTGAAAATTGAAGCTCGTTTGCAAATTCTGGAACCCGAACAGTGAATCCGGGCGTTAGAAAAAAAGTGAGTTTTCTCCGCTTTAAAGCTTCTATGGTTTTTGACGAATGAAGTATAATAAAAATATGATTTTTATATTATAGGAAGAATAAAAATATGATTTTTATATAGTAGAGATAATAAAAATATAATTTTTATATTATATAGATAGTAAATATTTGATCTTTACTATATGAACAACGGTATAAAAATAGAATTTTTATCTATATAGTAGTAGAATAAAAATGTGATTTTTATATACATAACAACAATATAAAAATGTGATTTTATATACATAGCAACAGTATAAAAATGTGATTTTTATATATGTAGTGACTACGGGCAGTGAAATTGGCAAAAAGGCGAACACGGCGAAGGTTTCTACATAAGAAGAGCCATGGCGCTTGGTTTAGCTAGTTGGTGAGAATTTCTCACTTTTCAATTTCTTTTTCTAGTTATATATATATATACTAGGATGCAGACGGTGTTTATTAGCACCTGACACCACTGTCCACAGACCATGGACTTGTTTGTTTGGTTGCATAGATTAGTTAAATTATTTGAGTTGAATTTGATTGTTTGGGGGAAATGGAAATTGATTTGATTGATGTGTGAATGGCGTGGGCCATCACTAGACCGGGGATAAGGCAAGGCCTCGTCCCGTTTCTAGTATCGTGCCGTTATGCCGCCGAAATTTTCTAAAACAAGTTAGAAAAATAAAGATATCATTTTATTTGATAAATGAACTGAATAGAATATTCATAGGTTGAATAAAATAATTTAGTCGTTAAAAATATAATTTTTAACGTGAAAGTGAATAAATAAATATTCATTTACAAACCGGACGGTTTGTTTATGTACACCGATTTGAAGGACATTGATTGGGACGATAAATTTTACACATCGCCCAACTGCACAAATAAAAATATGTGTTTGTTGATTTGAAACCCCACACGGGTATTGGGATAAAATACGGCGTACACTAATCCTAATAATTAGTTGTATGTCGATCGATTGATTGACAGGCTGTTATAAACGTTAGATATCTATATTTAATTCTTATACAGTGTAGTGCACTTTGGATGATGGTTGATTATTTATCGTTGCTATTATATACATGTGTTGTATGGAATCCGTATAATTAACTTTATATGGCAATTGATTGGGCCTCATTCCAATTTAGAAAATAAAGAATATTTATAAAATAAAGGTTCATGTGTTGACAGTACTCATCCGTTGAGATTAGTCATGTGTTGAACGAAATATTTTAACAATAAAATTTACATCTTTATATTATAAAATAAAGGTTCATGTGTAGACAGTACTCATCCGTTGAGATTAGTCATGTGTTGAACAAAATATTTTAACAATAAAAATTACATCTTTATCATTATAAAATAAAGGTTCATGTGTTGACAGTACTCATCCGTTGAGATTAGTCATGTGTTGAACGAAATATTTTAACAATAAAATTTACATCTTTATCAAATATGAAATTAGAAATTAACTGGAAAATAGATGAGATGAGTGGTCTCCTGGATATTGATCTGATGTTGGTTTCGGCCTTCGGGGTTAATATTTAGGGAATCGTTCTCTTACTAATTTACGGTTGGAATCTGATTTGAAATCAAACGATAGATACCATAATTTTTATAAAATATATTGAATAACAAAAATAGTCACACGTGGACAGTACTCATTCGTTGAGATTAGTCATGTGTTGACAAAAATATAGATTCATGTATTGAATAGAATAAATATCCATTTGTTGAATAGAATAACAGAATTATTGAAATATATAAAGCCGTGTTGATTAGAGATGCGCTATTTTGACGCGAACAATATTTATATCGATTATATTCGTTTTATAGTGAATATTGAAAAGAGATTTAAAAATCGAATATTTAGAAAAACGAATTTGAATTGAATTGAATAGAAATCGAATCCGAATTGAATTGAATATAGAATGAATTGAAATTTGAATTGAATTGGAAATGGAAGTTTAACTGTTTTTTGAACGAATTTAAAACTATTTATAAAATTCGTTTTAAATAGAAATCGACGAAATATATATTATATATATAATATAATGGCCTGAATAGAACGTGCCGCGCTGCGGCAGTTCGTGAATTTCGACCATTGATTTCGAACGGACATTACGGGAGATCCGACCGTCGGATTCTCCTAAAACCGGAACCTTGGGTTCGTATCGAAAAGAGCTTTCTAACGAATATTAGAAATTTGAAATCTAACGGTTGATACGTCCAAATCAAATTTGGAAAAGGTCGCTGTAAGTGCAGTTCGATGGCCGTTGATGGAAATCGACTGTACGGGCCTTGATAAAATTATTAAAAATAGTAATAATTTGTGTAAAATCATAAGAATTGATTTGGGAAAAATTTGGATGAAAAACTCCATGTTTGAAAAGATAAAAATAGATTTTTATCGAAATGAACTAGTTTTGAACTGAAATTAAAACCCATTTATTTTTAAATAAATAAATAGGATTTGAAATGGGTTTTAAATAGAACTGATTTGTGGGTTTATCGTGAAGGGTGTTTTAAATAACACTTGTTCTTTAATCTGATACTAAATAGAATGTGATTTGGGTTTATCGTGAACTGTGTTTAAAATGACAATAGTTCTTTAACCCAGTAAAAGGGGGTTTTAATGAATCTGCAATTAGATTGAAATGTGAATTGATAATTTAAATTATCAAATTTGGAAAAATGAGCGAGAATGGAGTATCACCAGTTTAGCTCCAAAGCGATAGTTAAATCTTTAATTAGATTTGAACGTGAAATGGTAATTAAATTTATCGATAACACCATGGTGTTAGATATGGAGTATTACCAGTTTTGCTTCATGGGGTGAATAGGTTGGGATTGGGAAATAAAATAAATAATTACTTCGGTGCGGTTCGCTAATCTCGGCTAGTTTGGAAAACCATAATTTGGTTTGAAAAGACATCCAAAGGAAGATTAAAGAATAGATTTAAAGAATTTATCTTTGATAAAATTAATGGGAACCTTTCCCTAAGAATTGAAATTTAGAAACTAGCCGTAGGTTAGTTAAGAAGAATGGTTTCCTGGGTATTGATCTGATGTTGGTTTCGGCCTTCGGGGTTAATATTTGGGGAATTGCTCTCTTACTGATTTACGGTTAGTGACTGATGAATTGGAATGAGGCGTATGTTGTGTTTGTGTAACATTTGTTTTTAATATACGCGGGTTGTTCGGAAAGGCCGGGTTTATACCCATTCTGAATAACCGATTCGACGATATGTCGAAGATGAAGACGGTGGTTGAAGACCGGAAGTCTTCACATCGTTTGGGTGATTACTAATGATCTTGATTGGGCTGTACACCCAAGATGAGGGAATCAGTTGGTGGTCGTCCAGACGTACTTGGAGATCGATGGATATGCGAGGAAAGTGCCTCCGGTTTCGTTCAGACCCAGAACGAACTTGTAAATGGGTTGTGTGTCTGACATTGGACTTTATTCTGTGTTGATTGATCTCTATTAAATATACATCTGTTTGGCGGCGGAGAATTTATTCTCTTGCTTAACGCCCTTCTCTGAGACGTACGAGCTCAGAGGTTGTATATCGATGGACATCAGTCGCATGGCATGAATTGCCTGTGTGGCATACTGAGTTGCATGGATCAAGGCTTCTGTTGAAAAGCAAAGTCTTGTGGTTGATGATCAAAGCACGGCCTTTGTGGCGTAGCTTTGTGTATAGCGTGAATTCGCGAGCCTCACACCTCGGTATAAGTCAAAAACGGGATACGGACCGTTGGGAGAACATGACGTTTCTTTCTAGCTTTGGTGGTGTCAGTGACTTACCAGCCCTGACATTTATATACTTTTCACCTTTGTGGTTGTTGGAATGAGGCGCCTCGATATTAGGTCTGTAAGGACCGGGAAACGTGTGTTTAGGAATTGCCAATCCTCAAACGTAAGAGAGGACCGGCCCAGCCGATCCAAGGGTTACCCAGTGTGCGTAGTCCTGAGCATTTGCTAGAGTGTCTCGAAGCGGAGAGGAGCTTTCCCCTTGCCTCGACTCATGACGGAAATCCAATTTCCAATACGAGATATTTCGGCTTTATTTGTAGAGCCTAGTATGGCGACATAGTAGCATGGGATGCTATGCCGTCTATGATTGATATTTATGATTGAAATTGTTTTGACACTATACACGTATTATAGTATCAAATGATTTGTTTTAAACGTACCTAGCATGTTTGGCTATTATAAGGGAAAACCCTATCCTCCGGCTTGCGTTGCATTGTGTGATGGGACCTGGGTCTTATAATAGCTTCATTTTTCAAAAAAGCATTGCGTTGTTTATTCTATGCACTGGTGTTCTTGGGAGGAAACCCGTTCCGTGTTATACGGCGTGGTCCCTTGAATTACTCTCTTTTAAAGTAAAGTTTTAAATAACTGTTTTAGTTCTCACACCAGTCACATGACTGACCTGGAGTTTATTGTTTTAACCTAAACTCTGGGTGCCCCTATTTTCGACACGGGCAGCTAGTAGTTTTGGTTTTGCAGATTTATATTCACAGGATCCTGGTTTACAGCTGGAATGATATCCGGAAAGCTCTGTATCCGTATATCACCCTCAGTTGCGCTTTGTATTATTTTTCCGCTGCTATGTAATTTATTGTAATCTCTGATATATATCGAATGTAATTTATTCAATTATACTCTGTATATTCTTGTATCTGATGGAATTGTTGTAATAGCAATGAAATGTTCTTCCGTCTGCGTTCTGTTTTGTCCTGTTCTCAAAACGTTCAGGGGTTTCGAACGGTCTTTGTCGGTTTAGTGACTGATTCGGATCGAGCGAAATTCCCGGCCGTCACATTTGGTATCAGAGCTTTGGTTTACAGAGCTCGAGAACAAGACACATTAGAACCATACGAAAGAATTCATCAGATATTGGATTAGTAATATCCAATTAGAATGACTCGTTAGAGATAGGATCAGTAGTATCCTAGAACGAGTGTGAAGAGTATATTTCAAATGAAAACAATTTTGTTTTCAAAACTTAAACCTTTTTATGCGTATTTGAATATTTATTTATTTTGAATTTGGACAATCCAGTATATAAAGGTTTTGCATATACGCGTCATGAACGTATATTCAAAGTTTTAATATACTGGATAGATATAGAATCACATTCTAGACACCCGGAGATGGTTCTGATGATTGATCGATCATCATCAGAACTTATGTTCGTGTTTCGAAGGTGTGATATCTATATATTTCCATTAGACTGGTGTGAGAACCAAAACTTATATAGATAAATTTATGGTTGTGTATTGGCATCAAAAACAAGATTTTCAGTATATATATCAAAATTATGAATTTGAAACTCTAATTCACTAATTGATTGATGTTTGTGTTGTTTGTTTATTTGTTTGATTTTTTTTTTTTTTACCGTTATGCCTAATTAAACCAAATTTTGAACTGTATTGAAAATTGGTCGCATTTGCTTGCATATACATATACTTACATTGAACAGGTCATAGCAAGGAGGCTAGAGCAGAGAATAAAATTTGTTTGCCCGACAAATAGGTACATGTTTACTATAACTTACTGTTTTGTTTGGCTGATAATGATTTTATGAGCTGATTGTCTTTTTCTTTTTCTTTTTGAAATCAGAAGGCCTGTATGGCAATTTCGGGATTTTCCCGTGGCTCTCGGTTGAGGGGAGGTTATGGCGAAAATTTTCGAAAATTCCGGGTGTTAGCCAAATTTTTGAAGAATTTGAAAATTCTCAGAAACTGAAAAGTTGGAGAAAGGAAGCCAGATCGAACGTAGAGTTGATTAATCAAACCACTTTCGACTTTGTTCCTTTTCGGGGACGAAAAGTTTTAAGTCGGGAAGATTGTAACAACCCGGAAATTCTGAGCCAGTTTAAAAATTTAATTTCGGCAATTTTAATGAATTTTGAATATTTAAAATGAATTATTTTAAAGAATAACAATGAGAAATTTATTTTGAATATAATTCGAACGTATATATTTATATACATCGTCGTTAGAATATAAATATTTATTTTAAATTATAAAAGGAATTGAAAATGGCGCGGTAGTTCGATAATTCGATTTCAAACTTCAATTGAATGTACCGGGTGCAAAACAATCCGGATTTTAGTGAAACCAAAAATATTGGAATCTAGTTGAAAATATCTTTCCAACGAATCTGAAAAATCGAAATTTCATAGCGGGAATCAAAAGTTATGCCCAGATGAAAATTCAGAATAGTCGCTATGTAAATTATACATGGCCCAAAAAGTCAAATTTTGCATACGAATGAATTTGGACTCGAAACCACTTCCATTGAGTTCAAAATGCCGTTTAGAACTCCGAAAAGTATAAGCTTCGATATATTTCGATATCCGGAATAGTGGCAATTGGCAGGAGCTTTTCGGTTAGCAAAACATAGCCCTTAAAAAGTGAAATTTTGCATACGAGCTCAGAATTCGACGAGATTAATTTTTATGGATTCACAATGACAAATCATTGTTGAGTTCCAAATGGCGCGTCGAACGGAGTTAGTATGTGGTCGTGCGAGCTGAAACAGTTCAGGGTAAAACGAGCAGTCATTTTACAAAGGGACATTATTGATATGACCTCAGAATTCGATTTCGTTTTTTTTATGGATTCGTATCGTCTAATAATGGTTAAATCCAAGAGAGCTTGATTTTTTTAGTTAGCATGTGAGCGTGCGAGAAGAAAAGGTGCGCCAAAATCGCATTTTTAGAGATTATCTGAGCATTTTTGAGAATTTTTACAAATTGTCAAACGAACTCGGAATTCGACGAAACTTGTTTCGTTGGACTCGTCTTCACGTCTACTATCTCGTGTCCGAAATCCGCGGCGATTGGAAATCGTTGGCGTTCAGGCGATACGCGAGAAACTAGCATACAATCACTTTTACTTCCTTTTCTTCTTCACTTTCTTCCTCTTTTTGCATTTTTCCTCTTTAATGGCCACCGCTCCCAAACCGCCGCTGCCCCTCCTCTCACCGCCACCGCCGCACCACCTCAGGCCGCCGCACCCCCTCCTCCTCCTCTTCCTCCTCCTCTCTCTCCTCTCTCCATTTGCAAATCCCTAAACCCCAAGTCACCACCGCCACCACCACGGGCCCCACCACCATCGCCGCCGCCCCTTAGCCGCCTCCCCACGCCCAATCAGGTCCGGCGCCCTCCTATGGTCACCCAACTCCGGCCGTGGGCCCCCCCGGTCATCAAAAACTCATTTTACACTAATCGCCCGTTTTGCAAATAAGTCACTGACCGTATTTCGCCAATAACTCCCAAACGGTGCGTTTTTTGCCAAATTTCCTCTAGACCAAAGTTGTAGAGCACAAAATTCTCTTCGATTTGGCTATATGGAAGTCATGTTTTGGAGTTCGGAGCTGCTCGGAAAACGCATTCAAAGTCTGCTGTCTGAAAGCGGTAAAATTCGTGTACTTTCGCGAATTCTGGCGAATTGGAGCATTTTCGGCAAAAAGACCCTTAGGTAAAAGTTGTTCGGAATGACGCGTTTAAGCTAGATAAAGGATGGTGTGAAGATTGAAGCTCGTTTGCAAATTCTGGAACCCGAACAGTGAATCCGGGCGTTAGAAAAAAAATGAGTTTTCTCCGCTTTAAACCTTCTATGGTTTTTGACGAATGAAGTAGAATAAAAATATGATTTTTATATTATAGGAAGAATAAAAATATGATTTTTATATAGTAGAGATAATAAAAATATGATTTTTATATTATATAGATAGTAAAGATTTGATCTTTACTATATGAACAACGGTATAAAAATAGAATTTTTATCTATATAGTAGTAGAATAAAAATGTGATTTTTATATACATAGCAACAATATAAAAATGTGATTTTTATATATGTAGTGACTACGGGCAGTGAAATTGGCAAAAAGGTGAACACGGCGAAGGTTTCTACATAAGAAGAGCCGTGGCGCTTGGTTTAGCTAGTCGGTGAGAATTTCTCACTTTTCAATTTCTTTTTCTAGTTATATATATATACTAGGATGCAGACGGTGTTTAGTAGCACCCGACACCACTGTCCACAGACCATGGACTTGTTTGTTTGGTTGCATAGATTAGTTAAATTATTTGAGTTGAATTTGATTGTTTGGGGGAAATGGAAATTGATTTGATTGATGTGTGAATGGCGCGGGCCATCACTAGACCGGGGATAAGGCTAGGCCTCGTCCCGTTTCTAGTATCGTGCCGTTATGCCGCCGAAATTTTCTAAAACAAGTTAGAAAAATAAAGATATCGTTTTATTTGATAAATGAACTGAATAGAATATTCATAGGTTGAATAAAATAATTTAGTCGTTAAAAATATAATTTTTAACGTGAAAGTGAATAAATAAATATTCATTTACAAACCGGACGGTTTGTTTATGTACACCGATTTGAAGGACATTGATTGGGACGATAAATTTTACACATCGCCCAACTGCACAAATAAAAATATGTGTTTGTTGATTTGAAACCCCACACGGGTATTGGGATAAAATACGGCATACACTAATCCTAATAATTAGTTGTATGTCGATCGATTGATTGACAGGCTGTTATAAACGTTAGATATCTATATTTGATGCTTATACAGTGTAGTGCACTTTGGATGATGGTTGATTATTTATCGTTGCTATTATATACATGTGTTGTATGGAATCCGTATAATTAACTTTATATGGTAATTGATTGGGCCTCATTCCAATTTAGAAAATAAAGAATATTTATAAAATAAAGGTTCATGTGTTGACAGTACTCATCCGTTGAGATTAGTCATGTGTTGAACGAAATATTTTAACAATAAAATTTACATCTTTATATTATAAAATAAAGGTTCATGTGTTGACAGTACTCATCCGTTGAGATTAGTCATGTGTTGAACGAAATATTTTAACAATAAAATTTACATCTTTATCATTATAAAATAAAGGTTCATGTGTTGACAGTACTCATCCGTTGAGATTAGTCATGTGTTGAACGAAATATTTTAACAATAAAATTTACATCTTTATCATATATGAAATTAGAAATTAACTGGAAAATAGATGAGATGAGTGGTCTCCTGGATATTGATCTGATGTTGGTTTCGGCCTTCGGGGTTAATATTTAGGGAATCGTTCTCTTACTAATTTACGGTTGGAATCTGATTTGAAATCAAACGATAGATACCATAATTTTTATAAAATATATTGAATAACAAAAATAGTCACACGTGGACAGTACTCATTCGTTGAGATTAGTCATGTGTTGACAAAAATATAGATTCATGTATTGAATAGAATAAATATCCAATTGTTGAATAGAATAACGGAATTATTGAAATATATAAAGCCGTGTTGATTAGAGATGCGCTATTTTGACGCGAACGATATTTATATCGATTATATTCGTTTTATAGTGAATATTGAAAAGAGATTTAAAAATCGAATATTTAGAAAAACGAATTTAAATTGAATTGAATAGAAATCGAATCCGAATTGAATTGAATATAGAATGAATTGAAATTTGAATTGAATTGGAAATGGAAGTTGAAATGTTTTTTGAATGAATTTAAAACTATTTATAAAATTCGTTTTAAATAGAAATCGACGAAATATATATTATATATATAATATAATGGCCTGAATAGAACGTGCCGCGCTGCGGCAGTTTGTGAATTTCGACCATTGATTTCGAACGGACATTACGGGAGATCCGACCGTCGGATTCTCCTAAAACCAGAACCGTTGGGTTCGTATCGAAAAGAGCTTTCTAACGAATATTAGAAATTTGAAATCTAACGGATGGAGTTGGAGATACATGCAAATCAAATTTGGAAAAGGTCGCTGTAAGTGCAGTTCGATGGCCGTTGATGGAAATCGACTGTACGGGCCTTGATAAAATTATTAAAAATAGTAATAATTTGTGTAAAATCATAAGAATTGATTTGGGAAAAATTTGGATGAAAAACTCCATGTTTGAAAAGATAAAAATAGATTTTTATCGAAATGAACTAGTTTTGAACTGAAATTAAAACCCATTTATTTTTAAATAAATAAATTGGATTTGAAATGGGTTTTAAATAGAACTGATTTGTGGGTTTATCGTGAAGGGTGTTTTAAATAACACTTGTTCTTTAATCCGATACTAAATAGAATGTGATTTGGGTTTATCGTGAACTGTGTTTAAAATGACAATAGTTCTTTAACCCAGTAAAAGGGAGTTTTAATGAATCTGCAATTAGATTGAAATGTGAATTGATAATTTAAATTATCAAATTTGGAAAAATGAGCGAGAATGGAGTATCACCAGTTTAGCTCCAAAGCGATAGTTAAATCTTTAATTAGATTTGAACGTGAAATGGTAATTAAATTTATCGATAACACCATGGTGTTAGATATGGAGTATTACCAGTTTTGCTTCATGGGGTGAATAGGTTGGGATTGGGAAATAAAATAAATAATTACTTCGGTGCGGTTCGCTAATCTCGGCTAGTTTGGAAAACCATAATTTGGTTTGAAAAGACATTCAAAGGAAGATTAAAGAATAGATTTAAAGAATTTATCTTTGATAAAATTAATGGGAACCTTTCCCTAAGAATTGAAATTTAGAAACTAGCTGTAGGTTAGTTAAGAAGAATGGTTTCCTGGGTATTGATCTGATGTTGGTTTCGGCCTTCGGGGTTAATATTTGGGGAATTGCTCTCTTACTGATTTACGGTTAGTGACTGATGAATTGGAATGAGGCGTATGTTGTGTTTGTGTAACATTTGTTTTTAATATACGCGGGTTGTTCGAAAAGGCCGGGTTTATACCCATTCTGAATAACCGATTCGACGATATGTCGAAGATGAAGACGGTGGTTGAAGACCGGAAATCTTCACATCGTTTGGGTGATTACTGATGATCTTGATTGGGCTGTATACCCAAGATGAGGGAATCAGTTGGTGGTCATCCAGACGTACTTGGAGATCGATGGATATGCGAGGAAAGTGCCTCCGGTTTCGTTCAGATCCAGAACGAACTTGTAAATGGATTGTGTGTCTGACATTGGACTTTATTCTGTGTTGATTGATCTCTATTAAATATACATCTGTTTGGCGGCGGAGAATTTATTCTCTTGCTTAACGCCCTTCTCTGAGACGTACGAGCTCAGAGGTTGTATATCGATGGACATCAGTCGCATGGCATGAATTGCCTGTGTGGCATACTGAGTTGCATGGATCAAGGCTTCTGTTGAAAAGCAAAGTCTTGTGGTTGATGATCAAAGCACGGCCTTTGTGGCGTAGCTTTGTGTATAGCGTGAATTCGCGAGCCTCACACCTTGGTATGAGTCAAAAACGGGATACGGATCGTTGGGAGAACACGGCGTTTCTTTCTAGCTTTTGTGGTGTCAGTGACTTACCAGCCCTGACATTTATATACTTTTCACCTTTGTGGTTGTTGGAATGAGGCGCCTCGATATTAGGTCTGTAAGGACCGGGAAACGTGTGTTTAGGAATTGCTAATCCTCAAACGTAAGAGAGAACCGGCCCAGCCGATCCAAGGGTTACCCAATGTGCGTAGTCCTGAGCATTTGCTAGAGTGTCTCGAAGTGGAGAGGAGCTTGCCCCTTGCCTCGACTCATGACGGAAATCCAATTTCCAATACGAGATATTTCGGCTTTATTTGTAGAGCCTAGTATGGCGACATAGTAGCATGGGATGCTATGCCGTCTATGATTGATATTTATGATTGAAAATGTTTTGACACTATACACGTATTATAGTATCAAATGATTTGTTTTAAACGTACCAAGCATGTTTGGCTATTATAAGGGAAAACCCTATCCTCCGGCTTGCGTTGCATTGTGTGATGGGACCTGGGTCTTATAATAGCTTCATTTTTCGAAAAAGCATTGCGTTGTTTATTCTATGCACTGGTGTTCTTGGGAGGAAACCCGTTCCGTGTTATACGGCGTGGTCCCTTGAATTACTCTCTTTTAAAGTAAAGTTTTAAATAACTGTTTTAGTTCTCACACCAGTCACATGACTGACCTGGAGTTTATTGTTTTAACCTATACTCTGGGTGCCCCTATTTTCGACACGGGCAACTAGTAGTTTTGGTTTTGCAGATTTATATTCACAGGATCCTGGTTTACAGCTGGAATGATATCCGGAAAGCTCTGTATCCGTATATCACCCTCAGTTGTGCTTTGTATTATTTTTCCGCTGCTATGTAATTTATTGTAATATCTGATATATATCGAATGTAATTTATTCAATTATACTCTGTATATTCTTGTTTCTGATGGAATTGTTGTAATAGCAATGAAATGTTCTTCCGTCTGCGTTCTGTTTTGTCCTGTTCTCAAAACATTCAGGGGTTTCGAACGGTCTTTGTCGGTTTAGCCACTGATTCGGATCGAGCGAAATTCCCGGCCGTCACATTCACATTTCTAATCTAATTAAAGATTCATTTAAACTTTAATTCAGTTTTAATCTTGAAAATCATTACATAATAATTATTTAACTTTAGGAAATCAATCCTACCTTTAACAGGGTTAAAGAACAAATGTCATTTAAAACATAATTCACAATAAACCCAAATCATCTTCCATTTAATATGAAATCTTCACTGAAATCTGAATAATTTATAATCGATATAAATTTCCGTATCCGGCTAATATTATATGTGCAATAACGGCAAGCCTTTTAAATTCCATAAATAGTAAATGCCTTACTTCAAATAAGCTCATCTCGATTATTATTAATCGAATTCCATTCAATTCCAGTTTAATTAAATAAATTGGAAAACTTCTTTAAATCTTAATTAAAAGATTTATTCCCTTCATAACTAGGTTCAAGAAATATTATTTAAGATACCATTCACAACGAATCCAAAATCCAATTTGATACTAAATTTAAGGCTTCAAATGGAAATCATATCGACTTAGATTCAATACCAAATTCTGAAACTAACCGATACCGTTCTGGAATGACGATATCAATATCTTCCAAATTCCTCGACGGTATCTGTATAATAACAGAACCCAATATCGAAAATATTCGAAGATAATTTTCACTCAAATCCATTCCAATGTATATGTTGGAAACTTCTGGTTATGATAAAACCGTTCACAAATCCAATCTATTGTTTTAAAAATCATTGGATTATTTTACATAAAAAGAATCATTGGATTACTATTCTAGTTGTCAACTAATTCATTTGGATACAAATATCTTTTATCTTTTCAAAACTTGGAGATTTTCATCCAAAATCTTTCCAAATCATTTTTTATGATTTTACTTAATTTATTCATGTTTTTAATTAAGGCCCTTACAGTCGGCTTCCAATATCGGCCATAAACTGCATCCATAGTGACCTTTTCCAAAACTAATTTGGACTTAAATTAAAATTTAAACGTTGGATTTCAAAAATTCTCATTTTATTGGAAAGTTCATTTCATTATGGTTCCATTGATTCCAAATTCAAGAGAATCCGACGGTTGGATCTCCCGGTACGTCAATTCGAAATTACAGGCTGACGTTCGTGAACTGTCGCTACGTGACACATTAGCCCAAATCAATTTATAAATTTTAAATATAAATCGAAACGCTTCTAAACCAAATTATATAAATTATATACAATTTTTTTTAAAAAACTTCTTTTAGTCATTTATCTTCAAAATCACATATTTCACTATACAATCAACTTTAATACTATTTTAATGATTAAAATAATATTATTTTTCAAAACTCATTATTTTCAGTTCAAATTTTCTTGAAATTCGTTATAAAAATAAATAAATAAAATTCGAAAAGAAATTCCTTTTAAAACGTTTACTATATAGACTAACTGAACTTCACTCTGAAAAAGTTACTATTCCTTTTAATTTGAAAACTTCGACATGTCAAATTCAATTGAAAATTAATTCAAAACCATTCATTGCAGTTACGAATATTCATCTATATTTTTATATCTTTATGTCCATCCAAAATCGGATGTCTAAATCAAACTTCAATTTTCATTGAATATTATATTATTAAAATATTCGCATTTATTCCGGATTGGAATAAAATCTCAACCAGTATCCATATAAATTAATTTATAGGATTTCATTCATTCAACGATAATTGTTAACAACTAACAGACATTCAATTAACATCCAGTGTGCATTTACTTCAATATAAGACTTAAATAATTATTTAATGCTTATATCAGTCTGTTAATCAATTATCGATTAACATCCAATCAAAACACTTGGGATTAGTGTAAACCAAATATTATCCCAATACCCGTGTGGGGATTTCAACCAATAAATAATGAATTAATAATTTATTTATTTAATTCAATTGATATCACTTAAAATGAGTAAGCATAAATAAGTCTTTTGACTTGTAAATGGATGTTTCATCCAATTTCAACTACCAAAAATAATTTAACATTGTTATCAATATATTGATTATTTCAAAATCACATTCAAAACATAACACGAATAATCATCCATTCATCCATCGGGTTCTCAAACAATTTGTGAAGTGAGCTACCATGCACCGTATAACAATTTTAATAAATTAATCAAATAAAAATCAGCATAGAAAATAAATGTATATTTTTAAATATATTTATAATAACAAAATAATTGAGTGAGAGAGTTCTCAATTTAGTCATTTCAGCTACATAACAGTAAACGGTCGATTGACTGAATCTGACGTTTTCTTCTGCCAAAATCGCCATGAGGTTCGCTGCGAAGCACTCGTCGATACGGTTCAAGTGCATCTTGAATCGTCGAATTCTGATCTCGTACGAAAAAGTTATGTATTTACAAGATTGTGTACATATATAACATCATTAACTATTAATTAAATAATTAATTACACTAATTACTACGCCTAATCTTCCTCCTAACCCTCCTTCTTCTCCCTTCCGTCGTTTTCCTGTAACCGAACTGCGCCCCCTCTTCAAAAATTGCATCCAATTCCTTGCTTCCCGGACCCGATCCAAATACACCACGTCGAAGCTTGTTTCTTCCTCCATCTTCACCATGAATAGATTTGAATTTGAATCCCCCCTTTACCCTATAATCTCGTGCAAACACAAAGGGATGGAGGCCGAATTTTGGGCGAAATACAACATAAAACATTATCACAACCGTATAGATTTGAAGAGCGCAAAAATCTCTACAACTTTCCTGTAGAAATCATCTTCTATTTCGGATTATTTTGGCTTTGATTATTGATTTAAATTGGAATATTTCTCGCCATTAAAACCAAAGTACCGACTAGGGTTTAGTGGAGAGGGTTTGGGCTGAAAATGTGGTATTTATACCATTTTTGTATTATTTAATTCCATTATCTCGAAAAAGTGAGGTTCTGCGTCCGAACTCCAAACGAACCCCAACGACTATCGTTCCTGACCAAACACCCTCATGCGGACACAATGAGAAATGTTTTAGAAGCTAATTCGATTGTTTCAGTCAATTTTTTTTAAAATTAAAATATACTTCAATAGAAAGAGGCCGACAATACAATAAGTTCTTTCAAAATTGACTATTTGTTTCTCTCTTAGAAATGTTATAGAAATGTCTGTGATCGAGTAAATAGCTCTACGAACGACCGGATCGAATTCGAAAATGGAAAGATTTGTTCATATAACGTTAAATCTTAAAAAAAATTGGCATAGCTGACCGGTTTTTATAGTTTTCCATAACACTTTTTATTATAACCAATAATAGATACAGTATAGTGTAGGTGATTGTGGTTGACAATCAACTAATCGGTTTTTAAGGTGGACTGTCCACCGCTTATGGAGTTTATAGTGTTCTCACTCTACCTAATAGGCTTACAACATTGGTGCTAGCATAAATAACCATACTACCGATTACGTACGTACTCTACGTAGGGAGACATGACTATGCTCGCTATGTTTTAAATTGAATTTGAACATACGTTTTAATTTACCATGGCCACATACTAATTTTAAAAATTACGAAATTTGAGATCTTGCTATGTTTTACAAATTTAGTTCTAACAAAACTAATTTCGTCGAATTTGGAAACCATTTAAAAAATGGCCTTTTAACCAGCTTATTGAATTTATAACTAAATTTTAACATGCGTTTAAATTTTCTACGCTTACATACTAATTCCAATTGACTTAAAATTTTAAACCCGATAATTATTTGACATTCCAAATCCAACAAAATTGGTTTTGTCGAAAACAGAGGTTGTTTGCAAAATGTTCATTTTTAAGTGTTATGTAGTATTATAATAATATTATTAAATTCCAAAATTATTCAAATTAATAATAAACCAATTATTTTTATCATGTATATCCAAATAAAATATCAGATAACTATAAAATAAACGTTCTTGAGTTTTATATCTCAATATCATAATTTTCAAATCAAACGGTGCTCAATTTACAATAAAATCCTTTTTTTTCGAAAGGCAAGCATAAATTTTTTTATTGCTCAACAAGAATTTACAATAATTTTTTTTTTTGAAAATTGGTCTTCTTTTTTGCTAATACCAATATAAAACCTCTTTTATAAGCCTCGCTAAAACCCTGTAAACCCCCTAACCTAAATGGGTGCCTTACAGGGGAAAAGAGCACATATAAATTCGGTATACAAATATCATGCAAAAACAAAGGAAATACACTAGTAAAAAACTAGAAAATACAAAGTATAAAAGTAAAAATCATAAGCCCACTTCCAAGCCCATTGAGGCCCACACCATATCCACGCAACAACTTCCTTCTCTGTCTAGTATCTAACATTTCAACTCCTCGGTGTTCAAGAAATTCACAATTCATCAAGTTACGCTCTGATTTGCACCCATTATTATTCACCAGATACTTCAATTCTCTTTCAATTAACTTCAAATTGGTCGATGCCGAAGTTCTTCGATTTTGAAATACTCTAGAATTCCTTTCTTTCCATAGCATATAAATGGATATTGTAAAAGCACCACAAGCAATATCTCGCAACTGATCCACCCTTTCTAAACGCAGAATTGATACATCTGGCTTCTTCCTTCAAGCTTGGATGAATCATAGCAGGCAGAGAAAGTTTTTGCTTTAATGAAAGACATACAAACGAAGAATGTTCACATTCAAAAAATAGATGCTGAATAGATTCTGGCTGAATTTCACAAAGAGGACATGTAATACTTGATATATTGCCAAATCGAGCAATTATATCCATTGTATTCAATCTTCCCATAGTTGCAAGGTAAGAGATAAAAGACATTCTGTTACTATTCTTCTTATGCCAAATGACCTCAAACGCAGTGTCCTTTTCATCATGAACTCTAATATTTTCCCATGCTTTATGAAATGAAAGTTCCCCATTCATAGAAATCATGACTTTTGTTGGGAAAAATTTGAATTGAATTAATTTCATTAATCAATGCCCTTGTGGAAAGATGAATATTTGGATCCAAAGCATCATCTCTAATAATGGAACTGACTTTCTAGTTAGTGTTACCCATCATATAAAGTCTGTCATGCCCCCCCAACAAGTCTACCAAACAACTACAATTAATCCAGGGACCGAGCCAGAGATAAGTTTCTTCACCATCTGTAATGATTTTATTGAATAGTTGTTTGTAACTAGTTCTAAGCCTTAACATAACTTTCCAAGTTGATGAAGCATTGTTATCAATAGGTATTGACCAAAAATGTTTTTCTTTACAATATCTTTTAAAAGACCATTTTCTCCACAGGGAATTCTCTGCTAAAAATTTCCATAGTAGTTTGATGCATGCAACTTTTTTTAACTCTGTGAAGCTCTTAAGACCAACCCCACCTTCTTTTCTTGGTTTACATAAGACCTTCCAAGACACTTTATGAGCAGAGCCTCCCCAGAAAAAATCAGAGCATAGAGCTTATAATTTATCTAAAGTATACTCAGGTACTTGATATATGAACAACCAGTACAAGATAATAGGGGTAATAATTCCATTAATTAGTTCATCCCCACCTGCAAAATACAGCAACTTGGTTTCCCATCCATGAATCTTATTCTGCACCTTTTGAATCAATTCATTACATTCAGCATAGTGTAAATATTAGATGAGGTAGGCACTCCCAAGTATTTTATAGGCAAATGGCCTTGCTCAAAAGGAAGAATATTTAAAATATCTGCAGAGTTTCTTACAGAGTCACTAAAGAATATTTTGGTTTTCATAACATTAACTTGTAAACTTGCATGATCCCTAAGCTTGTTGAAAACCATCTTCAATGTTGCTGCATTTTGAGTTATAGGCTTCCCAAAAATCATTAAATCATCAGCGCATAACAAATGAGATATAATTGGCTGAATATTACTACTGGATTGAAATCTCTTTCTATAAGTTGCTTTATCCTATGAGAAAAAATGCAAAGAAATAGCAAAGAGGTATGGCGACAGGGGATCTCCTTGGCGTATTCCTCTTATAGATGAAATGAATACCTTTGGAATGCCTTGAATCAAGATTGAAAAAGTAGCCATAGACATACATTCATAAATAATATTTATGAAATGAACAGGGAATTTTATGTGCTACATAATGTGACAAATATGCTCTTTACTGGCTCTATCATATGCTTTTTGTAGGTCTACTTTAACACAAAACTTAGGCAAACCTTTCTTCTTAAAGTCTCTTAAGAGTTCATGAGCCAATTATATGTTGTCTCCAATATACCTTTCTTTAATGAATGTGCTTTGATTTTCAGAGATAAAGAATGGCAGAAAATGCTTCAGCCTATTGCACAATATTTTAGCAAAAAATTTATAATATACATTACAACATGAAATAAGCCTATAGTGTGTAACGTCAGTTGGTCTCTCATTTTTAGGGATCAAAGTTATGAAAGCGTGTTTAATGGATTTAGGTAATTTACCTAAGTTGAAAATATCTGATATAGCCGACGACAAATCACCTTTGATTTCTTCTCAATGCTCTCTAAAAAACTTTGAATTTAGCCCATCAGGCCCAGGACTAGTGTCTTCTTTTATAGAGAGTAAAGCTTCTCTGACTTCTTGCATTGACACTTCATTCAAAAGAAAATTTTGTCCTTGTTCAATTATAGTAGCAATTGGTTGAAAACTTTGAAGAGGAGTAGTACTAGGACCATTAAACAATTCAGTAAAATAGCTTATAGCCTCAGCTTCAATTTTATCTGGTTTAAAAATTAGATTGCCACTTGGATCCATTAATGCTCTAATATGGTTAAAAAATCTTCTATTCGACATACGAGCATGGAAGAATTTTGAATTTGTATCTCCCAGATGTAACCAAGGCACTTTAGCTTGCTGTTTGAAGCCATCAAAATAGATTTTCTGTAACCTTTGATAATCTATTTTTGCCTGCAGAAAATTTTCATACAGCAAAATATCCTCTTCATTTTGGTCAACTGCTATTTCCATATTGGAAAAGTATTTCTCGGCATTACTCAGGTTAACATCATTTTTGACTCTTATTTTATTCCAGTTTTTCAACTCTGCCTTACAATTTTTCAACTTCTGAAGCATTTGATAACTTTGAAAACACCATGCAACACAATTTAGACCTTTTGAAACTGCATCTTGATACCCTGTGAAATTGCACCATTCATTTTTGTATCTAAAAAGAAAACCCTTTTCATTTTGTGATGGATTGAGGTCTACTAGAATTGGGTTATGATCACTAGAATGTTGGAAAGTGATACTACTTTCATACTTATAAATTGATGAAGGAAAGGATTATTTTCCAAAAACTTATCGATTTTGGTTGCAATGCCTTTTCTTCGCTATGTAAACTGAAATCCTATAGGCTTAATTTCTGACAAGGTCGTTTGAATAATGAAATTATGAAATGCTCTAATATGTTGGTAGGGCACATGCAAGCCCCCTCTATTATCATTTGGAGACAAAACATTATTAAAATCTCCCATAAGGATCCAAGAATTAGATATTACTGAAGAGTCATTGACCAAAATCCGCCATAGGTTTAATCTTTCAACAAAGAAATTGCTTGCATATATCATAGATAACACCACTGAGAACCCCCCTTTATTATTTTCAGTCACTGTAGTGTGTTGAAAAGAAGATGTAGTACAAAAAATATCCCACACATTAGCATCCCAAAGAAGAAGAATACGACCTTTAGAAAGATCTATATTGTTAGTCATGTATTTCCAAGAAGTAGGAGGCATAGAGACAAATAAAGCTAGATTTGAAGCTGACAGTTTATTTTCTACTCAACCAACAATGGTTGGTTTAGTTTTAGTTAGGAGTTTGAACACATCTTTCATACGAGAAAGAGTGTCATACCCCTAACGTTCCACACTAAAATTGTCATTTAATTGCAGATGTGCTCCTGGTAGTTCTTTTACGAGGAGCTTTGATTGAAACATTATCCTTATCCTGCAAGTAATTTGAATTAGGATCAACAAACCCTGAGACATCAACTACTTTCTCTTTTCCTTTATTTCTCTTCTTTTTACCTTCTTCAATTACTTCAGCAATATTTTGTAGATCATCAGGAAGAATTTCAGATGCCAAGTTAGAATTCAAAAATGACAAATCATCTAAAGTAGCAGAAGTATCCTATTCAGAAATATCAGCATCATTTATTTCCTCATTAGTTTCATTATTGTCATGAGAAGAAGAAGCAGGATTGTCAGTAGAATTTTATTGGGTTCTTTCAATTCTTCATGCATACTATCATCATGGCCAAAAAGCTTGCATTTATCACATTTGCCAGGTACAAATTCATACTCAACTGTAACAACTATTTTCTCACCGTTATGTAACATAATAGGAATAGAAGTTTTGAGTTCAGTAGCAAAATCAATAGACATTAGGACTCTTGTATATTTTATAAATCTTCTAGCATCAGTATTTTCATCGATTAATAAAGGTTCAACTATATAGCTTGTGATCATTTGTATGGCTTCTTTAGTCCATAACTCCATAGGCAAATGATGTAATCTAACCCAAATCTGCACTATATTGCTTTGCTTTTTATTAAAATCATATCTAGGAATCCACTCATCTACCATTAACAATCGACCAAAATAAGAATGCGTCGAGCTTTCAGTGATATGAGAAAAATCTATATGTTTCTCAAATTGAACAACAAAGTTATACGAAGGAATAATATGAACATTGAAATTACCAGAGGGTTTCCATACTCATTTGATAAAATCCTTCAATTTTATAGTTGATAATCTGAACTGAATTGGAATAAGAGCAATTGTTTTGTCCAAACATCTTCAGATTGATTATAAATTTTCTTAGGAATCGCCACCAGATCTGAAGAAGGTTTAACAAATTTCAACTTCCGATTGTTCACTTCAGTAGAGATCTGAGGTTTACTAGCATTCTTATCTGAGGAAGGTAGATTTGATTACGGATTATTTGAAGAATAAGATTGAAGAGGATTAATAATTGAAAATGATGGATTAGATTATGACAATTTTGATCGAGAATTCAAATCCGAGGTTGGATCCACCATTAAAGTTGAAAAGCAGTTGAAAAGCTAAAGAACATATATAGAATTTACAATATTTACATCAACACACATATATACCCTACTATGAAGTACCTAACCACTACGAAATACCTAAGCACCACAAATATCACATCAGTAACAAAATTACACCTATGAAACAAAAAATACTGGACAAGAAAAACATTTACAACTTAGACACCAATACTAATTCCATAGCGACTATTTGAAATTCTAATTTGGACATAACTTACAATTTATAAAATGAAATATCAAATTTTTACATTCATTAGAAAATTACATTTTAAAATATTCCAACGTTTTTGGTTTTATAGTAATCCAACTTATATTGAATTTTGTATATTCATTCGAAATTCAAGACTAAAATTTTAAACTACTATGACGTTACACATTTGTTTTATTTAAATTTTAAATTCATGCGTTCAAACTTCGTTTCAAATAAATTCTAAATCATTTATCCTCAAAATAAATTGTTTAAAATATTTAATTTCCATTAAAATAAATTTTAAATAAATTTTAAATTGATTCCAAAATTCAGGGTTGTTACAATCTCCCGCACTTAAAACTTTTCGTCCTCAAAAAGAAAGAGGGAACTAAAGATCATTTACTTAACCAACTCAACCTTCATTCTAGCTCAAGTTCTTCAAATTTCCAGTTTCTCGAAATTTGGCTAACGCCTTAAATTTTTGAAAAATTTCGCCATAACCTCCTTTGTATTGGTTGATCAGTACAACTACAACTTGCCTCTACGGGCTCTCATCAATTAAAAAGAAAATCCAAAAGCCAAGCGGCTTGCCAATCGGCTCATAAAATCATCAAACCTAATCTATATACTAAATATGTGCCTTTTTGTTGGGCATGCAATTTTATTCCTCTTTTTGGCTTCCATAACCTGTCCAATATATATATATATATATATATATATATATATATATATATATATATAGACACACACACACTTCCAACAAATTTCAAATTAGTTCAATATTAAATTTGATTTAGGCTCAATTTATCCCCTATTCTCATATTCGTTTTGCTAATCCAATTTTATTTAACTTTACTTATGTTAAATTTTAATTCTTTTGATTTACTTTTGTATTTTAAATCAGTTTAATTAATATAAGTTAAATTTAAAACTCAAATCTTTTCCAAGTACTTACTTAAATCCGTTTAAGTTTATCTTGATGTTTCAATTGGAATTATATAGTCATCCCACTTTTGAAACTCGAAAATAAACACTGATGATGTCATGACCATCAACAAAATCATCTCCAAGCGACTAGAGTGTGATTCTATATCAATCAAGTATATTCAAGATTTCGGATATAGTGTAGCTAGGCGTATATGCAAAATCTTCATATACTCGATAGTCCAACTTTGACGTCAAAATAAACACGCAAAATCGTATTATAAGAAATATAATCTTCCATAATCAAATTCATTTTTATAAGTAAGCATGTTTATTCTTTTTTATATATAATACTCTTTCTACTCATTCTAGGGCATTACTTACACCAACTCTAATGAGTATCTCATTCTAGGATACTACTGATCCTATCTCCAACGAGCATGATTTAATATGGCATTACTAATCCTACCTTTGATGAATTCTTTCGTCTTGTTATAATGTGTCTTGTTCTCGAGCTTTGTAAACCAAAGCTCTGATATTAAGCTGACACGACCCGAAATCCCTGCCCGGCCTAAACCGAACAAGAATGCCGATTGTTTGAGAACACAACGCAACGAAACACAGAACAATAGAACTTTTCATTGCTATTACAACAATATTACATCAAATTACAAGAACATCATAGTACAAATAAGTATACAACGGAAAAATTTATATCAGAGGATAAATTACAATGCAGCGGAAATACATCAACTAACACAACCGAAGAAAATACACGAATAAAAAGCTTTCCAGAGTATAGCTCCAAACATAAATCAAGATCCTGTAAAATAAATATCTGCAAAACCAAAACTACTAGTTGCCCGTGTGTAAAATATGGGCACCCAGAATTTAGGTGTAAACAATAAACTCCAGGTCAGTTATGACACTGCTGTGAGAACTTAAAATAGTTATTAAAACTTTACTTTAAAAGTTGGAAAATCATGGGACCACGCCATATGACACGGAACGGGTTTCCTCCACATGAATTCTTTTAAAATAAAACAAAAAACGTTATGCTTTTTGTAAAATGAAGTTACTATAAGACTCAGGTCCCATCACACAATGCAACACAAGCCGGAGGATAGAGTTTTACCTTATAATAGCCAAAGATGCTTGATACGCTTTAAAACAAATATCTTTGATATTTTTATAAGTGCATAGTGTAGAAAACAACTTCGAATATAAATGTATCAGTCATAGACGACATAATACCCTATCCTACAGTATCGGTATAGTATACAACTAAAACCGTAAAGTCACGTATTGGAATTTTAATTTCCATCATGAGTTAAGGCTAGGGATCTCTCCTCCGAATTCGGGCTATCGCTAGCGGGATGCCCAGGACCACACGCATGTGACCCTTGGATCGACATGGCCGGTCAGCCTGCACGTTGCTGATTATTTATGCCTGAATCATGTGTTTCCCGGTCCTATCAGACCTTTTGATCAGTACATAGCCCACCAAGAGCCTTGTGCAGTCATACCCGAGGGGCCTTGCTTTTCATTATCCACATAGGTAAATATGCTTAGGCTCCATACCATGACATCACTTCTAGCCTGAAAGAAATACATGTTCTCCCTACGGTCCCTCATCCCGTTTTTGACTCATACCAAGATGTGAAGCTTGTGAATTAACGTTATACACAAAGTTACGCTATATTAATGCCATGTTTTGATCATCATCCACAAGGCTCTGTTATTCAAAAAAATCCTTGATCATTGCATCTAAGCATGCCACGTTGTCAACTCTTACCATACAACTGATGTCTACCGATATACTACCTCGGAGCTCGTGCCTCTCACAGAAGAGTGTTAAGTAAAGAGAATAAATTCTCATCCACCAAGCAGATACATATTTATTAGAGATCATTTAATATAGCACAAACTACAATGTCAGACACACAATCCATTTTCAAGTTCGTTCTGGGTCTGAACGAAACCAGAGGCACCTTATTTCTTGTCCCATATGTCCAATACAGGAGAGAGGTCCTCGCATATCCGGTCAATCTCCAAGTACGTCTAGACGACCACTACTTATTACCTTGTCTTGGGTGTACCGCCCAATTGAGACACTAGTAATCATCCATACGATGTGAAGATCTCCGGTGTTCAACCACCGTCTTCATCTTCAACTTTTAATCGTCGTAACAATTTTTCAAAATGGGTTAAACCCGGTCTTTCCGATAATTCATGCATATTTAAAATCAAATGATAAATAAAGATAACACACATCGGTGGACCGACCCAAAGGGTGGGAAAACGCAGTATTCAGGCATTTTAATCCACATCGGTGGACCGACCCGGATGATCCAAGGGCTTGACTGAGTATTTGTCCTGAGGCCAGGGCTAGAGAGTCTCGAATCGGTGAGGACTATCTTTTGTCTCGGTTCACAGATGGAAATCCAACTTCCAATACGTGACTTTGTGGTTTTGATTGTATACATATATATGGCGACGTAGTGGTATGGGGCACTTATGTCGTCTATGATTGATACTTATGATTGAAACTGTTTTGACATTATACACTTATAGTAATAATAAAACATGAAATTTAGCGTATCAAGCATTCTTTGGCTATTATAAGGTAAAAACCCTATCCTCCGGCTTGCGTTGCATTGTGTGATGGGACCTGGGTCTTATAATAGCTTCATTGTTCTTTATTTAGCATTGCATTGTTGTTTTATGCACTGGTATTCTTGGGAGGAAACCCATTCTGTGTTATACGGCATGGTCCCTTGATTTACCTAACTTTAAAATAAAGATTAATAACTGTTTTAGTTCTCATACCAGTCACATGACTGACCTAGAGTTTATTGTTTCAACCTAAACTCTGGGTGCCCTTATTTTGACACGGGCAGCTAGTAGTTTTGGTTTTGCAGATTTGTATTCATAGGATCCTGATTTATAGCTGGAACAATACTCGGAAAGCTCTGTATCTGTGTATTACTTTCAGTTGTGTATTGTATTATTTTTCCGCTGCTATGTAATGTAATTTAAATCTCTGATATTTTCTGTGTAATATTTATTCATACTCTGTATATTCTTGTATTCTGATGGAATTGTTGTAATTAACAATGAAATTTTCTCCTGTTTGTGTTCTGATCTGTCTTGTCCTCAACTCAATCCGTGATTTCCCATAAGGGGATTTCGGGTCGTTTCATCGTGGTATCAGAGCTTTGGTTTACAGAGCTCGGAGAACAAGGCACGTTAGAACCGAACTAAAGAATTCATCATAGATTGGATTAGTAATATCCAATGAGAATGACTCGTTAGAGCCAGATCAGTAGTATCCTAGAACGAGTGTGAAGAGTATATTTTTAAAATGAAAACAATTTTTGTTTTGGAAATTTAAATCAATTATTCGTATTTGATTATTTATTTTATATTGAATTTGGAAAATCCAGTATATAAAGATTGAGCGTATACGTCTGATCCACGTGTATTCGAAGTTTTAATATACTGGATAGATATAGAATCACACTCTAGTCGCCCGGAGATGATTCTGATGATTGTAGCTACATCATCAGAATTAGTGTTCGAGTTTCGAAGGTGTGATATTTATATATTTCCAATTGACTGGTGTGAGGACCAAAACTTACATAGGATTATTTGTTGTGATTTGGCACTAAAAAATTGATTTTTTGGATATGTATTAAAGTTATGTAATTGAAAAGCTAATCAACTAATTGATTGCTAGTTGTGTTGTTTGATTAATTAAATGTTGAACCTTTAGCCAAATTGAATCAAATAGTGAATTGTTTCTAAAATTTATCGCATTTGCATGCATATACATGTACTTACATTGAACAGGTCATTGCAAAGAGGCTAGAGAAGTGGAATAAAATTGTTTGCCCGATAAATAGGTACATGTTTATTGTATTTCTTGGGTTTTTGATGATTTTATGAGCTGATAGGCTAGCCGCTTGGCTGTTTCTTTTTCGTTTTGGATTGGTGAGGGCCATGGGAGGCTATTTGAAATATCCCGAATCTCCCGGTGCAGGGGCGGTTATGGCAAAAAAATTCGAAAATTTAGGGTGTTTGCCAAATTTTTGAAAAATTTGAAAAGTTCTTAGAAACTGAAAAGTTGAAGAACTTAAGCCGTAATGGAAATAATGAAAGTTGAGTTGATTAGTTGAACAACTTTCGCCTTCGTTCCTTTTCGAGGACGAAAAGTTTCAAGTGGGAGAGATTGTAATAACCCGGAAATCTGAGCCAATTTAAAAATTTTATTTTGGTAATTTTATGAATTTTGAATATTTAAAATGAATTATTTTAAATAATAACGACGAGAAATTTATTTTGAATAGAATTAGAACGTATATATTTATATAGATCGTCGTTAGAATATAAATATTTTATTTTAATTAAAAAAGGAATTGAAAATGGCGCGGTAGTTCGAAAATTCAATTTCAAAGTTCAAATGAATGTACAGGATTCAAAATAAACTGGATTTTAGCGAAACCAAAAATATTAGAATCTATTTGAAAATATCTTTCAACGAATCCGAAAAATCAAAATTTCATAGCGAGAATAAAAAGTTATGCCCAGTTGAAAAGTCAGAATAGTCGCTATGGAATTCTAGCCCTTAAAAATGAGAATTTTGTAAATGACCTCGGTTTTCGACGAAGCCACTTTTGTTGGATCTGTGATGTCAAATTATTGCTAGGTTTCAAAATTCGTAATTTTATAAATCTATATGTGAGCGTGGCAAAGGAAAATGCGTTTGACCAGTTTTAGTTGATTTTAATCGACTGGAAAATGGCCATTTTCAAACGGTCTCAGAATTCGATGAAATTAGTTTTTTAGGCACGTATCGTCAATACGAAGCTAGAAAATATTTTTCTAGAATTTATTGAGTTAGTATATGGCCCCGGTAATTTGAAATGTGCGTTTAAATTGAATATACATTGATTTATATTTTAATTTTAACGAAAATTGATCGTAACTGAAGAATTGGCTTGCGAAACATATCCTATTGTGTTCGGAATAGGGGTAATGAGCTAGGGGAGACAGTCGTTGGGTCCGAATAGGGGCTCGTATGAAAAGTCAACATTTAATAGAAAACAAATAATATATATATTTACGTATTGGCCCTCCCCTTTTTCTTTTTCCCTTCCCCCCGTTCGTTTCTGTCCGAATAATATAAAAAAAGCTATAATCTTTAAAATATATAAAGCATAGAAGATCAAAAGATGATTTTTATTCATATAAAGCTAGATTTTTTATACATAAAAAGTTTGATTTTTATAATAGAAAAGCCTTGATCTTTATGATATAAAAGCTTTGATTTTTGAATATTAAACACCATTGATTTTTAAAGTACAGATAGCGTAGTAAAGATTAGATTTATAAAATTTAGGAAAGATTATACTTTTAAAGGCGAAAAGTTATGATTTTTTACTGTGAAAAGGTTGGATTTTTAATCGAATAAAGAAATGATTTTTATTATGAAGAGAAGAAAATAAAAATTTGATTTTTATATGGAATGTAGCGTTGTAAAAATATAATCTTTATTATATAAGTAGCGTTGTAAAAATATAATCTTTATTATATAAGTAGCGTTGTAAAAATATAATCTCTATATAGGAAGTAGCGTTGTTAAAAATATAATTTTTAACATATACCACGTGAAACATATCTCCTTGAAAACACGGTGAAGATTTCCTACATATGAAGAGTCGTGGCGTTTGGTTTAGCTTCTAGGTGAGAACTCCTCACTTTTATTTTAGTTTCTAGTTGAAATATATACTATGATGCAGATGGTGCTTAGCAGCCCCCGACAACCGTCGTCCACAGACCATGAATGACTTGTTTGTTTGATTGCTGTGTTGTGAAATTTTATTGTGTAATGTGGAATGGGATAAAATATTTTATAGTGGAAAATATTTTATAGTTAAAAATATGATTTTTAACATGTATATAAAATAAATAATAATAAATAAATCGGACGATTTGTTTATATACACTGGTTTGAATGATATTGATTGGGACGATAAATTTTACACATCGCCCAACTGCACAAATAAAAATCTGTGTTTGTTGATTTGGAACCCCACACGGGTATTGGGAAGATATTTGACGTACACTAATCCCTATTGTTTAGTTGTATGTCAATCGATGGGTTGACAGACTGTATAAGCATTAATTATTGATATTTAATGCTTATGCAGTTGTGTGGTGCACTCTGGATGATGGTTGATTATTTATCGCTGCTATTATATACATGTGTTGTATGGAATCCATATAATTAACATTATATGGTAATTGATTGGGCCTTATTCTAATTTGGAAAATAAAGAATATTATAAAAGAAAATATTCATGTGTTGAATAGAAGAAAAATTCATGTGTTGAAAATTATAAATTCATGTGTTGAATAGAAAGAATATTCATGTGTTGAATAGAACGAAAATTCATGTGTTGAATAATATAAATTCATGCGTTGAGTGGAATAAATATTCATGTGTCGAATAAAATAAATATTCATGTGTTGAATAGAAGAAAACATTCATTTGTTGAATAAAAGCCGTGTTGATTAGATTTACGCCATTTTGACGTGAACGATATTTATATCGATTTTATTCATTTTTATAATGAATATCGAAAAGGAAGTGATTTCAAAATATAACGTTTTGAAAATATTATCATTTATAGATTAATGATATGGAATATTCAATTTTGATTTGAAATTGAACGTGAAGTTAAAATCGTTTTGAAAACGAATTTAAAACGATTTATAAAATACGTTTTAAAAGGAAATCGACGAAATATATATATATATAATATATTATATATATATATATATAATGGCCTGAATAGAACGCGCCACGCCGCAGCAGTTCGCGAATTTCGACCGTTGACTTTGAATGGACTTTACGGGAGATCCGACCGTCGGATTCTCTTAAAACCGGAACCGTTGGGTTCGTATCGAAAAGAGCTTTCTAACAAATATTAGAAACTAGAAATCTAACGGTTGGATTTGGAATTATGTCCAAATCAAATTTGGAAAAGGTCGGTGTAAGTGCAGTTCGATGGCCGTTGATGGAAATCAACTGTACGGGCCTTGATAAAATTATTAAAAATAGTAATAATTTGTGTAAAATCATAAGAAATGATTTGTGAAGAATTGGGATGAAAATTTCCATATTTGAAAAGATAAAAATAGATTTTTATCGAAATGAACTAGTTTTGAACTAGAATTATAATTCCATTTATTTTTAAAATAAATAAAGTGGATTTGAAATGATTTTGAGAATAACCAGAATTTACAATAATTGAATTGGAATGGATTTGAACCGAAATTGTCTTGGGATATTTCGATGTTGGATATCGTGATTATACAGATATTGTTATGGAAATTTGAAAGATATATTTATGTCGTTATTTCCAATACGATATTTGTTGGTCGTAGAATTTGATATTGAATATAAGCCGATATATTTTCTATTCAGAGCCTTGTATTTAATATCAAATGGGATTTGGGTTTGTCGTGAATGGTGTCTTCATTAACACTGTTCTTAAACCCAGTTGAGAAAAAGATAAAATCTTTTTATTTAGATTTAATGAAGTATACCAATTAAATGATATTTAATTAGATTGGAATTTGAATTGATTTTTGGGTTTATCGTGAACCGTGTTTTAAATGACATTGGTTCTTTAACCCAGTAAAAGACAGGTTGTGATTTCCCAAGTTAAATAATCATTGGTAGTGATTATTGGGAAGACTAAAACCAAGTGGAGTTTTAATGAATCTTTAATTAGATTGAAATAATCGAGAATGGAGTATCACCATTTTTTCTCCAGGCGATAGTTAAATCTTTAATTAGATTTGAACGTGAAATGGTAATTGAATTTACCGATAACACGGTGGTGTTAGATATGAAGTATGACCAGTTTTACTTCATGGGATGAATAGGTTGGGATTGGGAAATAAAATAAATGATTACTTCGATGTGGTTCGCTAATCCCGACTAATTTGAATTGATATTCAAAAGAAGATTAAAGAATAAATTTAAAGAATTTATCTTTGATAAAATTAATGGGAACCTGTCCCAAAATATAAGAATATTTGAATAAAAGAATATTCTGAATTGGAATGAGGCGTATGTTGTGTTTGTGTAACACTTGCTTATTATATACACGAGTTATTCAGAAAGACCGGATTTATCCCATTCTGAATAACTAATTCGACGTTGTGTCGAGAATGAAGACGGTGGTCGAAGACCGGAGGTCTTCACATCGTTTGGGTGATTACTGATGATCTCGATTGGGCTGTACACCCAAGAGGAGTGAATCAGTTGGTGATCGTCCAGACGTACTTGGAGATCGATGGATATGCGAGGAATAAGGCTCCTCCGGTTTCGTTCAGACCCAGAACGAACTTGTAAATGGACTGTGTGTCTGACATTGGATTTTATTTTGTGCGATTGATTTCTATTAAATATATATCTGCTTGGCGGCGGAGAATTTATTCTCTTGCTTAACGCCCTTCTTTGAGACGCACGAGCTCAGGGGTTATATATTGATGGATATCAATCGCATGTAGTGAATTGCCTGTGTGGCATGCCTAAGTGGCAAATGATCAAAGCTTCTATTGAAAGCAAAGTCTTGTGGTTGATGATCAAAGCACCACCTGTGTGGCATAGCTTTGTGTAACGTTGATTCGCGAGCCTCACACCCCGGTTGTGAACCGGAAACGGGAGAGGACATCAGGGAGGGCATGCATTTCCTTCTAACTAGGGTGGTGTCAGTGACCTACCAGCCCTGACATTTATATTATTTTCACCTGTGTGGTTGTTGCTATGGCGAGGCGCCTCAGATATATCGGTGACTATGTGGAGCTGATGGAGTCATTTGGCTCATTTACGCCCCCAAAGGGTGGGGAAACGCAGTGTTCAGGCATTTTAATCCACATCGATGGACCGGCCCTGACGATCCAAGGGCTTGACTGAGGACTTGTCCTGAGGCTCGGGCTAGAGAGTCTCGAATCGGTGAGGACTATCTTTTGTCTCGGTTCACAGATGGAAATCCAACTTCCAATACGTGACTTTGTGGTTTTGATTGTATACCTATATATGGCGACATAGTGGTATGGGGCACTTATGTCGTCTATGATTGATACTTATGATTGAAATTGTTTTGACACTATACACTTATAGTAATAATAAAACATGAAATTTAGCGTATCAAGCATTCTTTGGCTATTATAAGGTAAAAACTCTATCCTCCGGCTTACGTTGCATTGTGTGATGGGACCTGGGTCTTATAATAGCTTCATTGTTCTTTATTTAGCATTGCGTTGTTGTTTTATGCACTGGTATTCTTGGGAGGAAACCCGTTCCGTGTTATACGGCGTGGTCCCTTGATTTACCTAACTTTAAAATAAAGATTAATAACTGTTTTAGTTCTCACACCAGTCACATGACTGACCTGGAGTTTATTGTTTTAACCTAAACTCTGGGTGCCCTTATTTTGACACGGGCAGCTAGTAGTTTTGGTTTTGCAGATTTATATTCACAGGATCCTGATTTACAGCTGGAATGATACTCGGAAAGCTCAGTATCCTTGTATTACTTTCAGTTGTGTATTATATTATTTTTCCGCTGCTATGTAATGTAATTTAAATCTCTGATATTTTCTGTGTAATATTTATTCATACTCTGTATATTCTTGTATTCTGATGGAATTGTTGTAATTAACAATGAAATGTTCTTCTGTTTGTGTTCTGATCTGTCTTGTCCTCAACTCAATCCGTGATTTCCCGTAAGGGGGATTTCAGGTCGTTTCATCGTGGTATCAGAGCTTTGGTTTACAGAGCTCGAAGAACAAGGCACGTTAGAACCGAACTAAAGAATTCATCAGAGATTGGATTATTAATATCCAATGAGAATGACTCGTTAGAGCTAGGATCAGTAGTATCCTAGAACGAGTGTGAAGAGTATATTTTTAAAATGAAAACAATTTTTGTTTTGAAAATTTAAATCAATTATTCGGAATGTGATTATTTATTTTATATTGAATTTGGACAATCCAGTATATAAAGATTGAGTGTATACGTCAGATCCACGTGTATTCGAAGTTTTAATATACTGGATAGATATAGAATCACACTCTAGTCGCCCGGAGATGATTCTGATGATTGTAGCTACATCATCAAAATTAGTGTTCGAGTTTCGAAGGTGTGATATTTTTATATTTCCAATTGACTGGTGTGAGACCAAAACTTACATAGGATTATTTGTTGTGATTTGGCACCAAAAATCTGATTTTTTGGATATGTATTAAAGCTATGTGATTGAAAAGCTAATCAACTAATTGATTGCTGGATGTGTTGTTTGATTAATTAAATTTTGAACCTTTAGCCAAATTGAATCAAATAGTGAATTGTATTGAAAATTTATCGCATTTGCATGCATATACACGTACTTACATTGAACAGGTCATTGCAAAGAGGCTAGAGAAGAGGAATAAAATTGTTTGCCCGACAAATAGGTACATGTTTATTGCATTTCTTGGGTTTTTGATGATTTTATGAGGCGATTGGCTAGCCGATTGGCTGTTTCTTTTTCTTTTTGGATTGGTGAGGGCCATGGGAGGCTATTTGAAATATCCCGAAGCTCCCAGTGCAGGGGAGGTTATGGCGAAATTTTTCGAAAATTTAGGATGTTAGCCAAATTTTTGGAAAATTTGAAATGTTTTTAGAAACTGAAAAGTTGAAGAACTTAAGCCATAATGAAAATAATGAAAGTTGAGTTGATAGTTAAACAACTTTCAGCTTCGTTCCTTTTCGAGGACGAAAAGTTTTAAGTGGGGGAGATTGTAATAACCCGAAAATCTGAGCCAATTTAAAATATTGGCAATTTTAGTGAATTTTGAATATTTAAAATGAATTATTTTAAATAATAACGACGAGAAATTTATTTTGAATAGAATTAGAACGTATATATTTATATAGATCGTCGTTAGAATATAAATATTTTATTTTAATTATAAAAGGAATTGAAAATGGCGCGGTAGTTCGAAAATTCAATTTCAAAGTTCAAATGAATGTACAGGATTCAAAATAAACTGCATTTTAGCGAAACCAAAAATATTAGAGTCTATTTGAAAATATCTTTCAACGAATCCGAAAAATCAAAATTTCATAGCGGGAATAAAAAGTTATGCCCAGTTGAAAAGTCAGAACAGTCGCTATGGAATTCTGGCCCTTAAAAATGAGAATTTTGCAAATGACATTGGTTTTCGACGAAGCCACTTTTGTTGGGTCCGCGATGTCAAGTTATTGCTAGGTTTCAAAATTCGTAATTTTCTGAATCAATATGTGAGCGTGGCAAAGGAAAACGCGTTTGACCAGTTTTAGTTGATTTTAATCTTCTGGAAAATGGCCATTTTTCAAACGGTCTCAGAATATGATGAAATTAGTCTTGTAGGACCGTATCGCCAATACAAAGCTAGAAAATATTTTTCTGGAATTTATTGAGTCAGTATGTGGCCCCGGTAATTTGAAATGTGCGTTTAAATTGAATATACATTGATTTATATTTTATTTTTAACAAAAACTGATCGTAACTGACGAATTGGCTTGCGAAACATATCCCATTGTGTTCGGAATGGGGGTAATGAGCTAAGGGAGACAGTCATTGGGTCTGAATAGGGGTTCGTATGAAAAGTCAACATTTAATAGAAAATAAATAATATTTATATTAACGTATAGGCCCTCCCCTTTTTCTTTTTCCCTTCCTCCCTTACCCCCGTTCCTTTCAGTTCGAAAAAGAAAAAAAGCTATAATATTTAAAATATATAAAGCATAGAAAATCAAAAGGCGATTTTTATTCATATAAAGCTAGATTTTTTATACGTAAAATGTTTGATTTTTATAATAGAAAAGCCTTGATCTTTATGATATAAAAGCTTTGATTATTGAATATTAAACACCGTTGATTTTTAAAGTAAAGATAGCGTAGAAAAGATTAGATTTTTAAAATTTAGGAAAGATTATACCTTTAAAGGCGAAAAGTTATGATTTTTAATTGTGAAAAGGTTGGATTTTTAATCGAATAAAGAAATGACTTTTTTTATGAAGAGAAGAAAATAAGAATTAGATTTTTATATGGAAAGTAGCGTTGTAAAAATATAATCTTTATTATATAAGTAGCGTTGTAAAAATATAATCTTTATATAGGAAGTAGCGTTGTTAAAAATATAATTTCTAACATATACCGCGTGAAACAGATCTCCTTGAAAACACGGTGAAGATTTCCTACATATGAAGAGTCGTGGCGTTTGGTTTAGCTTCTAGGTGAGAACTCCTCACTTTTATTTTAGTTTCTAGTTGAAATATATACTAGGATGCAGACGGTGCTTGGCAGCACCCGACACCCGTCGTCCACAGACCATGGATGACTTGTTTGTTTGATTGCTGTGTTGTGAAATTTTGTTGTGTGATGTGGAATGGAATAAAATATTTTATAGTGGAAAATATTTTATAGTTAAAAATATGATTTTTAACATGTATATAAAATAAATAGTAATAAACAAATCGGACGATTTGTTTATATACACTGATTTGACTGATATTGATTGGGACGATAAATTTTACATATTGCCCAACTGCACAAATAAAAATCTGTGTTTGTTGATTTGAAACCCCACACGGGTATTGGGATGATATTTGACGTACACTAATCCCGATTGTTTAGTTGTATGTCAATCGATGGGTTGACAGACTGTGTAAGCGTTAATTATTGATATTTAATGCTTATGCAGTTGTGTGGTGCACTCTCGATGATGGTTGATTATTTATCGTTGCTATTATATACATGTGTTGTATGCAATCCACATAATTAACATTATATGGTAATTGATTGGGCCTTATTCTAATTTGGAAAATAAAGAATATTATAAAAGAAAATATTCATGTGTCGAATAGAACAAAAATTCATATGTTGAAAAATATAAATTCATAGGTTGAATAGAAAGAATATTCATGTGTTGAATAGAACGAAAATTCATGTGTTGAATAATATAAATTCATGTGTTGAATGGAATAAATATTCATGTGTTGAATAAAATAAATATTCATGTGTTGAATAGAAGAAAACATTCATGTGTTGAATAAAAGCCGTGTTGATTAGATTTATGCCATTTTGACATGAACGATATTTATATCGATTTTATTCATTTTTATAATGAATATCGAAAAGGAAGTGACTTCAAAATATAACGTTTTGAAAATATTATCATATATAGATTAATGATATGGAATGTTCAATTTTGATTTGAAATTGAATGTGAAGTTGAAATCGTTTTCAAAACGAATTTAAAACGATTTATAAAATACGTTTTAAAAGGAAATCAACGAAATATATATATATATATATATATAATGGCCCGAATAGAACGCGCCGCGCCGCGGCAGTTCGCGAATTTCGACCATTTGTCTTCGAATGGGCATTATGGGAGATCCGACCGTCGGATTCTCCTAAAACCAGAACCGTTGGGTTCGTATTGAAAAGATCTTTCTAACGAATATTAGAAATTAGAAATCTAATGGTTGGATTTGGAATTATGTTCAAATCAAATTTGGAAAAGGTCGTTGTAAGTGCAGTTCTATGGCCATTGATGGAAATCGACTGTACGGGCTTTGACAAAATTATTAAAAATAGTAATAATTTGTGTAAAATCATAAGAAATGATTTGTGAAGAATTGGAATGAAAATTTCCATATTTGAAAAGATAAAAATAGATCTAGAATTATAATTCCATTTATTTTTAAAATAAATAAAGTGGATTTGAAATGGTTTTGAGAATAATCAGAATTTCCAATAATTTAATTGGAATGGATTTGAATCGAAATTGTCTTTGGAATATTTCGATGTTGGATTTCGTGATTATATAAATATTGTTATGGAAATTTGAAAGATATATTTATATCGTTATTTCCAATACGATATTTGTTGGTCGTAGAATTTGATGTTGAATATAAGCCGATATATTTTCTATTCAGAGCCTTGTATTTAATATCAAATGGGATTTGGGTTTGTCGTGAATGGTGTCTTCATTAACACTGTTCTTAAACCCAGTTGAGAAAAAGATTAAATCTTTTTATTTAGATTTAATGAAGTATACCAATTAAATGATATTTAATTGGATTGGAATTTGAATGGATTTTTGGGTTTATCGTGAACCGTGTTTTAAATGACATTGGTTCTTTAACCCAGTTAAAGACAGGTTGTGATTTCCGAAGTTAAATAATCATTGATAGTGATTATTGGGAAGATTAAAACCAAGTGGAGTTTTAATGAATCTTTAATTAGATTGAAATAATCGAGAATGGAGTATCACCAGTTTTGCTCCAGGCGATAGTTAAATCTTTAATTAGATTTGAACGTGAAATGGTAATTGAATTTACCGATAATACCGTGGTGTTAGATATGAAGTATGACCAGTTTTACTTCATGGGATGAATAGGTTGGGATTGGGAAATAAAATAAATGATTACTTCGGTGTGGTTCACTAATCCCGACAAATTTGAATTGATATTCAAAAGAAGATTAAAGAATAAATTTAAAGAATTTATCTTTGATAAAATTAATGGGAACCTGTCCCAAAATATAAGAATATTTGAATAAAAGAATATTCTGAATTGGAATGAGGCGTATGCTGTGTTTGTGTAACACTTGTTTATTATATACGCGGGTTATTCAGAAAGACCGGGTTTTTCCCATTCCGAATAACTGATTCGACGTGGTGTCGAGGATGAAGACGATGGTCGAAGACCGGAGGTCTTCACATCGTTTGGGTGATTACTGATGATCTTGATTGGGTTGTACACCCAAGAGGAGGGAATCAGTTGGTGATCGTCCAGACGTACTTGGAGATCGATGGATATGCGAGGAATAAGGCTCCTCCGGTTTTGTTCAGACCCAGAACGAACTTGTAAATGGACTGTGTGTCTGACAGTGGATTTTATTCTATGCGATTGATTTCTGTTAAATATATATCTATTTGGCGACGGAGAATTTATTCTCTTGCTTAACGCCCTTCTCTAGACGTACGAGTTCAGGGGTTATATATTGATGGATATCAATCGCATGTAGTGAATTGCCTGTGTGGCATGCCTAAGTGGCAAATGATCAAGGCTTCTGTTGAAAAGAAAAATCTTGTGGTTGTTGATTAAAGCACCGCCTGTGTAGCATAGCTTTGTGTAACGTTGATTCGCGAGCCTCACACCCCGGTTGTGAACCAAAAACGAGAGAGGACATCAGGGAGGGCATGCGTTTCCTTCTAGCTAAGGTGGTGTCAGTGACCTACCAGCCCTGACATTTATATTATTTTCACCTGTGTGGTTGTTGCTGTTGCGAGGCACCTCGGATATATCGGTGACTGTGTAGAGCCGATGGAGTCATTTGGCTCATTTACGCCCCCAAAGGGTGGGGAAACGCAGTGTTCAGGCATTTTAATCCACATCGATGGACCGGCCCTGACGATCCAAGGGCTTGTCTGAGTACTTGTCCTGAGGCTTAGCCTAGAGAGTCTCGAATCGGTGAGGACTATCTTTTGCCTCGGTTCACAGATGGAAATCCAACTTCCAATACGTGACTTTGCGGTTTTGACTGTATACCTATATATGGCGACATAGTGGTATGGGGCACTTATGCCGTCTATGATTGATACTTATGATTGAAATTGTTTTGACACTATACACTTATAGTAATAATAAAACATGAAATTTAGCGTATCAAGCATTCTTTGGCTATTATAAGGTAAAAACCCTATCCTCCGGCTTGCGTTGCATTGTGTGATGGGACCTGGGTCTTATAACAGCTTCATTGTTCTTTATTTAGCATTGCGCTGTTGTTTTTTGCACTGGTATTCTTGGGAGGAAACCCGTTCCGTGTTATATGGCATGGTCCCTTGATTTACCTAACTTTAAAATAAAGATTAATAATTGTTTTAGTTCTCACACCAGTCACATGACTGACCTGGAGTTTATTGTTTTAACCTAAACTCTGGGTGCCCTTATTTTGACACAGGCTGCTAGTACTTTTGGTTTTGCAGATTTATATTCACAGGATCCTGATTTACAGCTGGAACGATACTTGGAAAGCTCTGTATCCGTGTATTACTTTCAGTTGTGTATTGTATTATTTTTTCGTTGCTATATAATGTAATTTAAATCTCTGATATTTTCTGTGTAATATTTATTCATACTCTGTATATTCTTGTATTCTGATGGAATTGTTGTAATTAACAATGAAATGTTCTTCTGTTTGTGTTCTGATCTGTCTTGTCCTCAACTCAATCTGTGATTTCCTGTAAGGGGGATTTCGGGTCGTTTCATATATATTGTTACGGTTGCTGGATGTACTGGGTGTTTCTCGGCAGTCTTACACCGTAACTCAATCTAACCTCGGGTTAGGCATATTCGTCTTTTCTTAATTTACATATTTATCTTTCAAATTTATATGTAAATTATCCACTATTATTGCCATTCAAGTCAAGCCCCATTTATCCTATAAATCATATTTTTAATTTTTGGTATATAAATTATACCATTTTTATGCCACTAACCATTCATTTATTTATGGGCCAAATTATGCCAATTATAAAATTTCTAAGGTTTTCCCAACGTTACCCCCCGTCATACGTTCGCTAAAATTCACATAGAATGTTAGGCTCGTAACTTAGCCTAACTTATGTACAAAAAGCGGAAAGAAGGGAGCATGTATCATTCACACGACATAAAATAATAAAGATCTAACTAAACCTGTGTAATGTAAACGTGGCATAATATAATGAACTTGCATTTTTGTATCCAACTAACATGAGTCTTTAAGCATGTGAAATTACCCAAATCCAACTAGGCATGTAAATGTAAACTTTTATTTTGGGTCCAATAAACATAAACCTTAAGCATATAGAATTACACAAGTTCAACTAGACATGTGAATGTGAACTTATTAACTTGGATCTAATAAACATGAATCTTAAACATATGGAATTACACAAGTTCAACAAAGCATGTAAATATGGACTTTTATTTTGGATCTAATTTTCATAGATTTAAATGTGGACCTAAACATGATGCATGCCTTGGCCTAACAACTTGCATATAACATGAATCAGTCACAAATTTTACATGATTTTTTACATCTACATAATAACTACAATAGCCTAACAAATTGCATGTATGAATAAGTCACCAAACTTTACATAATATATGATTGGTTTAACATCAACATAATAACCACAATAGCCTAACAACTTGCATGTAACATAACATGAATAAGTCACCAATTTTACATGATTGGTTTATATCAACATAATAACCACATAGCCTCACAACTTGCATGTAACATGATTAAGTCACCAATTTTACATGATTGGTTTACATCAACATAATAACCACATATAATCTCATAAGCATATACGATAGAATCGTTACAAGAATAGGCATGAATCAGCAACATCATTATCTTACAACTAGGAATAACGCTAGTTTTCACTTTAATACAATCATAACTTTTAATCGTTCACATCTAAATAATAACAAGACTTATAAAGAAAAGAAAGTCTTGTTTTCTGGGATCTATTTTCTAGGATCTGTTTTCTGAATTTAAAAAGCAATCCCTTGAAGAAGACTATCAATTCTCTAAGTTAGTTTTTGATTCGAAGCTTTTGACTCTCTTTCTAATTGAAGAAGAAATGGTGGCTAGGCTAGAACAGTCATGGACATCATGGTGGCTCCTTGGAATGAATTTGTGTGATTTAGGGTTTGAGGATTAGGGTTGCTTTTATAGAAGTTTAATCTTATGTGAGCCGTTAGATCATTTTAGGAGCAATCACAACAGTCCAGACTAGATAGAGTTATCTAGAATTGCCACCTAAGCCCTAGTGACTCAGCATTAGGTTAGAAAGGACTCAGCAACTAGTCAGAATCGTCACATTTTTGGATATGGACGAAGGGGGTAGGTCGACCCCCAGGTCGACCCGCTGGGCAACCTATGTGACCAGGTCGACCAGGTCTCTAGGCGGGAAATTTCCCGCCCAGCCTGCTTCGGGGTTTGAATTCGAATTATGAATTTTAATTTGAACTGTATTAATTTATTTAAATTCTTGAATCTTTTGAAGGTCATAACTCTTCATACGGTGTCCAATTTACAAAAACTTGGACTCTATTCCAAGCAAAATTTCGAGATGAATGCAATGGCATAACCCGTTTCCCTTAATTCTCACTTTAAAAATTAAGTGTTCTTCAATTCGTTACTTTAATGTTAATAGAAAATACGGGGTGTTACACTTCTCAATTTGGTCGTTTTCGCTAAATAACTGTAAACGGTCGGTTGACTGAATTTGACGTTTTCTTCAGCCAAAAATCGCCACAAGCTCCAAATCAGTTTCTTGTGAAGCTTGCATCGATACAATTCCAAGCATCTTGTATCGTCAAATTCCAATCTCGTATGAAAGGGTTATGTATCTTACAAGATTTTGTAAATATATAATGTCATTAACTATTAATGAAATAATTAATTACATTAATTACTTTGCCTAATCTTCCTCCTAACCCTCCTTCTTCTCCCTCCCGTGGTTTTCCTGTAACCGCACACAAAAATCCGTAGCCCCTCTTCAAAAACCGTACCCAATTTCTAGCCTCTCGGACCCGATCCAAATACACCACAATAAAGCTTGTTTCTTCCTCCATCTTCACCATGAATAGCACTGAATTCGAAATCCCCCTTTAACCTATAATCTCATGTGAACACCACCGGATGGAGGAAAATTTTGTGCAAAATACAACACAAAACATGATCATAACCATATAGATTTGAAGAGCATAAGAATCTCTACAACTTTCGTGTAGAAATCATCTTCTAATTTGGAGTATTTTGGCTATGATTAATAATTTAAATTAGTAGATTTCTCGCCATTATTACCAAAGTGGTGGCTAGAGTTTAGTGAAGAGGGTTTGGGCTGAAAATAGGGCATTTATACCCAATTTTATACTTATTATTTAATTTTGTTATCTCTGAAAAGTGAAGGTTTTAATCCGAACTCTGAAAGAACCCCAATGACTGTCAGTCCTAAACAAACGCCCCCATTCAGGACATAATGAGATATGCTTCAGAAGCTAATTCGATCATTTCAATCAATTTACTTAAAATTAAGTACATGTCGATATAACATTAAATATTGAATTTGAACATACGTTTTAATTCATCGCGGCCACATACCGAATCCAAAAATTACGAAATTTTAAATCTCGTTATGTTTTACAAATATAGTTCTCACAAAACTATTTTTTTTTCGAATTTGGAGAACGTTTGGAAATTGGCCTTTTAACTAGCTTATTGAATTTATAACTAAATTTGAACACGCATTCAAATTTACTATGCTTTCATATTAATTCCAATTGACTTTAAATTTTAAACCTGATGATAATTTGACGTTTCAGATCCAAAAAAATAGTTTTGTCGAAAAGGGAGGTCGCCTGCAAAATATTCATTTTTAAGGTCTATGTAATATTATAATAATATTATAAAATTCCAAAATTATTCAAATTAATAATAAACCAATTATTATTATCACATATATCGAAATAAAATATCAGATAACTGTAAAATAAACATTCTTGAGTTTTATGTCTCAATATTATAATTTTCAAATCAAACGGTGCTCAATTTACAATAAAAATCCTTTTATTATATTTAATAAACCATTATATTTTATAAACGATTTCATAGCGACTATTTGAAATTTTAATTTGGAAATAACTTACAATTTATAAAAAGAAATCTCAATTCTTACATTCCTTAGAAAATTACAGTTCAAAAATATTCCAACATTTTTGGTTTTACAGAAATCCGACTTATGTTGAAATTTGTATATTCATTTGAAATTCAAAACTAAAATTTTAGATTATAGTGACGTAACGCATTTGTTTAATTAAATTTTAAATTCATACGTTCAAACTTCGTTTTAAGTCAATTCTAAATCGTTTATTCTCAAAATTAATCGTTTAAAATATTTAATTTCTATTAAAATCAATTAAAAATAAATTTTAAATTGGTTCCAAAATTCAGGGTTGTTACATAACGGCTATTAATACTGATTAGAATTTCAGGTACTATGTTTCCTTTATTGATGCCTATTCTAGGTTTGTTTGGATATACTTTCTAAGAAGTAAGAATGAAACAGCCAGGGCTGTCAACGGATACTTTCGGATGCAGATAGTGTCATATCCGCACCCGCATCCAAAATTATTTTTGGATATCCACATCCACGGATATGGAAAAATATCGGTTAATTATCCGCCTCGCCAACAGTCAATAAATCAATGAACATAAATGAATTTTTTTAGCATAATATTAATCTTTTTCAACCAATTGATTACTAAAGTGCTGAAAATAAATAAATATGATAATAACATATAATTTTGAGTAATTAGCACGTGTTTAGTAGACTTTCAACTTTACAAAATAATAAATTAGTGTACTAGTAATGTTAATATTTTAAGTTATAATCATGAAAAAATAGTGGTGGGATAATTTTCGGATGCAGATATGCCTATATCCACATCCGCATTTTTCGGATATCGGATATTTATCTGCTTTTCAGATGTGGATGCGGATAGATTTTGGATTTTTCGGGTATGCATTGACAACCCTAGAAACTGCTAGTGATGTGATACAATTCATAAGGTTTGTAGAAAAACAAACTGGAAGTTGTCTTAATGTCATTCATACAAATGAAGGAACTAAGTTTAAGCCACTAAACCTACTTTCAAGAAAGGGGTATTTTACATAAAACAACATGTCCATATACCTCTGAGCAAAATGGCTCAATCGAAAGAAAACATAGGTATATTGTTGAAACAGGGCTTACCTTGCTTGCACAGGCATCTATGCCACTTAAGTTTTAGCCAGATGCCTTTGCCGCAATAGTATTTCTCATCAACAAACTTCCAACCAGGATTCTGCAAAACAAAAGTCCTAGTGAGGTCTTGTTCAAACAAAAACTAGATTATAGAAATCTAAAAATATTTGGTTCTTCATGCTTTCCCTGCTTACGAATGTACAACTCACATAAACTAAACTTTAGGTCTTCACCATGTACATTCATGGGTTATGTTAATTACATCAAGGGTCATAAGTGTCATGACAGTAATGAGAGGATTTTCATATCTAGGCATGTTACTTTAGTAAGCATGTTTTTCCTTTAAGGTACATAAATAAAAACAACCAACAAAATTTACAATGCCAGGTATTCTATTCCTCCTATATCAGTTTATAGTGATCTTACTTCTGATATAAAAAACCAAAACTGGTTGAATGACCCAAGGTCTCGACTTTCATATAGAGAAAGTGAGAACAGTGAAAGTGAATCATCAAAGAAAAGCAATTCTCAATCTATCCCTCAGCATGAAACTAAAGGAGAAGCTAGTAATAATAACAATGAAAATAGTGAGGATACTTCAAACACTAGTCAGTCTGCCTTACATCCAACTAGTCATCCTATGATGACCAGAGCCAGTGTGGAATCTTTAAACTAAAGGGTTTCAACATCAACTTGGACTATGAAGAGCCATACAACTATCAACAAGCAATTCAACATGATAAATGGAAAGCTGTTATGGATGAGGAATACAAAGCCCTCATCAACAGCAATAGTTGGAACTTGACCAAATTACCAAAACACAAAAATACAGTGGGATGCAAGCGGATTTTCACGCTCAAGAAAAATGCAGATAGGATCGTTCACAAATATAAAGCTAGACTATTGGAAAAGGGTTTTTCTCAACAACATGCTTTTGACTTTAATGAAACCTTCTCCGCTATTGTAAAGCCTACAACAATTAAAGTTAGCTTAACTATAGCCCTTTCACAAAAGGTAGTGTTTTAGACAATTGGATGACAATAATACCTTCCTGAAAGGGGAACTTCAGAAGGAAGTATTTATGGAACAACCACTAGGGTATAAGGATCAAAATAATTCTGAATAAATTTGCAAGCTAAAAAAGGCTCTATATTGTTTTAAACCGGAACCAAGGGTATGGTTTGAAAAGCTAAAGACAACCCTGGTTAAGATAAACTTCAACCCAGCAAAGACTGATAATTACCTATTTGCAGGATTTAACAATGAATCAACCATATATAGGTTTATGTAGATGACTTCATTATTTTCGAAAACAATAATAATGAAGTCAACACATTCATTGGTCAACTAAATAGAGAATTTTCTATCAAAGACTTGGTGGAGTTACACTGTTTCCTGGGTATTGAAGTCAAAAGAATTCCAGATCAGTAATCAAATTAAGTAAAAATGTATATTTTTGAAATTCTGCTAAATAAAAAAATGGGTCAAGCCAATTATTTACCCACACCTATGACTGTCAATTTACATTTATAAAAATTTCAAGGAGGACCATTTCAAAATGTGACATGGTATAGAAGTGTAGTTGGTTTTACAAGGCTCGAAATCACCTATAGTGTGAACAAAGTTAGCCAGTTCATGCAAAATCCTCTGGATCAACACTGGAAGGCTGTCAAATGGATTTTGAGATATTTTAAGGGAACTATAAATCACGGCTTAATTTTAAAATTATGCACTAATATTAATCTTTTACGTTTTGAAGATGCTGACTGGGGAAGTGATCCTGATGATAGAAGATCAACAAGGGTCACTTTACTATGGTTCTCTAGACTCCAGTCGAGATCTATCATTACTTTCGATCAAATTGCTACCGAGTTAGTGAAACAACTCAAGATGCATGTGCAAGACCAAAGGACACCCTGACTCTCTCAATCTCTACTTGGGAACGAGGGAAATTCTTAAAAGTTACCTCAAACATTACAACAATGCCCCATCGGAAATTGAAGATCTAGATCCTCGCAACGTCTTGGTTCAACTTGATAAGGGCATTTTTCCCAATACAGAATTTGGAGCTTGGATCAATAAGAAGTAACCAAAGACCTTGGAAGCTTTCTATGGAAAGGCTAATCAATTTCTATGCCAAGAAGAAGCAAGCAGAAACATGGAAGCTCAGATTGGACATCCTCACAAGCCACACCCAAGCATTATTCAAGACAATGTCAAGGAAAAATAGGTCGGAGAAACTTCCGACAAAGGTAAAGGGATAGGCCCATTCAAGCCTAACAACGACAAGTCAAGTGGTCGTAACAACCAACAACCTGGAGATCTAAGCTATCCGACTTACAAGGTCTACACTCCGCTCAGTTCTGAGTTGGAGACAATTTACTTAGAGACCTGTAACATAATTCAGTATAAGAAGCTGAACACCAGTGGATCTACCGACCGGGAGAAGAATTCTGTCAAATATTACAGATTCCACAATATGTTTACCACAACACCAACGACTTCCACTACCTTAAGGATGCCATTGAAAAACTCATCCGAGAGAAATGTCTCGAGTAGTATATTCAGAACCCTGCTCCCCAAGAAGCAGCCACGGGCCCTTTAATGCCCTCACTTACTCAAACTCAAACGAAACCTAATTCGAAACCTCCTCTTGAGGGTATAATGATTAGCGCTATTTGCGGATGACCTCACCCTGCAAATGAAAGATTCAGGCACATGGAGGAGTACACTAACTACATCAAGCATGTTGACTTAGAAGCATGCTCTTCCCAAGACGAATCTGTCCCATCTAAGCTCTTAAAAACAATGCATTATGACATAGTTTTCTGTAAGAGAGATGCTACTAGAATTGAGATTCCAACCATAGATCCTCTCGTCATTTCGGCACATATAGGTCCGACTATATCCAAGGGTACTTGTTGACTCGGGAAGCTTGTTAACCTCGTATTTAAGTCGGTCTAAGACCAAATGAGACTTGAGGCCAAAGACTTAAAGTGATGCTACACCACTGTCCATGACTTCAATGGATCCTCCAACTAGCCAGTTGGTTTAGTAGAACTATCAGTCCAGCTCGATGATGGGGACCGTAGTAGAGTACGGAACCTCACCTTTATAGTTATCGATGTTCCTTCTCCTTACAAAGTCTTCCTCGGACGTCTTTTCCTTGAAAATTTCTGATTTTGCACGGCACCATGGTCCTTACTCATGAAATTTCCAATAGAGAATGGGATCGGAACCATCAAAGGTGACCAAGCCACTACGAGAGCCTGCTATCTCGCAGAATAGATAGACACAATCAACAAAGATAAGGGCAAAGGCGCAACACTAATCCATTGCGCCAAAATCGCAAGTGCATAACAACCACTGGAATTTTAGGCCTGGCCCAAACGCAATTACTGTCATTCCTAAGATCTTGATCCACGGGAAGATGAAGAGCCTAACTCTTAAAAGGCTACCCCGATGGAGCTAATTGTCCATGTTCCAATCAACCCTGCCGACCCGACTCGGGTGTTGAAGATTAGATCACAGGCCCACCAAGCAATCAAGGAAGAACTTTTGAATTTCTTATGAACCAACCTAGATGTATTCGCCTGGACTTGTTCTGATATGTGTGGCATCGACCCAAGAATCACTTGCCACATGCTTAACATCTTCCAATTATACAGAAACACCATATCTTAGGAATAGAAAGAATAGTACACTGAAAGATGAAGCAGTCAGACAACTTTATAACAGGTTTATCAGCCACGCCCTCTATACTGAATGGGTCTTCAACCCGGTCATGGTCAGAAAATCAAATGGAAAGTGGTGGAGATGTGTCGACTACTCAGACCTAAATAAAGCATGCCCGAAGCACAGTATCCCACTTTTAAATATCTACAAGCTCGTTGATTCAACTACAGGTTACTAGCTTCTCTTTCATGGACGCGTACTTAGGCTACAATCAAATTACAATTTACCTTCCAGATCATGAGCTCATTTCGTTCATCACCAACCTTAGACTCTACTGCGATGTCATCATGCCTTTCATTCTCAAGATTACTGGAGCCACCTATCAGTGACTGGTCAACCGAATGTTTAAAGAGCAGATCAGGAGATCCATGGAGGTCTACGTGGACTACATGCTCGTAAAAATGAGGGTGTCGAATGGCCATGTCAACAACCTCATAGAAATGTTTGATGTTCTTTGTAAATATGACATGAAACTCAATACTTTGAAATGCTCTTTCGATGTTGCATCAGGAAAATTCCTGGGTTTCATCATCAACTCTCGGGGAATCGAGGAAAATACAGAAAAAATCCATGCTACCCGAGATATACAGGCTCCACAGAGCATCAAAGATGTTCAAAATGTAAACGGGAAAGTGGTCACCCTAAGTCAATTCATATCAAAACTAACTGATAAGTGCATTCCTTTCTTCAAATTTCTCAAGAAAGAGAAGTGCACCTTTGCATGGACACTGGAGTACATTATCACATTTCAAGACCTCCTAAATCACTTAAAATGTCCACCCATCATATTAAAACCCGTGGACTATGAGGACTTATTTATTTATTTGGATATTTCTGTCCAAGAAAGTAGTTAGGTGCTGGTGCATGAAGAAAATTGTGTCCAATGGTCTGTTTATTACATTGGGAAGAGATTGACATGCACCATAAAAAACTATTCAAAGCTTCAAAAACTTGCTTACTACCCGTTGATCTCTTCTCCGAAGCTTAGGCCATATCTCCAATCTCATTCAATCAAAGTCTACACTGACTAGCCACTACGACAGGTCCTACAATGACTTAAGGTGTCTGGATGACTTTTGAAATGGAATATTGAGCTAAGTCAATTAAAGCACACTTTCATCCCCCAAACAGCCATTCTTGGACAAGTCCTAGCAGACTTTATTGTGGAGTTCGCTATTCCTGAGGACCCTCTAGAGGAAAGTGAGCCTCTTAACATTCAATGGAAAATATTCGTGGATGTTTCGTCCAACAACCTATGTTCTGGTGCTGGGGTTACACACATTACTCCTGAGAAAAGCATGATTTTTTATGCTCCAAAGCTTAACTTCCTCGCTACCAACAACGATGCAAAATACGAAGTTTTGATCGTTAGACACAAGATCGCTATTGAACTCAACATTAAGGCTTATCCAGATATACTCTGACATACATCTTATCATATGCCAGGTGCAGGGCGAATATCAAGCCAATGTGGCACGGCTCAATCCCTACCTTGCTCGGGTTCATGAACTTCTTACCAGCTTCGAGCACTATTGTAAAGACCAACTATTTTTAAAGGTCCAAAATCAATTATAAACGTCATCGAACATGCTTACAACTAATTTCAGATATTAAAAGTAGTGGACCTTACGTATATAAAATTAAAAGTACTAAAAAAACAGTGATCAGTAGAGAAGACCTCGTGATGTAATAAATAAAACAATTTACAAAGTTGAATCATCATACCCTATTTTATTACATTAAGTATCTATAAAACAAGATAACATTGCAACATAAGAAATGGATTTAAATAAACAACCTATGGATCCTATTGACGACTAAAATTATCATAATACCCAATGATTCTCGATTGCTCGAGAATAGCATTTCTCATACGGAAAATAGAAGTGCAGTAAGCAAATAACACAGAGATTTGTAGTGGTTCGATCTATAAAGAACCTATGTTCACTTTGAAGGCATTTGCGGATTTTTATTGATTGTTGAGAGCTATAAGTACAAGGCATCATCATATAAATTTTGGCTAAGTTTTTAGGAGTCATATTTTGCATATGTTAAGTCTTCGAAGAAAAATTGTAACAACCAACATTTTACGTATCGGAAGATCATAAAATATTTTTATTTTGTTCCTTGAGGCTTGGATCATTCTCATATTTTAATATGTGGTTTATGGGGATACAAGACACATCCATATTTTTTACCAATTTTTTTATGACCATTTTACCCATATCAGTCTTGAACAGGGCATAACTTTTGACTCGGGTCGAATCAGGTGATGAGACCTGTGCCATTGGAAAGGAAATGATGTTTCCCTTTCCATAGCATGGTCGCAATAAAGATTTGGCTCAGTGGTTTGGGAGGAATCGTTGTTATAAGGTTTAACAGGTGGTTGTTCAGGTTTGGTAAGCCATAATGGGATGATTTAGGAAGGCCCATTAGTGGGCTGGTGGAAGGCTATAAATAGGGGGTATGAGGCAATGATAATAGTTTACTTTCTTCATTCTCTCATTTGAAAGAGTGAGAGCTCCTCCATTTCTCCATTCTCTTCACTTTTCCACCATTAAAGCTTAGGGCATTTGAAGATCTACATCGTTCGAGGCTAGATCTACGCAAATCAAAGGGAGAGTTCATCAAATTGGAGAGTTTGGATCAAATCCTTCGCTGTTCGGATTTATATCTAAGCGTTTTTGGGATATTTTGGAGAATTGGTGAGTGATATACATCTCTCTCATGGATTCAATCAAGTATATGAGTTCTATGATCTTAGTTTCATCATTTTCAAACCTTCTTCCTTAGTTCTACACAATGGTAAGTCTATTTTCATATGAATTTCCATAGGATCTAATTTAGCAACTTACGTACAATAATTTCTATGCTATTTTCATACGTCTATGCAAGTTAGATCCATAATTTTAGTTCATATGTTCGTTTATCATGATTTTGCTGAATTTTGCATAATTATTGAGGAAATTGTCATTTTCAACTTGTTGTTCGTTTCATAACATGTTTGTGGTTGAATTGGATGAGTTGGTTTTGTCGAAATTGTTGTTTGGCGAAGATTTGGTCAATTTTGGAGATGATTTGGATCTGCCGAGGAATTGGATCGGTATGTAAGATCCAACATGTAAGATCCGAGATGTAAGATCCAACCTGTAAGATCCGAGATGGATGATCCGAGATGTAAGATCCGACATGGAAGATCCGAGATGTAAGATCCGACCTGTAAGATCCGAGATGTAAGATCTGGCCTGTAGGATTCGACATGGACGATCTGAGATGTAAGATCCGACATGGACGATCCGACCTGTAAGAACCGACCTGTAAGATCCAACATGTAAGATCTGACTTGAATGATCCAAGATGTAAGATCCGAACTGTAAGATCCGACATAGACGATCCAAGATTTAAGATCTGACATGGATGATCCAAGATGTAAGATCTAACCTGTAAGATCCGACATGAACAATCCGAGATGTAAGATCCAACATGGATGATCCGACCTGTAAGATACGATATGTAAGATCCGACCTGTAAGATCTGACATGGACAATCCGAGTTGTAAGATCTGACATGGATGATCCGAGATGTAAGATCCGACCTATAAGATCCGACATGGACATTCTGAGATGTAATATCCGACATGGAAGATCCAAGATGTAAGATCTGACCTATAAAATCCGACATGGATGATCCGAGATGTAAGATCTGACATGGACGGTCCAACTGGTAAGATCCGAGATGTAAGATCTGACCTGTAAGATCCGACATAGACGATCTGAGATGTAAGATCCGACATGGACGATCCGAGATGTAAGATTCAACCTATAAGATCCAATATAGGCGATCTGAGATGTAAGATCCGATGTGGATGATCCGACCTGAAGATCCGAGATGTAAGATCCGACCTGTAAGATCCAATATGGACGATCCGAGATCCAAGATCTGACATGGATGATCAGAGCCTATAAGATCCGACATGTAAGATCCAAGATGTAAGATCCTATCTATAAGATCCGATATAGAAAACCCGAGATGTAAGATCCGTGACGTAAGATCTGAGATGTAAGATCCAACATGTAAGGTCCGACATGTAAGATCCGGTTGGAATGGAAGGATCCGATCGGACAGACTTCGAAGAGAATTCAAGTGAGTATGTCGAAGTGATATGACTTGTTCGTTGTTTTTTGAAATACAACGAATGTGAAGACAAATCAAGGTTGTCTTGAGTTTGTTTATAATGGTTAGATGGTCGCCGTCGACGACGACTAGAGGTACTGAAGGACGAGGAATTATCGTTGTCGTAGGTTCCAGTGGGCTCAAAGCAGGGGTATAATAGGGGCACCTAAAAGACCGGATGTAGGTCGAGTACCCTGGGTATCGTTGAATGGCCTAGGTATATATCGTTGAAAGGCGAATGGGGTTTTTTCTAGAGCCGGGGTTACCATTAGCCCTTGACGGATGGCAGTATGATATGGCCAGTCATATGATTAACGATGTTTTTGAAGCAAAATTGGCAGTGATAGCCAGAGTCTGTCATGGATGACTGGTTTATTTTTTTGTACCGTCTCACGTAGATTATCCAACATCGAAGGAGATGTTCCTTGGTTACTTGTCTGATATTGGTTTAGGCCTCTAAGGCTTGTGCTTGAGGGATGTTGAATTTGATTAGGATGTTTTACGAGAGATCTATAATCTGGATGCTATGAGTGCTATTGATGGTTGTTTCTGATTGCCATGAATAAATGTTTGTTCTGGTTTCCCTGGATGAATGGTTGAAATGTTTGATGTAAAGGCTATCACTGTCCGATGTGGGGAAGACGGGAGTTGAGTTCTTCTCTGGTGTTGTGGGTAGATTTGTTCGTTTATTTACCCATTCTTATATAATTTATTGATGATGTTAGATAGCTATTTATCGCTCACTAAGATGTTGTCTGACTCAAGGTTTTATGTTTCCCTCTTAATATCTTGGGTTGTCCATCCGATTTTGGATGGGCAGACTGGGTGGAAGGTGACAGCTTAGTAAGCACGGTGTAGCAGTTCGGAGGCGAACAGGAGGCTGGCGTACTATCTCTCTTACAATATAATATTTGGGTTTCCGTTGTTTGTTATTCTACTCTGAGTACTATAGTGAGGCAAATTTGTACAGACATATATTGTAATCTTGGTGTATGGGTATACATTCTAGTCATTTTGAAAGTTTGAGACTTCTGCTCACATATGCTTCAATGATATTACCTGTTGTAAATGTTCTATTATATTTTATTCTTGCATTATGAGATTTACGATAGGTTCCGATGTTGTTGTTTACCTGTGATGATCGTCCATAGCTGCCTGGTACACTTTTCAATGCACTTTTTCCTCTTTTTTAATCCAGGGTTAGTGGGTGGTCGTCACATTTAGTATCAAAGCTCGGTTATCGATTTTAGGAAAATTTCTAAGACATGACTACGTAAGAGAGACGTATTTGATGATTTTAGTTGGAAGTATACTATACAGTATTGTATAGTATAATAGTCATTGAATTTTATTACAGTTATTCCTATGTGGACTAATCATTCTAATTTTAAATTTAGAATAAGCCGTCAAATTTCAGGAAACACTTCTATGTATAAGCCTGCGAGTGGAAGGGTAGGCGATGGTAACCAGCTAGGAGTTTTAGCTATTATGCCATAATAATCTGGTTATGTTTGGGGCGTCCATGATGGCAACAGTTATGTTGAGGATGCCCATTCCAGAAGCAGAAGTACGACGTGGTGTTCCTATACAGGTATGCAGAAGGGATTTCGCTAGGCAGCAGAGGGATTATACTCCTACAAATGAAGAAGTCAAGTTAAGAAGAAGTAGGGCTTTGGAGAAACTTCGACGTCGAGTTAGAAAGTGAGAAGAAAGGATTAGTGATGCTTAGGACGAAGCTGTCAGAAGCAGGAACGAGCCTCTTAAAGAAACTTTTACTGGAACCTACACTACGAATAAACTGAATCAGAAAAAGAAAAGGAAGCAGAAAGGGAATGATGGCCAGAAGAAGCAGAAGGGAAAGGTGACTTGCTTTAACTACTAGCAGTAGGGCCATTTTTGGAAGGATTGCAGGAATCCCAAAGCTGAGAAGAAGTGCTTCAAGTGGAAAGCCTGTACATGAGAATAAGGATTCCCTGGATTTTCTGAAGAATAAGCAACCAAAGGAAGCATGTGTTGTGGAAGCTATTCCAATTTCTTATTACATTCCTAATGAGAATTTGAAGAAGCTTTTGCAAGTTTAGATGTGCTTTCTGCTAGTGGAGTTGTTGAGTTCTATTTGGTACTAGAGAATCGTCTTCTTTTACATGTAATAATATTGTATGTCGAAGAAGTTTGGAACTAGAAGTTGTAATAGTCCTTTGGTCATAACTAATCTAGTATGGGTTTATCTGGTCTTTGCATACTTTGTGGATCCAGTATTGCTGATTATGGATGCTTAATTATGAATGGTTGCTTAGTTGTAACTTTCATTGGGTTCTGATCATCTTGGGCATGGATTGGCCTAAGAGATATGTGGAAAGAGTGAATTGTGAAAAGCTAGAGGTGAGAGTAAGGGATGCGGAAGGGCAGAAGGTGTTGACTCGGGGTAACCCGAAGATGGTGTTTTCATGCGTTGTTATATTCGCTTGGGATTCCACAAGAAGACTTGTCATCCGGGATAATCGCAAATAAGTTTGAGGATGTCTATGGCGAAGTCAAAGAGTGTCTGTCGCATCATGAGATTGATTTTAGAGTTGATTTGGTTAAGGGTGCTAGACCTATCGTTATGCCCCTTAGGTGGATGGCGCCTAAGGAACAGCGAGAGTTAGAAGTGCATGTTCGTGACTTATTGGGAAAGGATTCATTCGGAGGAGTATTCCGAATGAGGAGCACCAGTTATGTTTGCAACCAAGGCCGGTGGATTGTAGAGATTTTGTGAGGACTACAGTGAGCTGAACAAGATGATCAAGAGGAATAAGTATCCGTTATCGAGGATCGAGGACTTGTTTAATCAGCTTTGTGATGCCAAAGTTTTTTTATTAAATGTATTTGGCAATGGAATTTCACCAATTGTGAGTGGTAAAGGATTGTGTGCCGAAGACTGCTTTTAGGATGCCATCCGGTTTCTTTGAATGGTTGGTGATGCCATTTGGGATGACTAACGCACCAGCGTATTTCATGGATCTTATGAATAGAGTTTTCAGAGATCGGTTAAACAAATTCATGCTTGTGTTCATGGATGATATTTTGGTTTATTCTTGAAATAAGGAAGAGCACAAGACGCACTTGCGGGTTATGTTGGAAGTCTTGCGAAAGCATCAATGGAAGGATAAGTTTTTAAAGTACCACTCCTAGAAAAGATAACGCAGGAGAAGATGTGTTAAATCGCAGACATGCGAGTTTAGGAGCGATGTTTTCGGAATGGAAATTCCTCGAGCTTTTGACAGAGTTTGATTTCAGGTCACGATGTGAGTTGGAACTTGAGATGTTGGCAAGCTTATCGATAAGAACTACTCTTATCGAAAGGATTAGCGAAAGCCAAAAGCCAAATACAAAGCTTGTCGAGTTTATCTAGAAACTGGATCCAATGGATAAAGAGTTCGAAGTCGATTGAGAAGGTTGGCTTCGAAAGCAAGGACGACTGGTTGATCCTGATATTGTTGGATTTAGAGATGAGGTTCTGGAGGAATATCATCACTCGAATTTGACGATTCATCCCGGTGGCAATAAGATATATCAGGGCATGAAGCGAGTTAACTACTGGGAAGGGATGAAAAGAGATAATGGAAAGTTCATTTCCAAGTGCATGAACTGTCAGTTGGTGAAACCTGAACAAAAGAAGCCGAATGGTTTGCTTCAACCATTAGAAGTTCCTACGTGGAAGTGGGAACAAATATCGATGGACTTTATCGACAGATTACCTAGGACGAGGGCAGGAAACGAAGGAATTTAGGTCATAGCGGATCGTTTGGCCAAAAGTGCAAGATTCATTCCCTTCAGGTCGATTAGGATAGCATCAAAGTTGGTTGAGAATTATGTGAAATGGATACTTCGATTCCATGGTATTCCAAAAAGTTTAGTAAGTGATCGGGATCCATTATATCATGAGTGGATTTTGGAAGAGTCTGCAAGAAGCTATGGGATTCGAGTTGTGTTTGAGTACAGCTTGTCATTCCCAAACTGATGGTACACCATGTACTTCTCCAGCTTATTTGTAAGAAACTGGAGATAGGTTGGTGCTTGGGCTAGAGATGATAAGAGAAACATAGGAATTTATTAAGATTGTTCGGTAACGAATGAAGGCAGCCCAAGATCGTCAAAAGAGTTATGCTGATGTGACGACCACCCATAGCCCCCGCATTTAATAAGAGGAATAATGCACTGCAAGGTGTGCACGACGGCTATGGACGAACATTAGAGTAGGTAAATACAATCGAAACCTATCGTAAAACTCACAGCGTAAAGATAAAATATAATCGAACATATACAACAGTAATAGTAGTGAAGTATCAAATAACAAAACTTTTGAAACTTTCTCAACATCCTGAAAGGTTATCCAACAAATACCAAAGTTTGTACATAAGGCCTCACTACAACCCTTATAGAGCACTCAAACAGCGGAAATAGAAATACTATATAGTAATAAAACTGGTATGTAAGCCTCCAGCTCGTCTTCGCACAGTAGCATCGTCCTCACTAATCACCTGTCACCTACTACTTAGTCTGCCCATCCACAACCGGATGAACAACCCAAGGTAATAAAAGGAAACATAAAACCTTAAGTCAGACAATAGTCTTAGTAAGCAATAAAATAGCTAACAAACTTCAAAAATATAGTATGAGAATGGATAAATAAACATGTTAATCTACCCACTACACCAGAGAAGAACTCAACCCTATCTTCCCCACATCGGACAGTGATAGCCTTTACGATAAACAATTCAACCATTCATCCATGGAAATCAGAATACTCATTCAATCATGGAAAAGCACTCATAACATCCAGATTATATATCTCTATATATATCATGTAAACCATCCTGATCGAATTCAACATCCCTCAAGCACAAGCCCTAGAGGCCTAAACCAATATCAGACAAGCACTCAAGGAACATCACCTTCGACGTTGGATGACCTACATGAGACGGTACAAATAGAACAACCAATCATTCATGACTAGCTCTGGCTATCACCACCAATCCTGCTTTGAAACCATCGTTAATCGTATAACTGGCTAAACAATTTGCGATCAACTGTCAAGGACCATACTCGATGCCCCGGTTCTAGCAAAAAACCCACACGCTATACACAATACGTGTCTAGGCCATACACGACACCCAGGGTACTCGACCTGCGACTGGTTTTTCCATCGTACCCCTGCTTTGAGCCCGCTAGAACCTACGACAATGATAATTCCTCGGCCTTCTCATCTCAAGTCGTTATCAATTACGACTATTCATAAGCAAGAACACTTTAAAGCAATCCCTTCACACGAACTCAATACATCATTGAGTTGCCTCCACATTCATCACATCCGACATACAAATCCCTCACTTCGTCATTCACTTTTGAATTCACTACTAAGTCACCATATCACTGAGCCGAGTTACACCACTGCGTTGCGGCTAGGGTTCGGGGGTTGCTCCCTAAAAATATTTTTTTCAGACCTTTTTGTTCAAATCTGAGTCGTACCCGAAAAATAAAATTTCCAGAATTGGCCCTGAGCGACCGACCTAATCCCATGGTGACCGACCTCGTCTGAGATGCATGACCGACCCATACTTTGAGTCATTGACCGACCCATGCATCCAATATCATAACCGACCGACCAGAACCCTGGTACTCGACCGACCTGGTCCCTGCTTGAACCCTTCTGCTCAACCGAGCTTGAGCTTTTTTTTAGACCGACCGACCCGTCCCTGAGTGCATGAACCAAGCTTGTTTGACCCCTACAATACCCGACTGACCCAATCATTCAGGAGCAACTGACCAAGGTAAGGAGCGATCAACCAGGCTTGCTCTCTACTCTGCTCTACCCGTCCCTTTCCTCCAGGCTTGCTCAATCGATCCTCTTCTATCTTGTTCCTCAAGAAAACAAACCATGGTGCGCGACTGACCCCGTACGTGTGACCCAATACCTGCACCACTCCAATGCAACTCCAATTTCGACCAAAACTCCGCCAATCGATACAATCGATGAAACTAACTCAACCAAATTACCAAATACGATCATAAACATGTCATAAGGTTGTTAACAGCATGAATAAGATGATTACCACAAAAATTATGCAAATCATCTCAAAATCATGATGAATGATCATATGAACAAAATTATTGATCTAACTTGCATATACGCATGAAATAGCATAGAAATAACCGATTTAAACTTACTAAAATAGATCATAGGGTGATTCATATGAAAATGGACTTATAAAAGTATAGATCTATGGTTAAACACTTGAGTATGATGTAAAACATGATCAAACACACATATATTTCATTGAATCCATGTGAGAGATGTAAATCACTCACTTATTTTCCCAAATAAGCAAAAATCAATGTAATAAGAATTTGGACAGCAAGCAATTGAATCTGAACTCCTTGATTTGATGAACTCCCACTTCAATTGATGTAGATCTAGCCTCCAATGGTGTAGATCTATGATTTCCCCCCTTATATTTTGATTTAAATGGTGGAAAGGTGTTATAGGAAGGAGGAACATAGGCCACCATATGAGAGAATATAGAAAATAAAACATTTCTCATACCTCCCACCCCCTATTTATACCTTTCCAATAGCCCACCAATGGGCCTTCCCAAATTAGCCCATTGTGGCTCTCCATACCTGAACAGCCAACCAAAAAACCTTAAAACAGTGATTTCTCCCAAATTGCTGAGCCAAATCTTTAGTGTAACCACTCTACGGAAAGGCAATCAACATTTCCATTCCAATGGCACAGTGCTCGCCCTCTGATTCAACCTGAGTCAAAAGTTATACCCTATACAAGACTGACAGGGGCAAAATGGTCACAAATAAAATCGGTAAAAATTATGGATATGTCTCACATCCCCATAAGCAACATATTAAAATATGAGAATGATCCAACCCTCAGGGAATAAAATAAAAATATTTTACGATCTTCTGATACGTAAAAATGTGGGTTGTTACAGTTGATAAGCGTCGAAAAGATTCGGAATTCGACATAGCCAATAAAATTTTCGTGAATATATTGCCATTAATGCACGTGGTTCGATTCGAAAGATAAGGAAAGTTATCTCCAAGAGTTGTTGGACCATTTACGATAGTCGAACAGATTGGAAATCTCGCCTATAGGTTAGTTTTACTCGAGAAGATATCGTGTGTGTATAACGCTTTTCGTGAATCGTTTCTACGAAATATGTGCATGATCCAGATGTGGTAGCATCTCCGAAACAATATGAAAACCTAAAAGTCGAAGTTGCGATTATGAGACCTCGAAATTCACTTTGTGTTGTGGCAAATGACACGAAATAACTTAGGAGGAAGATGGTTGAGATAGTCAAGGTACAATGGAGTGAGGATGGCGACGATGGTACGTCGGAGACGGAGGAGAGTGCAAAGACGACCCATCCAAAACTCTTCATCTGTATGACCCATTGATATCGTGCCATCATTACATCATTATTACTTGTTGTTGTTAGAATTTCGCATGCTAGGATAGGGATATGGATGCATGACTTGATGACTACTAGTTTGGATGATAAAATTGGCTGCTTATGAGTGATTGGCGTGCGGAATTGTTTTAGTTGCTTGTGTTGTTTGGGATTTCGGGGGAGAAATCCTAAAGGGAGGGAGAATGTAACAAACCGCATTTTATGTATCGGAAGATCATAAAATATTTTTATTTTATTCCCTGAGGGTTGGATCATTCTCATATTTTAATATGTGGTTTATTGGGACATGAGAAGTGTCCATATTTTTAACCAATTTTGTTTATGACCACTTTGCCCCTGTAAGTCTTGAACTAGGCATAACTTTTGACTCAGTTCGAATCAGGTGATGAGACCTGTGGCATTGGAAAGGAAATGATGTATCCCTTTCCGTAGAGTGGTTATAGTAAAGATTTGGATCAGCTAGTTGGGAGGAATCGCTGAAGGTTTAATGGATGGTTGTTCAGGTTGGTAAGCCATAATGGGCTTATTTGGGTGGGCCCATTAGTGGGCTGGTGGAAGGCTATAAATAGGAAGTAGGAGGCATGGAGAATAGTTTACTTTCTCCATTCTCTCATTTGAAAGAGTGAGAGCTCCTCCATTTTTTCATTCTCTTCACTTTTCCACCATTAAAGCTTAGGGGATTTGAAGATCTACATCATTTGAGGCTAGATCTATACAAATCAAAGGGAAAGTTCATCAAAATGGAGAGTTTGGATCAAATCCTTTACTGTTCGGATTTAGATCTAAGTGTTTTTGGGTTATTTTGGTGAATTGGTGAATGATTTACATCTCTCTCATGGATTCAATCAAGTACATGAGTTATATGATCTTAGTTTCATCATTTTCAAACCTTTTTCCTTAGATCTACCTCGTGGTAAGTATATTTTCATATGAATTACCATAGGATCTACTTTAGCAACTTAAAACCAGTAATTTCTATGCTATTCTCGTATGTTTATGCAAGTTAAATCCATAATGTTAGCACATTTGTTCATTTATCATGATTTTGGTGAGTTTTACATAATTATTGATGAAATTGTCATTTTCAACTTGTTGTTGGTTTGGCAGTCGGGTGGCTTGTTTTGTAGATATTTATTTATTGAGCAGGATTCTGGATCGAGGCTTAAAGCTGTGTCCAGAGTATTGATAGTCTTCTGCTGTGTTAGTTTATTAGCTCCAGTGCATTGTATTACATTTATTGTAAATTAGTCTTCCGCTGTATTATATTTCAATGTACTTTGATATATGTTGTACTTTGATGTTATGTTATTATGATGTAATAAAAGTCTTCTGTTATTTGTTCTGATGTGTTGTATGCCCAAAGTTAGCGTATGCAGGATTCGAACGGTATTGCTCAATTTAGCGATCGATTAGGTCCGGGCGAAATTCGTGTCATTATGTTTGTGATTGAGTTGGATGAGTTGATTTTGTTGGAATTGTTGTTTGGCGAAGATTTGGTCAAGTTTGAAGATGATTTGGATTTTCCCAGGAATTGGATCTGTATGAAAGATTATACTTGTAAGATTTGACTTGTAAGATTCGAGATGTAAGATCCGACCTGTAAGATCTGAGATGTAAGATCCGACCTGTAAGATCCAAGATGTAGATCCAACATGGAAGATCTGAGATGTAAGATCCGTCCTGTAAGATCCGAGATGTGGGATCCGACCTGTAAGATCCGACATGGACGATCTGAGATGTAAGATCCGACATGGACGATCCGACATGTAAAATCCAAGATGTAATATCCGACCTGTAAGATCCAACATGAATGATCCGATATGAAAGATCCGACATGGAAGATCTGAGACGTAAGATCCGACCTATAAGATCCGAGATGTAAGATCTGACATGGACGATCCGAGATGTAAGATCTGACATGGAAGATCCGAGATGTAAGATCTGACCTGTAAGATCCGGGACCGGTAAGATCAGACATGGACGATCCATGATGTAAGATCCGACATGGACGATCTAGCCAGTAAGATCCAAGAAGTAAGATCCGACCTGTAAGATCCGACATGGATGATCTGAAATGTAAGTTCTGACATGGACGATCTGAGATGTAAGATCTGACCTGTCAGATCCGACATGGATGATTCGAGATGTAAGACCCGACATGTAAGATCCGACATATAAGATCCGTGATGTAAGATCCAACCTTTAAGATCTGACATGGACGATCCGAGATGTAAGATCCAACATGGATGATCCGAGATGTAAGATCTGACCTGTAAGATCCGACATGGACGATCCGAGATGTAAGATCCAACATGGATGATTTTAGATGTAAGATCTGACATGGACGACCCGAGATGTAAGATCTGACATGGATGATCCGACTTGTAAGATGCGACCTGTAAGATCCGACATGGACGATCCGAGATATAAGATCTGACATGGACGATCCCGAGACGTAAGATCCGACTTGTAAGATCCTACATGGAGGACCTGAGATGTAAGATCCGACATGGAAAATCCGACCTGTAAGATCCAACCCTTAAGATCTGCAATGTAAGATCCGACCTGTAAGATCCGACATGGACGATTCGAGATGTAAGATCCGACATGGACGATTCGACCTATAAGATCCGACATGTAAGATCCGAGATGTAAGATCCGACATGGAAAATCCAAGCTGTAAGTTCCGACATGTAAGATCTGATATGTAAGATCCGAAATGTAAGATCCGACATGTAAGATCCGATTGGAATGGAAGGATCCAGTTGGACGGACTTCAAAGCGAATTCAAGTGAGAATGTCGAAGTGATGTGACTTGTTCGTTGTTTTTCGAAATACAATGAATGTGAAGACAAATCAAGGGTGTTTTGAGTTTGTTGATAATGGTTGGATGGTCGTCGTCGATGACGACTATAGGTACTGAAGGCCGAGGAATTATCATTGTCATAAGTTCTAGCGGGCTCAAAGCAGGGGTATAATAGGGGAACCTAAAAGACCGGATGTAGGTCGAGTACCCTGTATATCGTTGAAAGGCCTAGGTACGTATCATTGAAAGGCGTATGGGGTTGGGTTACCATTAACCCTTGACGGATGGCAGTATGATATGGCAAGTCATACGATTAATGATGGTTTCGAAGCAGAATTGGCAGTAATAGCCAGAGTTTGTCATGGATGATTGGTTTCTTTTTTTGTACCGTCTCACTTAGATTATCCAACGTCGAAGGAGATGTTCCTTGGGTGCTTGTCTAATATTGGTTTAGGCCTCTAGGGCTTGTGCTTGAGGGATGTTGAATTTGATTAGGATGATTTATGTGAGATCTATAATATCGATGCTATGAGTGCTATTGATGGATGTTTCTGATTTCCATGAATAAGTAGTTGTTCTGGTTTCCTTGGATGAAATGTTTGATGTAATGGCTATCACTGTTCGATGTGGGGAGACGGGGGCTGAGTTCTTCTCTGGTGTTGTGCGTAGATTAGTTTGTTTATTTACCCATTCTTATATACTTTATTGATGATGTTAGATAGTTGTTTATCGTCTGACTCAAGGATTTATGTTTCCCTCTTATTACCTTGGGTTGTTTATCCGATTTTGGTTGGGTAGACTGGGTGGCAGGTAACAGGTGATAGCTTAGTAAGGACGATGTAGCAGTTCGAAGGCGAGCAGGAGGCTGGCGTACTATCTCTCTTACTATATAATATTTGGGTTTAAGTTGTTTGTTATTCTACTCTGAGCATTGTAGTGAGGCAAATTTGTATAGACATATGTTGCAATCTTGGTGTATGGATATACATTCTAGTCATTTTGAAAGAATGAGACTTTGCTCAAATATGCTTCACTAATATTACCTATTGTATAAATTCTATTATATTTTATTCTTGCGCTGTGAGATTTACGACAGGTTCCGACGTTGTTGTTTACCTATGATGATCGTCCAGAGCTGCCTGGCACACCTTCTAGTGCATTTTTTCCTTTTGTTTAGTGCAGGCGTTGTGGGTGATCATCACAAAAATATAAGTTCTTCTTCTTCCTTGAGTTCTAGGCAGAGACTAATGATGTTCTATGTGCTTGTGGAGCTCTCAAATAATGCAAAATCCAACTCTTTTAAAGAATGAGGAAGGGGGTATTTATAGGTAGTAAATTAGGTGGGAGTATGCGAGATTTGGGAACCACCACAGCATATTTCGCATCCTAGATTAGGCAATTCCAGAAATTTGCATCCTCCTGAAATGTGTCATAATATTTCGTATCTCTCCTAGGGAATACGATGATTTAGTATCCCTTGGGGATATGAAATCTTGCATCCCCATAGGGACGCGAAATTTTGTATACTAAGGGATACAAAATTCGTATCCAAGGGGAGTGAGGGGAGTTCTTGTCTCGGGGGATGCGAAGTATGGTTGTTTGGGGATGTGAGGTAACTTGTGTTGTGTGGTGTTCATGATGCGAAAAGTGGATGTTGAGTGCCGGGAATTGAAGTTCGGTGATGCGAAGTCATAAAGAGCACTATATTTTAGGGGGTACGAAAAAGTTGGCTACAAGTTGTTGTGAGGCCTACGCTCGCATGATCCCTTCCGGGCATGAATACTGACTATTTTGGCGACACTTTGGGCTTTACTATCATGGGACGGGCCGGGTTGAGTGATCCTTGTATACTTTTGGGAGCCGGACCAAAAGGCTGGTTAACACTTTCCCCCCAATGTACGTCTCATCTCAACATGATGTGTTTTGACTTTAGACCATCACATTTGGAAGCTAGAAAGATCTCCAAGCTGTTTTGTATGCTTGGTCGTAATCGTTTTGTTGAATGAGTCAGAAATTCTGACTATCTAATTGCTTCTTCATGCACCTATTTCCTGTCGACTCATGAAATTAAACATTAGTCATGGACTCTCTCTTACGTCGAAACATAATCGAGTCATTGTCGACGTAGTGTCACGTATATGCTCACACGTTTTTACGTGACTTTGCGTGATGCGATCAGGCTGAAATAGATCATGAATAGTAAACATGTCGTTGGTTTACGACTTCACGAGTTGGATTTCGAAAACGATATTGAATTGTGAGCTCGATTGCTTGGCATATGTTCGCAAGTCGTTTGGACTTTCTGAACGTACGATAGGTTTGCGACTCGAATTTGTATCGATTTACAGTTTCGAAAACTCGTAAGCGCACCCACCACCCAAGTCGTGAGTCAAAATTCCTCGAAGCTGGAAATTTTATTCTCATTGTTCATCATTTTTTTAAGAAAACATCATATCCAAAGGGGGATACGACATTTCGCATCCAGGTGGGATACAGAATTTTGCATCATTGGAGGGATGCGGAACTTAGCATCCTTGATGAGATATAAGTTCCTGGTTGGGCCTGGCCTGTTTCCCTTCCCTTCACATATAAAAGCAATGACTCAAAGTCCACCCTTCCGCTTTCTCGCATAGTTTTTTCGCGTCCTAGGCCATTAACGCTTTTCCCACAACTGCGGCTCAAACTTCGACCTAAAACTTGGTGATCCTTTGAATCGAACTCGATTCCCATGCCTTGATTCGAGTTGAATTAAACCCAAAAATCTCATGATTATAGTGTTCGAGGTATCACCAGAGGACATCCAGTATCCTTTTCAGATTAAGCAGAGAACTACCAGCGCGCCTTCCCTGTTCTATCTGGAGGCATAAGCCAACACTCAATTCATCCTGGGGACATGAAGTAGGATTAGTTTGTTTAATTATGATTGGTTCTACGCCCGCTGTCCCCCGGGATTTGTGAGGCACTGACTAGGCAGAAGTAAATGTTCTTTCTGCTTTGGGTTTATAAATAATCAATTTGTAAGCTCAAAACTAACTTGGTGTTTGTGTAATAGGCATTCCGCTAATACCCAAGGCATAGCGTACCAGAAGCATTTTGAGGCACTGAGGGCTATACCGACTGAGGCTTATTCCACCAAGAAAGTTTTGAATGAACGAGTTCTTCACTTAAAGGGCTTACTTCCCGCTAATCGAACAATGATCCGGTCGGCTGTAGCTAGAGAAGAAGGAAAAATGGAAACTGAGGGAGAAGAGAGTCCTCCGGGTCATAAAAGCAGTTGGCCTTGTCATTCCCAAATGATGCAAGGTTGAGAAGGCTCTGGAGTGAACTACTGAGGGCGGTGTCGGCGATGAGGAGATAGTTGTTAGAGATGAGAGGCTACCGTCCACTTCCTCCATGCCCATGATAGATGGGACAAGGGCGAAAGCGTCGCCTAGGCCGGCTTCTCCGGTAACTACATCTGAAACCGTTGCATCGCTGGAAATGAAGTGTTAGTTTAAGGACTTGGTCATGCTTCTACTTGTTCTTACATTCTCTTGGCCTAGCAACACAATTATAAGGAGCTTATTGCTAACCGCTGGGGGGGGGGTCACTCCTTTAGGTGAGACTAAATATGGTTTATGGAGAGAACACTTAGACATACGCTCATAAGCACTGCATGACACATCATTTGTTTGCATGCGCGAAGTGTTCGACTCCACCTTTGAATCTGTTCCATGCAGGTGAAATGGCTCGAGGTGGCAATAGAAATCAAGATCGAGGATTTGGGGACCGCTGGCCTTGAAGTGGGCTTATGAGTAGCTTTAAAAGAGACATAGAGTTGTTTACAGATCCCCTACTTTCATGACCGTGGCGGTGATCGTTGTCACAAAGATCAACCTCGATGTTCGGAATCCCCTCCACCTCTCATTCGATCGTATGGTACAAATTGTAGGCTAGATGTAGCGAGCACCAGGCAGCAATTGTCAATAATCCCTCCTTACATTCCCCCACTAGTAACAGTAATCACATCGGGAAGATGAGGGTTGGCGCCTATGGATAGGAGAACCGGAATGACAGGAGTGTCGAAGAAGGGGCCTCAGTTGCCCAAGACGTCAGGCATCCAGAGCTCATTACCGAGCAGAGGAAGGCGATATTGAGGGAGAAATTCCTCGGGTTTTACTTTGATAAGCTGGTATGGTTGCCAAACATTCATCCAATCCCCCGGAATCTGGACAAAGACGTGTGTGTAAAGTGTTCGACATCTTCCTCCAGTACCGGAAAATGCATAGATACACAGGGAACCTCTCGAAGCTAATATTGAGGAAAAATGTGGAGATCTAAAACTTGGAGTTGGACGTGAAACCTGATAGGGAGTGTCTCCATAGTAGGAACAACGAGCTGGGTAAGACAAGTCTTCGAATTGTATCTATTTCTGCGTATACGAGTAACATGAATATATGCTAACTCATTGTTGTTGCAACAACAAAACTGAAGTGGGATTACAAGAAGATCGAGGTAGATGCAAAGAAAGAATGAGATACATTCAAGGACACAGTGTCAATGCTTTTGACAGAGAATGTGACTCTCAAACGCGATAATGAGGCTTTTAAAGAAAGGAATCTGGAGCTGGAGAAAGAGATGAGGAACTGCATTAGCTCTACATGGATAACGAGGCTCTTGTCGTACAGAACAAGAGGATGAAGGAAGAGAATGAGAAGTCTTAGTGGCTGATGAAGGAAAACGATGAGCTGAGAAAGCTTCTTGAGTTGACAGACACCGAGCTTGCTCAAGCCGTAAAGGAAAAAGCGAACGCCGAGAGTTCAAGCAAAGATGTGCTGGCTTAAGTTGGTAGCATTAAAGCTGAGCATCAGGCCAAGGACGTGACCAATCCTGAGCTAGCAAGGAAAAGATCCACCAACGAGGCAACCATGAAAAGGTACGATGAGAAAGCCATGAAGATAAAGGCTGATGATAAGGCCTCCAAGAAAAAAGGCCGATGATACGATTGAGAAGCTGCAGGAGGACGCGACCAAGCAGCTCAAGGTCGGGCGGTTAGCGGAAAAGAAGGCAGCGAGGGATGCCAAAAAAGGCTGATCTGGATGCCAAGAAGGCCATGGACGCTGGGAAGAAGGGTGCACCCAGACGATACTAACCTTTGCCACCAACGTCACTCCCAAACCTCTGCAAGTGATCTTGCTTACTGGGGATATTACGGGATCACGAATGTCGAGGATGGCGAGGGGAAGTTAAACTTGTTTTTGGTTGTGAATGAAAGCTTTTAGCTGACTTTGCTTATATCATATGTCATGTTAAGAGTTTAAACTTTCTTCTGTGCTTTCAAATATTTGTACTTATGTAAATATACTCGTCGTCACACTTGGGAAAACGTTGTCTGTGGCTTTACTTTAGATATTCTTAAGTCATGCGAAAGTTGTTTGTGCTGACTCCTCTCTTGGGACTCCCCTTACGTCAGGAGTTTTGAGTCATTCGGAGTTCATATTCGATGTCTCTCATATCGGGATCCCCTTACGTTCATTGATCTTGAGTTGTGAGGAGGCATAGATGTCATTGATTTGCCATTTAGACTCCCCCATCGTTTTTTTGGGTAAGTGTTCAAAGGTGTCTTTGGTTCGCTAATTTGGTACCTGGATCCACACCCTATGGGTCAGATGGAGCTAAGTGAGCGGTCGATGTCACATTTATCCGGCTGGTGGGTTCCCCCTAAGTCTGAAGAATTAGGAACTAGGGTTAGATACTCAAGTAAATGAGCATCCTAAGTCATTTATACTCGATTTTGTTGTTGGTTTGAGACTCGAGTTGAGTTATTAATACTTGCTCTTGTCATTGGTTCGAGACTCGAGCTAAGTTATTTATATTTGGTCTCATTGTTGGTTCGAGACTTGAGCAAGGGGATCGGTTCCAAGCTTTAAGGTGCCAATCCAGAGTTGTGCGCTCGTGTATGCAAGTCGGTTGTAATAGTTTCTCAAACATACTACATAAAAAGTAAACACACAAAGTACATGGACATCTGAAACTTTCTTTACTGATAACTTTGGCACTAGTGGCCTTTACTTTATAATGCCTTGAATTAAAGAAAACAAAACATTGTTGGAAAGCAGTAAATCTATACAGTTAATTAGGTGAAGTAGCAATAGAGGTGTTCACTGTTCCATGCTCTTGGGAGTTCGGCGCCGTAAACGATCGTTATCTTGAAGGTTCTATCTACAAGCCTTTCTTGTATGATGTACGGACCTTCCCAATGAGGACTAAGACTAGTTGTTGTGGGAAAGATCCATTTCAGGACAAGTTCGCCAATGTCAGAGTGCTTTGGACGCACTTTAGAGTTGAATTATCAGGTGACTCGTTGGCATTGAGCGGCAGCTCTGGGTTCATCTTCTCTTCTTTTCTCTTTAGATAGTCAAGCAATTCTAGGAGGAGGTCTTGGTTGGTCTTCGAATCATAGTAAGTGACTCGCAAGATTGGAGCTTGAGCTCAATGGGTATTATGGCTTCGTATCCATAGGAGAGAGAGAAAGGAGTGTGGCCAGTCGCTGACTTATGAGTATTGCGGTAGGCACAAAGGGCTAGAGGGAGTTCATCTACCCATAAGCCTCCGACCTTTTCTAAATGCTTCTTGATGATGGATTTAATCACTTTGTTAGCAGCCTCGACTTTCCCATTGGCTTGAGGATGGGCTATTGCCGAGACTTTCTTCTTAATGTTGTGTCGTTGGCAGGTCTTAAACTCAGTACATTCGAATTGGGTTCCGTTATCGGAGATAATAGTTTAGGTTACTTCAAAATGACAGATGCTATTGCGAACGACGAAGATGATTACTTTCTTGGTAGTAAATGTAGTAAGAGGCTCGGTTTCGGCCCATTTGGTGAAGTAATCAACTGCGATGATAGCATAAAGTGCACCTCCCCTGTCCATCGAAAGAGTTCTGATAATATCGATCCCCCACATAGCATATGGCCAAGGATTGACCATCTGCATTAGCTCAGTTGGTGGGGATCTTGGAATATTGGAAAACCACCAGCACTTATCGCACTTGTTGGCATAGTCAGCTACATCTTGATCAAGGGTTGTCCAGAAGTAACCATATTTGATATAATCTTTCTTGCCATGGTTTGCCCTCCGATGTGGTCATCGCACTCGCCTTCGTTAACATGCTGCAACACACAGTTGACATCATTGTGGACTACAAATCAGAGTAATGGAAAAAGAATCCTCTTCGGTAGAGCACTCCATCCTGAATTATGTATCATGATGATTTGCGAATGAGTGCTCATCTTTCCTTCGAGCGATTAGGGAGGGTTTCATGGAGCATATAGTTGTTAATCGATGTCATCCATTACTCAAGCTTGGGGTCAGTCTCCGTCGTTGATATTGAATCAGTCTGCATCCAATCGATACTCGAAGAGTTAAGCACTTGGACTGGGACAAGCCCCAAGATTTGTGCATCTACAAAGCTTGTCAGCTTGGCCAAGAATCAGTTTTCTCATTTTGTTCTCGAAGGATGTGCGTAATGATGTAGTGATTGAAGTGGATAAGCAGTTCGCGGACCCAAGCAATGTAGGTAGCGAGTCATTCCCCCTTGGCTTGATATTCTCCTTGCACCTGTGTACGATGAGTTGTAAGTCAGAGTAAATCTGGATAGCCTTGATGTTGAGTTCAATTGCAATTCTAAGTCCAACAATCAAGGCTTCATATTCTTCATCGTGGTTAGTGGAAGGGAAGTCAAGCTTCAAAGCATAATAGATCGAGTGTTCCTCAGTAGTAATGAATACAAATCTGGTGCCAGAACACTTACTTTTAGATAATCCATCCACAAATAGTCTGCATTAAATGTTTGGAAGCTCACTGTATTTTGGAGGAGGCCCTTTGGAAATAGTGAGCTCCGCTATGAAATCTGCGAGGCCTTATCCGAGGATGGCTCAAAAAGGGATAAAAATAATCTTAGATTGGCTCAGTTCTATGTTCCACTTCTAAAGTCGCCCATATGCCCCAGGTCGTTGCAGGTCCTATTGTAGCAGGTGGTCATTATAGACTTTGATTGGATGGAACTGAAAGTAGGGCCACAACTTCCAAGAAGAGATCGACAAGAAGTAAGAAAGGTTTTCAAATTTCAGATAATTTTTTCTTCACCTGTCAACTTCTTGCTGATGTAGTAAATGGGCCATCAGACACGATCCTCTACGTGCACAAGTGCTGAGCTAATTTCTAGCTTGGAAACATCAAAGTATATGTATAAGTCTTCATAATGCACAGGTTTGGATAAGATAGGTGTTTTCTCTAAGTGATTGAAAATGTCCTGGAATGTAGTTATGCACTCTAGTGTCCACGTGAAATTACACTTCCCTTTTCTAAACAAGTCGAAAAAGGGGATGCATTTGTCAGTAGCTTTTGATATGAATCGACTTAAGGCGACCACTTTCCCATTTAAGCTATAAACATCTTTGATGCTCTGAGGGCTTGAATATCTCGGATAGCTTGGATTTTATTTTGGATTCCCTTTGATTCCTTGTGAATTCACAATGAAATCCAGGAACTTTCCCGATGCAAACCCAAAAGATCATTTCGTGAGATTGAGTTTAATGCCATATTTACGGAGGACATTAAACATTCATGGGAGGTCATTCAAGTGGTCTTTCGACAAGCTTATTTTCACGAGCAAATAGTCCATGTAGACCTCTACGGTCTTCCGATCTGGTCCTTTAACATGCGGTTGACTAGTCACAGGTATGTGGTTCCAGCATGCTTGAGACTAAAAGTCATGACAACATAGTAGTAGAGCCCAAGGTCGGTAATAAATGATTTGTGCTTCTGATTTGGAATGTAAATTGGAATTTGATTGTAGCCTGAGTATGCGTCCATGAAGGAGAGAAGCCGGTAGCCGGCAATCGAATCAACTAGCTGGTTGATCTCAATAATGGGAAGTTATCCTTTGGGGATGCTTTGTTCAAGTCAGAGTATTTGACACATGTTTGCAACTTGTCGTTTTCTTTCTTGAACAAGACCGGGTTGGAGACCAATTTAGGGTAGAGGGCATCGCGGATAAAGCCGTTGTCAAGTAGCCTATCCACCTCCTCTTTGAGCGCCGTCGATCTTTCAATTTCCAAGATTTGATGCTTCTGTTTAACTGGAAAATATTTTGGGATGATACTGAGCATGTGACAAGCGATTCCTGGGTCAATACCACACATATCTGAGTGGGTCCAAGTAAATACGTCGAGGTTGGCCCTTAAGAAGTCCACGAGCTTTTCTTTTATTGTAGGGTGGGGTTGTGATCCAATCTTCAAGACCCTTGTTGGATCGGCGGGTATGATTGGAATGTCGATATTTGGTTCCACCAGTGTAGCCCTTTCGAAATCAGGCTCTTTGTCATCCCTAAAATCGAGATCGTAAGAAAGATAGTATTGACGTCTGAGCTAGGACCATACTCCAGCGGTTCCTATGCACTGGCAGTTTTGGAACAGAGGGCTGACTCTACGCTCTTTCCTTTCTCCTTGTTAATATTATCATTCCATTTGGAAAAGTAACCAGCTCTAGCTGTGGCTTGATCGCCCTTGACGGTTCCGATCCCATTATCTATTGAAAATTTCATGAGAAGGGACTAAGGTTCCATGCAGACTCTGAAATTTACGAGGAAAGGGCATCCAAGAAAGATGTTGTAAGGAGTGATGACATCAATGATAACAAAAGTGAGGATACAAACTGCTTCGATCTCCATCACCGATCTCGACCATCAAGTCTACCATTTGGACTGGATGGTTAGAAAAGCCGTTGAATCTATTAACAGTGGCATGGTAGGGATTCAAGTCTTTGGCCGCAAGTTCCATCTAGTCGTAGATCAACTTGAATATTATGTTAACAGGGCTTCTAGAATCGATGAGGATTCTTCGGACATAGGTTGGCCCTATGTGTGTAGAGAGAACGAGAGGGTCTATGGTTGGAATTTCAACTCTCGTAGACTCTCTCTCACGGAAAACAATATCATCCCGCATCATCTTTTGAAGTTTGGCAGGGACAGATTCGACCAAGGAGGAGCATGCTTTGTAGCTGGCATGCTTGATGGAATTGACGTACTCCTCAATACACTGGAAGCTCTCATTTGTGGGGTGTGGGCCACCGCATATGGTGTTGATCACGATGCCATGTGGTCATTGATTGGACGACCCTGGGGTCACATTAGCTAGAGGAAGAGCGGGCATTGAGGGTCCCGCATCTGCTTTTGGAGGAGCAGGATTTTGAACGTATTGCTCTAGATGTTTCTCTTGGATAAGCTTCTCTATAGCATCCTTGAGGTAGAGGAAGTCGCTCGTGTTATTCCCGAACATGTCGTGGAATTTGCAGTATTTGCCGGAGTTCTTCTTGCGGCCGGTAGATTCTCTTGGGTTTGATTTCTTGTAATGGATGGTGTTACAGGTCTCAAGATAAATCATCTCTGGCTTTCGATTGAGTGGAGGGTAGTTCCTGTAAGTGGGATAATGGTCGTGCTTCTTCGAAGGTGTTTATATTGGTTCGGTCCGTAGGGAACCTATGTTCACTTTGAAGGTGTTTGCGGATTTTATTGATTATTGAGGGTTACAAGCACAAGGCAACATCATACAAATTTTAGCTAAGTTTTCAGGAATCGTATTTTGCATATGTAAAGTCTTGGAAGAATAATATATGTTCTTCTTCTTCCGAGGATTCAAGGCAGCCATTAATGATTTTTCTAGTTGTATGTAGAGCTCTCAAATCATGCAAAATCCAATACTTTTGAATAATGAGAAAAGGGTTATTCATAGTTAGTGGATTTGGTGGGAATATGTGAGATTTAGAGACCACAGAACCAGATTTCTCATCCCATAATAGGCGGTTCCATAAATTCGCATCCCCCTGAAGTCTTTCATAAGATTTCGTATCCCTCCTAGGGGATATGAATTTTGCATCCAGAGAGATGCAAAATTCGTATCACGCGAGGATACAATGATTTCTATCCTATAGGGATGAAAAATATCGCATCCTCGTAGGGATGTGAAATTTCGTATCACAAGGGATACAACATTCATATCCCATGTGATACGAAAGTGAGGGGGAGTGCTTGTCTCGGGGGATACAAAGTACGGTTGTTCAAGGATGCGATGTAGCTTGTTGTGTGTGGTGTTCATGATGGTGGCACGTGGAGTGCTTGTAGTCGAAAATCGATGATGCGAATCATGAGTAGGACCTTATTTTTGGGGATATGAAAAGTTGGTTATGAGGTGTTATAAGGCCTACGCTCGCACGACGCCTTCCGGGCTTGAATCTTGAGTGTTTTGATGATGCTTCAGGCTTTAGTATCACGTGACGGGATGAGTTGAGTGGGCCTGGTATACTTTTGGGAACCAGACCGAAAGGCCGGTTAATAGATCCAACATACTTACTAAGCTTCTTTCTTCTTCCTTTTCCCTTACCTGTTCACTGCCTCAATTTTACGAATTATCTAACAAAGTAGAGAAAAAAGAGTTTCTACTTTATTTAGATTGCGTCTAACCATATATACCCTAGCCCAACCTTAGGGATTTGGTGGTTGTTGCATATGAAAAGACTGCTTATGTGCCCCTTTCGGGGGATCAAGCCTACGAAGTTCTATTTCCTGCTCCTCTACTTCACCCACATGCTCGTTAGTACATTAAAACCACAACATCCATTTAACCATTTCATTCATTCAACCATTGCAATCAATATAATTCAACACAACTAATGTAAACGTTAAAATCAATGCAATCAACATAATTAATGTGGTCACTACACTAATGGAATCAAATAAGAGCATAAAATAATATCACATTCATTTATCACATTAATATTAACATGCAGTCATCAAATACCAGCAATATCCAATCATAATTCCAACTTATAAAATAATAACATAACAACATAAATATACTTACAGTCAAAATAATATTCCATCAGTATAAGTTTTAACCATTCAATATATACTAATAATTCCAAAACAATAACACATCCATCAACTTCATTGAATGTGTACTATTCTAAAATATATTAGTAACAATACATCCATCATCAAATAAACATAATTAACTACATATCAACTTGTAGTACAATTGGTAAAACATAACATATTCATTCTTTACAGGGTCAATCATCATGAAACAAAACATGCAGTAAATAAAACTTAACTATTAAGCATGCAACACAACCTTTTAATCATATTTATGATAATTGTTTTTTTACAAGTACAAAATTATCTTATTGTTTTTCGTTACAAAAGAACATTTTTTGTTTAATTTATTTTTTGAAGTCTTATAGCTTTTTGTTGAGACAAGATTTTGATCGATGCCAACATATAAAGGTGCAATGAAGATCATTTCATAGAGATAAGGTTTTTTACTTTGAGTCGTGTTAGAAATATGTTAAAATTTATCCTCAAAGTATAACACGAATGCACAAAACAATATCATATCTTCGTTGCTGAAATCTGTATATTTGAGGAATTGAAAAGTCACAGAAAAAGCCCAAACGGTCCAGGCTCCGACCGGGAAAGAGTGCAGAGTGATATAGACTGTGGACTGTGGACTGAGGTCCTCCGGTCCACAGCATAAATAGGTCGACCGCCCAGAAAGGACCAGTCGATCGGTTCTGCTGTGTTTTTTGAAACAGAAACTAAAATGGTCGACCAACCAAAAAGGACCAGTCGACCGTTTATGTGTTTTTGCACATAACGGCTATTTTTCTGGAATTTTCAATTCAACCAGTTGACCGGTGATTTTTGACCTGTCGACCGTTTCCGAAATAACAAGCTTTTTCCTGGAGGGTTGCTTCCATTCATCAAGAGTTTTCTCTTCAATTTTCAATGGTAACGGATGCAATCTTTTGTAAAAACTCTTCATGAAGGAATGCAACTATTCTGCACTATAAATGGACTTGAAAACATACTTTCAAATCATCGATTCTTGCTCTAAATTTTGATCTTACTTTCTAAATATTCTTGCATTCTAAAAGCTCTCAAATATTTCAATTGCTTATTGAATCATTGAAATTATTTCATATCTCTTGATTCAATAAGTAATATACTTCCTTAAGTCTATGCATTCAAAGTATATTGTTGGCTAGCTTTTTGACCAAGCCACCCAGGTTCACTCACAAGAAGATGCTCTGAAACTACATTCCCTAACTACATGAAAGAACGGATCGCATCATCGATTCGCCCCTCGTCGGATCGCGCACCATCAGATCGCGCACCATCAGATCGCGCACCATCGGATCGCGCACCAATGGATCGCCCCCATTTCATCAGTGAAACGACACCTCTATGCGATTCGATCCGTACATGCATTATGACCCAGTATAGACCGATCCGATCCCCTGATGCACGGCGAAGCCTCTGACCCGTTCAAACATGAGCTAGTCTTCAGCGACCCGAGATGCACGGATCCAGCGACACGTGTCCCTAACCGTCATTTTGACTGATTCTCCCCATTTGCTCGATCCGATTTTCAAGGGGATCGCGACACCTGTCCACAACGGCTAATTTGACTACTTCTTTAACGGCAGTGATGCGATCCGATGTTCTCGGGATTCGTGCCACGTGGTGCCACGATCCGCCTGACAAAATCAGCTATAAATAGCCCGGAGTTTGGCATTTTTGAGGATCTTTTTGGCAATACTGAGTACTGAATCCGCCATTATTGTCAAACTACTAGATTACTGAGAGAAATAACAATTGTAAAAGTGAGCTAGAGAGAAATCATTGATTGTACCGACATTCAAAATATAATCAATAACATATAAAGTGGACGTAGGCTCGTTAACGCCGAACCACTATAAACTCTGTGTGTTATTTTCTTTTTCCTCATTACTCAGTTAAAACTCTATAAGATTCAGAACAATTTGGGTGTTAGGTCCAAATTTTGATCTAACATTTTGGTGCTTTCACTGAGAAAACAGTCCTAAAGTTTCACTATTCAGTTCTTTGAAGATTCCAGCGATTCGGGTATCATGGCTGGAAAGAGATATAAGGAAGTACGAGCTTCACGAACTAATGAAACCGCGAATGAAGCAGTTGAAGAAAGTGTGCACGAGCTAGGCAACGAGGGAACTTTGGATCGCGGAGCGCCAGGGGCGAACCGATCCGATGAAGGTACCACGCTCCGAGTCGACGAGGACGAGACGAACCGAACTGCTGAAGGGGTTGTTACTCGATCCCGTGATAACGCCTCGAACCCTCCGCGAACCGTGACCACAAACCGATCCCAGGGGGGCGCCGCGAGTCGCCATCCTGAATCCACAGCGATCCGAATTGATCGATCGGACTACAACTCGACCTGGAAAGGAGCCTATGGCACGCTTTTACCGTCCTGGCCCCTCCGCTCGACCTGGCTCAAGCTCTTTGCGCATAAGAGAAAGTGATGATGATCAATATGACCCTTCTGCTCCCGTTACTGAGGGGGACATCTCTCGCTTTTCTGAAATGTGGGAAAGGCTGTTTGATGAGCTGGCTGCTCAGAGGCAGGAAAGCTCCGTTCTACGACAGAATTTGACCGCTATGGATAGAAGGCTTGATGATCTCACAAGGCAAAGGACGCCACCAGTTCGTCCGCTCACCCCAGAATACTCTTCCTCGTCAGAGGAATCGCCGAGACCTCCGCGGCGACCATATGAGAGTCCCGAAAACATAGAGCAGCTTCGATTTGGAACCCTGCCGTCACGGGAAGAAGAGACACTGGGTGCAGGGCCCTCAAACCGTAATGTGGACGATCACGCCGCAACTCCCAGAGCTCGGGGTATTGACAGCCCTGTACAGGACAGACGGCCTCAGCCCCGTCGTCATGCAAATGCTCATGGTAACAGGGGGCAACAAAGCCCAATTCGAGCCCCGGATTTTGTGACTGCTACCGGAAGAGAGATTAGAGAACCCCGCCGAGCAAGAGACACTGACCCCGAACCTCCGCTGACCAGTGCAAATGTTGCAGCGATGATCCATCAAATCTTGGCGGATAGCCGTGGACAACGAAATGAAGATTAGGGAATCGACTGCAGTCATACCCCTTTCACTGATGATATTTTGGATGCGACTTTCCCAAGGCGTTTCAACATGCCACAGATGAACCGTTACGCGGGTAGATCTGATCCCGTCCAGCATCTGATGAGATATTCTTGGTCAATGACCGCTGCCGTAGCTTCTGACGCTGTCAAGTGCAAAGCATTTCCCATATTCTTGGAGGATGTAGCATTGTTATGGTTTACTCGCTTACCAGCAAGATCGATTTCTAGCTTCAGGGAGTTGAGTGAAAAGTTCGTAGAACAATTCCGCATCTACGCACAAAAGACGAAGAGTGTGATTGACTTGTTCCTTGTCAAGCAACGACCAGGCGAGAGTTTGAGGGTATACCTAGACCGTTTCAACCTGGCCGCTACTGAAGTTAAAGATCCTCATGAGCCAACCGTTGTTGCAGCTCTGATTGATGGAGTAGATAAAGACACTGAATTTGGGAGATACCTGGCCGGCAAGCCACCCCATACTAGAGAGTTATTCTACGAAAAAGCTAACGTGCATTTACGCCGGGAAGAAGTATATGCTAACCGAAAGGCGAAAACGGCCGATAAAGAGGAAATCCAGAGCAATGTCGCCATTAAGAAGACAGGAGACAGCTCAGGGAAGGTCGAAGTTAACGTCGGAAATCGGAATCAGGGTGGTCGTCAGTCAGGGAACAATGATAATAATAGTAATGGCAACAACCGGAAGAGGAACCGAGGGAATGACTCCCAGAGAAGGACTCGTCCCAGGGCCTTTGAAAGTTATACGCCAATAAAAGATACTCTGGAAAATATCTTCATGGATTCGTACAACGTCCTCCAGAATAAGAGGCCACCTCCCAGAGAGTCGACGGAGAAAGAACGTGAAACGGGGAAGTTTTGTCTCTTTCATTAGATTCATGGCCATTCGACAAATGAATGCCGTCACCTAAGAGATGTAGTCGAGAGGCTTCTTCGAGAAGGAAAATTAGATGAATACAGAGTAACGCCCAGAGATAGGGGGCAAGCCGTGCAGGCCCCAAATCAGAACCAGAATCAACTTGCTGTCAGACAAACTGCCCAGCAAAAGGGAAAGGACATCGTTATCAATACCATAATCGGAGGGCTTTATCTTGCCGGACACAGTTCTAAGGCATTGGATCAATATGTCAACGCAGCCAAGCAACACCTCGAGGTAGGGGAGTGCAGCAACCCCGAGGTCAATATCCCGGTAAAGCAACAAAAGATGATGTCCGACGATGTCATTTTCCGCGAACGAGAAAGCATTGGAGTCCATGCTCCGACTGAAGATCCATTTGTAATCACAGTACCTATTGGACCAGCCACCGTTCATAAGGTTTTAGTGGACAACGGGAGTTCCGTCAACATTCTTTTCAAAAGGACATTCGACCAGATGAACCTCGAAATAAAAGACTTGAAGCCCTGTCAAGGATGGATCCGTGGATTTAACGGAGCATCCACCGCTCCAATGGGTTATGTAGAGTTACCAGTTACGCTTGGGGAAGGAGAACGCCAGAGAGTGAGAATCCTTCCCTTCGTGGTCTTGGATGTTGAATCACCCTACAATGCCTTCTTGGGCCGACCGGCCCTCGCAAAGTTTAGAGCCTGTATAACCCCCTGGTGCTTATTATTGAAATTCCCCACAGAAGCTGGCGTTGGTATTGTTAGAGGAGATCAGGTTGCCGCACGAGCATGTTATGTTGCCGAGCTAAAGTTACTTCGCAATGGAGGGGACATAGAAACCAAGGGCGCTTCTCCCCCTACAAGGGCGGAGATCTTATAGCAACTAAAGAGGATAACCGTTGGAGAGTCGCCCAGAGAGTTGCCCGAGGACATAGATCCCAGAGAGGATCAAGAACCTGGGGGCAGAATGGCGACTCCCAACGAGACAACTGTGGATGTACCGATCGATGATAGTGACCCGGAGAAGGTCCTTAAGATCGGATCCCAGTTAAAAACGAATCTCGCTAAGAACTGACGGATTTCTTAAAAAATAACTTGGATGTATTTGCTTGGACCCACGCAGACATGTGCGGGATATCCCCATCAATCATGAGCCATTCATTGAGCATTAACCCTAAACACCCTCCGGTAAAGCAAAAAAGGCGAATGCTGGGCCCAGAGAGGTCCTCTGCCTTGAAAGAAGAGGTTGGAAAGCTAAAGAGTAATGGATTTATCAGAAACTCGACCTACCCAGACTGGATTTCAAATCCAGTCCTGGTAAAGAAGGCCAACGGGAAGTGGCGAACGTGTATCGACTTCTCGGATTTGAACAAAGCCTGCCCAAAAGATAGTTTTCCGTTACCCCGGATTGACCAGTTGGTGGACTCGACGGCGGGTCATGAACTTCTCTCATTTATGGATGCTTACTCAGGATATAACCAGATTCCGATGCATGTTCCAGATCAAGAACACACTAGTTTTATTACGGATCTGGGATTATATTGCTATGTAGTGATGCCCTTTGGCTTGAAAAACGCAGGCGCTACATATCAACGTTTAGTCAACAGAATGTTCTATAACCAGATAGGGAAAACAATAGAGGTATACGTCGACGACATGTTGGTTAAGTCCAAGCAATCCTCCCATCACACTATGGATTTGGCAGAGATGTTCGGCATCCTTCGAAAGTACGGAATGAAACTCAACCCAACAAAATGTTCATTCGGTGTCGCTTCCGGAAAATTCTTGGGGTTCATCGTCAGTTCCCGTGGGATTGAGATTAATCCAGACCAGATCGCGGCAATCAGAGACATTCAGGAACCTAGGCAAATTAAGGATGTGCAAAGCCTTGCAGGAAAAGTAGCCGCATTAAGAAGATTTATCTCCAGGGCTACGGACAAATGCATCCCATTCTTCGAATTAATAAAGCGGGGAAAACGCCACTTCAAATGGACGCCTGATTGCGTAGAAGCATTTCAGAACTTACTAAGGCATCTGGAGAAACCTCCGATATTATCTAAGCCGATGGATCACGAGGACTTATTCGTGTACTTGGCAGTGTCATCCCACGCGATCAGCTCAGCGTTGGTAAGAGAAGAAGATAAGGTCCAAAGACCTGTGTATTACGTGAGCAAAAAATTGACGGCAGCAGAGCGTAATTATCCAAGGATAGAAAAGTTGGCGTATAGTTTACTGATCGCCTCTAGAAAGCTTCGACATTATTTTCAGGCGCATCCCATTACCGTATACACCGATCATCCACTCAAGCAAGTTCTACAGAGACCTGAGGCGTCTGGAAGATTACTCAAATGGAACATTGATTTAAGTCAATTTGATTTGAACTTTCAGCCCCGACGGTCAATTCGGGGGCAAGTGATAGCTGACTTCATAGCAGAGTTTACCGTCCCGGAGGAGGATATAGCCAACGAAGAAGTTGATCCTTCAAAATTACTTTTCGATCCCAATGCCTGGAGATTGTATACTGATGGCTCTAGGAACGACGAAAGATCCGGCGCTGGAATAGTGCTTGAAACTCCCGAGAAACGATTGATATCCTATGCTATCCGGATGGAGTTTCACGCCACTAACAACGACTCCGAATATGAAGCCCTGATAGCCGGATTAAGGATCGCAAAGGAGTTAGAGGTCACAAAGCTGAACATTTTTTGCGACTCCAAGTTAGTTGTGAACCAGGTTACTGGGAAATTCCAAGCTAAAAGTGCAATATTGATTTTATACTTGAAGAAAGTGAAGGAGTTGCTGAACGATTTTGATCACTACAGCATATCTCACATTCCGCGGTCAGAGAATCAGCAGGCAGATAAGTTGGCAAAGATGGCTAGTTCCGACGATCCTGAAGAGACCGGGCTAGCCCCCGTTGAAGTACTTCGGTCTCCTAGTATAGATCAAATGGAAATCGATCTAATACTAGAGACGGAACCAGAAAGGAAGTCGTGGATGACCCCTCTAAAGAATTTCTTGATGAATGGAGCGCTTCCGACCAAGAAGAGAGAGAGGCGTAAAGTAATTCGTAAAGCTACCCGATACGTTCTACAAGGCGGAGTTCTTTACAGACAAGGATTTTCGATGCCCCTTCTCCGGTGTATAGCCCACGATGACATCAAGCGTGTGCTGCAGGAGGTACACGAAGGCGAATGTGGCGATCACACTGGAGGGCAAACATTGGCGAACAAGGTGTTGCGGCATGGTTATTTCTGGCCTACCATAAACAAGGATGCGGCAAAATACGCACGACGGTGTGATGCGTGCCAGAGATTTTCAAAGATACCTAGAGCACCTCCTAATCAGTTGAAAACAATGACAAGCCCATGGCCTTTCGCTATGTGGGGAATTGATATCATCGGAAGTCTCCCCATAGCTAGGGGCGGAGCGAAGTTCGCTATTGTGGCCATAGATTATTTCACTAAATGGGTCGAGGCTGAACCACTGACTACAATCACAACCAAACGGGTGATCAATTTTATCGTTAGGAACATCATCTGCCGATTCGGGATTCCAAAGATTGTGATAACGGATAACGGAACTCAGTTCGATAGCGCTGAATTCAGAAATTTCTGCCAAAAATACCACATCGAGAATCGGTACACCTCTGTGGCGCATCCGCAATCGAACGGACAAGTCGAAGCGGCGAATAAAGTGATTAAGTCCATTCTGAAAAGAAGACTGAAGCAGGCCGGAGCCATGTGGGCTGATGAATTTCCCTTGGCACTATGGGCCTACAGGACAACATATAAATCGGCAACGGGACATACCCCCTTCTCCCTTGCTTTTGGAACGGAAGCGGTCATCCCGGTTGAAATAAAGGTACCTTCTCACCGGGTGAATTATTATGATCCGATGACCAATAATGAATTGCTCCTTGAGTCCCTGGATATGATTGAAGAAAAGAGGGATGAAGCAGACCTGCGTGCCTTAAGATGCAAACAACAGGTCGCTCGATATTACAACAAAAAGGTTCGAGTCCGAACCTGGGAACCCGGAGACTTGGTTCTGAAACGTGTCTTTCCACCCCCAACTCATATGGGAGCGAAGTGGGAAGGACCGTATTCCATTCTGAGCAAGCTTGATAATGGAACCTTCAAGCTGGCAACCGTAGATGGAAAGGAAATCCCCAGAGTGTGGAATGCCCAACATTTACGGCCATACTTAACATAACAGCTTCAAATCTGTTCTTTTGCTTTGTTGAGAACCATGTACAAGGCACGACTTGCCTAGAATAGTTTGATTTCTTAAAGCAAAAAATTATAAAGTGGACGTAGGTCATGATTCGACCGAACCACTATAAAAATATTATGTGTCGTTTACCTTTATTGCATTATTTATCTGTCTTTCTATTTTTATGGAAATTGTTGTGGATCATGCAACGATCCCAGAAGCACATAATCACAAATGCCTTCCATCAGAATGGAATGTAATCACAAATCAAAATTCTGAGGATACAATAAAGTAAATTATATCGTTGATAGCGCTATAACTCTCCAAAACCGAGAGAGAACATAACGAACATGAAGTCGATGTCCATAAGTCATGGCGGTGTACCATGATCGGAACCGCCTCGACGGAACTCTAACTCTCCAAAGAGAGAGAGAGATTGTATAAAAGCGTCTCCGATTGAGCGCTGAGAAAGAGCTCCTTCCCCGCTGAAGGATCGGGGAGCGAATGAATCGCTGAGCTCGAACTCTAACTCTCCAGAGAGAGAGAGAGAGTATAAAAGCGTCTCCGATTGAGCGCTGAGAAAGAGCTCCTTCCCCGCTAAAGGATCGGGGAGCGAATGTATCGCTGAGCTCGAACTCTAACTCTCCAGAGAGAGAGAGAGAGTATAAAAGCGTCTCCGATTAAGCGCTGAGAAAGAGCTCCTTCCCCGCTGAAGGATCGGGGAGCGAATGAATCGCTGAGCTCGAACTCTAACTCTCCAGAGAGAGAGAGAGAGAGAGTATAAAGATCGGGGAGCGGATGAATCGCTGAGCTCGAACTCTAACTCTCCAAAGAGAGAGAGAGAGAGAGTATAAAAGCGTCTCCGATTGAGCGCTGAGAAAGAGCTCCTTCCCCGCTGAAGGATCGGGGAGCGGTTGAATTACTGAGCCCGAACTCTAACTCTCCAGAGAGAGAGTATAAAAAGCGTCTCAGAGTAAGCGCTAAGAAAAGAACTCCTTCCCTGTTGAAGGAACAAGGACCAACTGAACTATTGAATTTGAACTCTAACCCCGGCAACCGCCAGGAGAGTATAAAGGAGTTTATGGATAGGCACTGAGAAAGGAGCCAGAAATTCGGTACCACAAGAACAGTTATCTTATGAAATTCTCTAAGTACCCCATATTCAGAAATAGGGAGCAACCTGCAAATAATGCAATTGGGGCCATATGCATATACACATGAGCTTTAATGCAGCAATGCAACACGAAAATTTTTCTTTCTGTTGTTTGACTGATTTGTAATTATCATTAGATAGTCTATGACTAAACATGGAAAGTTTATTTGAATACAGGTACACAATGATGCAAAAAGAGATAAACTTTCATTTATATACCGCAAACCTACAAAGTGAAAAACAACCTAGAAAGGAAAGTGTGGACCAGTCTCATAATTACACTTCCTGGCCAGTGGAAAACCTAAAGACAAATTATAATCCAGCGACAACATCCTATTTACGTTTCGACCTCTTCTCCTGTTTCTGTCTCTCCAGCTTCGCCTTGTCAGCGTCAGATTGATCTCCCTTCTTCCTCTTCCTTTTGTCTATGAGGGGAACATCCGACTCTTCGGAAGATTCCTCTTCCGCCTCCTTCCTCTTCCTTTTATCAGAAAGAGAAGCCGGGAAATCATCAGGATTCGCAAAATGAAGCTGTCTGCTGATGGATTTGGGCTGGATTTTCAGAATCATCCCGGTTTTAGGATCAAATTCTGCGATAGGGACTACGTCCAGAGCCTCTTCTCCCACCTTCTTCGAAGCCATCTCTTTTTCCTGCCTAGCTTTTCTGCTGGCCAAAGTTTCGTCGTCATCGTCGCCGGTCTCTTTGGCGCCAATAATATCTTCCTCATCCTCTACATGGCGCCCATCCATGTCCTTCACGGCCTCGATGGTTTCAGCATCCTTGGGAACGTCGGTACTAGGTGCCAGGATGCTTTTCTCTGCTGTTGTGTCCTCAGCCTGCTTTGATATATCAATACCGGCACCTGGCGAGACAGCCTCCTTCTCCGCCTCTTTTTCTTTTTCAACACCCTTGTCGACGGGCTCGCCACCTGTATTATGAGGAACACATGTTACTAATTCAATTGGTTGTTCTACCAAGCGACGACAATTCACAATTTCTTTGACGAGTTATGGAGAAAAAAGGGAGATACCTTCCGTAGATCCTCCTTCTTGGGTAGCTGTAGGAGCCCCAACAACTACAGGAGTTAGGCCCAAAGGGATTAGTGGATCATCAGGATGGTACTCCTCGACCCCGGAGGTTTTGGGCTCCACGGCTGAACTCGAACCTTCATCAGCTTTGCCTTTACCCTTAGCCAGGGCCCTCTCCTTTTCCATCTCCGCTTGAATTAGACGACGACCCTCTGCCAGGTCCTCAGGCTCGTTATCCCTCAAGATGCTTCTCATCAACTCATCTTCATCAATTTCTTCGACTCCCAATCTCTGCTTCTCACCCTCAACAATGGCATCCCATAAATTGGCTAAAGTAACGTGGTAATCCGGGATCCACGAGATGTTGCGGGTTTTGAGGACTTGGCCAAGGAAGTCAAAAATCATCTCTTCAAACCCCTCGATATCCTTCTCTCTCTCGAGGAGCTTGTTGTTAGAAGCAGTGGCCATTTCGATGGCACTTTCCACATTTGTTTCGGCGAGAGCCGCCCGTCTCTCCGCATCCGCGACCTGATCATGTAAAATCACCTTTTCCGCTTCAGCCAGAGCTAGGCTTTCTTTCAAACTAGCTTTTTCTGTCTCCCAAGCGGCTCTCTCCGCTTCAAAATGACCTTGTGCTGTTTTCAACTCAATGTTGGCCATTTTGAGATCTTCAACCTCCTTCTTTAAGGCCATCTTCTCTTGGCTATTGGAGTCAAGTTCTGAATGAAAGCGCTTCTGAGCATTCTCCAATTCAATCTTATAATTTTCAGCATCTCTCCGCGCTAAGGCAAGTTGAGATTGAGCATCTTCCAAGTCCTTCTCCATCTTTGTTCGGGCCCTTTCGTTGTTTTCAAGTTTCGCCTTAGATCTATGTGCTTCTATTTCAAGCGTTCGGATGACTTCTGAAAGGTTAACCGCATGTTTCTTCATCATCTCATACTGTCTGGCTACATGGCGGATATGCCCGACAACTTCATTATCCCAGTTCTTAGGGACCGGTTCCAAGGCTGGAACAAATGTCATCCTTTCGAAGAAAATGTTTGGGAATTGTTCCCGCAGCTTTTCCAGCCTACCCTGAATCTCGGGACCATGGATGTAATCCCGTGACCCGGGGGCAACCAACTCTGACTGGCTGGAAGGGACGATGTCACTCCTCTCCTTTTCAGACTCTTTGATTGGATCCTTGCCTTTATCCTTAGACTCGTGATGCCTTTTTGACGACCTGCTATGAGAGGGTGCACTTTTCGGAGGAGTTAACTCTTTAGGAAGTTTCTTTCCCCCTAACAGACCCGGGCCTGAAGACAGGCTCATCTTACTAGTTTCTTGTTCTCTAGTTGGAGCGATGATCCCTTCAGAAGCAGGGAAGAACGGCTCCCCTTCAAAGTCCCTCTCTGTGTATACATCATCGGGCAGAGGAATTTTGCTCAGCTCGTCGAATAACTGTTCCTCTGTCAAATCATCGGGAACAGCGGGTTCGATCGGAGGAGAAATTGGGATTTTCTTGGACCTGTCACCACGGGCCTCGTCCCCTCTATGTATGTTCAGGTCCTCATCATCTTGAATGATTATCGGGGAAGGACTCTTGCGAAATTTTGTCGTTTCTACTGCCTGCGATGTTCCCTCTCCCTCCGTTGGGGGCACGTATCTATAGGGTTTGCCGCCAGCGCCAAGCCCAAATCTTACATCTAGAAGATGATGCTTATGAAGATTCTCGTCAGTGATACATTTTTTGATCCTTAGAAAGTCAGATCTGCTTTGTAGAAGAATAGACAATCGATTGTTGTATAACGGACCCTCCGTTTTCGGGAAGACGTGATCTGTTTAAAACAAAGAAAAAGGGGGGGAGAATGTTAATGCTTCGGCTTCTTGAACAAGATATTCAGTCAAAAGATTAAAGTTTACTTGATTTAAGCCAACTTCTTGAGCATCCGGCCTGTTTCTTTATATATAACCAATCAGACTTAGGATCCCCTATGTTGCTGTATCCGTCATACAGAACCTTCCTATTCGCCACCGATTCAAAGAAAGAGAAATTTGGGGTTGCCGAGGAGCGATGCTTGAAAAGAAAGAAGAATGTCAAATCTCTGAATGTGAGTTCGGTATGTAGGATCTCCGCGTATGCAACATATAGGGTGTATAGAGATGCGTAAGCATTAGGGTGAAGCTGCATCGGAGCGATACCCAGTCGTTTTAAAGTCTCGATGGCAATTGAAGGAAACGGAGGAATAGCTCCTACCAAGCACATGGTTCGACTGATTGCCATATATCCTTCCGGAGCTAGGTGGGGTCTATCTTCGCTACCGGGTGTCATGACGTCATCCCAAGGAATCCCATGTCTCAGGCAGATTCTTTTAAGCTTTATATCATCGAGTTTAGATGCTAAAGAATCAGAAAATTTATCTATTCCGAGCGCGCCAGGAATCTCGTCGGGAGCTCGCATGTCTATCTCAGATTCTTCACTAGATGAAGTACTTTCAGAAGGATTTGATTCCGTTGCCTCGTATTCAGAGCCAGAATCTTCACCTCCTGGGTTAATGGGAGGGACCCCAGGGTTGTATTGCTCGGGAGCCTCGGACTCCGTTTCTGTAGCGGATCTTAAAGAAGATTGATTATCCGACATTACTGCTAGGCGAGAAAACATGAAAAATGAGATTAAAACTACCCGTCCCCCGTGTGTGCAAGTGCCGGTGTGTGTGCTTGTGCGTGCATTAAAGATAAAGTGTGAAAGCTATCGAGATCATCAAAATATTAGTCGTTATATGCAGTCAAATTATGTGGTCATTTAGTCCAGAAAGTCCGACATCAAGGCCCTAGCCTAACTGTTCAGAATTTTATGGTGACAAGGCATCGTTTAAAGTTCAAGATTTGTTTGGATCGTGAACTACGAGTCGGACCGCGGTGTGTATGACAGTTCGCCCTCTTTCGGATCGCAGGGTAGAGGAATCGCCCTCTTTCGAATCGCAGGGCAGAGGGATCGCCCCCTCTCGGATCGTGAGGCAGTAGGTATCGACCCCCTCACGGATCGTGAAATTGAGTGGCCGGGGTCTTTGCCGAATCGATGCAGCCTCCCACGATACACGCCTCTGCCGTCATCACGACCCTCTGTCTCGCCACTGGCCTTCATCTTCTTCCTCTACTCTCCTTGCCCACGATCCGAACCGGCCTTCTCTCTTCTCCTTCCTCCTCCGTTTTTCTCCTCTCCTTCTCATTTCCGAACTCCAACCTCTGAACCCATCAGCCATGGCGCCTCGCTGGTTCCCCCAAAAATCACAACATTCCATAGTTTTTTCCCTCAAACCAGTCGAAAAAATTCATAAAAACGACAGCAATATCGAATAAGGGTGCTTTCGGTAGAATTACCTTTCTAAAAGTTGGGAAAATAATCGGATTTTTGGAAGTTTGAAAAACTAGGGTTTTTCCTCAATGATGCAGGCGATACGATACGGAAGAAAGAAGAAGGAAGAAAGTGGAGAGGAGGGTCGGCTTATATAGGCAAAAGGGCGACCGTTTGTCTCCCCTTCTTTGTCTCATTCGATCCGCAAAAATAGACAGGCCGCGAACCAAAAGCCCACCACGTCTCGAAGAGAAGCCCATTTCGTTCCGTGAAGAGGCCCAAGTGCACACCAAAGAACGAGACGAATGGCTTGCTAACGGACCGCGACTCGAGTACGCGATCCGAACCGATAAATGACCGACAGATCCAGTGATGAAGACTCTGAAAAATCCCAGAAAAGGAATCGTTCACTAATTTGCGACTCGTTGTGAAAAGACGATTCTATAGCTTCGAAGCATGTTCCATCATCGATAAAACATACTTCGAGGGGGCAAAATGTTGGCTAGCTTTTTGACCAAGCCACCCAGGTTCACTCACAAGAAGAAGCTCTGAAACTACATTCCCTAATTACATGAAAGAACGGATCGCATCATCGATTCGCCCCTCATCGGATCGCGCACCATCGGATCGCGCACCAACGGATCGCCCCCATTTCATCAGCGAAACGACACCTCTATGCGATTCGATCCGTACATGCATTATGACCCAGTATAGATCGATCCGATCCCCTGATGCACGGCGAAGCCTCTGACCCGTTCAAACATGAGCTAGTCTTCAGCGACCCGAGACGCACGGATCCAGCGACACGTGTCCCTAACCGTCATTTTGACTGATTCTCCCCATTTGCTCGATCCGATTTTCAAGGGGATCGCGACACCTGTCCACAACGGCTAATTTGACTATTTCTTCAACGGCAGCGATGCGATCCGATGTTCTCGGGATTCGTGCCACGTGGTGCCACGATCCGCCTGACAAAATCAGCTATAAATAACCCGGAGTTTGGCATTTTTGAGGATCTTTTTGGCAATACTGAGTACTGAATCCGCCATTATTGTCAAACTACTAGATTACTGAGAGAAATAACAATTGTAAAAGTGAGCTAGAGAGAAATCATTGATTGTACCGACATTCAAAATATAATCAATAACATATAAAGTGGACGTAGGCTCGTTAACGCCGAACCACTATAAACTCTGTGTGTTATTTTCTTTTTCCTCATTACTCAGTTAAAACTCTATAAGATTCAGAACAATTTGGGTGTTAGGTCCAATTTTTGATCTAACATATATACTTAAGGATCAGATTATAGGAAGATTGTACTCAAACTATTGACTATCCGTGTTGAATCAAGAAATCAAAGCAGAAGTCAAAACCATTGTATCAGTTGAAGTCCTGTGTGTGATCAGGCAAGTGTTAAGTCCTCGTGTTGTTAGAGGCGTGAAATCCCGTTCGGCTGCTCAGGTGTTGTGAACCTGTTCCTCCGGGTGAAGCGAGGTTGTTGATTAGTGAAAATCCAAAGAGAGATCTGGGACCGGACGTAGGACGGTGCTCCGAACCAGTATAAAAAGCCCTGGTGTGATTTTTCCATTTATACTGCATTTACTATACTACTGTTCTGTGATTAGCTATTACTTTATACTTGAATATTGTTTGTCATATTACACGATCCTTGTGAGTGTACTATACTTGACAAGTACACGCACGAACTTTCAATTGGTATCAGAGCACGGTCATCTTATAACCGTAACACAGTTATTTGATATTCTAGTAATATGGAAAATAACCCAATTAGTAGAACTAACACCACTTACACTGAAGGTCAATCAGCACAAAGACCTCCTTTCTTCAATGGTCTAAACTATAGCTATTGGGCAACACGTATGGCTCTTTACATGCAATCAACTAGCTATGATGCTTGGAATACTACTCAGAAAAAAATAGTAAATCCAACAACTGAGTATTCAGAATGGACACCAGCTGAGAAAACGGCAGCAACCGTAAATGCAAAAGCAATAAACATGTTGTTTTGTGCATTAGACCAAAATGAATACAATCGTGACATTAGACCAAAATGAATACAACCATGTTAGTATCTGTACCACCGCATATCAAATTTGGCAAACGCTGAAAAGCACTCATGAAGGTACTAACATGGTTAAACAAGCCAAGATAGCCATGCTGAAAAGTCAGTTTCAAAATTTCAAAATGAAACCGATTGAAATAATTTCTGATATGTATTCACAGTTTCAAACTATTCATCATGCACTTATTGGTTTAGGACAAAAGTATTCAGATTTTGATGTTGTTTCAACAGTCCTACATTCTCTGACTAGTGAATGGGATGGAAAAGTATTAGCGATTGAAGAAGCTAATGACCTTTCTATCATGAAGCCAGATGAATTGATAGGAAATCTAATGTCCTATGAAGCAAATTTGCAGGCTAGAAAGGAACAGAAAGAAGAAAAGAAAAATGTAGCATTTCATGCCGGAAAAGATGAAGATGAATCAGAATCTGAAGATGAAGATTTGGCTTTTATTGTAAAAGGTTTCAAAAAATTCTTGAAACAACGAAAAGCTAGTCGATATAACAAAAGGAAATTTGGTTCAAATAAACCTTCATCATCAGCTATAGAATGTTTCAACTGCCATAAAAAGGGGCACATGCACAAAGATTGTCCGGAGCAAAAGAAGAAGTCAGAAAATGACAAATTCAAATACAAGAAGGACAAATCAAAGAAACGAGCTTTCTCAGTCACATGGGATGATTCGGACTTGTCTTCATCAGAAAGTGAAAGTGATACAGAAAATGAACAAGCAAACGTTTGTTTCATGGGAACAGACGATGAGCTACAAATTCCTACATTTGATGAAATACTTGATATTAATGCTGAATTGATAGTCAAATTTAAATACATAAAACGACAACTCAAACAAGCCAAAGCTGATTTGAGTAGAGCAGAGTTTGAACGAGATATGTTAAAAGACGAGAAGATAATATTAGAAGAAGAACTTGAAAAACTTCAAGACTCATCATCTAATATTGATTCTCAATTATCTCTTTTGAGTCAAGAAATTGAAACTCAAAAAGAGAAAAACGATGCTCTTACTGCTAAAAAATCATGAACTTAAGGCAAAAGTAAAAATTCTAGACTTAGAAAAGGCTGGTTTACAAACTAAGTTAGATAACATCACTCAAAATGTTTCTAACTTCAACAAAGGTCGAGAAAATTTGACAAAGATTATTGAAAATTCACAGTCTGTATCAAATAAGCAAGGGTTGGGATATAAGAAACAAGGAACTCAGAAATATCATTCTTACAAAAAGAAGAATGTAAAAGCTAAGAAGAATTCTAGTTTGTTATATTCCAGGACAAAACCAGTTATGAATTTTCAAAAGAAAAATGTCAAGACTATCAAAAAATGGGTTCCTAAAACAAATAATAATTTTATTAGGAACAAATATATTCAGCAGTTCATAAATACTGTGCATCATAATTCTAATTATATATATAAAGGGGATACCGGACCCATATGGGTTTGGACTCCTAAGACCTAACTCTTAAGACCCCATAAAAAGTGGGTACCATGGACTTAATTGTATTTTTTGTAGGTCCCACTTAAGAAAAGAGGAAAGTGGATATTGGACTAAAGGTGCTATAATTATTTACTACTCTCGGTTACTGTGTTTATTATGGTATTTATTCTTTTTAATCGATGACAAAGGGGGAGAAATATTTTCTCTTATGATGATACATATCATTCATGTTACATACACTATCATTTAAAATTATGTGATTAACATGGTAATAGTATATGTGTGCTAACATTTGTTAATGCAAGAATCAAAAGGTAAGATTATTTATATTATGAACTAACAAATGTTGCAGAAATTCAGGGGGAGCTTTATATTTAGAGGGAGAAAATCCAAGGTGTTGTCATCAATCAAAAAGGAGGAGAATGTTGAGACAAGATTTTGATCGATGCCAACATATAAAGGTGCAATGAAGATCATTTCATAGAGATAAGGTTTTTTACTTTGAGTCATGTTAGAAATATGTTAAAATCTATCCTCAAAGTATAACACGGATGCACAAAACAATATCATATCTTCGTTGCTGAAATCTGTATATTTGAGGAATTGAAAAGTCACAGAAAAAGCCCAAACGGTCCAGGCTCCGACTGGGAAAGAGTGCAGAGTGATATAGACTGTGGACCGACCGGTCCACAGTCATAAAACGGTCGACAACCCAAAAAGGACCAGTCGACTGGTTCTGCTGTGTTTTTTGAAACAAAAACTAAAACGGTAGACCGCCCAAAAAGGACTAGTCGACCGGTTTATGTGTTTTTGCACATAACAGCTATTTTTCTGGAATTTCCAATTCAACCAGTCGACTGGTGATTTTTGACCTGTCGACCGTTTCCGAAACAGCAAGCTTTTTCCTGAAGGGTTGCTTCCATTCATCAAGAGTTTTCTCTTCAATTTTCAATGGAAACGGATGCAATCTTTTGTAAAAACTCTTCATGAAGGAATGCAACTATTCTACACTATAAATAGACTTGAAATCATACTTTCAAATCACCGATTCTTGCTCTAAATTCCGATCTTACTTTCTAAATATTCTTGCATTCTAAAAGCTCTCAAATATTTCAATTGCTTATTGAATCATTGAAATTATTTCATATCTCTTGATTCAATAAGTAATATACTTCCTTAAATCTATGCATTCAAAGTATATACTTGAGGATCATATTATAGGAAGATTGTACTCAAACTGTTGACCATCCGTGTTGAATCAAGAACACAAAGAAGAAGTCAAAACCATTGTATCAGCTGAAGTCCTGTGTGTGATAAGGCAAGTGTTGAAGTCCTCGTGTTGTTAGAGGCGCGAAATCCCGTTAGGCTACTCGGGTGTTGTGAACCTGTTCCTCCGGGTGAAGCGAGGTTGTTGATTAGTGAAAATCCAAAGAGAGGTCTGGGACTGGACGTAGGACGGTGCTCTGAACCAGTATAAAAAGCCCTGGTGTGATTTTCCATTTTTACTGCATTTACTATACTACTGTTCTGTGATTAGCTATTACTTTATACTTGAATATTGTTTGTCATATTACACGATCCTTGTGAGTGTACTATACTTGACAAGTACACGCACGCACTTTCACTTTTATCTTCCAAAATATTATATCAAAACATAACCTCATCCAATCACTTTGAAAATAAATTGTATTATTTTACACTAAAATAATAGTGATTTCATATTAAATCCTTTCAAATATACTAAATAGTCCTTTTATTCCCATTCATTCCAAAACAACACAATTTCCAGTTAAATATATTATTATTTATAAAATCTTTTTTATTAAATAGGAATAAACATTTTTTGGTACTACTTATGATTTTGTTCGGGAATTAGTAAACAATAACCTTATCTAACATCTCTAAGTAATTTCATTCTTATTTTATAACTCATATATTCACACCCAAACCTAATTCTAATAGTGAATTAATCAGTAATAAGTAGTAATTTTAGACACAACACACCCAAAATGTCTCAAGTATCAAACGATTGTCAACATACCATGCCATAAAATAATAATAATTAACATTCTTTAAGAGAACACAAATTTTATAATTTACATCCAATTAGCTAAATTAAAAAAAGCTTATACCAATGCTTTTGCAAATATTTTTCAACCTCATACAAGCCATATATGTGTATCCTCTCCATTTTATCTAACTCGTCTTCTCCTTTTCTATAGCAAGTTTGTTGTGGACCTTGTATAAGCTTTCTTCCATTTTCTCTTTTATGCTAATCCCCTCTCTATTCTTTAATATACATGTAATCTTTTCATTATTTCTAATAAGGGAAATTTGAAAAAGAAATCAGGATGTGTCAAAAGAATTTTCAAGAAGGAAGAAGGAAGAAAAAGAAGATAGAGGTTAGGGTTAGATTTGGCTCACTTATATAGTAGTCGGACGTTGATTTAGTCCATTTGATTAACCTTAGGAATTCTTAAACTAAATCATAGCAGCTCCATTAATTAGTTCGTAATAAAGTAAGAGTTAGAACACATCTCATAGTCCATTATTGTTTTTATCCAATTTATGAACGTTGGGCTAACATCCTTATTAAGTTTCAAAATAAAGAAAAAAGTCCCTCTGTTAAATTTATATAATTTATGTCCTTGTTTTTGAGACGTAGCTCTGCAAATTCTAGATTTACGCTTTCCATCTCATCAAAACCCCAGACGCACGAAACATACAGTAATTTCATCATTTCCTCCATCAAATCATCTTCTATATCACACGATCAAGCAAAATAATCATAATCAACAGGCGATTTTCTATATTTCAAACTCTTTGTTACGAAATCTACTTGAATCATCGACGTTTTCAACATCAATATAATTACGAAATTTAAGTTTCTTCTTCCTTAACTGATAATTTATGCATATAATAGATTCTAATAAGAGTAAATGACATAGTTTTTAGCAAATTTTTTACAAAATTGCTGAAAAACTTCAATAGTTACATATTATACTAAAAACCATAACAAATAGGCATAGTTATACATGTGTTCAACAATTTTAGACATACAAATGATTATACTGAAAAACTATAACAAAATATTAAAAATAATTGCACACTTGCATGCAACTTTTAGAATAGTTGCATACTTCTATGCAAATATTATGAATAGTTGCATATTCGTATGCCGATATTCAGAATAGTTGCATACTTGAATGCAAGTATTCAAAATAATTGCATACTTGTATACATATACAAAGAATAGTTGCATACTTGTATGTATATATTCAAAATATTTGCATAATTGTATGCATAAATTCAGAACCATTGCATAGTTGTATGCAAATTTTAAGAATAGTTGCATACTTGCATGCAGATATTAACAATAGTTGCATACTTGGATGCAGATATTCAGAATACTTGCATATTTGGACGCCGATATTTAGAATAGTTGAATATTTGTTTGCAAATGTTCAGAATAATCACATACATGTATGCATATATTCAGAACAGTTGCATACACTACAAGAAAAACAACATTTAGCAGCGGCAAAATCCGCTTCTAATCCGTCGCTAAACAGGCCTTAGCGACGGATTTCCTACATAACGGTTTGGTCGGTAAAAACCATGATGGTATCTGTGTCAGATTTAGCGATGAAATTTAACATGAGTTTTCCGACATTTTTCCGTCATTTTACTAATTTTTTAATAAAAATAAAGTTTTATTTATTAATTTAATTTTAATTTATATACCGACTATTTACCGATGGATAATTAATTTATAATAACATATTATTTATAAAAGACGTTGGTAAATCCTTACTAATTACCAAGGGATTAGCGACAAAAATTAAATTGAGGTAAATTTAACCTCCTTTTTTTGTTGGTAATCCGCTGCTATTCCCCTTCTGATCTATACACACATACACACATATACACCAAACATCATTCAACTGTGAACACTGAAATAAATAGCATATTAAAAAAACAAAGATAAATTAGTCAACAATATTAATTTAGAACTAAAAAGAACATTCATAATCATATACAAAAAAAACCACAACATGCATAATCTTTCATCAATTCATACACCAAGCTAAATTATGCACAACAAAACTATTCTTTCACACAACCACTTGTGTTGCTGCTAGCCTTGCAAACCACTTGTGTTGCTGCTAACCTTGCATTTGGAACCTTGAAAAGATGAAGACTTTCGGTTTGCATAGCCATCACCTGCTAGATGCATACAACCCTCAATGTGCCCTAACATAGGTTTGACGCGCGCGCGCACACACACACACACACACACACACACACATATATATATATATATATATATTATGTATGTGTGTGTGTGTGTGTGGTGATGGTTAACTTCATTTTTACGAAGTAGGAATCCAATATGGATCACATAACAATATATTTACCTCAAAAGGATATTCTGGAGAAGTCCTTTGACTCAATAGCCAGCAACTCTACCACACATCACCAAGCACCACCATAGCTGCTGCTTCACCATTCACAAACACTTAACCAAACACAAATAAAATGGTGTCAGGAACAGAGAGTTCATGAAGCCTGCTCCAAATGAAAATAGATTGCAAATACCTTTACTCGGTGTCGAATGCATTGCTTAAACATTATGCAAGTTACCTTGAGTAAAATTTATAGTTTAAGTCAAATGAATGCTGTCCGAAATAGCGAAACTGCAAATCCAGCAGCAACTCCACCTTCATTTGATGAAGCAACCTTTGTCCTCATAAGATAACCACATTCAGCATTCATTATCACTCTCTCTTTGTTCCTGCATATATCAGGACACAACTAGTTAAAAAACATAGTAAAATATATAAATCTAGGTATCACTATGTACTTATAGACAACACATTTTCATCCACTCTACAATTTAGATGAAGTAGAAATATAATAATTGCCTTGAAGTATAGGTTTTCAAGTAGCAATGCTATAAAAAAAAGATCAGTGGGCTTTCTGCATTTAACATGCGAATAAATAAATTTTACTACATATTTGAGAACCTTAGATATGCACCGTATGTCAGTTGCCTTGACATTTACCTCCCTTGCAGAACCTGCAGGAACCATTGCATCTTTCAGCGCTTTCTCAAGAGTTATTAATTCTGGCTGTTCAGTCTGTATTGGCATGCATGCTTCGGTTAGAATATAACTGAGAGATAATTTAGTGTATCAAGAAAGAAAGACTGTTTCCCTATCATGAAAACACTGTTTTGCATTAGTTTACTTATTTTGAAAGCACTGCAGATATGGTGAAAGAACTAAGTCTCAAGATAACTCACAAAGGGTAAATGGTACACACAGATCCCCAAAAGAAGAACAAAACATTGTGCAGAAGAATGGATGTGGATTACCAAGATTAAAAAGATTCTTATTGTTGAATGATGAATTTAAAATAAATCTCATGACTGTTGAATACTAAACAAAACTCCAGTAAGCATAGAGCAATTTGAAAGGTTAGCTGGACATACCAACCGGAAGGGAGCTTTTTAAGTAACAAGCGGAGGAAAAAAAACCAGTTTCCAATTTAAAGGGAAACAATCAACTGTTCTAGAGCATAATAATGGTTTTATGGTACAAGGCTATCAGCGCATCACTGGTTAATCGACAAGAACAATACACAGAATCAGAAGTAGCGTATTTGTAATGGAGAAAATTTTCCATCGGCCACCAATTCATTAAATAATATAGAAAATATACATACCTTTTCACCTTTAGTAAGTGGAAGAACTTGAGCTGATCCATCAACGTGTTCTTGCTTAGCCCAAATTCACCATGATTCACAACCGCCTTCCACGTTTCCAATTAGTCATGATATTGTTCTACACGGAAAAAGGTTCCTGATTAAATTTTAAAAATTAATTAAATTCCTAATCAACTAATAATTAACTAATTATAAATGTAAATCACATCGATTTTTTGTTTCTGGAAAAGGTGGCCCATCCTTTCTTCACGCGTGAGCATTGTTACTATCCTACTACGTTCCTTTGAATTCCAGAACCTGTCAAGTGTAAACAAATGTTGATAACTCTAAAACAAATTAGGTTAACTTAAACACTAATCACTTTTATTAATAATTTAGCTGCGTTTGGAAAAGGTCAGCCCATATAAACCCATATTATTCATCTTCACCAGGCCTCGTTCTTAAACTCCTCAGCCACTGCCTTTTAATTCACGGTCACCAAGCCCGCCCCCATTGATCGGAGTGTCATCGGAGCATGCCATCTCGAGCGCAGCGACTCCTCCATCCTCCGTCAACAGCGCCATGACTACCAACGTCGCCGTTATTCCCCAGAACCCTTCGAAAGCCAGCGGCTTTCAAGCCACATTCCGACCAGATCGAGCCCCCATACATCATCGCAGCCGCCAAATCTTAAGAGCTCATCGAGCTGAACAAGACTGATGTGGAGTATTTCTTCAATTATGGATTGGATCGAATGATAATTAGTGGAAAAGTCTTGAGATTTTGGTGCGTTCATGATAATATGGTGGCGGCAGGTCTGGTTGACCACGCACAGAGAATAAGGGTTGTTGATCCATCAACATACCAAAACTCAAAACTCGTCTGCTCCCTTGATAAGCCGCTGTAGAAAAACGATTTTTTTCATTATGGTATAGGAAGGGAAAGACGAGGAGGAGATATTGGGTGAAACTGAAGGCGTGCTATTCAGGATTTGGGTAGAAGAGAGGTGACGATAAAGGTGGCCTATTCAGGAATTAGGGATCAATTTTTGATTTAGGGTTCAAAGGAAAATTAATATTAAAAAGGTGGAAGGCGGGCGTTGAATGAAAATGAAGGCGGGTGTTGAACCAAAATGAAGGCGGGCTTTGAAATTTGTGGCTCCTATTCTTTTCTAAGTTAAGCGGACGATTGATGCAGGTTGTGAAAAAATAGAAAGACTCATATTTATAATTTACTAATTATTATCCATTATTTGATTAATTATTAATATTTAAAAATAATAATTTTTAAATTAATCCTTCATTATCACTATTTGGTTATAATTAGTATTATTATTTATCAATTATATTTCTATAACTCCACAGTCTTTATGAAGAACTTTCTAAATTGAAGATTAACCAAGAAAAAACTTCTGGATTAAGTAACATATTATTTGCTTAATCAATTTGTCTAGAATGCATAACAATGAAATAAATAATATAAAAAATAAATCAACGAGTTATGAATTTGAGCACAACTCCACCCCAATTTGTCTATAATATTTCAAAATGAATCTAGCAGCCAAAAAAGTAAAAAATTATAACTAACCAAGTATTGCAGTACTACTCTACCCATGTAGACCATCCAAAATATTGTCGAATATTTTGAAATTCTTTATAATTTTGAATATTTTACAAACTTATATATCTATTTAAAAGAATATTTTCAAATCTTATGACAAATTAAAAATTTTATATTTAAAATTTATGAATAACATTAAATATATTTTAGAAAATTCCAAAATTTTACTTTTTTAATTAATACATATTTAATATGATTTCAAATATAATAATCAAATATTAGAGACTAAGTAATAAATATATTGTTAGTTATCAATTATTTAGTAATAATTTCTTATCAATAAAAATTAATTATTATAAATTATTTTTTAATTATTAAGTATTAATCAATGGTTATTTGATTATTAAATATATATATTTTATAGAATTTATCATGGCTTAATTGTATAAGCCTTCCCAAATTTTAATTAAGAAATAAGGATTTATAAAATAGTTAATATTATATAGTAATTAATAATTAACCAGCATTAATTTTCAAAAAAAAATTAATCAGCATTAACTATGGAATTTTATTTACTTCTAATAGTCATTATTTATTATAAATTACTAATGTATTATTAACATTAATTATTTAAAATTTAAATTTACTAATTAATTACTAAGTAATAACACAAATTTAACACATTTAATAAATAAAAAAGCTCATTTCAAATCTCTTGGAAAACTACAGGAAAATAGCTTCAAAATTATGTCGACGGTAATCCGACTCTATTAGCAACGGAATTTAGCGTCAAATATTATATGACGGTAAAGAGCTGCAATTTCCATTGATTTACCGACAGAATTAGTGTTCGACGATAATAATTTATAATAAGATGACATATAAAATCCAAAATATTTTCTCTTACAAAGCCCACAGAAATCCGCCGCTAATTAGCGACGGAATTTTCCACTGCTAAAAATCTGTCGCTAATCTCGTTTTTTCTTGTAGTGATACATGCATGCGTATATTCAGAATAATTGTATACATGCATACTAATATTCAGAATAGTTGCATACATGCATGCAAATATTCAGAATAGTTGAATACTTGCATGCATATACTCAGAACAGCTGCATATATGCATGCATATATTCATAACTGTTGCATACATGCATGCATATATTCAGAACATTCGCATACATGCATGCAGATATTCATAATAGTTTCATACTTGCATGCAGGTATTTAGAACTGTTGCATACATGTATACAAATATTCAGAACAGTCGTATACATGTATGCATATATTCAGAACAATTACATACATGTATGCATTGATTCAGAACAGTTGCAAACATGCATGTATATATATATATATATATATATATATATATATATATATATTCAGAACAGTTGCATACTTGCATGCAAATATTCAGAACAGTTGCATACTTGCATGCATATGTTCAGAATAGTTGCATACATGCATGCAAATATTCAAAACAGTTATATACATGGATGCATATATTCAGAACAGTTGCATACTTGCATGCAAATATTCAGAACAGTTGCATACTTGCATACATATATTCAGAACAGTTACATACTTGCATGCATATGTTCAGAATAGTTGCATACATGCATGCAAATATTCAAAACAGTTATATACATGGATGCATATATTCAGAATAGTTGCATACTTGTATGCATATATTCAGAACAGTTGTATACATGCATGCATATATTTAGAACAGTTGCATACATGTATGCAGATATTCAAAATAATTACATATATGTGTGCATATATTCAGAATAGTTGCATATTTGCATGCAAGTATTAACAGCAGTTGTATGCTTGTAAATATATATTAAGAATAATTGCATACTTATATATAGATAAAAAGAATAATTACATACTTATATGCAGATATTGAGAATAGTTGCATATTTGTATGCTGGTATTCATAATAGTTGCATTCTTATATGAAGATATTCAGAATAGTTTCATACTTGTATGCAGATATTCAGATTAGTTGCATACATGTATGCAACTATTTAGATAGTTGCATACTTATATTCAAACATTCAGAATATTTTCACACATATCTGCAGATATTGAAACCTTATTTAACAATTTTCTATCATTTACTATAGGGACCTCTAGTGGAAGAAGACGAGAACACAAACATCCAAGGAGAAAAACCATTAACTACTACAGAGAAGCCCTTAACTTCAGAGAAAATAAGTAAAAAAGGAAAAGCGGAGATGTTGTAATGATTGTTAAAAGGGAGGTAAACTACAGAAACAATCTAAAGTCGTTCATAGAATTGGTTGACAAGATAAAGAATGAAGATCTACTTATAGTCAACCATATAGAAAATCTGGAAAAATCGCTTCTCTTTAGATTTATTGACATGATATTTGATGGTGTCATATTTTATCAGAGACCATAAAAAATTCTACGACATTAGATCATATCATCAAAAGCTAAAAAGAATTTAAAATACTTTCAGTTTAGTGATTTGATTCTTACATTTACACAAGAAGACATCGCAACGTTATTGGTTGCTCCAATAGAAGGAGAGTTAATCAAAACAACTGGCCACATGAAAAAAAGATAATAACGATGAAGAATATACATCATTCATAACCAGACATTTTAAAGGCAATGCTTCAGTGAACAAAAAAAATATAGAGAGAGATTTTTTCAACAATTAGAAAAACAACAACAGAAGCATATTTCAATACAGCTAAACTTTTAATTCTGTACTTAGCAGCAACTTTCTTTGTATTCAACCCTAACTCCAGCTTATCATGGAACCTAATTCCATACTTTGTATGCGACCAGAAAATAATGAAAATATCTTGACCAAAGACCATACACAACCATCTTCTAAGTCAAGTGGAAAATATATTGAAACACTAGGCAAGAATAATGCTTGCATGACACTATTATTGGTACTAGTTTTAAACTAATAAATTTGTTTCTTATTTATTTATTGTTCATTCTAATCATTAATGTTGATTTTTTTTTGCAATGGCGAGTTTGTGAAAAACTCATGTTCTGAAAACATTAATGACAGAATATAGTGAAATATATCCGTTGGCTGGAAAATGGAACATAAAAATGATGAAGCCAACAATACTAATGAATATCAAATACAAATCTTTTAGTGTTACATAAAATGAGATATTTTTCATACATAACTGTAGATATTGTGAATAGTTGCATACTTTCTGAAAATATTCAGGAATGTTGCGTACTTGTATGCAAAATATTCAGAATAATTGCATACTTGAATGAAAATATTCTGTATAGTTGCATACATATATGCAAGAAATTCTAAATATTTTGCATACATATCTGCAATTATTGATAATAATTGAATACAAATCTGCAATATTTCCAAATACTTGCATAAATAACTGCAATTATTTGCAGTATTAATTGAACATGAGTTATTGCCTCAATTTTCAGGATTTAAAAGGATAGGAAATAAAAATTCCGAAACAAGCCGTCGATAAAGATAAAGAATATGAAGTTTTTTTCAAAAAAAGGAAGAAAATTTAAGCAAGTAATAGCAAAGATGGAATAGGAAAGTAGGCGACTTCAAGAAGAGAATTTAATGCTAAAAAAAGAGAGTATAAGAACTTGATGTAGACTCCTCATCAACAGATTCTGCACAAGAGCAGCTCTAAATAAAAGAAGCAAGTGTAGAGTCAAATAAGGATGATGATGAAAATGATAAAGATGGAGATGAAAACGACGATTAAAATGATGAGATAGAAGAAAACGATAAAAAGAAAGAATATGATGAAAAGAATGATGACAATAGGAAGAGGAAGACAGTGATAAAAATAACGAAGAGAATGTTGAGAATGGCAAAATGGAAGAGGCTGATGGAAAAGACAAACAACAGGAAGAAATAGACCAAGAAATGAAAGATGACAACAAAGAAATCAAGCAAGAGAACGATGACGAGAAGGATAAAGGTGATGACGAGAAGGATAAAGGTGATGATGAGCAGGGTAAAGGTGACAACGAAGGTGAGCAGAATAGGGGAGACGATAAGGAAGATATGGAAAAAAGGAACAAGAGAAAAAAGATGATGACAAGTGGGTTGAAGACAAGGAAGACGGTAAGGGAGATGTTGACAAGACTAATGACATGCAAATAAAAGAGGAGGCAAAGGATGACGATGATAAAGTTGATGAGGCTCATAATAAAAATGAAAATGATGATAATAAGGATGATGATGATAATGCTGTAAAGAAAAAGAGAAGAAGGAGAAGGAACAGGAAAAGGAAAAAGAGGAAGATGATGGAATTGATAAGAAAAGTGAACGGCAAAGTTTAGAAAGAAAAAAGGAAAAAAATTACTTTTTGATAGTAATAATCTACACAATATCTAGTTTTCAACAATACATTATAACAACATACTCTGCAACTTATCACAAAAATTGCTGATATACCAGCTATTATTCTCAACTGCGAACAAAGGGAAAATGGAACAAACTGAACTAGTGAACTTGGAAGACTCTGAGCTAGAATCAAGACCAGCAGAATTAAGTAAAGATACAAAACTGAATGTCAGAAGGTATAAAAATGTTTGGTTTCTAGAAGACCATTAAGTCATGTAGCTTGAAGAGTTTTTCTACACATTCTGACCTCAGGTAAAATTAGTGCAACATTACAACAAATTTTGTAAAATATCTACTAATAGTTGCATACATGTATGCATATGTTCAAAATAGTTGCATACTTATATGAAAATATTAAAAACAATTGAATACTTATTTCCAGATATTCAGAATAGCTGCATAATTGAATGCAAGTATTCAGAATGGTTGCATACATGTATACATATATTAAGAATAGTTGCATACTTGTATGTATATATTAAGAGTATTTGCATAATTGTATGAATAAATTCAGAACAGTTGCATAGATCAATACTACTAAAAATCTAGATATTCTCTAATTATCTTCCACAATAGTAAAAGTGCATACCTTAATGCAGATGATGACATCATAATCGGTGGAACTACACTGGGTGATTTATTGGTTGGAAAATTCTGGACGGACAGGTATCACCACATTTAAATATTAATATAGCAACAGTAATTTTATTTATTTTCTGGAATATCAGCATATATTCATCAATCTGTAACAATTACAATCTACAATTTTTTTATAGATTATAGACTGGTATGCACATGAGCTGCATAAAAATCATCCAGAAATCTTGTACATCAAAATCTGTGCTGCTGTAAGTTTTTATTTATTTTACAACAGAATTTCTTTTTAACATAATAAATTTTGCTCAATAAAATGAACAAATATAGACACTTCTAGTGAAACAACCAATGAAATCAGCAAACACATTGACAGATGAACAAGTGGGAGAATGCTATGAGTATTGCACAAAAATCTTCTTTTCTATCCACCAAAAATCTCATTTTACGTTACTAGAATTTTCAGAAGAAGATAGAAGGTGGATACGTTATGACTCAGTGAAACCACAACGCGAAGGTGACACCAAAAAGCAGCAAGAAAAATGGTATGTAAATTGAAATAAAATTGATATGTAAATTGGTATCTAAACTGTTGACACCCTTTTTTTTTCTTGTAAGAAATCACGTCACAGCAGTGTTGCAAAGATTAGAAAAGAGCAATCATCAACCATCCAAACGTAATGAATTTGTTGATTTCCCACAACAACGCTCAGATCTTAAGTACATAACAACAAATAATGAAGAGAAAAATTCACATCAAAAATAATTATTCAAACAACTTGATATTGTTTTCCAATTATTGTAGAGTTGATTGTGGAATATTTGTCTTAAACATAATGAAAAAACGAAGTGAAAACATTGAAATTGACAAAAATGATCAAACATTAACTGCTGAGGCTACTTATCTACAAAGAGCTGTGATAATACAACAAATACTCAACTGCAAACTGTACAATTGGAATGTAGACGAAGATCTGACTCAACGGTACCTGCAATCAAATACAAGCATCACTGGTTGAATTTGGGAAAAGGTAGTGTTTAAAATTGTCTTGTAAATATTTTGACTAATGTAGTTGGAATTACTTGGACTACTTATCTAGTTTGTAAACAGAATTAATGTGCCATTTTATGTCGAGAATTAAGCTACTTCGATTTTACAGTTTAATTATTGAATTAATTGCTGAAATATGTGCAGTAATATAGTTTAATTGTAGAATTACCTGCTAAAATTTCATTTAACTGCAGATGGACTTAATGCTCTTCAATGATAAAAGTTGCAAACATCACTACAACAAAGAAATATTGTAACAACCCGAAAATCTGGGCCAGTTTAAAATTTTTATTTTGGCAATTTTAGCGAATTTTGAACATTTAAAATGAATTATTTTAAATAATATCGACGAGAAATTTATTTTGAATAGAATTCGAATGTATATACTATATACGTCATCGTTAGAATATAAATAATTATATATAATTATAAATAGAATTGAAAATGGCGCGGTAGTTTGATAATTCGATTTCAAACTTCAATTGAACATACCGGGTGCAAAACAATCCGGATTTTAGTGAAACCAAAAATATAGAAACTATTTGAGAATATCTTTCCAACGAATCCGAAAAATCGAAATTTCATAGCGGGAATCAAAAGATATGTCCAGTTGAAAATTCTGAATAGTCGTTATGAAATTCAGGCCCTGAAAAATAGCCATTTTGCAAACGACCTCGGATTTCGACGAAACCACTTTTGTTGGGTCCGTGATGTCAAATTATTGCTAGGTTTCAAATTTCATAATTTTTCGATTCAATATGTGAGCGTGGCAAAGGAAAACGCGTTTGACCAGTTTTAGTTGATTTTAATCGACTGGAAAATGGCCATTTTTCCAACGGTCTCAGAATTCGACGAAATTAGTTTTGTTAGGACCGTATCGTCAATACGAAGCTAGAAAATATTTTTCTGGGATTTATAGAGTTAGTATGTGACCCCGGTAAATTGAAATGCGCGTTCAAATTCAATATATAGAGTTATATGTTGATTTTGACGAAAACTGATCGAATCAGCTTGCGATACATATCCCATTATGTTTGGAATGGGGGTAATTAGCTATGGACGACAGGCGGTGGGCCTCGTTTAGAGGTCGTATGAAAAAGTCAACTTTTTGTAAAAAAAATAAATTAATTAATTAAAAAAAATAAAACTCTCTCTCTCCTCTCCTTTATTTCCTCAGGTCCCCCCTCGTTCGAATTCATTTCAGAAATAAAAGAAAAAAAAAGAACGCAGAGAGGAGCGACGGGATCGAGCGCCCCCCCTTAGGCCGACCGTCGCTGCGTCCAGGGAGCCGCCGCCCCCTCCCTCCGATCTTCACCTCCTCCTCCTTCTTCCCTTCTCCTCCCTCGTGTTCACCTCCTCCCCTAGCCCTCTTCGATCCACGCACGAACCCCCTTCAACCCTCCGACGCCGGAGCTACCACCACCGCCGAGCTCTGAAACCCTCCCCACCGCAATGATAAGGTAAATTTATTTAATTAAATCAGTTTCTAGATTAATTTCATTTTTATTTTATATGATAGGAGGATAAAAATATGATCTTTTATATTGTAGAAGGATAAAAACATGATTTTTACATTATAGAAGTGTTAAAAATTTGATCTTTATATGTGTAGAATTATAAAAATATGACCTTTATATAGTAGAAGATATAAAAATACTATTTTTATATAAGTAGTGTATTGAAAATAAAATTTCTATATAATATAGATAATAAAAATATAATCTTTTATATTGTATAAATATAAAAATATGATTTTTATATTTTATAGATAGTAAAAATATCATCTTTATATATGTAGCAAAATAAAATGTGATTTTTATAGTGATGTAAGGAAAAGGCGAAATCTTTATAATTGAAAAGGTGAAATCTTTATAATTGAAAAGACGAAATAATTATAATTGAAAAGGCGAAATCTTTATAATTGAAAAGGCGAAATCTTTATATTTGAAAAGGCAAAATCTTCATATTTGAAAAGGCGAAGTCTTTATATAGAGAATAGCATGATAAAAATAGAATTTTTATCTATATGGTAGCGATGTAAAAATAGAATTTTTATCTATATGGTAGCGATGTAAAAATAGAATTTTTATCTATATGGTAGCGATGTAAAAATAGAATTTTAATCTATATAGTAGCGATATAAAAATAGAATTTTTATCCATATGGGGCAGTTATAAAAATATGATTTTTATATACATAGCAACAATATAAAAATGTGATTTTTATATATGTAGTGAAAGCGGGCAACGAAAGTGACAAAAGGCGAGAACGACGAAGATTTCTACATAAGAAGAGTCGTGGTATTGGATTAGCTTTGGTGAGAACTTCTCACTCTAAATTTCTTTTCTAGTTATATATATTTATACTAGGATGCAGACGGTGCTTAGCAGCACCCGACACCCGTCATCCACAGACCATGGATGACTTGTTTGTTTAATTGATGTGTTGTGAAATTTGTTTGTGATGTTGATGTGAAATCGATAATAAATTGTAGATGGTTGAAATAAATTAATTATCGTTGAAAATATGGTTTTTAACATGAATATGAATATAGTGAATGTTAGTAAATAAATATTTATAAACAAATCGGCCGATTTGTTTATACACACTGATTTGACTGATATTGATTAGGATGATAAATTTTACACATCGCCCAACTGCACAAATAAAAATCTGTGTTTGTTGATTTGAAACCCCACACGGGTGTTGGGATGATATTTGAGTACACTAACCCCAATTATTTAATTGTATGTCGATCGATTGGTCGACAGGCTGTGTAAGCGTTGATTATTTATATTTGATGCTTATGCAGTTGCGTGGTGCACTTTGGATGATGGTTGATTGTTTATCCTTGCTATTATATACATGTGTTGTATGGAATCCATATAATTAACACTATATGGTGATTGATTGAGCCTCATTCCAATGGGGAAAATAAGGAATATTATAAAAGAAAATTCATGTGTTGAATATAAAAATAGTCATGTGTTGACGATGTTCATGTGTTGAAACTATTTATGTGTTGAGTAAAATATTTTAACAATAAAATTTACATCTTTATCATATTTAAAATTAGAACTACTTTACGGTTGAAGTCTAATTAAAAATCAAACGATAGATACCATAGTTTTATAAAATATTTTACATAACAAAAATAGTCGTGTGTTGACAGTACTCATGTGTTGAGATTAGTCGTGTGTTGAAAGAAATATAGATTCATGTGTTGAATGGGATAAATATTCAATTGTTGAATAGAATAACGAATTTATTGAAATATATAAAGCCGTGTTGATTAGAGTTGCGCTATTTTGACGTGAACGATATTTATATCGATTATATTCGTTTTTATAATGAATATAGAAAAGGTAGTGATTTCAAAATATAACGTTTTGAAAATATTATCATTTATATAGTAATGATAAGAAATATTCAATTTTGATTAGAAATTGAATGTAGCGTTGAAATGGTTTTGAAAACGAATTTAAAACGATTTATAAAATACGTTTTAAAAGGAAATCGACGAAATATAATATATATATATATATGATATATATAATGGCCTGAATAGAACGCGCCGCGCCGCGGCAGTTCGTGAATTTCGACCATTGACTTCGAATTGACATTGCGGGAGATCCGACCGTCGGATTCTCCTAAAACCGGAACCGTTGGGTTCGTATCGAAAGGAGCTTTCCAATGAATATTAGAAATTTGAAATCTAACGGTTGGATTTGGAATTATGTCCAAATCAAATTTGGAAAAGGTCGTTGTAAGTGTAGTTCGATGGCCGTTGATGGAAATCGACTGTACGGGTCTTGATAAAATTATTAAAAATATCTATAATTTGTGTAAAATCATAAGAAATGATTTGGGAAAAATTGGGCTGAAAAATTCCATATTTGAAAAGATAAAAATATATTTTTGTCGAAATGAACTAGTTTTGAACTAGAATTAAAATCAATTTATTTTTGAAATAAATAAATTGAATTTGAAAGTGATTTTAAAAATAATCAATATTCCCAATACGTGGATTGGACTGGAGTTGAATCGAAATTATCTTCAGAATATTTCGATGTTGGATTTCGTGACTATACAGATATTGTTATGGGAATTTGAAAGATATATTTTATATCGTTATTTCCAATACGATATTTGTTGGTTTCAGAATTTGATATTGAATATAAGCCGGTATATTTTCTATTCAGAGCCTTGTATTTAATATCAAATGTGATTTGGGTTTATCGTGAATCGTGTTTTAGATGACATTGGTTCTTTAACCCAGTTAAAGGCAAGATGTTGATTTTTGAAAAGATTAAAACTAAGTAGAGTTTTAATGAATCTTTAATTAGATTGAAATGTGAATTGATAGTTTAAATTATCAAATCTGAAAGGTGATCGAGAGTGGAGTACCACCAGTTTTGCTCCAGAGCGATAGTTAAATCTTTAATTAGATTTGAACGTGAAATGGTAATTAACTTTACCGATAACACCGTGGCGTTAGATATGGAGTATTACCAGTTTTGCCCCATGGGATATATAGGTTGGGATTGGGAAATAAAATAAATAATTACTTCGGTGTGGTTCGCTAATCCCGACTAGTTTGAAATGATATCCAAAGGTAGATTAAAGAATAAATTTAGAAGAATTTATCCTGAATAAAATTAATGGGAACCTTTCCCGAAGAATGTGATTTTGTGAATAAAAGAATATTCTGAGTTGGAATGAGGCGTTTGTTGTGTTTGTGTAACACGTGTATATTATATACGCGGGTTATTCAGAAAGGCCGGGTTTATCCCATTCTGAATAACCGATTCGACGAGATGTCGAAGATGAAGATGGTGGTTGAAGACCGGAAGTCTTCACATCGTTTGGGTGATTACTGATGATCTTGATTGGGCTGTACACCCAGGATGAGGGAAACAGTTGGTGATCGCCCAGACGTACTTGGAGATGGATGGATATGCGAGGAAAGTGCCTCCGGTTTCGTTCAGACCCAGAACGAACTTGTAAATGGATTGTGTGTCTGACATTGGATTTTATTCTGTGTTGATTGATCTCTATTAAATATACATCTGTTTGGCGGCGGAGAATTTATTCTTTTGCTTAACGCCCTTCTCTGAGACGTACGAGCTCAGAGGTTGTATATCGATGGACATCAGTCGCATGGAGTGAATTGCCAGTGTGGCACGCGTAAGTGGCAATTGATCAAGGCTTCTGTTGAAAAGCAAAGTATTGTGGTTGATGATCAAAGCACGGCCTGTGTGGCGTAGCTATGTGTATAGCGTGAATTCGCGAGCCTCACACCTCGGTATGAGTCAAAAACGGGATAGTGACTGCAGGGAGAGCACGACGTTTCTTTCTAGCTAGGGTGGTGTCAGTGACCTACCAGCCCTGACATTTATATACTTTTCACCTGTGTGGTTGTTGGATACGAGGCGCCTCGGATATAGGTCTGTAAGGACCGGGAAACGTGTGTTCAGGAATTGCCAATCCTCAAAAGTAAGAGAGGACCGACCCTGAAGATCTAAGGATCATAGTGGGGTCCTGGGACATTTGCTAGAGTGTCTCGAACGCGGAGAGGAGCTTGCCCCTTGCCTCGGCTCATGACGGAATCCAATTTCCAATACGTGTGTTTCGGTTTTATTTGTAGAGCCTAGTATGGCGACATAGTAGATGGTAGCTATGCCGCCTATGATTGATACTTATGATTGAAACTGTTTTGACACTATACACCTATAATAGTATCAAATAATGTGTTTTAAACGTATCAAGCATGCTTTGGCTGTTATAAGGTAAAAACCCTATCCTCCGGCTTGCGTTGCATTGTGTGATGGGACATGGGTCTTATAACAGCTTCATTTTTCTTTATTTAGCATTGCGCTGTTTGTTTTATGCACTGGTATTCTCGGGAGGAAACCCGTTCCGTGTTATACGGCGTGGTCCCTTGATTTACCTAACTTTAAAAATAAAGATTAATAACTGCTTTAGTTCTCACACCAGTCACATGACTGACCTGGAGTTTATTGTTTTAACCTAAACTCTGGGTGCCCCTATTTTCCACACGGGCAGCTAGTAGTTTTGGTTTTGCAGATTTATATTCACAGGGTCCTGATTTACAGCTGGAACGATGCTCGGAAAGCTTTGTATCCGTGTATTTCTTTCAGTTGTGTTTTGTATATTTTTCCGCTGCTATGTAATTTATTGTAGTCTCTGATATTTGTTGAATGTAATTGATTCATTTATACTCTGTATATTCTTGTATCTGATGGAATTGTTGTAATAACAATGAAATGTTCTTCCGTTTGCGTTCTATTTTGTCTTGTCCTCAATTCTATCCGTGCTTTCCTTCACGGGGAAGTTTGGGTCGTCTCATTTTGGTATCGGAGCTTTGGTTTACAGAGCTCGAGAACAAGACACGTTAGAACCATACGAAAGAATTCATCAGATATTGGATTAGTAATATCCAATTAGAATGACTCGTTAGAGATAGGATCAGTAGTATCCTAGAACGAGTGTGAAGAGTATATTTTTCAAACGAAAACAATTTTGTTTTGAAAATTTAAATCACTTTATACGTATTTGAATATTTATTTATTTTGAATTTGGACAATCGAGTATATAAAGATTTCACGTATACGCGTCATGAACGTATATTCGAAGTTTTAATATATTGGATAGATATAGAATTAGACTCTAGTCGCCCGGAGATGATGTTGATAATGACCATGGCATCATCAATATTTATGTTCGTGTTTCGAAGATGTGGTTTCTATATAATTCCATCAGACTGGTGTGAGAACCAAAACTAAGATAGCTAGGATACATTGTTGTGAATTGGCATCAAAAACATGATTTTTTGTATATGTATCAAAATTATGAATTTGAAACTCTAATTCACTAATTGATTGATGTTTTTGTTGTTTGTTTATTTATTTGATAATTTTGAACCATTTAGCCTAATTGAATCAAATATTATATTGTATTGAAAATTGGTCGCATTTGCTTGCATATACATGTACTTACATTGAATAGGTCATAGCAAGGAGGCTAGAGCAAAGAATAAAATTTGTTTGCCCGACAAATAGGTACATGTTTACCATAATTTACTGTTTTGTTTGGGTGATGATGATTTTATGAGCCTATTGGCTAGCCGCTTGGCTTTTTCTTTTTCTTTTTGAGATCAGAAGGCCTGTATGGCAATTTCGGGATTTTCCCGGTGCTCCCGGCGCAGGGGAGGTTATGGCGAAATTTTTCGAAAATTTAGGGTGTTAGCCAAATTTTTGAAAATTTTGGAAAGTTCTTAGAAACTGAAAAGTTGAAGAACTTAAGCCGTAGCCAAAATAAGGGAAGTTGAGTTGATTTGTTAAACAACTTTCGGCTTCGTTCCTTTCCGGCTTCCATTGTTATGTTCCTTTTTGGCCTTTGATTTAGAGAAGATTAAAATATCATCAATAAAAACCAGAACAAATTTATTCAATTAAATCACACATTGAACTGATAAGAAAATAGTTAGAAATATATACTTGTGCATTATATATGTTTGAACAGGAAATTGGATAGCTGTTGAGTAAAGACTTTATTTGTGTGCCTGACAAATAGGTAAACCTTAATGAGTTGGATGCGAAATATTATTATATCAACTCCTGTGAATGCCATTGGATGCGGAGTGCTGGTTATTCTGTGTGAAATAATAAACATCGCCATAGGATAGCAACAATTAATTTTGAACTACATTACATGGCATACTTCTGGAAGATAGGCATACTTCATCATATACCACATAAGCATTTGGAGCTTGTGTGACGAGGTGGAAGATTTACCATACGAGCGAGAGGCTTGTATGGCGATGATTATATTTTACAGGTTGAACTGATGACTGATATGGACAATATAATACTGTAACGATAAAATTGCCAAATTAATAAAAAACCCACACGGGTCTAGAGTTGACAATAATCACGTCTCTCTAGTTATTAGATACGGCACATGGACTATTTATTTCCCACACGGGACGAGGTGACGAGGATTTATCCTCTAGAGCATTTAAAATACACACTCCCTCAGGCTTTGACAGGGTGACGAGAATTTATTCTCTGGAGTTATTATCAATACACGCTCCCCTGTAAATACCAGAATATATCACTATAAATATGTGTATGCTTATTAGGATTTATTGGGTACCTAATACGGCCCAATAAATTTCCAAACCTCTCCCCGTACAAAGGAGGTTGCGGCGAAATTTTTCAAAAATTCCGGGTGTTAGCCAAAATTTTGAAGAATTTGAAAATTCTCAGAAACTGAAAAGTTGGAGAATGGAAGCCAGATCGAACGTAGAGTTGATTAATCAAACCACTTTCGACTTCGTTCCTTTTCGGGGATGAAAAGTTTTAAGTGGGGGAGATTGTAACAACACGAAAATCTGGGCCAGTTTAAAAAATTTATTTTGGCAATTTTAGCGAATTTTGAACATTTAAAATGAATTATTTTAAATAATATCGACGAGAAATTTATTTTGAATAGAATTCGAACGTATATATTATATACGTCGTCGTTAGAATATAAATAATTATATATAATTATAAATAGAATTGAAAATGGCGCGGTAGTTCGATAATTCGATTTCAAACTTCAATTGAACATACCGGGTGCAAAACAATCCGGATTTTAGTGAAACCAAAAATAATAGAAACTATTTGAGAATATCTTTCCAACGAATCCGAAAAATCGAAATTTCACAGCGGGAATCAAAAGATATGTCCAGTTGAAAATTCTGAATAGTCGTTATGAAATTCAGGCCCTGAAAAATAGCCATTTTGCAAACGACCTCGGATTTCGACGAAACCACTTTTGTTGGGTCCGTGATGTCAAATTATTGCTAGGTTTCAAATTTCATAATTTTTCGATTCAATATGTGAGCGTGGCAAAGGAAAACGCGTTTGACCAGTTTCAGTTGATTTTAATCGACTGGAAAATGGCCATTTTTCCAACGGTCTCAGAATTCGACGAAATTAGTTTTGTTAGGACCGTGTCGCCAATACGAAGCTAGAAAATATTTTTCTGGGATTTATAGAGTTAGTATGTGACCCCGGTAAATTGAAATGCGCGTTCAAATTCAATATATAGAGTTATATGTTGATTTTGACGAAAACTGATCGAAATGATCGAATTAGCTTGCGTTACATATCCCATTGTGTTCGGAATGGGGGTAATTAGCTATGGATGACATGCGGTAGGCCTCGTTTAGAGGTCGTATGAAAAAGTCAACTTTTTGTAAAATAAATAAATTAAAAAAAATAAAACTCTCTCTCCTCTCCTTTATTTCCTCAGCCCCCCCCCCCCCCCCGTTCAAATTCATTTCAGAAATAAAAGGAAAAAAAAAGAACGCAGAGAGGAGCGACGGGATCGAGCGCCGCCCCCCTTAGGCCGACCGCCGCCGCGTCCAGGGAACCGCCGCCCCCTCCCTCCGATCTTCACCTCCTCCTCCTTCTTCCCTTCTCCTCCCTCACGTTCACCTCCTCCCCTAGCCCTCTTCGATCCACGCACGAACCCCCTTCAACCCTCCGACGCCGGAGCTACCACCACCGCCGAGCTCTGAAACCCTCCCCACCGCAATGATAAGGTAAATTTATTTAATTAAATCAGTTTCTAGATTAATTTCAGTTTTATTTTATATGATAGGAGGATAAAAATATGATCTTTTATATTGTAGAAGTATAAAAACATGATTTTTACATTATAGAAGTGTTAAAAATTTGATCTTTATATGTGTAGAATTATAAAAATATGACCTTTATAAAAATACTATTTTTATATAAATAGTGTATTGAAAATAAAATTTCTATATAATATAGATAATAAAAATATGATCTTTTATATTGTATAAATATAAAAATATGATTTTTATATTTTATAGATAGTAAAAATATCATGTTTATATATGTAGCAAAATAAAAATGTGATTTTTATAGTGATGTAAGGAAAAGGCAAAATCTTTATAATTGAAAAGGCGAAATCTTTATAATTGAAAAGGCGAAATCTTTATAATTGAAAAGGCGAAATCTTTATATTTGAAAAGGCGAAATCTTCATATTTGAAAAGGCGAAGTCTTTATATAGAGAATAGCATGATAAAAATAGAATTTTTATCTATATGGTAGCGATGTAAAAATAGAATTTTTATCTATATGGTAGCTATGTAAAAATAGAATTTTAATCTATATAGTAGCGATATAAAAATAGAATTTTTATCCATATGGGGCAATTATAAAAATATGATTTTTATATACATAGCAACAATATAAAAATATGATTTTTATATATGTAGTGAAAGAGGGCAACGAAAGTGACAAAAGGCGAGAACAACGAAGATTTCTACATAAGAAGAGTCGTGGTATTGAATTAGCTTTGGTGAGAACTTCTCACTCTAAATTTCTTTTCTAGTTATATATATATATTTATACTAGGATGCAGACGGTGCTTAGCAGCACCCGACACCCGTCATCCACAGACCGTGGATGACTTGTTTGTTTAATTGATGTGTTGTGAAATTTGTTTGTGATGTTGATGTGAAATCAATAATAAATTGTAGATGGTTGAAATAAATTAATTATCGTTGAAAATATGGTTTTTAACGTGAATATGAATATAGTGAATGTTAGTAAATAAATATTTATAAACAAATCGGCCGATTTGTTTGTACACACTGATTTGACTGATATTGATTGGGATGATAAATTTTACACATCGCCCAACTACACAAATAAAAATCTGTGTTTGTTGATTTGAAACCCCACACGGGTGTTGGGAAGATATTTGAGTAAACTAACCCCAATTATTTAATTGTATGTCGATCTATTGGTCGACAGGCTGTGTAAGCGTTGATTATTTATATTTGATGCTTATGCAGTTGCGTGGTGCACTTTGGATGATGGTTGATTGTTTATCGTTGCTATTATATACATGTGTTGTATGGAATCCATATAATTAACACTATATGGTGATTGATTGGGCCTCATTCCAATGGGGAAAATAAGGAATATTATAAAAGAAAATTCATGTGTTGAATATAAAAATAGTCATGTGTTGACGATGTTCATGTGTTGAAACTATTTATGTGTTGAGTAAAATATTTTAACAATAAAATTTACATCTTTATCATATTTAAAATTAGAACTACTTTACGGTTGAAGTCTAATTAAAAATCAAACGATAGATACCATAGTTTTATAAAATATTTTACATAACAAAAATAGTCGTGTGTTGACAGTACTTATGTGTTGAGATTAGTCGTGTGTTGAAAGAAATATAGATTCATGTGTTGAATGGGATAAATATTCATTTGTTGAATAGAATAACGAATTTATTGAAATATATAAAGCCGTGTTGATTAGAGTTGCGCTATTTTGACGGGAACGATATTTATATCGATTATATTCGTTTTTATAATGAATATAGAAAAGGTAGTGATTTCAAAATATAACGTTTTGAAAATATTATCATTTATATAGTAGTGATAAGAAATATTCAATTTTGATTAGAAATTGAATGTAGCGTTGAAATGGTTTTGAAAACGAATTTAAAACGATTTATAAAATACGTTTTAAAAGGAAATCGACGAAATATAATATATATATATTATATATATAATGGCCTGAATAGAACGCGCCGCGCCGCGGCAGTTCGTGAATTTCGACCATTGACTTCGAATTGACGTTGCGGGAGATCCGACCGTGGATTCTCCTAAAACCGGAACCGTTGGGTTCATATCGAAATGAGCTTTCCAATGAATATTAGAAATTTGAAATCAAATGGGTGGATTTGGAATTATGTCCAAATCAAATTTGGAAAAGGTCGCTGTAAGTGCAGTTCGATGGCCGTTGATGGAAATCGACTGTACGGGCCTTGATAAAATTATTAAAAATATCTATAATTTGTGTAAAATCATAAGAAATGATTTGGAAAAAATTGGGCTGAAAAATTCCATATTTGAAAAGATAAAAATATATTTTTGTCGAAATGAACTAGTTTTGAACTAGAATTAAAATCAATTTATTTTTGAAATAAATAAATTGAATTTGAAAGTGATTTTAAAAATAATCAATATTCCCAATACGTGGATTGGACTGGAGTTGAATCGAAATTATCTTCGGAATATTTCGATGTTGGATTTCGTGACTATACATATATTGTTATGGGAATTTGAAAGATATATTTTATATCGTTATTTCCAATACGATATTTGTTGGTTTCAGAATTTGATATTGAATATAAGCCGGTATATTTTCTATTCAGAGCCTTGTATTTAATATCAAATGTGATTTGGGTTTATCGTGAATCGTGTTTTAGATGACATTGGTTCTTTAACCCAGTTAAAGGCAAGATGTTGATTTTTGAAAAGATTAAAACTAAGTAGAGTTTAATGAATCTTTAATTAGATTGAAATGTGGATTGATAATTTAAATTATCAAATCTGAAAGGTGATCGAGAGTGGAGTACCACCAGTTTTGCTCCAAAGCGATAGTTAAATATTTAATTAGATTTGAACGTGAAATGGTAATTAACTTTACCGATAACACCGTGGCGTTAGATATGGAGTATTACCAGTTTTGCCCCATGGGATATATAGGTTGGGATTGGGAAATAAAATAAATAATTACTTCGGTGTGGTTCGCTAATCCCGACTAGTTTGAAATGATATCCAAAGGTAGATTAAAGAATAAATTTAGAAGAATTTATCTTGGATAAAATTAATGGGAACCTTTCCCGAAGAATGTGATTTTGTGAATAAAAGAATATTCTGAGTTGGAATGAGGCGTTTGTTGTGTTTGTGTAACACGTGTATATTATATACGCGGGTTATTCAGAAAGGCCGGGTTTATCCCATTCTGAATAACCGATTCGACGAGATGTCGAAGATGAAGATGGTGGTTGAAGACCGGAAGTCTTCACATCGTTTGGGTGATTACTGATGATCTTGATTGGGCTGTACACCCAGGATGAGGGAAACAGTTGGTGATCGCCCAGACGTACTTGGAGATGGATGGATATGCGAGGAAAGTGCCTCCGGTTTCGTTCAGACCCAGAACGAACTTGTAAATGGATTGTGTGTCTGACATTGGATTTTATTCTGTGTTGATTGATCTCTATTAAATATACATCTGTTTGGCGGCGGAGAATTTATTCTCTTGCTTAACGCCCTTCTCTGAGACGTACGAGCTCAGAGGTTGTATATCGATGGACATCAGTCGCATGGAGTGAATTTCCAGTGTGGCATGCGTAAGTGGCAATTGATCAAGGCTTCTGTTGAAAAGCAAAGTCTTGTGGTTGATGATCAAAGCACGGCCTGTGTGGCGTAGCTTTGCGTATAGCGTGAATTCGCGAGCCTCACACCTCGGTATGAGTCAAAAACGGGATAGTGACTGCAGGGAGAGCACGACGTTTCTTTCTAGCTAGGGTGGTGTCAGTGACCTACTAGCCCTGACATTTATATACTTTTCACCTGTGTGGTTGTTGGATACGAGGCGCCTCGGATATAGGTCTGTAAGGACCGGGAAACGTGTGTTCAGGAATTGCCAATCCTCAAAAGTAAGAGAGGACCGGCCCTGAAGATCCAAGGATCATAGTGGGGTCCTGGGACATTTGCTAGAGTGTCTCGAACGCGGAGAGGAGCTTGCCCCTTGCCTCGGCTCATGACGGAATCCAATTTCCAATACGTGTGTTTCGGTTTTATTTGTAGAGCCTAGTATGGCGACATAGTAGATGGTAGCTATGCCGCCTATGATTGATACTTATGATTGAAACTGTTTTGACACTATACACCTATAATAGTATCAAATAATGTGTTTTAAACGTATCAAGCATGCTTTGGCTGTTATAAGGTAAAAACCCTATCCTCCGGCTTGCGTTGCATTGTGTGATGGGACCTGGGTCTTATAACAGCTTCATTTTTCTTTATTTAGCATTGCGTTGTTTGTTTTATGCACTGGTATTCTCGGGAGGAAACCCGTTCCGTGTTATACGTCGTGGTCCCTTGATTTACCTAACTTTAAAAATAAAGATTAATAACTGCTTTAGTTCTCACACCAGTCACATGACTGACCTGGAGTTTATTGTTTTAACCTAAACTCTGGGTGCCCCTATTTTCCACACGGGCAGCTAGTAGTTTTGGTTTTGCAGATTTATATTCACAGGGTCCTGATTTACAGCTGGAACGATGCTCGGAAAGCTCTGTATCCGTGTATTTCTTTCAGTTGTGTTTTGTATATTTTTCCGCTGCTATGTAATTTATTGTAGTCTCTGATATTTGTTGAATGTAATTGATTCATTTATACTCTGTATATTCTTGTATCTGATGGAATTGTTGTAATAACAATGAAATGTTCTTCCGTTTGCGTTCTATTTTGTCCTGTCCTCAATTCTATCCGTGCTTTCCTTCACGGGGAAGTTCGGGTCGTCTCAAATATAATTGCCGAATTTCCGCAAAAAATCATTTAATTGTAGATCGACTTATTTCTCTTTTGCTATGATAGTTGATGACATAACAGCAATAAAACAATATTATTGCCGAATTATAAGAAAAAATTTCATTTTATTGCAGATGAACTTACTGCTCTTTATTAATAAAAGTTTCAAACATTACAGCAACAAAGCATCATAATTACTAAATTATCTATAGAAGAAACATTTAATTGCAGACATCACAAAAAAACCATAATAATTGCAAACATCACAGAAACAAACCAGATAATTGCAGACAAAACATCAATAACAGCACACATACCAAAAACAATAGATCATAATAAAATTGCAGTAAAAAGGCAATCCCTTACAAAAAGTAAACACTATGGCAAATTTCATAAAAAACATTAAAACAAAAAGAAACACAAAGTTAATTGCCTTTCGAAGAACGAGTCCTTTTGTTATGACTCAACTTCTTGCACAAACCCCATCTAATAGTCTACGTAAATTCACCAACAGATTTTAACCTTTTCGAAGACGATGGACAACCAGGCATTCTTCTACCTTTTAGAGGAGCTATAATTGCAACTTCAACAGAAACATCCTTGCCCATAAAGTTTATGATAGGATTGATTGGACGAGAATAAGCTGATCGAAAATAACAAACTTTGAAAAAATCTTCAATTTAGTCATACACATTCAACTTGTCACAACACAAAATACATCTAACAGCATGAGCGCAAGGAAAACCATTAATTTTCCACATGTTACAAGAAGAAACTCGACTATATAAATCAACAAATTGATGGATAGGAGGACGAACTTCAAACATATATTCACTTGATTTGATAACAAACCATGAAGCTCCTTCCAAACGAAGTTTTCTTAACTGATTTTCATTCACATGACATAAAGTGCTATTCCAAGTAGAAGCAACTTCACGACGATTGGACATAAGCTTCATCAACTTCTATCTAATTTTATCCAAACGAGCAATAATTGGTAAATGTCTTTCCTCCAAAATCCATTTGTTAAAACTCTTCGAACAATTAGATGACATTTCACCATAACGACAAGCAGGGAAAAAAACATTAGTAAACTACTCAAAAGGAATTCCACTCAAAAAGTTTGCCATAGTGGATCCACCAACATATTTAAAATTCTTCAATGCAAAATTAAAATCAATCAAATTGGAAGCATAAGCAACTCGTTCAAACATATCTAACAACACCTTCATATTTGACTTGGAAAATTCAGATTTTAGAGAATTGTTGTTCAAATGATAAAAAGAAGAACCATGAACTGAATTTGGAAATACTTTTGAAATATCAACAAGAATACAAGGATGACAATCAGAAATGAAAACAAAACCTCTATTATCATCTTTAAGAAAGTCTTTAAGTTTGTTCACAATATCAAATCCAATAGTCTTCGTCTTCTCCAGACATAATAGAAATTCCTATAGGAAAAAACCTATTAAAAGAAGCAAACACATAATTAACTAAACAAAAAATAGAAACAACAATAATTAGGAAAAAAATTGCAATAAAACATGAAAAATACTAAAAAAGTGCGGAAATAAAACAAACATTGAAAAAAAGTAAATAATGGTTATAAATTGCTGCACATAATTGCAGAAAAAACTGCATACATATCTGCAATTATTATGAATAGTTGCTTAAATATTTGCTGGTATTCTGAAATATTTCATATATATCAGCAACTATGTTGCAATATTAATTCATACTATCATTTACTGCATTAATATCAGCAATCATTCATAATAATTGCATTCATATCAAGAACTATTTGTAAATATTACACCAATTATTTGCAAATATAAAAGCAACAAAGCAGGATTATTGCAGATATTGACGTAAAAATAAATTAGCTTTACGAACACCATACCTTCATTTCCATTTTTACCAGTAGCATCCATCAAACAACCTTGAGCACTTCCCTTCATAAAAGTGGCATCAACATATATTAAAGGTCGACAATATTGAAATCTATATGCACAAGCTTTAAATCCAATAAAACCCTCTCAAATTGATGTGCAGCATCGTTACACTCCAAAACTAGTTTACTGCCCGGATTAGTTATAACAAAAACATCATGAAAGGACTGCAAATAATGATAAGACATTATATCGCTTCCATGTAAATATTCTAATATCAACCTATTCCCACTATGAGCAAAATAATACTTTAAAATAACATTATACTCAGTTCGAAACAAGTTAATAAAGTCCTTGATCTTCATTAACGGATTAGCTTGAATATGATCATAATCCAACAATTTAATCAATGTACTGGATATAATAAGATTGTTTACATCATGAATTCCATCACCATAAGTATGTTATTTTTGAAACCTCTTTACAACAAAATAGTTAGAAAGATTAAACTTAAGAGAAGCATGAATTCTAAAACTATAATTTTTTTAGAACAAACAGCCATAACTCTTTCCTTGTCATGCTTAACCAAATTAAGCTTGTATCTAGTCTTCATACTATACATCATCACATTAAGCCTAAATTCATTTACACCTCCTGTAAATTAATGACCAACACCAGTAAAAAAGTAGATTCAAATCAATTATCAATAATTGCCTGAATTGAATGTTAGAATCACTAGTACTAGCAAAAGAGAAGAATCACTGCCACAAGAAACATTAACTGATCTTGCATTGTTAACTAAATAATTACTATGAATCATCTCAACAAAATAATCAAGTAATCCTCACGATTATGTGCAACCAACAACAAAATAGATTGAAGATCAGAATTAGTTTCAGTATTCCTTCTCAAAGCATCTCTAAAGTGATAAAATTCAAATGATAATGGACTTAAATCAGTCCATTTACCGCAAATAGCATCTCTCATCGTAGTAATAGAACTATCAATATAAAGACTATAGAAAAGCTATAATTCCCAAACTTCAACAACACAAGTACACCAACATCAGCAGGAACACTATTATATATAGAGGAAAATCAACAATAATCAAACATATCAGCAGTAATCATGTAAAATTGCACAAACAAAATATTCTTCAAATTATTTTGAAAATCCAGCAATAATCACAAAGAATTGCACACATTTTAGCAATAATCAAATAAAAGTGCACACTTAACATCTACTACAAATTGTTATTGAAAACATCAACAATCAGGAAAAATGCATACATATCAACAGTAATCACCTAAAACTACAGTAATCACCTAAAACTACACAAACAAAATATTCTTCAAGTTATTGTTGAAAACCCATAAATAATAATTAAAATTGCACACATATCAACATTAATCAAATAAAACTACAAAAATAATATTTTCTACAAATCATCGTTGAAAACCCAGCAATAATCAGGATAAATTACACATATATATGCAATATAAGGTAACCATGCAAGCATTAAATCTTTTATAAACTATTGTTGAAAAATCAACAACAATCTCAAAAAATTGCACACATATTAGATAATTTACAATTTTTTTCAAAAATAAAGTCATATGAACAATACACCATATACCTACAAGAAATTTCAACATTGATTCACGTATGCAATAACTATAATAACTATTGACAAAGTCGCAAATAATTGCATCATCAGAAACATCCATGATCAGAAGTCGAGAATTACAATGATTCGCGTATGCAATAAATACCAAATATGATTTCCATCATCAGAAATGGAAGACAAAAAATAACTATAAATTACTTGGAAGAAGAAACATCGAAAAAAAAGTAGAATTAAATCCCTGATAAAGCCGAGAATCAAAGATAAGATTGAACAAATTCCAACAAAGTTGTGCAATCAAGACACCATGAGCAATTAAAATCAACGTTAATTTGAATGAGGGTATTTATGGAAAAAGAATAGCCGAAAAAATAGGAATACGAAAAGTATAATTTAAAGTAGGAGCTCACGTCAATTAAGTTTAATTTTAGGGATGTAGGCTTAATTTTTACTAAAAATATACTTGAATATACCATTTAGAAAAGGTAATAAATGAATATATTTTAAAACCTATTAGAAATTTACCTTTTATGCAAAAGAATTAAATCCTAATTTATATGAAACAAATGTCTATTAAAACCTATTAATGACTTATTTATCGATCAATGACTTAATTTCTAACATGCACAATTAATCTTTTACCATATAAATGAAAGACATTCATATATATAACATAACTTGAATCATAATAATTAATTGCACGAATATGCAATTAACCCTCCCTCTACAATATATAAACTCAACAAAATTTAAACCATCCACAAATGTTTAATAAGTAGAATATTGACAATTACTACGCAATTGATTGTTGACCTTTGCAATTAATTCCTATAAGCGAGAACATTAAATATAGAATTTGGCCTTATATGTTAGTTTCTCGTAGCACATAAAGTCAATGCACAATAAAATTATATATATCCAATATTTGGGAAACATGTTAGTCAATGCGTAATTAATTAACAATAAATTAATTTGTGGAGCAATTAATTCACGATATACAAAATCAATTCATTAGAACAATATTCACCTAATTATACATATATTTAAATATACATATGAAAATTCATACATTTTATTTTCTGTGAAAATAGAATTGTATTTCTATAATTACATAATTACATATTTATAGATGGGAGAGAGCATTCTAGAATAGAATATTCTAGAGCATATTTGAATCTATACCAAATTAAACCAAATTAATACAATCCTAATATAACTCATAATTAATGTAATCCTAATATAACTCATAAATAATACAATCCTAATATAACTCATAAATAAAAGGAAACATATTTGATGATTATCTCTAACATAGCTCACGTTGTTTAACACCCCCGTCAAGTTGGAGCCGGGAGAGAAATGTCGAGCATGCCCAACTTGCTAAGCAATCGTTTGAAATTATCTGCACCTAGTGGTTTTGTGAAAATATCCGCTAGTTGGTCGCAAGAACGAATATAGGATGGAGTAATAATACCAGAGAGAATCTTTTCATGAACGAAATGACAATCTATTTCGATGTGCTTTGTTCGTTCATGGAAGACGGGATTTGATGCAATATGAATTGCAGCTTGGCTATCGCAATGTATTGATATAGGAACAGATGGTGGAAAACCAAGTTCGGATAAGATTGAATGTAACCATTGGACTTCAGCGGTAATAGCAGCAAGGGACCGATACTCAGCTTGAGCAGAAGATCGAGAAACAATCGGTTGTTTCTTTGATTTCTAGGAGATGGAACTAGAACCAAGCATTGTAAAATAACTGGTAGTAGAACGGTGAGTGACGGGGCAACCTGCCCCGTCAGAATCAGCAAAACCGACCAGAGAAAAAGAACTCGTTGCCGATAGGAATAAACCTTTACCAATAGAACCTTTGAGATATCGAAGGACTTTATTTGCAGAATCAAGATGTGTGGAACGAGGGCTTTGCATAAATTGGCTAAGTTTGTTGACAGCATATTGAATGTCAAGACGAGTAACTGCAAGATATAAGAGACGACCGATGAGTCGTCGATAAAGAGATGGATCAGGCAAGGGATTGTTGTCATCTGGAAGAAGTCGACAATGTTGTTCCATAGGAATTGGAGTTGTACGAGAACCAAGCATACCTGAATCCTTTAATATGTCAAGTGTGTACTTACGTTGATACAAAAATAATCCCTTTTTGGAACGAGAAACTTCAATACCAAGAAAATAACTTAGACGCCCAAGATCTTTAATGGAGAAAGATTTGGCGAGAAATTGTTTTGTCATGGAAATAAAAGATTCATTGTTTCCTGTAATGATAATATCATCTACGTAAACAAGAACAAATACTGATATATGATCACGAATATACGTAAAGAGAATATAATCGGAATTAGATTGACGAAAACCACGTTGAATTAAAGTAGAAGAAAACTTAGAGAACCATTGACGCGAAGCTTGTTTAAATCCATAAATAGATTTATGGAGCTTACAAACTTGATTGTCACCATGACGAGGAAAACCAGGAGGAAGTTTCATATAAACTTCCTCATTTAGATCACCTTGGAGGAAAGCATTATTTACATCTAATTGATGAAGAGACCAATTTTTAATTGTAGCGATAGAAAGAAGTAGACGAACGGTCACCAATTATGCTACCGGAGCAAAAGTATCATGGTAATCAATTCCTTCAACTTGGGTGTAACCTTTGGCTACTAAACATGCTTTATATCGTTCAATAGAACCATCAGAGCAATATTTAATTTTAATACCCATTTGCAACCAATTGGTGTTTTATTTGGTGGTAATGAGCAAACAGACCATGTTTTGTTTGCTTCGAGAGCACTAATTTCAACAGACATTGCATCACGCCAAGCAGAAGATTGAACTGCTTGAGAATAAGTTTGAGGTTCATCATGATTAATAATTTTGGACAAAAAAACATGATGAGAATGACTAAACTTTTCAAAAGAGAAATATTTGGATAAAGGAAAAGAAGTAGATCAAAGGAGAGACGTTGCATGCATAATCATTGAGATGTAATGGCCTTCGTCGAATTCGCTGAGGATGATTTAAATCAGCAGTATTCGTGGGAATTATAATTGAAGAATTATTATTAGTTTGCTGAGACTGATTTGAATCAGCGATTTCTATTGGAATCAGATTTGGAGAATGATTTTGAAGTGAATTTTCACCATTTTCAGTTGTATTAGATGAAGGAATATTAGTTGGTACTGATGAATCATTTTGAAATGGTGTGAAATTTGTAGGTAAATCATCATCTAGTGGAGTGATGGAAATGTCGTGAGATCTATTATCTGAAATGTTTTTATATGGAAAAACTGATTCATGAAAAATAATGTCACGTGAGACTATTATGCGATGTGAATAAGGATCATAAAGTCGATATCCTTTTTGACCATAACGGTAACCAACAAAAATGTGTGGCTTACCTCGTGCATCAAATTTATTTTTAATATGCATATTTTTCGCAAAACACAGACAGCCAAACACACGTAAAGATGAATAAGACAGAACCTTTCCAAATAAAACTTCATGTGGAGATTTGAAATTAAGAGTATGTGTGGGTAATTTATTTATGAGAAATGCAGCGGTGAGAACACATTCGCCCCAAAATGAGAGGGGAAGATTAGCTTGAAATCGTAGTGAACGAGCAACATCAAGAAAGTGTCAATATTTACGTTCCACAATCCTGTTTTGTTGAGGAGTGGCTACACAACTTCGTTGATGGATTATACCATGAGAATGAAACCAATTTTGAAACTCTAATGAAAGAAACTCGGTTCCATTGTCAAATCGAAGAGCTTGAAGTTATGGAATAAAAATACCACCATCTCCAGATTGTATAGTGGAGATTGACAGTCCAAATTGTCTATTAACTTGATTAAAAAAAATATTTTATCATATAAAAGGTTTGAGTCTTGAATTTCATTAAATAGACCCAAGTGCATCTTGAATAATCATCAACAATGGTAAGAAAAAAAACGTGAACCATTTTTAGATGGAACATTAAATGTCCCCAAACATCAACATGTAATAATTCAAAACATACAGAAGAACAAGATACACTTTGCGGAAATGAACCACGACATTGCTTAGCTTGTGGGCAAACATCACAAATAAATTTATTATTCGCGGATATATCCGAAAAATTATTAACAAGAAATTTAAAACGAGAACTACTAGGATGAAAAAAGCGAGAGTGCCAAAGATCAAAATTATTTGAATGCTAAAATGAAAAAACTGAAATCAAATGGGAAACATCCTCCAAGTAGTAAAGGCCACAATGAACTCTACCCCGACCAATCGTCCTGTTCGTCAACAGGTCCTGAAAATGACATTGAAATTTAGAAAAAATTACTTCACAATTAAGTTGTTTTGCTAATTGTGAGACAGATAATAAATTGAATTTGAATGATGGGATAAAAAAATACATCTTTGAGAATAAGGGACTTTGAATGTTTAACAATCCCAATGTGATTCACTGATGCAAAAGTGCCATCAGGTAATTGAACAGACTTATGTTTTTGCAATGGAACATATGAAGAAAAAATTGATAGTGATGTGCATATATGATTTGATTCACCTGAATCTATAATCCAACAAGAAGACATACAAGACAGAATTGTACCTGCTAAGTTAGCCGAGAGTTCACCAACTTCATCTCTGGCCAAGAGAGCAAGCAACTTGTTATACTGTTGAGTTGTCAGATGATTATTTTGCACTATGAGAGGTTGATCCATGTTCAGCAGCGCGCTTTTCTTGCTTGCTTGGGAAGCCATGCAGTTGATAGAATTTATCTCGATTATATCCATATCGGTTGTAGTGATCACAGAGTGAACGTTGCCTCTTTGACAGCCCACGATATGGTGGCTTTGAAGCTTGGAAGGCAGCAAACTCAACAGCTGGGGTTGATCGAACATTCAACTCTTGTTGCTTCTCTTCTTGACGGACAAGATTGTAAATCCGCTGAATGGACGGATTGGCTCCATAAGGAGAATCTGACTACGCACAGCAGAGAAACTATCATGCAGTCCTTAAAGGAATTCCATGGCTCGATCCTGATTTTGCTGTTCAATAATACACTTTCCATTTCCGTAAGTACACGGATCAATTGAAATAATGCTACTCAACTCATCCCACAAAGATTTAAGTTGGGTGAAGTACAATGAAACACTCATACCTTCTTGTTTGAGTGAGGAGATAGAGAGTTTTAACTGATATACCTTCGGCGCATTAGACTGAGTAAAGCGCTCTTTGAGATCCATCCATATCTGGGCAGCGCTGTCGTCATAGAGAATACTTGGCCTAATTTCTAGAGATATGAATTGAGTATCTAGCTGCCAACAAGATCATTGCAGCGGTGCCAATTGACAATGTCGGTTTCCACCGTTGGGATCGGTAAGGAACCGTCGACGAAACCAAATTTGCTCTTGGCTCGTAACGCCATTGTAATAGCACGACTCCAAGAGCCATAACTATCACCAGTTAAGAGAGGTGTGACAAGAATAGTAGAGGGACTATCAGAGTGTTGGATAGCATAAGGATCAGCTCTAATAGAAACAGCAGGAGGATTGTTATCATTAGCCATGATAAGAGATTGAGAAAGACAAGAGTGTAATTTTATTTATTGGTGCTCTGATACCATGTGAAAACAGAAAATAGAATTGTATTTCTTGATTACATAGTTACATAATTACATATTTATAGATGGGAGAGAGCATTCTAGAATAGAATATTCTAGAGCATATTTGAATCTATACCAAATATAGACCAAATTAATACAATCCTAATATAACTCATAATTAATGCAATCCTAATATAACTCATAAATAATACAATCCTAATATAACTCATAAATAAAAGGAAACATATTTGATGATTATCTCTAACATAGCTCACTTTGTTTAACATTTTCTTATATATATACATTTTTGTCTTATATCTTTCTCGTTTATATGCATATGTACACGTACACTTCCTACCTTAGATGCACTTTTTCGATTATTTTTCTTAAAGTCCAGAAAATGTGTCATTAATGGGAATTGTGCTCCAGACCTCTCATATCAAACTCTACTACCTTAACTACTACAATAAATGTTGTTTTGTTTTCAAAATTAGAGCACTGAAATTTATTGGTTTTATGTGCTTATATTTCATAATTGAAAGGTCAATATTTTGTAAATTGTAATTTCAGATTTATCAAAATTATATATTAAATTGATCACCGCGGAAAGAATTTTGCAATGGTTGTAGATATGACATATTGTTGATCTTTTAGTTAAAACTAAGTCTTAATTACTTTAGTTTTAAAACTGCAAAACCTGCGGGTTGTTACAACTATATCATCACTCACATCCCTCGAGAACAAAACGGAAAGGCCGATTCATTAGCCAAAGTAGCAAGTTCCAGGGATGCGCAGCTTTTGTGACTCATCCCAATCAAAGTACTCAACTCTATGAGTATCGATTAGATGCAGACTGATACGATAGAGACCAACCCGAACCTGAGTTTTGGATGACTCCAATCTAAACTACTTGCAGCATGGGATCCTCCCTGAAAACCGAAATGAAAAGTGTGCACTCACCCGCAAATCATCATGCTACATCATTAATGATTGAGTGCTCTACCGAAGATGATCACTATTCCATTGATCTGGCGTGTAGACCACAATGACGTCGACTGTGTACTATTGGATGAAGGCGAGTGCGGTGACTATACTATGGGGCAAACTCTGTCAAAAATGATTGTTCGATTCAGCTAGTTTTGGCTAACTCTCGAGTGGGATGAAGCAGATTACACCTACAAATGAGACAATTACTTGAGATTCTCAAAATTAAAAGAGCCCCGTCTACCGAGCTTACCAATATGGTCAATCCATGGTCGTTCGGGATATAGGGAATCAACATCATCAGAACTCTTCCTTTGGTTAGGGGCGGTGCTCGATATGTTATCGTCGCAGTTGATTACTTTATCAAATGGGTCGAAGTCAAACCTCTCACTATAATTACTACCAAAAAGTAATCAACATCGCCGTTCACAACATTATTTGTCATTTTGGAGTTCCTAAGACTATCATTTCTTATAACGAGACCCAAATTGAGAGTTCTGAGTTCAAGACCTTCTGCCATGGATACTACATCAAAAAAGTTTCTCGGCAGTAACTCCACCTCAAGCCAGCGGACAAGTTGAAGCCATTAACAAGGTTACCAAATCCATCATCAAGAAGCATTTGGAAAAGGCCGGGGGTATGTAGGTAGATAAATTCCCTCCAGCCCTTTGGGCTTACCAGACCACCCATAAGTCAGCGACTGGTCTCACTCCATTCGCTCTCTCATATGGATCTAAAGGCGTCATTCTCATTGAACTTGAACTCCAATTTCATCGAGTCAGATACTATGATACGAAGACCAACCTAGATCTCCTCTTGGAGTCACTTGGCCGATTCGAAGAGAAACGAGATGAATATGAACTCAGAACAACCACATACCGTCAGGGGGGTCTCCCGATACTTCAACTCCAAAGTCTGCCCAAAGGCCTTTGGCATGGACGACCTCGTCTTAAAACAAATCTTTCCCAAATCAAACAATTTCGGTCTTTGCGCGGAAGGTCTGTACACCATCCAACGAAGGCTTGAAGATGGTACTTTCAGGATAACAATCATTCATGGCGTCAAATTACCAAGGGCATGGAACATTGAGCATCTTCGTTGCTACTTTACTTAGCTTATTGTACAGATTTGCTGCTTTCCACAAATGTTTTGTTTTCAAAATTCAAGGCATGGTAAAGAAAAGGCCATTACAGCCGACAATTATTAGTGGAGAAATTCTAGATGACCATTGTTCTTGGTGTGTTCACCTGCGGTGTAGTATGTTTGAGTTGTGATAATAACTAACTTGCATACACGAGCCACAATACTGGATCAACACCTCAGAACTTGGCATCGATCCGCTACCCTGAGTCTTTACAAAGACTCAAACCTTGTGATGTGGTCTGCCCTTTACAAGTTAACTCGAGCATCGAATCAACGATGAGGATGATTATAAATAACACACGACACTCATTAATTTGAGCGTCCAACTCCGTCCCTTTACCTCCGGACTTGGGGGCAACCCACCAGTTGAGTAAGTGTGATATTGACCGCTTGCATAGTTAACTTCGATCCATAAAACTTGGATTCGAATATAAAGCTAGCAACCAATGACACCAATAACTCTAACCCAAACAAACTGATGAGATGGTACAAAAGACCAAACAACGACATCCGCCTGTGACTCAGAACCAATGACCGTAAGGAGGTTTCGAGAGTGGAGTCACCAAACTAAAAAAATCCACACGACTCAAGATCGACATTTGAAAGGAGGTCTTGGAAACATAGTTCACATACTTACGTTACAAGTGACTCGAGATTGACGACAGAAAGGAGATATTGAGAATGGAGTCAACACAATCGAGCTCCACACGACATTGTTATTTTAAGAGCAAAGTCGCGAACCACATTGATTTAAGTGTAACGACGAGTACATTTACGCAAGTATAGAAAGAGGAAAGTGTAGACAAAAATTCAAACATTGAGAACAATTTGTGATGTAAGAAAAGTTAAATAACTTTCATTCACAAAATGAAATACAACTGTCTTTACGTTCTAACAATGTGATGTATATAAATACCACATCACGCTTTCAAAAGCAGGGGTCCTACTCGCGCATCATATCGACCTAAATAACCAAAAATCTATCTATAACAGTGATTTGACGAGACGCCCTTCTTCTTCTTCTTATTCTCAGATTTGGTTGTGGATGGCTCATCCCCATCTTTCGTCTTCCTCTTCATGGAGCTGCTTCCTTTGCTCCTATTATTTCTCTTCGTCGGAGTAGGGTTTGTCCGGGGATTCATCAAGAACTCCCCCACGGTACCATTTGAGATTATAGTGGTCTCCGTTTCAGGGCCGCCGATGGCTTTCAAGGGTTTAGGTGCGTACTTCTTAGACAATGCTAGCACTATAGTTGTGTCCCCCTCCTTCTTAGTTACCTTGGCTTTTTAATCCCTACCAGCCTTCTTCTCGGTCTCCCTCTCCGCTTTCTTTTGAGCATCCACCTGGCCTTCAGTTTTTTCTCCACTTCTACCTTCAACTTCTTAAACTCATCATCCTATCTCTTCTAGACGGCCTCGTCATCGGCTTTCTTCTGAGCCACCTCTTGAACATTGGCCAGAGCCTCTTCTTTAGCCTTTTCCCTTGTTTCCTCCTCGTCCCTTAGAGAACCTCCTCATCAGTTTTACTCTTGGTCTCTTGCTCCTTCGACTTCACCAACAGTTGGGCTTTCTACTCTTCAACTAGCTTATGCATGCTTTACCCACCTGTCTCCATTAGTCCAATCATTTGAGCATCCTCCTCATGCCTTTCTTTCACTTCTGGAAATAGGTCCACCATCTTAAACTCCCCTATCTCTAGATTTGAGAGTTTGTGCAAGTGATCGAATGCTTCTCCTAGTTGCTCCTAATAAGCTTCCATATCAAACCCGGGAATAACAGGAATTATTGGAATAAAATCTATTTTCAACACTTCCCCAGAGGAACCTACGGGATGAAGGAGAAGAAAAGTTAGACTACTTTGACTTCACATTGCCATTCTTCTAAGTACTAGTGAGAAAGTGGTTTTACCTTCCAATATTTGTTGTGTAGTTCGGACATGCATAATGCTTTCGGTTACTAGCTAAAGAGAGCGTCCATGTTCCAATCTTGGATAATTATGATCATTCTTTGTAATAACAGGAGCTAGAACTGATAGACTGCCAGTGGAAATAAGGGAAACTTGCTGCTGCTAAGAGCTAACACCATCAAATGTATTAGCGGCTATTACACACTCAATGGAAACTACTTCCCCCTTCGCAGCAGTAAGGTGTGCCACCTTCTCTGCTTCAGCATCCTCTTTCAACCATGCTCTTCCTTCAGCCAACACACAGAGCTCTTCCTCAGTCAAGAATTGAACCATCACTGCTGCCTTATCGACTGATTCTACCTCCTGCATCTGGGTCGCGTACTCCATCAATTTATCTTATGCTTGAGGCAAAGTGCGGGTATAACCTTTGACCCATGAGATTCCATGGGGTCAAAAGTGTCTTGACGTATAATCCCCTTACTGATGTCTCCAACTTTACCTCCTGTACATCATCCCTAAGTTTTTCTAAATCGGCCTGGAAATCGGCTTTTATACTATCCGCCTGATTTAGCACATCCTTATTTGAGGTTTCCGTGGCTTCCTTATCTTTCTTTCCCTGCTCAAGCTTAGTGCGGTTCAAATCGAGAAGTTTCCTAAGCTCTTCGTATTTTAGATAATCCGCTGCACTCGCTCGTTTTCCCTCTTATGGCCTCTTGTTTTCCCGAGTTAGGGCCTCGTTACTTTAGCGAAGCTAGTGCACTTCTTCTTTCTCTTTTACTAGCCGTTTGTTCTCCTCGGTCATACACCTATTGTCCTATTCCAAATTTATCACCGGGCCGAGACCGAGGCCAATATGTCTTTATATGAATTCTGGCTTTGGACTACCTGACCCTTGATCTTCACATTCTCTCTCTTTGTTTCATCTATTTCAACAACCGAGAGTTAGCACACAAAGTGTTACTCGAATATGTGGAAATAAATACAGATTGAAACCTTTTCTAACTCAATTTAGCCTCCCAGTTCTTGAGGATCTCCTTCTCGAACTATACTTTAAGTTGTAAGCCGTGGATCTCTCCGCTCTTTTTATAGATTAACTTTGAGAGTCTCCTCGCATACTAATAAAACTCTCTGTATTGGTGGTAAACGTCATACATCTTGTTGCCCACATCTTCATTAACGTCCAACCGGGATCTGGTGCATGTTCGACATCCATAACAACTCATCGAAGTAGAAGCTAAGAAGGACTTCTTAAGTATCTTTTTCTTCTCTTCATTGCTGAGCTCCAGGATCACTGACATGTCCAGTAGCGCTGGACCCCGTCTCTTTACAACTTTTTTTATCGATCTGGACCCTCCGACCGCCATCTCTTTGCTTACAGACTTAGTCATGGGGGTTGCAGGTGGTGCATAAGATGGTATCGTCAACGCCTGTTGCCTTATGTTAACCACTTCTGATCTTTTCTTCACTCTGGTCAGTTCAAAAATTGGTGGTGGGGGTGAAGAGAGTCGAGGCTGATTCCTATGCCATCGGCTACTACTGTTGTCATGGGACTAAGGAGGTTATAGACGCAGATATGCACTCCTCTTAAAACTACTTACAGTGCCGCTCTTTTATCGTCGATGGATCCTCGACCCACGATCTCGGTCTTTGTCACACTCACGAGTCATTTCACATGCGTGGAGCAAATCTTAGGTCAGAATCGAACATCCCAGGCACATTAAGTGATGTGTCATGCAATGTTTATGAGAGTGTGTGTTCTAAATGTTCCCTCTATAGACCAGATTTTAGCTTGCTTAAAGGGGTGACCTCCACAACACTCAACTAAGGCTCTCGACACTTAGTGTCGCTCAGCTAAGACATTGTTATGTCAATCAAAACTTTATCCAATTCTTTAAATTAGCCTTCTATATCTAGCTACACAGTTGTCCCAGGGGTAGAAACTAGTCTGAGCAATGCCCCTTGCCTCTCCTCATCTCTTGAAGATGGGACAGGAGTGGACGTCAAAGACTCTTTTCTGTTATGCATCTCATTTATCACTGCCATCACTCCTACAAAGTTCTCACTAAGCTTCAACGATCTAAATTTCTATGTAGGGGTGTAGGGAAGGACATTAGAGGGCACTTCCATTTGAGGACCCAAAGAAATGTTTCCTCCTTCGGCTTTCGCCTCTTCTCCTTTTCCATCATCGATCGGATGTCCTGTTAAAAAACCTATGAGAAGCAAGCCCAATCGGCGAAGGAGACAGTCAGTCAGTACAGTCTGGGCATTGTGGAATTCAACAGGAATGGCGCTCAGTGATTCAAGTCGCTCATAATACACATTCCCTTTGAGTACCAAAGGGACATCTATCATACTAGTTTCAAGTTAGTCATGAGCTTATGACTCGATAACATTGAATCTAAAGTAAGAAATAAGCGCTTACTTCAGGCCAGTCATCACCATGCGAATCCTGGGGGTTATCGGACATAGAACCATTCATACTTAAGATTGCTATGCTTTTTCCACGCTCCCATCATGAATCGAGTGTTGGCATGTGCCTCCATGTAAACACAAGAAGGCACGACAAAAATTCTCCTCTTCATTTGGAAAAGAAACCGAATATCCTCTCTAGTCTATGCCTTATGCAAGTATTATAAGAACGGGATGAAGGTAGCAAGCATGTAGGCATACACATTTGGATGGAACTACGTCAGCGCTAAGCGAAAGAAAAGTAGCATATCCAGGGCGAATCTGCAGGAAGAGGGCACACATCCGATAGCGCATATGTGCCTGTTCAAGACAGTGTACCCTTCCGGAGGCACATGCGCCACATCCTCTTCCCCATGGATGAGATTGTTGCTCCAAGATATGTTGTACTTCTTCCAAATGCATTTCAAAGTAGCTTCATACACCCATGAAGGAACTAAATCCGATAGGTTGTCGACTAAATGGCTTCCGCCATTATGTCTGGTGCCTCGAGGACGTCTTCCTGCTCGATATACACATCCTCTTCTTATATGCTCTCTACAGTTTCAGGCCCTTCTGGCATTATCGTCTCAACCATATACCTAACTGTCTACCGCAGTCCTTCTGACTGCCCACCATGGTCGGATTCGATGGATGGGCTTACACGCTGGGAAAGGGTGGAAGCCTCAGAGGTCTCAAGCTCGCTGCCAGATGGACTAGAGTCATGGGACGACCCATTCGAAGATGGTGGGAATTTCGTGGTTTAAACTTCCAAGCCTTTGAGACTTCGAGAAGTTCTCGATGCCATTGCAAACTATGCTTTTAAGACAGTTACATTAGTTACCACACCGAAAACCTATACTCTATGTGTTAGTGTGAACTAACATGGAACGTGCAGTGTCGTGGGTGCTGATGGAATAATAGTATAAAGAATTTAGGGCGTAACGACGATCTCTAGTCCTTAGAACTAAAACCATTATCGTCGCTAACCATCGAGCCGCGATTACATCATGATTGAGATCAGAAATCAAGTCCACAAATCAGTAGTTCAGTCATATGTCCATAGTTTGAGTTTATGTTATTAATCCTATGTGCAAGTCCAAACTATCATTCTAGTTCGCACGATAAGGTATTATTGGTTGACGTGTCCAAGTCTGAATCTGATCTGATCACATAATGTCGCAAAAACGACCCAAGTCCAATGACAAAATTTCGAGAGTCGGATTTTCTTTAAGTATTCCGAGATGTGAAATTTCATATAAGGTCGCAGTATCAAGGCTGGAAAGAGAAATTTCATATCCAACTTGCTCCATGTATTACTATGGGGACTCGAAATTTTACCTAAGTCCCAGGAATATGAAAATTAAATTTCGTATCCCTAGGCTGAGGAAATCTCGTATCTCGCTTACTCTGAATCCCTAGTAGGACTTTAAGTCCCGACCATCTCTCTCTCTTATTCGTAACCCATGGTGTCTCGAATTGCTTAAGTCCCAGGGATACAAAAATCCAATTTTGTATCCTATGACTCAGAGAGCTTTAACTCCCCACGCGGTTATGAAATGCTGAGTTCGTATCCCATTTTGGAATACAAAATCTGGAGTTCGTATCCCACTTCAGGATATAAAATTTGGAGTTTGTATCCCACTTTGGGATACAAAATGCAGGATTCACATCCCCTATGCTTCCTCCTCATCTTTTCGTCTCCCTCTTCAAATCATCCTAAGGATGCCAATTTTTGGGATACAAAATTTTGTATCCTAGAGACTTCGTTCGCACCGTCCACTCTCATTCTCCTTACTCCTCTACAACACTCCAAATTCTTAACGCCGTGACTTACTCGTTAACTCCTCGAACCATGACCTGAAATGTCTAAACTCTGCGCCTGGTCGAATTAAACACAACATATGATTATACAGGGAGTTAGAGACACCCACTTGAGTTAATCGAAGGAAGCTAGGTGAATTTTGAAGTGTTCTTAGGCTTGAGTGTTTTTCAAAGGGGAGAGGACAAATGGAAATTATGCCAAGTGAGAGGGAATACATTTCATATTAGGGTATTTATAAAAAGGAGGGAATTTTTCGAATACAGAACCACACTTCGAAAAATTCTAAGTAACAGGTAGGCATTCCGATTTCAGGATTAGAATGTATCCCCGTATATAAAAAAAGAAAAAATGTTGGATCTAGATTAACCCTAAAGAGGGGTGAATATGGTCTATTGGATATTTAAAACAATCACAGAATAATAAGAAATGCAGTAAGAGAAAATCACATACAAAAATTACCCAGCTTCGGCAAATTGTGCCTACTGCTACATTCCTAAGTTTTCTACTAGGTGTTATCAACAGATCCCTCTTACAAACCTTTGTAAACTCGCAGTCCGTGCTCCTGTACTAACCCAAAGCTCAAAAACTTAGATTGGTATGTATACCCTATATCAGATTCTCCCCAGATCACAAAGCAGTAATATGTAAATCCTAGTTTGACTGTAAACTAGAAAAACTATATGTTGTTTCTAAAACAAAAAAAGAATATGACAAAAATTAAAATCCTGATAACACAAAGCATATATAAAATAGAGTGTCCCCCTTTTGTTTCTTCATTTGACATGAGAAAATAGTCGGCCATCACTTTTGTTTCTCCAAGCTATTTCAACTAGGTTTTCTTCAAATTGAAATCTTCATGGCTTCGATTCTCCTTCAGATAATTGACGCTGCCTCCTAGGTCAACTTCGAATTGCTCCCTGCTTTGACTTGACACAGTAAGCTTTCTGATTTAATTTGAGGGTTTAAATTGTTTGTGAATGAGTTCGATGAATTGCCTGTGAGGAATTGTGCGTATTTATAGGGTATTTGAAAACCTCATCTTCTATTTCGATTGATGACTTGCCCAATTTGTTTTGAGGAATATTTTTGGAAAAAATTGAATTTGATTTCTGCCTCTGATTTTGAATCGATCATTTTGGAGAAAGACTTCAATGAAAAATTTGTTTGTTTCCTGAATGCTATCTCTGAATATTCGAATTTGAAGCTGTACTGTGAAATCCTTGTGATGAATCAACCCATGATTTTCCCTTTCTCTATGCATCTAGATGGTTTTATTTGCATTGTTGAAATTCCTTGTTATCACATGTTGCAGCATTTGATTCATGCCTAATCACCATGCCATTTATGATCAAATTTGGTGGAAAGAATTTTGCTACCCTGGTCCCTAGCGTAATTGAATTTCAGGAAAGAAATTTCAATATATTTTGGCAAAAACATTAATTTTAAACCTGCCAAAAAATATTGATTAAAAATTGCCAATCAATCCCACTGTGATTTTAGGACCCATTTAAAATTGTTGCCAAAAGCATGTTTCTGGAGAAATTCGATTTATAATATTATTGCTTCCCAAAAAATTCTAGAAAAAAATGTTTCTTTCCAAAAAATAAATACTTTTGACACTTAAAGGATTGTGTATACATTTATCTTCTTGTATAGAACATGCTTGCCAAAAAGTGACACATGAGATTAATGTTGCCCCTGCTTAGAAAACGTTGCTACCATGAATTTTGTCTTGAGCATCTTGCATTTCTTATTTCAGAATTGAATAGACTTGAGTTAACTTTGTTCATGCTAAACTGTTCACTTTACCATTGCTTGACTCGTGAACCATTTGCATGTTTTTAAGTGGCATGCCTGAACTGAAATATTTGAGCCATGAACTTTGTACTTGAGCCCTAGTTTGAACTTGAAAGTATGCACATTTATAACCAAAGTTGTTGCATATCCATGAATTACTATTGCATACTGGTAAAAAAGGAACTGGTTGAACCATGTTGCACTGTCGAGTTCATGCGGAGTACATGCAGTGTGTAGTTGAACCTTCCCCTGAGTTGTACCTTGACCATGCTAAAGCACTGTGCCATGATTGCCATTGTTGTACAACTACTATGTTTTCCATGTTTAATGATGTTGCTTGTATGTTTGTTGTGTCTACATCATGGCTTAGCCATGCTTAACCCAGTCTTGATTACTAGTCCAAATGCTTGTCCATACAGTTTTCTCACCCATGTATAGTTGCACCATTGCACTTGCATTGCTTTGTGTTAACTGAAATGTAACCTTGTAGTTGCATTGGTCGCACTGGTTTGCTGATGCTCTTCTGTCAATTCATACCTTGACCTCTGGTTTGAGCTTCATGTAACCTTGTTGTTCACTGTTTTTGTGCATAAGTGTGCATATATGTGCACCTTTTATATTTGTGAGCTATACGTATGTAATACCTATCAGCATATTGACTACACTGTGTTGGGGATGTTCAGAATCAGCTAAATGTAATGCTGGTTTTGATCAGCAAACCGGTGTAGTTATGTTGAGGCTGATCAAGTCAAAAAAATGATGAGAAAAACACACAGAAAATCTGAGGCAAAAAGAATTTAAAATAAAATTTTACTTTGTTCAGTATTTATTTTAGATCTAGTCTACTATATGTGTTTTATTTCTATGACAAGTTTCAGGATGATGGAGCAATCAGAACAAGATGTAGACGCTGTAAGAGTGCACATATAAATGTAATTGAGTGAGTGTGATAATGTATTGATACCCATATGTAAAGACGTGATGAGTGTATATTCGTATAACTGAGAGTTCTGAAAAGTTATACTGTTTTTTTGTGAAATAAAAATTTATTTTTGAATAATAAATACTTGTGTGAATTTTTGATTCTTGTGTAGAAGTATTATTAGTCAAAGATAATTTTTATTTCTGTATGATGCGAAGAATAGAGAACGGTACAGTTTCAAATACATTTGTCAAATAAAATATGTTTGTGATCATCAAACAAAAAATCATAGGTTCAACAAAAAAAGGTACTCCAAACTTTTTGGAAATACCTAACTCCTAGCTTCGGCTACGACTACGCACACGCATTTTCGGAACCCCAACTATCGAGACCGACTCGACTAGCTAATCGATCGTATGATCACAAGTTCAAATGACTCAAGAGCATATGCCAGACAATCAAGTTTATGATTCGATATCATTTCCAAAAACTAACTCACCTGATTGTATGCTAGAAACATACCATTCTATTTATGTTTTATTACAATCTTTAGTATTATCATACAAAATCATGTGTAGTGTGAGTGCATACATGACACTGTGTCGACAATGACTCATTTACATCTCGCCGTAAGCGGGAGTCAACGACTAACATTTAGTTTCTTGAATCAACAAGAATTAGATGCTTACTATGGCAATCAAAGATGATTTCCAGTCCAAGGAATCAAAATTCTGAGCATGCTCATTAGAAATGTCGCAACCAATCGCTCGATGTAACTTGGAGATCTTTCTAGCTTCTAGAAATACTTGGCTCAACTCAAAGCACATCCAGTCAAGACAAGATGTATTTTTGGGCAAGTGTTAGTCATCCTTTTAGTCTAGTTCCCAAAAGCCATCCAGACCTTCTGACTGGGCTCATCTGTGACACCCCACGTCCGTTAATGTCACTCACTAAGGGAATGCATTAAGTTCCGTGAAGCGTTATAGGTAATCAGACACAGAATAATTACAAGACAGATATAAATAAGATAGCAGCAAAAATTTAAATTTTTATTTCAATAAAATACCGTGGTCCATAATTTCATAAGTCACAAAAACCATTACAACAAAATAACTTCTGTCTTGCATCATCAGAGTACATAAGTAAATAAAAAGCATAATTCCCCAAATGAAAGAGTTAAGCCATTGTAGAGACAAGAACTTGAGCCATACTTGAGCAATAGCTCCTAGCAAGATGATATTTGAATCCTGACTAAGCTTGGGTGTTTCCTCCCTATGAACCTGAGGGGGAAATGGAAGAAAGAAGGAGAAACAAAAAGGGTCAGACAATAAGTCTGGAGAGTCTAGTTTCTTTTAGCCAGTAAATAAATAAAAGTAACATGATAGGCATATAAAGTGGATAAGGGAGATCACTACGTAAATGGCAGGTGTGACAAGGTAAGCAATATAAGATGTACATGCCTCACTAATAATTTCTCTGCACTGTTACTAGTATATCCGGAAAGAGATGATCCCTCCAACTATTTAGGTATACGTCCAAATGTATCCTAATTACTACCCTGATCAATCGGCTCCCTAACCCTCATAGATACCTTGTGTAAGCCCCACAGTAGGAGGTATCACTTCCTAAAGTGGCAACCCCTCGTCGTAATAATGTGCACAACCATATCTACATGTGTCATGATCGTCTTATCTCCCTCTGCCCGGCTCATGCACGCACATGGCCCGGTCGGTTTGCGCTGCCCACACCATCCTCCACGTTTGGATCTCTTACAATCAGTCAGTAAGTGTGCCCCTTCTCCGCCTAGTACGGAATACTTTGTTTGATACCTACTCCAGGTTACTGACTGAAATGGGTCCCACACAATATGATACAAGCTCTCCCTTTTGTCTTGTATCCCCCACTAGGCTTTCACTGACTATGTATACAACTAGGTGTCTTCAATTACATAGCCTTATGTACTTCTACCGGTTATGCTTACCTACAGGTGTCTTTAATACATAACCCCTAATCTTCCAACCGGTTATGCTTACCTATAGGTTTCTTTAATTACATAACCCTATTACTTCTACAAGTTAGGTTTACCCTATGAGGTGTCTTTAATTACATAACTTTATTATTAACTTTATTATTTCACCGATTATGTATACCACTAGGTGTCTTTAATTACACAATCTTAACGGGTTAAGTTTGTGGGCCTATTACCCATCCCCTCTTCAGATTTACTTAAACCACCCCTCAACCATGTTAACTTAACCCCCAACTTAAATTTAAGTTCATACATTCCCAATGGATTAACTTTAGGTTGAGTAGTCCAATTATTTACCAAGTCCATTTATGGTTTCATAATGGGCTAGACCTCCCACATTAGGCCTACAACATGTGGATGCTGGATATGCCGGTCGGGTCCGGGCAGACTTATTCCACGGTTGGGCCTAACCTCGTGTCATAGCCCGATTCATATTTACGTACTTAGAACTCCCACATTAGGTTTACCATTAGTGGCTGCTGGATATGTCGGTCGGGTCCGGGCAGACTTCCACCACTAATGCAACCTAACCTCGTGTTATAAGTACAATTACAATTCCTAATTGTAATTACTAGACATTCCATTTCTAATTAATTAATCAATTAATTAACCCTGTCCTTTTATAGGTGCCAATACCTATTTTGCCCAATAATTTGAATTACATGTCCATAAATGTTCATATTCAAATTATGCCATTTTTAATTAAACTACCAATTAATTAATCCTATCCTTTTATAGGTGTCAATACCTATTTTGCCCAATAATTGTAATTATACGTCCATAAATGTTTGTATTCAATTATGCCATTTTTATTCCTTTCCCCCGTTCCTTAACTAGTGCTCTCACAAAATTGGTAACATGCCTAGGCTAGACAATAGTCTAGTCACAAACGTTAACAGGGAAAATACTAAAATAATCATCTTGGCATAAACATAATCTTGTAAGATAAAAGGTGAACACACATACTATCATGGACATGAAATTTTCATCATAACAAGGTGGACATAAAACTGATGAACTATGATGTCACAATATCTAAACTAGCCATTTTAGATGTCCAATCGATTTAAATCTAACATGATAACATAGGGTCACAATTCAGATTACATAAAATAGATCTATCATGAATCATAAAGTGACAAATTTAGATCACATAGGATAGATCTAACATGAATCATAAGGCGACAATTTTAGATCACATTGAATAGATCTAACATGAATCATAAAGTGATAATTTTAAATCACATAGGATAGATCTAACATGAATCATAAGGTGACAATTTTAGATCACATAGGATAGATTTAACATGAATCATAAGGTGACAATTTTAGATCACATAGGATTCATCTAACATGAATCATAAAGTGACAATTCTAGATCACATAGGATAAATCTACATGAATCATAAAGTGACAATTTTAGATCAAATAGGATAGATCTAACATGAATCATAAGGTGATAATTTTTAATCACATGAACATGAATCATAAGGTGACAATTTTAGATCACATAGGATAGATCTAACATGAATCATAAAGTGACAATTCTAGATCACATAGGATAGATCTACATGAATCATAAAGTGAAAAATTTAGATCATATAGGATAGATCTAACATGAATCATAAGGTGACAATTTTAGATCACATAGGATAGATCTAACATGAATTATAAGGTGACAATTTTAGATCACATAGGATAGATCTAACATGAATCATAAAGTGACAATTCTAGTTCACATAGGATAGATCCACATGAATCATAAGTTGACAATTTTAGATCACATAGGATTGATCTAACATGAATCATAAGGTGACAATTTTAGATCACATAGGATAGATCTAACATGATAATTTTAGATTACATAGAATAGATCTACATACATTTGCATCATAGCATGTCATAAAAGTTACAACCCATGATCCATAATGATAACATAGTAGAACAATTGAATTGGTTCCAAAGGAATAGATCTATCATAATATAGCATGAGATCTACCGATGACATAGATTTAAAGTCTACAATCGTATCCACGTCACAGTCTTTCATAGTTTCACTATTATTTATCTAAACCTAAAAGCAACTAGAACTCACTGTGATTGGATTGCTAAATTGATAGAAAAGGTGCTGAGTCTATGTTTGAATCTCAAAATTTGATAAGCTTTAGAAGAAGATGAGAGATCCTAATTTAGTCCAGAATCCAGCAGAGTCTGGCCGCCATTGCTTTTCTTTGAAGAAAACAAAGGATATGAGATATATTTATAGCTGTTGGGTTACAAAATTCGGATGCCACCTCAGCCCTAATGAAATTGGGTCAGGTCACGGGTCGTCACTCACTCGAAAAAGGCCCGAACACCCAAAAACTATTCTGGGCGCACTTGGCAGGTGCGCCAGTGCAAAAATACATTGGCGCACTTGTTAAGTGCGCCAGTGCATTCTGCTTTCATCGTAAAACTTTAACCATCTATAACTTCTTCATACGTTATCCGTTTTACGCAAATTCAGACTCTGTCTCAAGCAGAATTCCGAGATGAACGCAATGGCATAACCCGTTTCACTTAATTCTGAATATTAAACTAATTATTCTTTAATTTATCCTCTCTAATGTCGTTAAAAATTCGGGGTGTTACATTCTGACCAACTCAAAGGATTTCATCCCCGAAATCTCTAAGTTGAGAAGAATGCATATCCTACCATCCATCATCCATCTACTCAACCATCAACCACTGACATCCATTGTCCTTAAGGATTTCTAATGATTTCATGAAAATATGCAAAAGTGTGTGTATATGTCCGAACACTAATGCGAAAATCAGGCGGTCTACTGATTTAGTTGACCTCCTTAATGCAATGTATGTTAGTGCCATGAATCCAATATGTATGCAAATAAGCCTATTATAACATATAAATTCTCCATGTGTGCATACTCATTCATCCAAATGCAACATCCATATGCTAATTCACCCATTTCCATTCATAAAAGAAAAGAAAATGCACACACATCCATTTGCAATATGAGAGTGATTGAGCAGATCTAGTGCCTAATGTGTGTGTATATGCATCCACAGGCAACCACTAGCAAACACTTGCATCAATTAAACATGACATGTCTCACACACATGTTTACAATCATGGGATTTCCTACCTAAAGGTCGAAGATTCGATTGACAGGATATACTCTAATAATAGAAGCAAATGTGAATAAAAGCTTTTGGAAGAGAAGTTAAGAACATTCCCTTGAAAAGAAATGGATGCGAAGCGCAAAAATCTTGTCTTCGGTCTCCCAAGTTGCATCTTCTTGGTTGTCTCCCCACTGGACCTTTACCAATTTGACTTCTCACTTGCGTAGCTTTTAAACCTCCGATCCAAGTAAAAGTCTTTCTGTAGATCCCATCCCAAAAGAAAACCCTTTCTCAAGTAGCTCCCCTACTTGTTTACTGAGCTCCCTTCTTTAACTTGGACCCATATAGTGCACGGGCAATGCAACTGGCTTTGCATTATCCACCAAATATATGCAGAAATTGATCTTGTGCCATGGGGGTAAACCCCAAGCCTCATTTAAGGCATTAGGATACTCACGGACTACTGGAACAGATTTTAGATCATCAATAGATGCATTAAGTGACTCTAGGAAACTCAACATAACAGACCCCTTGGGGTCACAAGAAATCTCGAGGGTCCTCCCTTGGCAAGTCATCAGTCTAACGAGCCTCCTCTTACAATCTAGAATGGCACCATACATGGCTAGCGAACCTATCCCGAGAATCAAACCATAGCCCACGAAACAAGATGTGTGTCGCACTCAAATTCGATGCCTAACACAGATATTTTCAAACCCCGACAAATCATAGATAAATAAGCCGAATCACCAATGGGGTTTGAAATAACTATGAGATCCACTACCATACTAGTAATTAAGTGCAGAGATTCAACTATAGAACTTGATATAAACGAGTGCGTAGCACCAGAATCGAAAAGAGTTCTATTTGGATAATTTGAGAAGGGGAAATTAAAATACAACGGAAACTTTACTACCTCTATCTGGTACACTGACCATGAGAACATACACCTGTTCTTCAGAAGATCTTGCCCTTTCGTCTTGTCCATGTTTCTTCGGGCATTCCCTCGTATAGTGTCCGACCTTACCACAGTTGAAGCAAGCGTTCTTTCTTTTCCGGCAGTCTTTTACCAAATGGCCCGTGCTCCCACAACAATGACACTTCCTCTTTTCTCGGGTTTTGTAATCTTTGGCCAACTGACCCTTACGTCTACAACCATTACGTTTATTCTTAAAGAGATCACCTACTTTCGATGGTGGAGGAACAACGGCTACATATGGGGGAGGGACGTCTCCTTGGCTCCCGGTTGGTGTCGTAGCCTTAAGATACCTACGGAACCAATCCAGTACTTGAACGCCCTCGGGAATATTTGGTTCCCTAGACATGCTAAAAAGAAGAATGAAGGGATTTAGACAAAGGACCGAAGGGTATTACGTATGGATTTAAGGGGAATGTTTTTCAAAACAGACTTTTCTTTTTGAAAATATTTTCTTTTAAAAATCATTTTGAAAATAATTTTTAAAAACTTTTATCTAATCTAGTAACCTTCAGCTCTGATACCAAGTGTGACACCCCACGTCCGTTAATGTCACTCACTAAGGGAATGCATTATGTTCCGTGAAGCGTTATAGGTAATCAGACATAGAATAATTACAAGACATATATAAATAAGATAGCAGCGGAAATTTAATTTTTTATTTCAATAAAATACCGTGGTCCATAATTTCATAAGTCACAAAAACCATTACAACAAAATAACTTTTGTGTTGCAACATCAGAGTACATAAGTAAATAAAAAGCATAATTCCCTAAATGAAAGAGTTAAGCCATAGTAGAGACAAGAACTTGAGCCATACTTCAGCAATAACTCCTAGAAAGATGATATCTGAATCCTGACTAAGCTTGGGTGTTCCCTCCCTGTGAACCTGGGGGGAGGGGGAAACGGAAGAAAGAAGGAGAAACAAACAGTGTCAGACAATAAGTCTGGCGAGTCTAGTTACTTTTAGCCAGTAGATAAATAAAAGTAACATGATAGGCATATAAAGTGGATAAGGGAGATCACTACATAAATGGAAGGTGTGACAAGGTAAGCAAGATAAGGTGTACATGCCTCACTAATAATTTCTCTTCACTGTTACTAGTATATCCAAAAAGAGATGATCCCTCCAACTACTTAGGTATACGTCCAAGTGTATCCTAATTACTACCCTGATCGATTGGCTCCCAAACCCTCGTAGATACCTTGTGTTGGCCCCACAATAGGAGGTATCACTTCCTAAAGTGGCAACCCCTTGTCGTAACTATGTGCACAACCATATCTACAGGTGTCACGGTCGTCTTATCCCCTCTGCCCGGCTCATGCATGCACATGGCCCGGTCGGTCTGCATCGCCCACACCGTCCTCCATGTTTGGATCTCTTACAATCAGTCAGTAAGCATGCCCCTTCTCCGCCTAGCACGAAATACTTTGTTTGATACCTACTATGGGTTACTGACTGAAATGGGTCCCACACAATATGATACAAGCTCTCCCCTTTGTCTTGTATCCCCCACTAGGTTTTCACTGAGTATGCATACCACTAGGTGTCTTTAATTACATAGCCTTATTTACTTCTACCGGTTATGCTTACCAATAGGTGTCTTTAATACATAACCCCTAATCTTCCAACCGGTTATGCTTACCTATAGGTGTTTTAATTTACATAACTCTATTACTTCTACATGTTATGTTTACCCTAAGAGGTGTCGTTAATTACATAACTTTATTATTTCCACCGATTATGTATACCACTAGGTGTTTTTAATTACATAATCTTAACAGGTTAAGTTTGTGGGCCTATTACCCATCCTCTCTTCAGATTTACTTAACCTACCCCTCAACCAGGTTTACTTAAACCCCAACTTAAATTTTAGTTCATACAATCCCTATGGATTAGCTTTAGGTTAAGTAGTCCAATTCTTTACCAAGTCCATTTATGGTTTCATAATGGGCCAGACCTCCCACATTAGGCCTACAACATGTGGATGTTGGATATGCTGGTCGGGTCCAGGCAGACTTATTCCACAGTTGGGCCTAACCTTGTTTCATAGCCCGATTCGTATTTACGTACATAGACCTCCCACATTACGTTTACCATTAGTGGCTGCTGGATATGCCGGTCGGGTCCGAGCAGATTTCCACCACTAATGCAACCTAACCTCGTGTTATAAGTACAATTACAATTCCTAATTGTAATTACTAGACATTCCATTTCTAATTAATTAATCAATTAATTAACCCTTTCCTTTTATAGGTGCCAATACCTATTTTGCCGAATAATTTTAATTACATGTCCATAAATGTTCATATTCAAATTATGCCATTTTTAATTAAATTACCAATTAATTAATACTTTCCTTTTTAGGTGTCAATACCTATTTTTCCCAATAATTTGAATTACATGTCCATAAATGTTCATATTCAAATTATGCCATTTTTTATCCCTTTCCCCCTTTCCATAACTAGCGCCCTCAAAAATTTGGCAACAAGCCTAGGCTAGACAATAACCTAGTCATAAACATTAATAGGGAAAATAATGGGAATATACTAAAATAATCATCTTGGCATAAACATAATCTTGTAAGATAAAAGGTGAACATACATATTAGCATGGAAATGAAATTTTCATCATAACAAGGTGGACATAAAACTGATGAACTATGATGCCACAATCTCTAAATTAGCCATTTTAGATGTCCAATCGATTTAAATCTAACATGATAGCATTGGGTGACAATTTAGATTACATAAAATAGATCTAACATGAATCAAAAAGTAAAAAAATTAGATCACATAGGATAGATCTAACATGAATCATAAGGTGACAATTTTAGATCACATAGGATAGTGTTAGACCAAAAATTGGCACTAACACCCAAATGCAGATCACATATCACAGAATGTAGAAAATGATAAATAAGAGGAGACACATGAAGTTTTTATAGTGGTTTGGCTGTAGATGTAGCCTAAGTCCACTTTATAATCTTATTGTTATACCGACAGATTACAAGAATCGGTTACATGCAGACACAAAATCCGTGTGTTCAATTGAGATTATAAGAGCAGAATTTAGATGTAGATAGGTGCAAAATCCTTGCACTCAGCAATGGTGGAAGCCATAGAGATGTAGGAGAAAAGCCTTAGCCAAAATTCAGAGTGAATCCCTCTAAAATTCCATGTAGAGGTGTATTCATAGCTGTAGGAGGCTTCTGGGTTGACCGTTTCGTGATTGGGTATGTGGTACCCGATCTAGGAAAGTAGGAGCGGGAGTAGCCATGAGAACAAGTCAAAATTGAGTGCTATTGATGTTATGTTATAGGCGGTTCGTGATCCCTATATGCCCCACGATCGGGTCATGGTCCAGGGGCGAGTCACGAACCGAGTCGATTGCAAGCTGGAGTGAGAACCGGGGATGGTGAACCTGCTAGTGAGTCGTGGTCCATGGGTTGACCACAAACGGGTCGTGATCAATATACGCTCCACGATCCAGGATGCTCCACGAGGTGAGGAGGTTCACGAACAGAGGAGTGGGGGGAGCCGATGTCTGGGTTCCACGATCTGTTCCATATTCTGAACTTTCTGATGTTTCGTCACTTCATCCAAGTGATTGCTAGTCGATACCTCTGCACGCGTTCACGTAAACGGGCATAACTTTCAAACCGTAAGTCCGATTGAGCCAAACGAAAGCTCAACCTGAAGCTAATTCAAAGGGATACAAGAGTTACCAAGCTCAGCTCCGTAATTTCTGTTTTCGGACCTAAAAGAGGTCGTCTGATAGGAGTTTTGGGCTTGTTTATGTTGATGATGTGATTTCGACCAAGCCGCTTCTTGTTTGTTGACGATTTTCTCAGTGGCTGAGCGTGATGCTATCCAGAAATTCCGTGTGTGACAGCTTTTACCAAAAATTGTGTCAACAAGTTTGCCCCCCAGAACATATCTTGCTGGTTGAAGGAAGATGTGTTCTGGATAATCTATAAGATCCATAATCTGTACCTGCAAAAAGATAAGACAAACAATGCAAAAATGGATCCGAGACGGCCTTACCGGAGTAAGACGACCAAGGAAATGCTGCGAGGATCCGCGACGGCCTTACCGGAGTAAAACGACCGAGAAAATGCTATGAGTATCCACGATGGCCTTATCGGAGTAATACGACCAAGGAAATGCGATGAGTATCCATGACGGCCTTACCGGAGTAAGACGACCGAGGAAATGCTAATGCGGTTTTTTTATACTAGACGGATCTAGTTGGGAGCCGGAGCTCATCAATGATCTTTATTGATTCATGAAAGCTAAGCGGTAGTTATCCTAACCCTGAAAATGACTAGAGACTACGGGTCGGTTCCGTGCGTATGGGCCGATGTTGCAGTGCTTATTGCATGCAGAGAAAACAAAGAAGGGCGAGAAGTTGCCTTAAAGCCTAAAAACATGAACTACGGACTAGAGTTCGGTAAACTGAAGAGATCCGCTGAATGGGATCAGCGAATGATAATCCCGCGATTGCTCGATCCAGGATCATTCCCTCTCTGGGGAATAGGTAGTGGCAGCGCAGGTGTAGGCGCTGTTGGTTGAGTGACATACTCGGCTAGCTCTCCTCATCTGACCCGGTCCTCAATAAGGTCGCGCAAGTGTCTGCAGTCATCAGTGTTGTGACCGTCTATGTCATGAAATATGCAATGCCTTCGGGAGTTGGGCTATGCTAGCGTTGGCTCCCTCTTGGGAGGCCTTGGATATGAGGTAGCGCCTCCTGTATCCATGTAGATGTTGCTCAGATTGTCATTTAGTTCAGTGTAACTTTCATATTTGGGCCCTCTCTAAGGCTGATTGTTGCAATCATTTTTGGCAGCGACTTTTCCTTTGCCTTTTCCAGAACCAGACGGTTCTCCGTCTTTATGCATATTGACATCGATAATATGTTTCTCGGAAGTTGCATCTTCTTCCCGCAAAAATATATTTTCTTCAAGGTAGAATTCACCGAGATTTCGTGGTGGATCTCGGTACAAGGATTTTTTAAACTCCGAGTTATCTAGAACGTCGGATACTGCTGCCATCAATACCATGGATGGTTCAGGGCGATCAACTGATGCTGCTGCAACGTTGAATCTTTCCAGAAATGAACACAGAGTTTCTCTGGGCCTCTGCTTGATTGTAGTGAGCGACATGACGTTCTTGGGTCGTTCGATGTGGACCCGAAACTGTTAAAGGAAGCGAGCGACCAGCATATTCCAGCTGTTGATCGATTCCTTTTCTAGCTGCCGAATCCATATGGCTGTTATAGGGGAGGGGGTTGGACGGGGAGGCGCCTGCTCCGGCGTTGGCAGGAGGGGTGGAGGGCGATTGGCGCGGCGGCCATCAGAGGGTGCGATTTGTTTTTTTTTCTTTTATTTGATTCTGAAGAATGAACGTGGGGGGGGGGGCAGAGAGAAATAGGGGGAGAGGGAGAGAGAGTGTTTTATATATATATTTTTTAATTATTTATGAAATAGTTGACTTTTACATACGACCTCTAAACGAGGTCCACCGCCTGTCGTCTATAGCGTTTTACCCCCATTCCGAACACAATGGGATATGTATCGCAAGCTGATTTGATCGTTTCGATTAGTTTCCGTTGAATTTACATTTAAATCACTATATTGAATTTTAAACGTACATTTCAAATTACCGGGGTCGCATACGAACTTTAAAAATTCTAGAAAAATATTTTCTAGCTTCGTATTGACGATACGGTCCTAACAAAACTAGTTTCGTCGAAGTCTGAGACCGTTGGAAAAATGGCCAATTTCCAGTCGATTAAAATCAACTGAAACTGGTCAAACGCGTTTTCCTTTGTCATGCTCACATATTGATTCGAAAAATTATGAAATTTGAAACCTAGCAATAACTTTACATCACGGATCCAACAAAAGTGGTTTCGTCGAAATCCGAGGTCGTTTGCAAAATGTCCATTTTTAAGGGCCTGAATTCCATAGCGACTATTCAGAATTTTCAACTGGACATATCTTTTGATTCCCGCTATGAAATTTTGATTTTTCGGATTCGTTGGAAAGATATTCTCAATTAGATCCCAATGTTTTTGGTTTCATTAAAATCCGGTTTGTTTTGCACCCGGTACATTCAATTGAAGTTTGAAATCGAATTATCGAACTACCGCGCCATTTTCAATTCTATTTATAATTATATATAATTATTTATATTCTAACGACGGCGTATATAATATATACGTTCGAATTATATTCAAAATAAATTTCCTCGTCAATTTTATTTAAAATAATCTATTTTAAATATTCTAAATTCGCTAAAATTGCCAAAATAAAAATTTTAAACTGGCCCAGATTTTTCGGGTTATTACATTATATTAGTCAGAAAGAGAGGAAAACACTTTGCCATGATCTTTTCCGATGCCGATTGAACTTCCATATGCCGTTTGTAACGCATCAGGTGCACGGTAGGATCTGTCCTGCCGTTGTAGGGCTCCAGTTGTGGAAGTTTGAAATCTGGGGGATTGCGAGAATTCCTGATTTCTTGTGTGAACGGGTTGTGATTAACGTCATCCACGTCATTCTGATAAGTGCGGCCTCTTGAGAGGCGTTCAGTCTGATCTGCTAGCCGATTTCCTTCAAAAAGTTATTGCAAGTTGCCAATATCAGAGCTTGTGCCCCCAGCGTTGAGTGCAGAAGAGGATGGAAGCTGTTGGTGAGCGCTGGGAGAGGGTCGCGGAGGCTGGTTCGTGGAGCATGGGGCTCGCGGTTCACAATCCAGGATTGTGAAGGTCGGTTCGTGGTTTGGGGGGGGGACCCGACCCGGTTGTGGGTTCCCATCATGGACCGCTCCTGATTCTGCCTCATGAGCTGCTCCAGGCTGTGTCTCACGAGCCGAGTTTTGCTGCTGAGCGAGGGGGTTGCCCCCGAGTCCGGGTGATACACGAGCCACTTCAATGGCTTCATTTTCAGTGACTTGAATGTCGCTCGGCCTTCCATCCATCCGAGCGAAGAATCTGTCCATCATCTCCTGTTGTTTTCGGAGGAGATCGTCTTACCTTGCCATTTGATCTCTCAACTCAACAAGAACGACGTCCATCTCGTCTCTAGTTAAGTATGCTGATGGATTTTCATGAGAGGAAGCCTCATGGCTTGCCTCATTTCTCGTGCCTTCATTGCCAACATCCTCAGCACCCTCAGTACGGGAGAAAGTTACATCCTTCTTTTTTTAACCATTGATCCTATATCCAAGAAAATCAATTCCTTTAGAGCAAGAAATTGAAGTAGTATCGTGTGTCCCCTTCCTGGCATGCCAAAATGTTAGACCAAAAATTGGCACTAACACCCAAATGCAGATCATAGAATGCAGAAAATGATAAATAAGAGGAGACACACGAAGTTTTTTTAGTGGTTCGGATGTAGATGTTGCCTAAGTCCACTTTATAATCTTATTGTTATAATGACAGATTACAAGAATCAGTTACATGCAGACACACAATCCGTGTGTTTAGTTGAGATTATAAGAGCAAAATTTAGATGTAGAAAGGTGCAAAATCCTTGCACCCAGCAATGGTGGAAGCCATAGAGATGTAGAAGAACGGACTTAGCCAAAAGTCAGAGAGAATCCCTCTAAAATTCCATGTAGAGGTGTATTTATAGCTGTAGGAGGGCTTCTGGGTTGACCGGTTTGTGATGGGTACGTTGCAACCGATCCGGGAAAGTAGGAGCGGGAGTAGCCTTGAGAAAATGTCAAAATTGAGTGTTGTTGATGTTATGGTATAGGCGGTTCGTGATCCCTATATGCCCCACGATCGGGTCGTGGTCCAGGGATGAGTCACGAACCGAGTCGATTGCATGCTGGAGTGAGAAGCTGGGATGGTGAACCTGTGAGCGAGTCGTGGTCCATAGGTTGACCACAAACGGGTCGTGATCAATATACGCTCCACGATCCAGGATGCTCCACGAGGTGAGGAGGCTTCACGAACCGAGGAGTGGGGGGGAGCCGATGTCTGGGTCCCACGATCCGTTCCATATTCTGAACTTTCTGATGTTTCATCACTTCATCCAAGTGATTGCCAGTCGATACCTCTGCACGCATTCACGAAAACGGGAATAACTTTCAACCGTAAGTCCGATTGAGCCAAATGAAAGCTCAACATGAAGCTAATTCAGAGGGCTACAAGATTTACCGAGCTTAGCTCCGTAATTGCTGTTTTCGAGCCCAAAAGAGGTCGTCTGACAGGAGTTTCGAACCTGTTTATGTTGACGATGTGATTTCGACCAAACCGCTTCTTATTTTTTGACGATTTTCTCAGTTCCTGAGCACGATGGTATCCAGAAATTCCGTGTGTGACGGCTTTTACCAAAAAGTGTGTCAACAGATAGATCTAACATGAATCATAAGGTGACAATTTTAAATCACATAGGATAGATCAAGCATGAATCATAAGGTGACAATTTTAGATCACATAGGATAGATCTAACATGAATCATAAGGTGACAATTTTAGATCACATAGGATTGATCTAACATGAATCATAAAGTGTCAATTCTAGATCACATAGTATAGATCTACATGAATCATAAAGTGGCAATGTTAGATCACATAGGATAGATCTAACATGAATCATAAGGTAACAATTTTAGATCACATATGATGGATCTAACATGAATCATAAGGTGACAATTTTAGATCACATAGGATAGATCTAACATGAATCATCAAGTGACAATTCTGGATCACATAGGATAGATCTGCATTAATCATAAAGTGACAATTTTAGATCACATAGGATAGATATAACATGAATCATAAGGTGACAATTTTAGATCGCATAGGATAGATCCAAAATTAATCATAAGGTGACAATTTTAGATCACATAGTATAGATCTAACATAAATCATAAAGTGACAATTCTAGATCACATAGGATAGATCTACGTGAATCATAAGGTGACAATTTTAGATCACATAGGGTAGATCTAACATGAATCATAAGGTGACAATTTTAGATCACATAGGATAGATCTAACATGATAATTTTAGATCACATAAAATAGATCTACATGCATCCGCATTATAGCATATCATAAAAGTTGCAACACAAGATTCATAATGGTTACATAGTAGAACAATTGAATTAGATCCAAAGGAATAGATCTATCATAATATAGCATGAGATCTACCAATAACATATATTTAAAGTCTACAATCATATCCACATCACAGTCTTTCATAGTTTCTCTATTATTTATCTAAACCTAAAAGAAACTAGAAGTCACTGTGATTGGATTGCTAAATTGATAGAAAAGGTGTCGAGTCTATGTTTGAATCTCAGAATTTGATAAGCTTTAAAAGAAGATGAGAGATCCTAATTCATTCCAGAATCCAATAGAGTCCGACCACCATTGCTTTTCTTTGAAGAAAACAAAGGATATGAGATATATTTATAGCTGTTGGGTTACAGAATTCGGATGCCACCTCATCCCTAATGAAATTGGGTCAGGTCACGGGTCATCACTCACTCGAAAAAGGCCCGAACACCTAAAAACTGTTCTAGGTGCACTTGGCAGGTGCACCAGTGCAAAAATACATAGGCGCACTTGTTAAGTACCCGGTGCATTCTGCTTTCATCGTAAAACTTAAACCATCTATAACTTCTTCATACGTTTTCCATTTCGCAAATTCGGACTCTATCTCAAGCAGAATTCCGGGACGAACGCAATGGCGTAACCTTTATCCTCTTTAGTGTCATTAAAAATTGTAACACCCCACGCCCGCTATAGTCACTCACTAAGGGAATGCCATAGCATCGGTGGAGTATTTTAGTGAATATAGAACAGAAAAATTACACCAAGACAGATATAAATAGTACTTGAAATTTTAAAACATCATCTCATAACAGCGGAAATAAACATGTCTGATTACATCATAAAACCATGATAAAAGTCAAGTACAATATCCGTCAAAATAAAGAAGTACATAATCCCACTCTCTCATACAATAGCCATGACAAAAGAAAAGATAACTGGATAACTGGAGCTTTACATCTACCCAAGCTCCTAAAGACTGGAACAGCAATCCGATCAAGCTCTACTACCGCTAGGATCCACCGTAGGACCTGAGGGTTGGGAAAAAGATAAAAACAACGGGGTCAGACATAAGTCTGAGTGAGTCCTATAACTTTAACAATACAATCATTAAAGTAACCAGAGAAGATATAAACTTGACCTACGGTAATATCTGGGGATGAATGGCTACACTAAGCAGCTTGGTAAACTTAGGATAAACTAAGATAACCGTCAGGACGCATCTACCCACCCAAGGATATTTACTAACTGCACCACACCAGTCATTCCTACTTAAAGGTTTGATCCCTTCCAAGGACTTAGAAAATTTCCCCAGTAATTTCGTGTACTCCTAGCCCACTACATAGGTGCCGTCTGCCCCTATCTCCACTAGGTGTACCCAGTAATTCTTACCCAGTAGTTTCGTGTACCCCTACATAGGTGCCGTCTGCCCCTATCTTCATTAGGCGTACCCACTACTCCCCATCGATCGGCTCCCTACCGTAGATACCCGTGCTGGTCCCACAGTGGGGTGTATCACTCCCCTAAAGTGGCTACCCAATACTAACGGTGCACGGCTTTATATCTACACGATGCAACAACGGCTTATCTACCAGCCCGGGCCCACACACGCATATGAAGCCCGTTGGACTTGCGTTGCCACCGCTAACCCGTTTTGGCCTCTTATAATCAAGCCCAATATGCGTGTCCCGTCACTCGACATGGGTCGAGCCCACAAAGATACGTTTGGGATATTGGTTGAAATGGGCCCCCAACAAGCTACCCACCTAAGCTTGTCATATATCTAGTGTATCCCACTTAACCCTTTAATCATGTTTAATTACATGTTTCCACTTGGTTAAGTATTCTAATCGTATTTTCTATTGCCACCCAAGGCAACCCACTAGATTCCATATGCCACCCAAGGCAACCACAAAATTTCCACATGCCACCCAAGGCACCCACTTAACCCCTCATGTCCCACTACATGCTATTATGGTTAAGTGTTTCTTAATTAGTTAAGACCGTGATCTCCCATAAAGACCTCCCACATTAGACTGGCTGTTATGACCGCCTGGTTAAGCCGGTAGAGTCCGGGCAGTCTTACGTCATAACAGAGTCTAACCTCGTGTCTTTACCTTAATCACGTATTTAATTCATGGCTAAGACCTCTCACATTGGGCTGACATTTGTAGCAACTGGTTAAGCCGGTCGGGTCCGGGCAGTTTTACACTACAAATGAGTCCAACCTCGTGTCTTAGTCGATTAATTACACCTAATTAATCACCCCCATATTAATTATCCCTAATTAATATCAAGTTTTCCATAACATGGGTAGACCTAACTCAATAGGTAAATTCCCATGGGGTAGACCTAACTCAATAGGTAAATTCCCACTTATGGTAATTTATTTTTATGGTATGCTTAATCATACCCAATCATTCATTTATTAACATATTTACCAACCCCATCGTTCCCCACGTAAATCGTTCTCATTTCATGACATAATAAGGGGAAGATCAACACAAATATCATGGGTTTTGCATATAACTTTGTCATGGGTTAAGAGGATGTCAACTTGCATATATGAGCATTTATTAACCCAACTACATATAACCCAAACTAGCATATTATCATACACATGATTTGCATAACATGTTGCATATGAGCTTTTATATTATCCTACATATATCTTGCATAACATGTTGAACTTGCATATAGGCATTCTCATAACTTGCATAACATGTTAAACATGCATTTAAGCATACACATAACTTGCATAAGCATTCACATACTTGCATAAGCATTCACATACTTGCATAAGCATACATAACTTGCATAAACATGCATAACTTGCATATCATGTCATTTAAGCATATACATATCTTGCATAAGCATTCATATTCTCACATAAGCATGCATAACTTGCATATCACATAAATCTTGCATTTAATCATAACTCACTTTGTTCTACATGCATGATTCCACTCATTACATATGCATAAATCCATTTATTAAGCATGCATATATCAACTTGTTAAACATGCATAATCAACTTAGTAAGCATGCATAAACCAACTTATCAAATATGCATAAACATAGAACAACATAGAGTAACATATCATTATACATGATTCAAACTCACTAATCCGCATTTAAGACCATAAGTCTCATTACACCCAACCTACTTACTTTAACAATCAATGTTAAAGTGATAGAAACTCACCAAAACACAATTAGCAAGCTAATGAAGAAGATTAAGATACTTAGTATGGATTAGAGAATGATTTGAGAGGGATTTGATTGCAACTTCTTCATGAACTAGTGGAGGCCATGCTCAAATTTCATTTTGCCATAGTTTAGTTACAAGACTTAATTATGAATGAATTAGGGTAGGGTTAGGGTCTTATTTATAGGATTAGGTGAGTGTTTTAGGCCCTTAGATTAACCCTAGATTAGGTTAGGACCCTTAGATTTAGGAAATCTCTAGAACCAGCCCTCCTAGCCAGCCTGAATCCCAACCTGGTGCAACCTGGTGCACCCAGGTTCACTGGGCGGCGCGACCCTGTCGACAGGAAAGTCGACAGGCAAGTCGACACCCCTGTCGACAGGCCTGTCGACAGCCCTGTCGACATGGGTAGGGCGGGAAGCTTCCCGCCTGACCCCGCCTGACCCTTTCCAAATCTGGATTTTTAAATTTTTTTAAATCTGTTTTAGTTTTGAATTTTTCTGCAAACTTCATCGGGCCATAACTGGGCCATACGGACTCCGATTTTCGAAAACTCGGACTCTATTTCGCGTATTTTTCCGAGACGAACGTAATGACGCAGCCCGTTTCCCCTAATTCCCACATTTGAGATTATTTATCCTATAATTAGTGAATTTTAGTATTAACTAAAATTCGGGGTGTTACATTCTCCCCTCCTTAAAGGATTTCGTCCCCGAAATCTTTAAGCTAAGGAGAATGCAAATCCTACCATCCAAACAACCATCTACTCAAATCATCAACCACGGGCATCCATTGTCCTTAAACAATTTCTAATGATGTATGAGCATATGCAAAGAGTGTGTGTATATGTTCCCTATCTAATGTATGAACATATGCAAACCATGATAGTGCCATGCATCCATTATGTATGCGAAAGAACCCTATCGACACATACAATATCTACATGAGTGCACAATCATTCACCAAAATGCATCATCCATGTGATAACACAACCATTATACATCCATAAATATCTTCCTACACACAATTTTATGCAATATGCAACATGAAGTGACTGAGCCGATCTAGTGCCTAGAGTGTGTGTATATGCATCCACGAGCAACCACTAGCAAACACTTGCATCCACTTGCATCCATCAACCATAACATGTCTCAAACACATGTTTCAACCATAGGTTTACCCTATCTAAAGGTCAAAGATACCGATGAGAGGACATACTAAAGATAAGATAAGTACTAGACAAACGATAAAGGAGAAGTTAAAAGACATACCCTCAAAAAGAAATGGGTACAATGAACGCATCTTCGCTTCCGTCTCCCAAGTTGCGTTGCCCTCGTCTTCTCCCCATTGCACTTTGACTAGTTGAACCTCTCGATTCCTCAATTTCCTAGTCTCTGACCCAAGGATGCGAGTAGGAGCTCGTCGGATAGTCGCATCACGCTCTATCTCTACATCTCTAAGCAAGCTCGGCTCTACCACCTCTGCCGTCTCATGTAAGCACTTCCTCAGATGTGATACATGGAATACATCATGAACACCACTAAGTCTGTCGGGCAACTCCACCCTATATGCCATCCGTCCAATCCTTTCCTTGATAGGAAACGGCCCAACAAACCTCGGTGCTAACTTCCCAACGGATCCGAAGCGAACAACATTTCTCAACGGAGATACCTTAACAAAAACCATATCCCCAACCTCAAACTCAAGATCCGTCCTTCTCTTGTCCGCATAAGATTTTTGCCTATCCTGCGCTGCTTTCATCCTTCTTCGAATCAAGTCAATCTTCTCAGAAGTCTCCCTAACCATATCAGGCCCAAGCAAGATCTTATCCGTAGATTCCCACCAACATGTAGGTGATCGACAAGGCCTTCCATAGAGAGCTTCAAAAGGAGCCATACCAATACTGGACTGAAAGCTGTTATTATATGCGAACTCCACCAATGGAAGATGCTCTTCCCATGTACCTCCAAAATCCAAGATACAAAGCCTCAAAAGGTCTTCTAGAACACGATTCACCCTCTCAGTCTGGCCGTCCGTCTGAGGATGATATGCGGTGCTCAGACACAATTGAGTCCCCACTGCTTCTTGCAAACTTCTCCAGAACTCGCTAGTGAAGATAGGATCTCGATCACTCACTATGCTAGAGGGTACCCCATGTAATCGAACTATCTCTCGAAGATATACAGAAGCTAACCATGGAGCGGTCCTCTTGCTCTTCACGGGTATGAAATGGGCGCTCTTAGTAAGTCTATCTGTCACCACCCAAATTCCTGTATTACCCTTTCTCGATCTGGGTAACCCGTCAATAAAATCCATCGAGACGCTATCCCACTTCCATTGCGGAACCTCCAATGGGTGAAGCAACCCACCTGGTTTCCTTTGCTCCGCCTTCACTTGCTGGCACACCAAACATCGAGCAACATACTCGGCCACATCTTTCTTCATACCGGCCCAGAAGAAAACCCTCTTCATATCCTGGTACATCTTGTCCCACCGGGATGAATGGTCATCCTAGAACGGTGTGCATCATCAAGAATAGCCTTCCTCAACCCTTCATCTTGCGGTACACAAAGTCTACCGTCTCTACGCAAGTGCCCCCTATCATCTAGGGTGTACCTACTCAAATGGCTGGACGACTCCCCCCTTATGAGCTTCTCTATCAACTCAACCAACTGTGGGTCGTCCCTCTGAGCTTCCCCAGTCCGCCCCAAAAGAGTAGGCCTAACTTCCAAGGAAGCTAGCAAACCGGGTACATAATCAATGGAAGGTCTGAAATTAAACATCGAGATAAACTCCAAGCTTCGTCGTTCCACGAACAATGGACTCAAGGACAACCTCTTTCTACTCAAGGCGTCCGCCACCACGTTACCCTTGCCAGGGGTATACGCAATCTCGAAATCATAGGATGCTAAAAACTCCATCCACCTTTGCTGTCTCAAGTTTAAATCTTTCTGAGAGAATAAGTACTTCAATGATTTATGGTCAGTGAACAACTCGAATCTCTCACCAAGAAGATAATGGCGCCAAATCTTAAGAGCAAAAACAATAGCGGCCAACTCTAGATCATGGGTAGGGTAATTTTTCTCATGTGCCCTCAACTGTCTTCCACCATAGGCTATCACCCTTCCCTCTTGCATTAAGACTGCGCCAAGACCTGTCCCACAGGCATCAGTATAGACAACAAATGGCTTACTCCCATCTGGCAACACTAAAACTGGAGCAGTGGTTAAAGCTCTCTTTAACCGTCGGAACGCATCATCACAATCTACGTCCCATGCAAAAACAAGATTCTTCTTTGTTAAGCGGGTTAATGGGGCTGATATCTTCGCGAAGTCTTTGATAAACTTCCTATAGTAACCCGCCAACCCCAAGAAACTTCTTACTTCGGTAGCATTCTTCGGAACCTTCCAATCCTGAATTGATACTACCTTCGCGGGATCCACAGCTATCCCTTCCTTGGAGACCACGTGCCCCAAGAACCGCACTTCCTTCCTCCAGAAGTGACATTTAGAGAATTTAGCCTTAAGGCTATGTGCTCGAAGAGTCTTCAACACCTCACCAAGATGTAAGGCATGCTCTTCTTCACTCTTAGAAAATACTAAGATATCATCCACAAAGACCACCACGAATTTATTAAGGAACTCCCTGAACACCCTACTCATCAAATCAACAAAGTATGCAGGGGCGTTCGTCAACCCAAATGGCATCACCAGCCACTCATAAAAACCATCCGGAGTTCTAAAGGCAGTCTTGTCTATGCTATCCTCAGCCACCCTCAACTGATGAAACCCCGTGGCCAAGTCCAACTGGGAAAATACTGAAGCGCCAACCAACTGATCGAAAAGATCATCAATCCTCGGCAATGGGTGTCTATTCTTCTTTGTGAGCTTGTTGAGTTCTCTATAGTCTACACAAAGTCTGAGGGACCCATCCGCCTTCGTAGCAAATACTACTGGAGCACCCCACTCCGATATACTCCGTCTTATGAACCCCTTCTCAAGCAACTCCCCTACTTGCTTATGGAGTTCCCTCCTCTCACGAGGAGCCATGTGGCGCACTGGTAAAGATACCGGTTTAGCATTATCCACCAGATATATTCGGAAGTCAATCTCCCGCTTCGGAGGTAAGCCCTTCACCTCCTCAAACACATCCGGATATTCCCGGACCACTCTAACAGAATGCAAACTCTCGACCGAAGCGTCAAGCGATTCAAGATAACTTAGCATAACAGAATCCATGGGATTACAAGAAATCTCGAGAGTGTTACCCAAGCGGGTCATGAGCCTAACAACTCTCCTTTCGCAATCAAGAACGGCACTATTACTGGATAACCAGTCCATGCCCAAAATCAACCCATAGCCCGTGAAGCCCAATACAAAAGCATCACATCTAAACTCAATGCTAAGTATAGAAATCTTCAAACCCAAACATATCATGGATAAATAAGTGGAGCCCCCAATTGGGTTTGAAACAACCAAGGGATCATCTACCAGACTGGTGTCTAAGTGCAGTAACTCAACTAATGATGATGAAATAAACGAATGCGATGCGCCTGAATCAAACAATGTACGGACAGGATGATCAAATAGAGAAACCAGACTTTCAACGGAAATAGTTCTACCTCTCTCCTGAATCGGTGGAACCGCGAGAGCCTGTACTTGCCCCCTAGCCTGACTCGGTGCCACAAGAGCTTGCACCTGCCCTCCTGAGGTAGATCCCGTCCTTTGCCCTTTCTTAGGGCAATCCTTCACTAAATGCCCTGCTTCGCCACAGTTGAAGCAGCCAGTCTTCTTCTTCTTGCGACAATCCTTGCTTAGGTGGCCAGGTGTCCCACAATTGAAACACTTCTTCTTCTTGCTCTTGCCACCGTTGCCTTTCCCACCTTTGCTTTGCTGTTGTTGTTGCTGAGGTCTCTTTTGGTCTCCCTTCTTCTCGGGTGCCTTATTAGCATTAGGACCCTTCTCTTCCTCATACATGAGTGCCATGTCAACTAGCTTCTCAAAGGTGGCCCCCATAGGGATATGAGTCATAGCCAACCCATGCATCGGTTCATTCAAGCCTTTCACGAACCGCAAAGCCTTCTTCTCCGGTGTATTCACCATATCTAGGCCAAACCTTGCCAATTGATTAAACTTATTAACATATTCCTTCACCGAAAGATTTCCTTGCTTCAGAGTCAAGAATCTCTCCATATACAAGTTCTCCTCCGCCCTTGAGAGAAACTTTGCCACAAATCTTTGCCTGAAATCCGCCCAAGAATCAACGGGGCGTTCTCCATTAGTGACCTCCCACCAGAATGAGGCCTCCCCCTTCATTAACCAAGCAGCCAACTTGACTTTCTTCCCTTCTTCCATCTCAAAGATATCTATCAACTCTTCCACCTCCTTAAGCCAATCTCTAGCCTCCACAAAAGTTTCAGATCCTTGAAAAGGTTTCCCTCCCATAGCTTTAAACTCCTTACAAGTCTTAGCAAAAGTATCCGTGCGAGGAGGAGGGGGAGGAGGAAGATCGGGTGCTACGGTTGGTGGAGGAATATTTGCTGGACCCGCAGTGGTGGCCCTAGCCTCCATCAATCTCCTATACCATACTGGTACCGTCACACCCTCCGGAAAGTTAAGATTCTCGGTCATGCTGAAACGAAAAAGGAAAGATTCAAAACGGAGAATTCGAAGGATATAGATATGGCTATTGGGGATTATGCTTTTCTTTCAAAAACTTTTCTCTTTAAAAGACATGTTTTTGAAAATATCTTTTCCAAAAATGTTTTAGAAAAATAATTTTCTAAAAATTTTATCTGTTCCGGTAACCTTTGCTCTGATACCACGTGTAACACCCCACGCCCGCTATAGTCACTCACTAAGGGAATGCCATAGCATCGGTGGAGTATTTTAGTGAATATAGAACAGAAAAATTACACCAAGACAGATATAAATAGTACTTGAAATTTTAAAACATCATCTCATAACAGCGGAAATAAACATGTCTGATTACATCATAAAACCATGATAAAAGTCAAGTACAATATCCGTCAAAATAAAGAAGTACATAATCCCACTCTCTCATACAATAGCCATGACAAAAGAAAAGATAACTGGATAACTGGAGCTTTACATCTACCCAAGCTCCGAAAGACTGGAACAGCAATCCGATCAAGCTCTACTACCGCTAGGATCCACCGTAGGACCTGAGGGTTGGGAAAAAGATAAAAACAACGGGGTCAGACATAAGTCTGAGTGAGTCCTATAACTTTAACAATACAATCATTAAAGTAACCAGAGAAGATATAAACTTGACCTACGGTAATATCTGGGGATGAATGGCTACACTAAGCAGCTTGGTAAACTTAGGATAAACTAAGATAACCGTCAGGACGCATCTACCCACCCAAGGATATTTACTAACTGCACCACACCAGTCATTCCTACTTAAAGGTTTGATCCCTTCCAAGGACTTAGAAAATTTCCCCAGTAATTTCGTGTACTCCTAGCCCACTACATAGGTGCCGTCTGCCCCTATCTCCACTAGGTGTACCCAGTAATTCTTACCCAGTAGTTTCGTGTACCCCTACATAGGTGCCGTCTGCCCCTATCTTCATTAGGCGTACCCACTACTCCCCATCGATCGGCTCCCTACCGTAGATACCCGTGCTGGTCCCACAGTGGGGTGTATCACTCCCCTAAAGTGGCTACCCAATACTAACGGTGCACGGCTTTATATCTACACGATGCAACAACGGCTTATCTACCAGCCCGGGCCCACACACGCATATGAAGCCCGTTGGACTTGCGTTGCCACCGCTAACCCGTTTTGGCCTCTTATAATCAAGCCCAATATGCGTGTCCCGTCACTCGACATGGGTCGAGCCCACAAAGATACGTTTGGGATATTGGTTGAAATGGGCCCCCAACAAGCTACCCACCTAAGCTTGTCATATATCTAGTGTATCCCACTTAACCCTTTAATCATGTTTAATTACATGTTTCCACTTGGTTAAGTATTCTAATCGTATTTTCTATTGCCACCCAAGGCAACCCACTAGATTCCATATGCCACCCAAGGCAACCACAAAATTTCCACATGCCACCCAAGGCACCCACTTAACCCCTCATGTCCCACTACATGCTATTATGGTTAAGTGTTTCTTAATTAGTTAAGACCGTGATCTCCCATAAAGACCTCCCACATTAGACTGGCTGTTATGACCGCCTGGTTAAGCCGGTAGAGTCCGGGCAGTCTTACGTCATAACAGAGTCTAACCTCGTGTCTTTACCTTAATCACGTATTTAATTCATGGCTAAGACCTCTCACATTGGGCTGACATTTGTAGCAACTGGTTAAGCCGGTCGGGTCCGGGCAGTTTTACACTACAAATGAGTCCAACCTCGTGTCTTAGTCGATTAATTACACCTAATTAATCACCCCCATATTAATTATCCCTAATTAATATCAAGTTTTCCATAACATGGGTAGACCTAACTCAATAGGTAAATTCCCATGGGGTAGACCTAACTCAATAGGTAAATTCCCACTTATGGTAATTTATTTTTATGGTATGCTTAATCATACCCAATCATTCATTTATTAACATATTTACCAACCCCATCGTTCCCCACGTAAATCGTTCTCATTTCATGACATAATAAGGGGAAGATCAACACAAATATCATGGGTTTTGCATATAACTTTGTCATGGGTTAAGAGGATGTCAACTTGCATATATGAGCATTTATTAACCCAACTACATATAACCCAAACTAGCATATTATCATACACATGATTTGCATAACATGTTGCATATGAGCTTTTATATTATCCTACACATATCTTGCATAACATGTTGAACTTGCATATAGGCATTCTCATAACTTGCATAACATGTTAAACATGCATTTAAGCATACACATAACTTGCATAAGCATTCACATACTTGCATAAGCATTCACATACTTGCATAAGCATACATAACTTGCATAAACATGCATAACTTGCATATCATGTCATTTAAGCATATACATATCTTGCATAAGCATTCATATTCTCACATAAGCATGCATAACTTGCATATCACATAAATCTTGCATTTAATCATAACTCACTTTGTTCTACATGCATGATTCCACTCATTACATATGCATAAATCCATTTATTAAGCATGCATATATCAACTTGTTAAACATGCATAATCAACTTAGTAAGCATGCATAAACCAACTTATCAAATATGCATAAACATAGAACAACATAGAGTAACATATCATTATACATGATTCAAACTCACTAATCCGCATTTAAGACCATAAGTCTCATTACACCCAACCTACTTACTTTAACAATCAATGTTAAAGTGATAGAAACTCACCAAAACACAATTAGCAAGCTAATGAAGAAGATTAAGATACTTAGTATGGATTAGAGAATGATTTGAGAGGGATTTGATTGCAACTTCTTCATGAACTAGTGGAGGCCATGCTCAAATTTCATTTTGCCATAGTTTAGTTACAAGACTTAATTATGAATGAATTAGGGTAGGGTTAGGGTCTTATTTATAGGATTAGGTGAGTGTTTTAGGCCCTTAGATTAACCCTAGATTAGGTTAGGACCCTTAGATTTAGGAAATCTCTAGAACCAGCCCTCCTAGCCAGCCTGAATCCCAACCTGGTGCAACCTGGTGCACCCAGGTTCACTGGGCGGCGCGACCCTGTCGACAGGCAAGTCGCCAGGCAAGTCGACACCCCTGTCGACAGGCCTGTCGACAGCCCTGTCGACATGGGTAGGGCGGGAAGCTTCCCGCCTGACCCTTTCCAAATCTGGATTTTTAAATTTTTTTAAATCTGTTTTAGTTTTGAATTTTTCTGCAAACTTCATCGGGCCATAACTGGGCCATACGGACTCCGATTTTCGAAAACTCGGACTCTATTTCGCGTATTTTTCCGAGACGAACGTAATGACGCAGCCCGTTTCCCCTAATTCCCACATTTGAGATTATTTATCCTATAATTAGTGAATTTTAGTATTAACTAAAATTCGGGGTGTTACAAAAATTTAGGGTGTTACATTATCACTTAGTTCAACAACCCAAAGCTCGCTAAGATACTCATGATTCAAACCTGGAGGGAGTCGTGAAAATGTGATCAATGTTCGTCAAACTTCTCACGATAGGCCAAAACTATGGAAATTCGTACCCTAAAGAATTTATTATCCCTCATCTATCCAAAAATTTTATATCCCTCATCTCCAAATTCCCAATTTTCTGTCTCTCAACTCCAAATCCCCAACTTTGTATCCATCATCTCTATCCCCAATTTAGCATCCCTTACCTTCGAATGCCCAATTTCGTATCCCTCACCTATCTCCCCAATTTTTTATCTCACACCCTATCAACATTTCGTATCTTATTCTTACAACTCCTCTAGTTCTTGTCACAACTCCACCCTTACATATTTCGTATCCCAAAATCTCAAATCCTCAGGAAACGAAATCAGCATGATACGATGCCAAACTAGTAAGATACAAAAAATAGTGTCTCGAGGAGGTTACGAAATTGGTCATGTCAAGGTGGATATGAAACAATGTAGGGGAAAGGCAGATACGAAATAGCTCATGGGAAAGGCGGATACAAGTGAGTTTGGGAAGGATTCGAAATTTTAGAAGAGCTACGCATGATTTTGGCTAAGTCTTCCAGAGTTGTTTCGATCTCGAGATCGCCACAACTCCTAGAATATGAAAAATGGCCAGTAGGCCACATTTCTCAGCTACACCCACTAACTCCCCCACCTATGAATAACCCTCAATTTCTAGCGTGAAGAGGGTTGACATTTGTCTGATTTGATACTTTGTGAAGGAATTCTTGACCTTGGACACCATTAAAGCACCTTGAAGTTTTGAAAAGAAGAAATAACATACTTGTCAATGTTTTGATCTCCCGTACAGCAAAGGAATCCTATAAACAAGGATTGTAACTCCATAATTAGATTCAATAGAACTCAGTAAATCACGGTAATAACTTGTAATGATAAGGCCCGCCATTGTACTTTCTCAAGAGTGAAAAAAATCAGCAAAGCCTTCAAAGTGGACGTAGGTTCAATTCAAAATGAACCACTATAAATATTGTATTCAGTACTTCCTACATATTACATTTCCTTATGCAAAACTTAACTTTCGTTAATTTGGAAATCTTTGGGTATTGTGCCAATTTTACGCGGCAACAAGTGTTTAATAGATTTCATGAATTTATGAAATCTTTTTCAATATATCAAAAATTAATGTATATTACAGATATGAAACAATCATTGAATCAAACACACATGCAAATGATAATAAGTAAAAGCAGTAAAGGAAAAACATACCAGGATTTTTATACTAGTTCAGAGTTATCCTACGTTCAGTCTCACACAACTCTGGGTTAATGCAGATTTTTTTCCAAATTATAATCCTTGATTTCACAGGCCACGAGGTCCACCCCTTCTATTTACGAGTACATTGAGATTCGATTGATTTTCAGGCTATAATCATACCCAACTGATTTATGGGATACAATCACACCTAGTTGATTTAAATAGACTGCAACCATACCTTTTTAGTATCAAATTTGGATGAAACACTTGGTAGAACATTGATCTTGTGATCTTGGATTACAAAAACTCCAATAACTCTGAATAGCACTTGAATCTTTGAGAGACAATGGTAGAGAATCAAACTAGAATAGAATTGGTTTAATTCTCTTTGAAATTCGGTAGAGTTTGATTATAGAAACTTGAATTTTAAGAGTAATAATAGAGTGGACGTAAAAGAAGAAGATAATGAAAATTAGTTGAAAAATTTGAATTTAAATCAGTATTTAGTGTACCAGTAATCATATCCTTTCAGAAAAGATTTAAACAAATAGACACATCTTTTGAAATTTGAAAAATAATGGCCATAATGTCGACATGGTTGGTCTGGAATGTCGACATGTGATGACCACCCATAACCCCTGCACTAAACAAGAGGAGTAATGCGCTGAAAGGTGTGCTAGGCAGCTATAGACGATCATCAGAGTTGGTAAACATAATACGGAACATGTTATATAAATCACTACGCAAATAAAATATAATAGAACATATACAACAGGAAGAAATAGTGGAGCATCATATAATAAACTTTTCAACTTTTATAACATACTAAAAGATCATCCATACATTAACTGGATATAACATCAAAGTTTATAAATGAAGCCTCAAAACAACACTCAACAAACATTGAAAACAAAATACTAGGTAATAACAAAGTATTACGCCAGCCTCCTGCTCATCATCGCACAACAACATCGTCTCACCAAGGCCTATCACCTATCACCTTCTACTCAGTCTGTCCATCCAAGCCGGATGAACAACCCAAGGTAATAAGAGGGAAACATAAAACCTTAAGTCAGACAACAATCTTAGTGAGCGATAAAGCAACTATCTAACATTATCAACAAAGTAAATGAGAATAGGTAAATTAACAAACCAATCTACCAAACACCAGAGAAGAACCCAAACCTGCCTTCCCCATATCGAACAGTGATAGCCTTTACAATCCAGCACTCATGAAACAACAGTTCGACCATGGCAACCAGAAGTAACCAAATAATGTCAAAGAAACTACCATTCAATAACAATCATAGAAACTAGTATATGTCATGTAAACCATCCTAATCGAGCTTAACGTTCCTCAAGTACAATTCCCAGAGGCCTAAACCAATATCAAACAAGCACCCAGGAAACATCTCCTTCAATGTCGGACAACTCATGTGACTCTTGACCTGCCTATCACAGAATTTCATGCTTCGAAACCATCGTTAATCGTATGACGACCACCTACCATATGTCAAGTGCTAATGGTAAACCCCAGTTCTAGCTAAAACTCTATACGCCTTCATGACCCATATGTCTGTCTTTCCAATCTCGACAACTAGGCCATTCATGACTGCCTAAGATATGAGGCCCTTCATGACAACCTAAAGTACCCTTGCTTTAAGTCCGCTAGAACTTACGACAACGATAATCTCTAGGCCTTCGTATCTCTAGCCATCAACCCCGATGACCTTTTACAAACTCAAGTCCCCTTTGAACAACCATTATCCACAACTCAACACCCTTGGGTTGTCTTCATATTCGTTGCTTTACACCGATCAACAAACATATCACATCAATTCGAACATCCCCACCTGGATATACATCGGAGTCATAACATCACATAACCAAACAACATCAATATAATGGCCCAATATTGCTAGGTTGTCCACCCCAAGTCGTCCCATGACTTATCATCCATGGCCTAGCTTAACACATCATAAAACCCTTAGGTCGTCCCCCCTTAGGTCGTCCCACGACCTAAAGCTTCTGCGGTTCGACCCAACTTAACTCATCATCACTAGGTCCATCACCAGGCTATACCGGCCATAGGTCGTCCTATGACCTAAAACGCATGACCCAAACTTGAAAATCCTTGCCATCCTGCCTTGCTCCGCAAACAACAACCCATCACCTTAGGTCGTTCCAACGACCTATCGTCAAAGCCGTACAACAACCTAGCCAGCTTTGCCCCCCTTCAGCCATCCTGTTGTAGATGATCCAGTCCCCCTTAGGTCGTTCATCGACCTAACTACCATATCCATCACTTCCCATTCAAACTCCCCATTCGAACGATCCATGCCATTTTTTGGGAAACAAGTCTCCCAACCCAAGGAAAATGACTTGACTCCAGATTTGACCAAAATAGCTTCAATCTTGAGCAAATCTTCGCTAAATAATAACATCGATTCAAACAAATCATCCAAATCATTCAATTTAGCAATTAGCATGTTATGAAACCATCAACAACATCAAAATGACGATTTCATCAATAATCATATAAAATTCACCAAATCATGATAAATGAATAAATGTCAAAACAATGGATCTAACTTGCATAAACATATGATTTAACATAAGAATGACCGGTTTTAGGTTACTAAATCGGATCATATGGTGTTTCATATGAAAATGTACTTACCATGACATGGATCTAGGAGAAATCGACTTAAAATGATGAAAAACCTGATCATGCAACCCATATACTTGACTGAATCTGCGTGAGAGATGCATATCACTCACCAATTGTCCAAAACAACACAAAATCACCAATTACTCGATCCAAACTGCGAAGAACACTCTTCAATTTGATGAAATCTCTCTTCGATTGGTGTAGATCTAGCTTCCAACGATGTAGATCCTCGATTCTCTTATGTAGATCTAGACTTTTAATGGTGGAAAGTGTATATAATTTAACAAGGAGGATCACAAGCTAAACCAAATGAGAGAATGAAGAAACTAAACTATTTTCCGTGTATATAACCCCATATTTATAGCCTCTTACCATCCCACTAATGGGCCTCTCTAAATCATCCCATTATGGCTCTAAAAATCTAAACGGCAAATAGTGAAACACTAAAACCGTGATTCTTCCCAAACCGCTAAACCAAATTTTTAATGTGACCACTATACAGAACTGGCAACACCCTTTCCTTTCCAATGATACCGAACTCAACACTTGATTCGATCCCATTCAAAAGTTATGCCCTATACAAGACTGACATAGGAAAAATGGTCACAAACAAATTTGATAGAAAATATGGATATGTTTCACATCCCCATAAACAACATATCAAAATATGAGAATGATCCAACCCTTAGGGAATTAAATAAAAATATTTTATGATACTTCGATACGTAAAATGCGGGATGTTACATCCCCTCTTCCCCCTCCCCCTCTTCCCGGAATTTCGCCCCCGAAATTCCAACAAACACAAACAACCAAACAATTCTGCATGCCTATCATCCGTAAGCAACCAATTCTATCACCTAAACTAGCAGCCATCAAGCCATGCATCCATAGCCTTATTCTAGCACATGAAATTCTATCAACAACAACAACAATAATAGTACAAGCTACAATGGGGTAGGAGTGACACAACACAAATGGGTCATACTGATGAAGAGTTCTGGATGGCTCACCTTCGTCTTCTCTTTCGTCTCCCACATACAATCGTTATCATCCTCACTCTAGTGTACCTTGACCAACTTAACCATCTTCCTCCTAAGTTGTTTCGTGTCATTCTCCGCAACACGAAGTGGATTATGAGGTTTCATAACTATGGACTCGACTTCTAAATCTTCGTATTGCTCTAAAGATACTACCACATTCAAATCATGCACACACTTCCGAAGAAACTGACACTTGGAAAATATTATGCACATTGAACACCTTCCTGGGCAAATCCAACCTATATGTGAGCTTTCCAATTCACTCGATTATTGGAAATGGTCCAAAAAAACTAGGAGTCAATTTTCTTTTGCTTCCGAACCAAACAACGTGCTTCAACAGCGAAATCTTCATGAAAACCATATAGCCAACGTTGAATTCCAAATCTTTTCGACGCTCATCTGCTTAACTCTCTGACAGTCTTAGGTTGCCTTCATTCGTTGTCGAACGATCTCAATACAATTCGATGTCCCTCTAACCATCTCTGGCCCAAGTATCAACTTATCTCCAATTTCTAACCAACATGCTGAAGAATTACATGGTCTACCATACAACGCTTTCGTATGGTGCCATCCCAATGCTCGACTAATGGTTGTTGTTATATGCAAACTCGACTAGATGTAGATGGTCCTCCCATGATCCTCTGAAGTCTAAAACACAAGCTCTTAGGAGATTTTCCAAAACTCGGTTAACCCTCTCGGATTGACCATCAGTTTGTGGATGATAAGCTGTACTCAAACACAACTCGGTTCCCAAGGTTTCTTGCAAAATTTTCCAAAATTCACTCGTGAACAATGGTTCTTGATCACTTACTATGATCTTCGGGATACCATGGAATCGAACTATCCATTTTATATATAACTCAGCCAACTTCGTTGTTGTCCTAGTCGATCTGACAGGAATGAACCTTGCACTTTTAGTCAAACGATCCATGATGACCCAAATTCCTTTGTTTCATGCCCAGGTTCTTGGCAGTCCATCGATATCTGCTCCCATTTCCACATAGGAACTTCCAATGGCTAAAGAAATACACTTGGCTTCTTTTGTTCAGCTTTCACCAACTAACAGTTCATGCATTTGGAAATAAACTTTTCAATATCTCTTTTCATCCCTTCCCAGTAGTAAGATCGCTTCATGTTCTGATATGTCTTATTGCCACCAAGATGAATTGCAACTTCAAGTGATGACATTCTATCAGAACCTCATCCCTCAATCCACCGATATCTGGAACAACTGATCATCCTTGCTTTCGAAGCCAACCTTCTCGATTGGCCTTTAACTCTTTACCCTATGGTTCCAATTTCTGGATAATCTCATCAAGCTTTACATCTTGCTTTTGTCTTTTGCCAGTCCTTTTGATAAGAGTAGGTCTTATCGATAAGATTGCCAACATTTCAGGTTCTAACTCACACCGTGGCCTAAAATCAAATCCCACCAAGAACTCAAGGCATTTCCATTCCTCAAACATCGCTCCCAAACTTGTGTGCCTACACTCAACACATCTGCCACCGCGTTGCCTTTACCAGGAGTACAGGTTATATCAAAATCATACGAGGCCAGAAATTCCGACCACCTTTGCTTCTGAAGATTCAAATCCTTTTGGGAGAAAAGATACTTCAATCAAACTCCCAATAGGTAATGTCTCTGCATCTTCAAAGCAAACACGAACGTTTCCAACTCCAAATCATGAGTTGGATAATTCCTCTCGTGTGGCTTCAGCTGTAGACTCGCGTATCCACAACTTTAACCTTCTGCATCAGCACTGCTCCAATTCTAATACCACATGTGTCGATGTATACCACCATCTCTTCATTCCCACTTGGAATGCTCTAAACAGGAGCACTCGTCAGTCTCTCGTTCAGGATTCTGAAAGTATGCTTACACTTTGCATCCCATATGAACACTTGTTTCTTCTTCATTAATCCTATCAATGGTGCAGCTATCTTAGAGAAATCCTTGATAAGCCATCATTAATAACTAGCCAACCCAAGGAAACCTCTCACGTCCGTCGCATTCTTAGGTCTATCGCAGTCTTGGATTTCTACCGCTTTAGCGGGGTCAACCACTATTCCATTACCGGAAACAACATGGCCTAAGAACCTCACGATGCTCTTCTAGAAGTGACATTTCAAAAACTTAGCTCCCAGCTGATGCTTTCGCAAGATTTCCAAAACAACTCTCAAGTGCGTCTTGTGCTCTTCCTCATTCCGAGAATAAACCAGAATATCATCCATGAACACAAGCACGAACTTGTTCAAATGATCTCTGAAAACTTTATTCGTAAGATCTACAAAATATGCTGGTGCGTTTGTCAACCCGAATGGCGTCACATACCATTCGAAGAAACCGAATGATGTCCTAAAAGCGGTCTTTGGCGTACTATCCATTGCCACCCTCAATTGATGGAATCATGTTGCCAAGTCCATCTAAGAAAACACTTTGGCCTCGTGCAGCTGATCGAACAAGTCATCTATCCTTGGAAATGTATACTTGTTCTTCTTGGTCACCTTGTTCAACTCACGATAATTCATACACAATCTCAACGAGCCATCTGCCTTGGTTGAAATTCAACTGGTGCACCCCATACGGAAACACTTTTCTGAATGAATCCTTTTCCCAAAAGGTCACGAACTTGCACCTCTAACTCTCGTTGTTCCTTAGGCGTGATCCGCCTAAGAAGCATTATGATAGGTCTAGCACCTTCAACTAAATCGATTCTGAAATCAATCTTGCAATGCAGTAGCAGCCCTTTGACCTCGTCAAAGACATCCTTATACCGGTTTGCGATTAGCCCCGATGACATGACTTCTTGTGGAATCAAAAGCGAATATAAATAGCTCACGAAGACCATGTCTTCAGGCTTACATCGAATTAACACATTTTGCCCTTCTACATCCCTAACTCTCACCTCTAGCTTTTCTCAATTCACTCTTACTTCATACCTCTTGAGACAGTCCGTACCAAGATAATCCCAAGCCCAGTGAAGTTCAAAACAAAGCAATCACATACAAAGGAGCAACCATGACTCGATAACACAAGATCACCAAAAAGCATACCAAGGCTATAAAACCCCCAACTGAATTAGTCACAACCAAAGGTCTATCACAAATCTCGGGTAACAAACCCAAGTGTCACATAAGTTCATTACAAATGAAAGAATGTGACGCTCCAGTATCAAAAAACACACGAACTAAAACACCTCTAACAGAAAGAGTACCTTGACAATGATACCCTTTTCCTTCTCCTCTACGGTAGGAGCTCTTAAAGAAGACGACACTACTTCCAAAGCATAAGCCTTCAGTATGTGCTTTCCCTTAGCCAGTTCTGGACAGTCCTTGATATGACCAGTCTTGCCATAGTTGTGACACTTCCTTTCAACCTTCGGATTCTTGCACTCATTAGCTAAATGACCCTTCTGTTGGAAGTTAAAGCAAACCACCTCACTTTTAGGCTTTTTTTGGCCATTCTTTCCCTTCTTTTGTTGCTTGTTTCTTTTCTTGTTGTTACCACCCTGTTGTGGCTCTGCTCTTCCTTAGCTACAACAACAGGCTCTTTCATGGGGAAACAGACTTTCATGCCTCAAAACCTTCTCAATAATCTTCTCATAAGTATCATCTATATGGTCCAAGAGCTGATTCCAAATACATTCGACCAATTACATGACAAACTTCTCGTTCTTTTGATAGGGTGTGTCAATATACAAGCGAGCATATCTGGACAATGCCTCAAAATCAGAAACATAATCCAGTACTTGTCTACCATTATATTTTAACTCCATGAACTTCTTGAACAAAACAGACTTCTGAGCAGTAGAGACAAACTTCGTCTCGAATTTGACTTGGATCTGTTCCCATGTTATCCCTTCTTTTGGAGTCTCAAGTGTAACATAATTCCGCCATTTCATGGCCCTGCCTTGCAAATGCCTTGACACAAGCTATCTCTTAGTTGCATCACCTATACCTAAATCTCCAAAAATATGAATAAAGATATCTAACCATCTCTGAAACTCTTCAGCCGGCTCCATACCTCTAAACTGCTTTCCTCCCACAGATGTGAAGTCTTTACATAGCTTCGCGAAATCCACAACCCTAGGCACCTGCACACCTACATCTACCGTGGCTGCCATTGGAGCGGGTACCCTTCCCATGAATGCCTCAGTCATGGCTTCAAACATGGCTAGGTAATATGGTGTACCACCAATTACCCCTCCAGGCACAGCCTCCTCCCCAGCAGCGTGTCTTGATGATTGATGACTCATTCTAAATCTACAATATAGAATGAATCCACTTACAAGAAAACTGCTAATGGAGTTCAAACGCTATTACTATACACTAATATATATATATAGCAAGCATCCAACAGAAATCTACAAGTACATCTCTCATACGTTATTACGTCTTCGAAGTTTGGTTAAAATCAATAACCAGAGTTATGATGCCAAAATGACGACTGCCCACAACCACTACACTAAACAAGAGGAATAATGCGCTAAAAGGTGTGCCAGGCAACAATGGACGATCGTTAGAGTAGGTAAACATTATACGGAACCTGTCGTATAACTCACCACGCAAGGATAAAATATAATAGAACATATAAAACAGGCAGAAATAGTGGAGCATCATATAAAAAACATTTAAACATTCATAACATCCTGAAAGATCATCCATACATCTACTGGATATAACATCAAAGTCTGTACATGAAGCCTCACTACAACACTCAACAAACAACGGAAACAAAATACTAGGTGATAGCAAAGTAATACGCCAGCTTCCCGCTCGTCGTAGCATAGCAGCATCGTCTCACCAAGGCCTATCACCTGTCGCCTGCTACTTAGTCTGCCCATCCAAACCAGATGAACAACCCAAGGTAATAAGAGGGAAACATAAAACCTTGAGTCAGACAATAGTCTTATGAGCGGTAAAACAGCTATTTAACATCAGAAAAGAACCCAAATCTTCCTTCCCCACATCGGACAGTGATAGCCTTTACAATCCATTACCCAAGAAATAACATTTCAACCATGGAAATCAGAATTAACCAAATAATGTCAAAGCAATTGCCATTCAATAGCAATCAAAGCAACTAGTTATATCTCACGTAAACCATCCAAGTCGAGTTCAACGATCCTCAAGTACAATCCCTAGAGGCCTAAACTAATATCAGACAAGCACCCAAGAAACATCTCCTTCGATGTCAGACAACTTACGTGAGATGGTACAGGCAAAACAACCAAACACTCATGACCTGGCTATCACTGCCTTTCCCGTTTCAAAACCATCGTTAATCGTATGATGGCCACCTACCATATGTCAAGGGCTAATGGTAACACCAGTTCTAGCGAAAACCCTATATGCCTTCATGACTCGTATATTTGTCTTTCCAATCTCAACAACTAGGCCCTTCATGACTACCCAAGGTACGAGGCCCTTCACGACTGCAAAAAGTACCCCTGCTTTGAGTCCACCAGAAATTACGTAAACGATAATCTCTCAGCCTTTGCATCTCTAGCCATCAACCCCGATGACCTTTCACAAACTAAGCCCCCCTTGAGCAACCATTACCCATAACTCAAGGCCCTTGAGTTGTCTTCATATTCGTTGCTTTACATCGATCAACGAGCACATCACATCAATTCGAACATACCCACCTGGATATACGTCGAAGTCATAACATCACAGAACCAAACAACATCAATATAATGGCCCAACATAGCTAGGTCCTCCACCCCAGGTCGTCCCATGAACTGTCATTCACAGCCTAACTTAACACATCATAAAACCCTTAGGTCTTCTCACGACTTAAAGCTTCCACGGTCCGACCCAACTTAACTCATCATCACCTGGTCCATCACCAGGTTATACCATCCTTAGTCGTCCCACGACCTAAAAGCCACGACCCAAACTCGTAGCTTTTTGTCATCCTTCCTTGCTCCGCAAACAATGACCTATCACCTTAGGTCATTCCAACGACCTACCATCACAGTCGTACAATGACCTAGCCAGCTTTGCCCCCCTTCAGCTATCTTGCTGTAGACGATCCAGTCCCCCTTAGGTCATTAAACGACCTGACTACCACAACCCATCACTTCCCATTCAAACTCCCCATTCGAACGATCCATGCCATTTCTTAGCAAACAAGTCACACAACCCGATCGAAGGAAAACGACCTGACTCCAAATCTGACCAAAATAGCTTCAATCTTGACCAACTCTTCGTCAAATAACAACATCGATTCAAACAACTCATCCAATTCAGCAATTAGCATGTTATTGTACCATCAACAACATTAAAATAACAATTTCATCAATAATCATGTAAAATTCACCAAAATCATGATATATGAATAAATGATCAAAACAATGGATCCAACTTGCATAAACATATGAATTAACATAAGAATTACCGGTTTTAAGTTGCTAATCAGATCCTATGGTGTTTCATTTGAAAATGTACTTAACATGACATGGATCTAGGAGAAATCGACTTAAAATGATGAAAAACATGATCATGCAACACACATAGTTGATTGAATCCGCGTGAGAGATGCATATCACTCGCCAATTCTCCAAAACAACACAAAATCACCAATTACTCAATTCGAACAGCGAAGAAAACTCTTTAAATTCTTTAATTTGATGAAATCTCACTTCGGTTGGTGTAGATCTAGCTTCCAACAATGTAGATCTTCGATTCTCTTATGTTGATCTAAACTTTTAATGGTGGAAAGTGTATTTGGTTAAGCAAGGAGGATCATGAGCTCAACCACATGAGAGAATGAAGAAACTAAACTATTCTCCATGCCTCTAATCCCTTATTTATAGTTTCCCACCAGCCCACTAATAGGCCTCCCCCAATCAGCCCATTATGAGTATAAAAATCTGAACATCAAACTGTAAAACCCTAAAACAGCGATTCCTCCCAAACTGCTGAACCAAATCTTTAATATGACCACTCTACGGAATTGGCAACACCTTTTTCTTACCAATGAGACCGACCTCAGCACCTGATTCGATCCTAATCAAAAGTTATGCCCTGTACAAGACTAGCAGGGCAAAATGCTCATAAACAAAATTGATAAAAATTATGGACATGTCTCACATCCCTATAAACAACATATCAAAATATGAGAATGATCCAACCCTTAGGGAATTAAATAAAAATATTTTACGATCCTCCAATACGTAAAATGCGGGCTGTTACAAGACATGTCTTTGGGAATTCTGAAATTTAATTTTTTTTGAAAACAATGTAAACGATGTATAAATAATTCAAGGTAATTCTATAGTCTAAATAAACTATTTTCATATATAATAATCTAGTTGAAACACCCCCCCCCCTCCATTAAGGTCACTCACAAGGGACTGCCTTAACTTTGGTGGAGGTTTGTAAGTAAAAGTCACAGATAAAACACAAGACAGATATAAACACATTTATATATAAGCAGCGGAAAACATCAGACTTTTATTTCATAAAATACTTGTTCATACAACACATTTCCATAATTGTCTCATAACAACTTCCAAAAACATTACAACATCATTTCTGTCTTGGTTTTTAAATAAAGAAGCATAAAACGTGATTAAAACTGCATAAATCCCCATAGAGTGTGACCAACAGCCATAGCCAAGGAAAGAGACTCCAAACCGTACATCAACTTTCTTGAAGCTTTTAAAGAATCTGACTAAGCTGAGCTATTTCCTCCCTGCGGACCTGGGGGGAGTGGGGGACGGAAGAAAAGAAGACGAAAGAAAATAGGGTCAGACATAAAGCCTGGTAAGCCTAGTGACTCTTCAATATGAAAATAAGAATAAGGGCATGATAGGTATAAACTGGAACAAGAATGTATCATAAACTAGATAAGGTAGTTTTGAAATGAATATACTATCGCACCCCACACTATCTCTGCACCTACTTGTATTATCTTAATTGCCACCCCATGCTGAGGGTGAAGTGATCCCGTTTCTAGAGATGCACCCTATGCTTAGGGTAAAGTGATCCCATTTCTAAAGATGCACCCTATGCTGAGGGTAAAGTGATCCCATTATTTTAAAGATCGGCTCCTACTCGCATAATCATCTGTGTCTTACGGCCACCAGAAATTGTAGATACCTATGCTGGCCCCTCCATGGGGTGTATCAAGTCCCATGGTGGCAACCCCCGACATATAACTTAGAATGCATAGGTTATACTACTGGTGCCCTCAGTGCCCTGTTGTCTGCTCCGAAGTGTGTGCACGTCCGCACTCCGTTAGAACCCACACTGTTGCACCCACCGCCGTCGCTTTGACCGCTTACAATCAGCCCAGTAATCATGCCCCACCCTGCCTAGTTTCAGGGTACCATGATACCTAATTGGGTTACTGATGAAATGGGTCCCTGTTACTAGGGTTTTCTAGTCAAACATGCTAAGTGGTTAAGTGTCTGTATTTACCTAACCCCACCCATCAATTTCATTAACATGTTGATTTGGTCAAGTGTTTTAGTTGACTTAACCCTACCATCTGTCCTTAGCCTTTTAAAGCACCGACCACTCACATTAGACAGATATTGTTACGGTTACTGGATGTGCCGGTCGGTTCTGGGCAGATTTACACCGTAACTCAGTCTAACCTCGGGTCCTTATTGGGCTTCATGCTTAACCACCCACATTGGATAGGTATTGTTGTGACTACTGGACAGCCGGGCGGGTCCGGGCAGATTTACATCACAACTCAATCCAACCTCGTGTTAAGCATATTCGTATTTTCTAAATTTACATATTTGTCTTTATCACTTAATATATGTAAACTTGTCAACAATTAAATGTTGTGGCCCACTTTCCAAGTTTAACCTTTTTGGTATAAAGAATTTATACCATTTTAAATGCCACCAATTTTGGCACGTGAAAACATGCCAATTTCATATATTTTTATGACAAGTTTTCTAATATTCCCAACGTTACCCCGTTTAAACATTAGGCTAACAATCTTAGCCTAATTTTTGTTCACATAGTTTTTAACATATGATATTTGGCTAAAAACTAACCTAATTTAGCGCGCACAAATAGGCATAAGGGAATTCATAAACACAAACATAACAAAGGTATAAACTTGGCATTTTTGGCATAGTAAATACGAACATCATAGGTGTGAACTTGCAAAATAGCCAACATGAATGTCATAGATGTGAACTTGCAAAATAGTCAATATTCATATATGTGAATTTGCAACATAGCCTAAATCAATTTTACATATATGTGAACTTGGATTGAAATAAGGGTCTAACCAAATAGGTGTCACATGAAATAGCATATGATTTAGACAACATAGGTCTAAACTTGTTTTTGGATCCAGGCATAACATCGAACATCACTAGCACATGACAAGAATATGACTTTTTCATAAGTATGTATAACTTTATGAAAAGGGTGTGTACTAGATCCAATCGCATATCTAATTACAACGTGAAACATGTACTAAAGTGGATCTTGACATGGATCCAATTAGGAACTTGCAACTTTTACATAAACATAGGGGCATGTATATGAACATAACCATTTAGGCATAAAGATTTTCTAGCATAAAGTATATACATGAGGTTCTAATCACAAACGATCTATATAATCACATAATCATGAACTATACAACTTGCTATCATTCTAAAAGTACAATAGGATCAACATCAATCTTAATTATATCACAAACATCCCAATTTCATTCGCAACACAATCATTTCAAAACATAGATATGAATTAACATCGTTGTTACATAATAGCACAATTCCACTTCCAATTTACATCGAATCAATTCTTAGTTTTATTCTCATCGGGAAAAATCACTATACTTACAACGAACGACGAACTTGGATTCTGGATTCTGAATTCTGGATTTGAAATGCTTTCCTTTGGGTAGACTAACGTTGTTTTGATTCGTGTTTAGCTTTAGTGTTGGCTTGTCTCTAGGCTTTCTAATTGGCGGCCACTCCTAGTTCCTTTCCAGCAGCATAACGGCTTTAGTATTCTATTATTTGTGTGAATTTAGGGTTAGACTTGAGTTGTACTTATAGAATTTCAATCTAATTAGAGCCGTCGATGAAGCTAGAGTGAATCCAGACAATCCATCTCAAGAGAAGCCAATCAGAAAGTGACATGTAAGCCCTAATGACTCAGCCAAGCCTCAGAATTCGACCAGACCGTGACCAGGCCAGCTAGGGCCTGACCAGCAGGTCTTTCTGACCTGGGCTCACTTGGCAGGTGCGCCAGGCTAAAATTGTACTGGCGCACTTCCCAAGTGCGCCAGTTCAATTTTGTTCTGGCGCACTTCCCAAGTGCACCAGTGCATTCTGACCCATTTTTGGTTTTTCTGCCTAACTTCGTTCGTCCATATCTTCTTCATACGATATCTGTTTTACGCAAACTTGGACTCTATCTCAAGCAGAATTTCGAGATGAACGCAATGGCGTAACCTGTTTCCCTTGATTTCTTCATTTAGAATTAATTATACTTTAATTTTTTATGTTATAGTTAACGGAAAATTCGGGGTGTCACATTCTCCCCTCCTTAAAGGATTTCGTCCCTGAAATCTTCAAGTCTAGGAGAACGTAAGTCCTAACATCCAATCGTCCATCTACTCAACCAACAAACACAGACGTCCATTGTCCTTAAAAGACTGCTTTATGATTTATATGCACAGTGTGTGTATATGTCCTTAACAAATGCAAAATCAGGCGGTCTACTGATCTAGTTGACCTCCTTAATGCAAATCATGTAAGTGTCAGGAATCCATTATGTATGCAAATTTGTCCTTACTCATAATTCTACATGAGTGCGCAACCATCAATACAAATGCGACACCCATATGACAACATATCAAGTTTCAACCACATATAAACATGAGTACATATATGCATATGCAGTATGAAGTGATTGAGCCGATCTAAAACCTAGGTTGTGTGTGTATATGCATCCACGAGCAACCACTAGCAACCACTTGCAACCACTTGCAGCCATCAACCATAACATGTTTCAAATACATGTTTACATCCAAAGGGGTTTCTACCTAAGGATAAAGGATAATATCGAGGAGATATACCTAAAAAGATAGATACAAGCACAACTTAAGGAAAAAGAGAGGTCAAAGATGTACCCTCAAAAAGAAAAGGGTAGGCCGCGCGTATTCTATCCTCAGTTTCCCAAGTCGCGTCTTCCTCGGCGTCGCTCCACTGAACATTGACGAGCTTCACTTCGCGGTTGCGTAGCTTTTTGACTTTAGTTCCTACGATTTGAGTTGGAACTCTCCTCATAGTTACTTCGTGTTCCACTTCGGCTTCTTCTAGAATGCTTGGTTCCACCACTTCCGCTGATTCATGTAGACATTTCCGGAGATGAGAAACGTGAAAGACGTCGTGAATTCCAGCCAATCTTTCAGGCAGATCTACTCTATAAGCCATTTTCCCAATCTTCTCGATGATAGGGAACGATCCTACAAACCATGGTGCTAGCTTTCCTGCGGATCCAAAGCGAACGACGTTCCTTAAAGGGGATACCTTAAGCAAAACCATGTACCCAACCTCAAACTCAAGGTCGGTCCTTCTCTTGTCGGCATAGGATTTCTGTCTGTCTTGGGCAGTCTTCATTCTCCTTCGTATCAAGTAAACTTTTTCTGAAGTCTCTCTAATCATGTCTGGCCCAAGTATAATCTTGTCAGTGGACTCCCACCAACAAGTTGGTGATCGGCAAGGTCTTCCATACAAAGCTTCGAAGGGCGCCATACCGATGGTGGCTTGGTAACTGTTGTTATAGGCAAATTCCACTAAAGGAAGGTGATCCTCCCAAGTCCCTCCGAAGTCAAGAATGCACAGTCTCCGAAGATCTTCTAGTACTCTATTCACCCTTTCTGTTTGACCATCAGTTTGGGGGTGATAGGCCGTGCTCAAGCATAACTGTGTGCAGACAGCTTCTTGCAGACTCCGCCAAAATTCGCTCGTGAAGATGGGGTCTCTGTCACTCACTATGCTGGAGGGTATTCCATGGACTCGAACTATTTCCTTGAGATAAAGAGAAGCTAGTGACGAAGCAGTTCTTCTACTCTTGATAGGTATAAAGTGGGCGCTTGTAGTAAGCCTATCCACTATCACCAAAATGCTAGTATTGCCTCTTCTTGACCTAGGCAATCCGTCAATGAAGTCCATTGAAATGCTATCCCACTTCCATTGCGGGACTTCTAGAGGATGTAGTAGTCCTCCTGGTTTCTTTTGTTCCGCCTTGACCTGTTGGCAGGTCATGCACTTAGAAACGAAATATGCCACGTCCTTCTTCATGCCGCTCCAATAGAAAGTTCTTTTTATATCCTTGTACATCTTATCACCGCCAGGGTGTATAGTCATCTTGGAATGATGCGCTTCCTCGAGAACCTTCTTTGTCAACTCCCTTTCTTGTGGGACACATAGCCTTCCATCTCGCCTTAGCCAACCCTTATCATCGATGGAGTACCTATTGAGGTGACTGGAAGTTTCACCCCTAATAAGTTGATCAACCACATCCACAAGCTGTGGGTCTTCTCGTTGTGCAGGCCCTATCGAGTCTAAAAGAGTGGGCCGTACTTCTAGGGATGCTAACAAACCCGGTACAAAATCCGAGGAGGGCCTAAAAACTGGCTATATACTCCAAGCTTTTCCTTTCCACAAAGAGAGGGCTTAAGGTCAGTTTCTTTCGGCTCAACGCGTCTGCTACTACGTTGCCTTTGCCCGGAGTATAGGAAATTTCAAAATCATACGAGGCAAGAAACTCCATCCATCTTTGCTGCCTCAAGTTAAGATCCTTCTGCGAGAAGAGATATTTCAATGATTTATGGTCAGTATATAATTCGAACATCTCACCTAGGAGATAATGGCGCCAAGATTTAAGCGCAAAAACGATGGCGGCCAACTCAAGATCGTGGGTGGGGTAGTTCTTTTCATGCACTTTCATTTGTCTTCCACCATAAGCTACTACCCTCCCTTCTTGCATCAGAACAACGCCTAGCCCCGTACCACAAGCATCCGTATATACTGTGAACATTTTTCTTCCATCTGGCAAAGTCAGAACTAGGGCTGTTGTGAGAGCCCTTTTTAATCGTTGGAAAGCAAACTTGCAGTCCAAATCCCAAGTGAACACCCGATTCTTCTTTGTTAGCCTTGTGAGTAGAGCTGAGATCTTCGCGAAATCCCTAATGAACTTTCGGTAAAAAACCGGCTAGCCCAAGAAAGCTTCGAACTTCAGTTGCATTTATTGGTGTCTTCCAATCTTGTACTTCCACCACTTTCGCGGGGTCCATAGCCAACCCCTCTTTGGACACTATATGCCCCAGTAATCTTACTTCCCTTCTCCAAAAGTGGCACTTGGAGAATTTGCTCTTAGCTGGTGTGCACGGAGAGTATCCATGATCTCTTTCAGATGCTGAGCATGTTCTTCCTCATTCTTTGAGAAGATCAAAATATCGTCTACGAAGACCACCACGAACTTATTGAGGAATTCTCTGAACACCCTGCTCATTAGGTCTACGAAATAAGCGGGTGCGTTTGTCAAACCGAAAGGCATGACAAGCCACTCGAAGAAACCCTCTGGGGTTCTGAACGCCGTTTTATCAATGCTATCTTCAGCTACCCTTAGCTGATGGAACCCAGTAGCCAGATCAAGTTGGGAGAAGACCGACGCACTTACAAGCTGATCAAACAAATCCTCTATTCGGGGAAGCGGGTGTCTATTCTTCTTAGTCAGCTTGTTTAGCTCCCTATAGTCCACACAAAGACGTAGTGAACCATCTGCTTTAGTGACGAACACCACTGGAGAACCCCATTCCGAGATACTCCTTCTTATCAACCCCTTCTCGAGAAACTCCTTAACTTGCTTACTGAGCTCCTTTCTCTCATTTGGAGCCATGTGTCTAACAGGAAGAGCTACGGGCTTTGCATTATCTACAAGATATATGCGGAAGTCTATTTCCCACTTCGTAGGTAAGCCTTTCACCTCTTCAAAGACATCCGGATATTCCCGGACTACTCTAACCGACTGCAAATTCTCAACAGAATGTCAAGCGACTCTAGATAACTAAGCATAACCGCATTCAAGGGATTACAAGAAATTTCTAGAGTGTTACCGAGCCGAGTCAAGAGCCTAACCACTCTTTTCTCACAATCAAGAATGGCACCATTACTAGATAACCAGTCCATGCCTAAGATCAGTCCATACCTGAGAAGCCCAAAACAAAGGCACTACATCTAAATTCAACACTTAGAATAGAGATTTTCAAATCCAAGCAAACCATCGACAAATAAGCCGAGCCCCCAATTGGATTTGAAACAACCAAGGGATCTTCTACTATACTAGTGTCTAGGTGCAGAGATTCTACTAAAGCAGATGAAATAAAGGAGTATGATGCACTAGAATCAAAGAGAGTGCGAACTGGATGATCATACAGATAAACTAAGCTTTCTACAGAAATATTTCTATCTTAGGTTCTCAAGATAGGATTGAGAAGATAAGCAAGATAAATCAAAGCATCTAGGAGAAGAAGTTAAAGAGGTACCCCCCAGAAGGTCCTGTTTGCGGGCCTTGCCCTTGGTTTTTAGGGCAGTTCTTGCTGATATGTCCAATATCACCACACTGAAAGCATGCCCCCATCTTCATCTTTCTACAATCCTGGACTAAATGCCTAACAATGCCACAGAAATAACATTTCCTTTTCTCATGTGTCTTGTTATTATTGCTGTGGCCCTTTCCTCCTTGACTATTATCCGTCTTCTCGTTTTGCGATTCTTCCGCTTGCTGTTTCACGTAGAGGAGGAGTAAAAGCATCTATAGCTGGGGAGTAAGGTCCCCAGACATGCTGAAACGAAAAGGAAATTATTCAAGACAAAGGACTAGAGGGATAGTGCATATGGCCCTGGGGAATTATGCCTTTTAAAATATCAAAACGTTTCTTGAAAATGCTTCTTTAAACTTCCTTTTGAAAACAGTTTTCAAATTTTTTTTATCTAGTCTGGTAAATCTATGCTCTGATACTAAGTGAAACACCCCACCCTCCATTATGGTTACTCACAAGGGACTGCCTTAACTTTGGTGGAGGTTTGTAAGTAAAAGTCACAGATAAAACACAAGACATATATAAACACACATATATAAGCAGCGGAACATCAGACTTTTATTTCATAAAATACTTGTTCACACAACACATTTCCATAATTGTCTCATAACAACTTCCAAAAACATTACAACATCATTTCTGGCTTGGTTTTTAAATAAAGAAGCATAAAACGTGATTAAAACTGCATAAATCCCCATAGAGTGTGACCAACAACCATAGCCTAGGAAAGAGACTCCAAACCGTACATCAACTTTCTTGAAGCTTTTAAAGAATCTGACTAAGCTGAGCTATTTCCTCCCTGCGGACCTAGGGGAAGGGGGGACGGAAGAAAAGAAGACGAAAGAAAATAGGGTCAGACATAAAGCCTGGTAAGTCTAGTGACTCTTCAATATGAAAATAAGAATAAGGGCATGATAGGTATAAACTGGAACAGGAAAGTATCATAAACTTGATAAGGTAGTTCTGAAACGAATATACTATCGCACCCCCACACTATCTTTGCACCTACTTGTATTATTTTAACAGTCACCCCATGCTGAGGGTGAAGTGATCTCGTTTCTAGTGATGCACCCTATGCTGAGGGTAAAGTGATCCTATTTCTAAAGATGCACCCTATGCTGAGGGTAAAGTGATCCCCTTATTTTAAAGATCGGCTCCTACTCGCATAATCATCTGTGTCTTACGACCCCCAGAAATTGTAGATACCTATGCTGGTCCACCATGGGGTGTATTAAGTCCCATGGTGGCAACCCCTACACAGACCTTAGAATGCATAGGTTACACTACTGGTGCCCCCAGTGCCCTGTTTGTCTGCTCCGAAGTGTGTGCACGCCCGCACTCCGTTAGAACCCACACTGTTGCACCCACCGCCGTCGCTTTGACCGCTTACAATCAGCCCAGTAATCGTGCCCCACCCTGCCTAGTTTCAGGGTACCATGATACCTAATTGGGTTACTGCTGAAATGGGTCCCCGTTACTAGGGTTTTCTAGTCAAACATGCTAAGTGGTCAAGTGTCTGTATTTACCTAACCCCGCCCATCAATTTCATTAACATGTTGAATTAGTTAAGTGTTTTAGTTGACTTAACCCTACCATCTGTCCATAGCCTTTTAAAGCACCGACCACTCACATTAGACAGATATTGTTACGGTTATTGGATGTGTCGGTCGGTTCCGGGCAGATTTACACCGTAACTCAGTCTAACCTCGGGTCCTTATTGGGCTTCATGCTTAACCACCCACATTGGATAGGTATTGTTGTGACTACTGGACAGCCGGGCGGGTCCGGGCAGATTTACATCACAACTCAATCCAACCTCGTGTTAAGCATATTCATATTTTCTAAATTTACATATTTGTCTTTATCACTTAATATATGTAAACTTGTCAACAATTAAATGTTGTGGCCCACTTTCCAAGTTTAACCTTTTTGGTATAAAGAATTTATACCATTTTAAATGCCACCAATTTTGGCATGTGACAAACATGCCAATTTCATATATTTTTATGACAAGTTTTCTAATATTCCCAACGTTACCTCGTTTAAACATTAGGCTAAAAATCTTAGCCTAATTTTCGTTCGCATAGTTTTTAACATATGATATTAGGCTAAAAACTTAGCCTAATTTAGCGCGCACAAATAGGCATAAGGGAATTCATAAACACAAACATAACATAGGTGTAAACTTGGCATTTTTGGCATAGTAAATACGAACATCATAGGTGTGAACTTGCAAAATAGCCAACATGAATGTCATAGATGTGAACTTGCAAAATAGTCAATATTCATATATGTGAATTTGCAACATAGCCTAAATCAATTTTACATATATGTGAACTTGCATTGAAATAAGGGTATAACCAAATAGGTGTCACATGAAATATCATATGATTTAGACAACATAGGTCTAAACTCGTTTTTGGATCCAGGCATAACATCGAACATCACTAGCACATGACAAGAATATGACTTTTCCATAAGTATGTATAACTTTATGACAAGGGTGTAAACTAGATCCAATCGCATATCTAATTACAACGTGAAAAATGTACTAAAGTGGATCTTGACATGGATCCAGTTAGGAACTTGCAACTTTTACATAAACATAGGGGCATGTATATGAACATAACCATTTAGGCATAAAGATTTTCTAGCATAAAGTATATACATGAGGTTCTAATCATAAACAATGTATATAATCACATAATCATGAACTATACAACTTGCTTGCGATGTTGTTATCGTTCTAAAAGTACAATAGGATCAACATAAATCTTAATTATATCACAAACATCCCAATTTCATTCGCAACACAATCATTTCAAAACATAGATATGAATTAACATCGTCGTTGCATAATAGCACAATTCCACTTCCAATTTACATCGAATCAATTCTTAGTTTTATTCTCATCGGGAAAAATCACAATACTTACAACGAACGACGAACTTGGATTCTGGATTCTGAATTCTGGATTTGAAATGCTTTCCTTTGGGTAGAATAACATTGTTTTGATTCGTGTTTAGCTTTAGTGTTGGCTTGTCTCTAGGCTTTCTAATTGACGGCCACTCCTAGTTCCTTTCCAGCAGAATGACGGCTTTAGTATTCTATTATTTGTGTGAATTTAGGGTTAAACTTGAGTTGTATTTATAGAATTTCAATCTAATTAGAGCCGTCGATGAAGCTAGAGTGAATCCAGACCATCCATATCAAGAGAAGCCAATTAGAAAGTGACATGTAAGCCCTAGTGACTCAGCCAAGCCTCAGAATTCGACCAGACCCTGACCAGACCAGCCAGGGCCTGACCAGCAGGTCTTTCTGACCTGGGCGCACTTGGCAGGTGCGCCAGGCTAAAATTGTACTGGCGCACTTCCCAAGTGCGGCAGTTCAATTTTGTTCTGGCGCACTTCCCAAGTGCGCCAGTGCATTTTGACCCGTTTCTGGTATTTCTACCCAACTTCGTTCGTCCATATCTTCTTCATACAATATCCGTTTTACGCAAACTTGGACTCTATCTCAAGTAGAATTTCGAGACGAACGCAATGGCGTAACCCGTTTCCCTTGATTTCATAATTTAGAATTAATTATACTTTAATTTGTTAAGTTACAGTTAACGGAAAATTCGGGGTGTCACACTAGTATAATAAAGGAAGAATATAAATTAAAACATATATCTATAATCTATAAAAGTGATATAAAAATTAATGTAAAACTATAATATAAATATATAAAAATTTAAAACTTAATATGTAAAACTATAGATATGAATATAAGGAAAAATTAATATTAAAACTTAAGTAAGAACATATTATTTAAACTCAAAATATAAGTAAGAAATTCTAAAATATTTAAATTAGGAGTTAGATTTAAAATCCATGAAATAAATTAAAATATTAAAAGATATATATTTTTAAACACGAAGTAATTTTGAAATCAATAAAATAATATTTTGAAATACTATAAGGCTAAAAATGATGAGAAAATCGAAGTAAGAATTTAAGTGCTATTATGGAGTTTTAACAAAAATCCTAGACTCTATAACTTATCATATTTTCCTGAACTCTTGTTACTCACGAGTCTTCAATCTTGAACTCTACTTCTTTGTAATCTACAATCTTAAATCTTTAAACTATACAGTGTTTAATAATCAATATCAATATATAATTCATGCATGTACACACACACGCACCAAGATATATATATATATATATATATATATGTGTGTGTGTGTGTGTAACAATAGTGTTGGTATATATTTTGTAACGACCCGCATTCTACGTATCGGAGGATCGTATAATATTAGGTTCATTATCATACGAAGTCATATGGTCGTATAACTTTAGAAAATGACCATTGTGGTCATTTCCCACACCCACGATTTTTGCTGAATTTTAAATGATTGTTTTTCCCTTGGCGAATCTTGTTTCACTTGTAACTTTTGATTGGTAAGGAGTTTTGACTTGAAATCACTTCCATTGTATTCAAATGATGGTTTTCCATTCCGTAGAGTGGTCGCATTAATCAAACGGACTTAAAGTTTAGGAGATATGGCTGAAATAAGATTTGAATATGGAAAAACAGCCTAATTGGGCTTAATAGGTTGATTAGCAGCTAGGCCCATAACCCATTTCGGGATTAGGGTTATGGGAGGGCTGAAAGGGATTGGAGAAACATTCCCTTTCATTTTTCTAACTGCCACAAACATTCCTTGAACCCTAGTAATGGCCTTCATCTTCCAAATCTCCCTCTAATTGCTAATTAAGCAAATCAACATCATATCAAGTCGGGTTAGCATCAAAATCAAGGTAGAGCTGCTGCACTACATAGGAATCTGAGCAAAATCAGTAAAAGTCTCAGACCTATCCTTTATTTGTGGCTAAGGTGAGTGTTTAGCATGTTTATTCGGTAATTACGGCTAATTAAGGGTGGTTTATGATAATTAGCAAAATTATAACTCAGAAAAATATGGAAAAATATGCATAAATTCTAGAATCATATTTTACATCACATATAAAAATTTGGGTTAATTAAGATCAAGTTTGCTAATCCCAGAATTTAGGGGATTAAGGGGAAACCATGGATTTCAGTATGTTTAATCCTAAATAAGACATGTGATTGATGTCTTAATGTTTTTGATCGATTACACATGTTATTACTGTTGTTTAGTATGCTTTGAGATTGCATAGGAAAACTAGAATGGTCGAAAACATCGTCGTGTGACGTAAATAGCTTGCTGGAAGAGAAGTAGGAATTTGGACCAGATCGGATTGAGCTCGCCACACCGAACCGACCCGAGCTTGTCACCTAGAATCGAATCGCTCGCACTCAAGCACCACAATCCGTCTGCACCCACGAACCAAGGAAAGTGGCCGAACCGAATGGGTTTCCCCGAGTCGAGAGCCACGAACCACGAGCCATGAACCGAATGGGAATCACGAACCGAAGCACTCGAGCTGCTTTAACCATGAGCGGTGACCTACGAATCATGTAGGAGGAGAAATAACCGACCCGACCTGGTGGGGTAATCACGACCTGACCCAATGATGATTCCGAACTGAACTGCCTGCCTCACAAACTCACGAATCGAATGGAGATTGAATCGAACCGGAGAAGACCAAAACCCGAGATGCAAAGAAAGTCCAAATGAGAAGTTATTACTCAAGGTCTAGATGGGAATCAACGATTTAACTTCTGGATTTGGGCTTTGTTGCGGGACGTATGCAAAGGGGTGATCGATATCCATGCATTTGGTTCACCATTGAGAGAGGGGGTATGTAGACGAACTAGGGCCAGGGCTATATGGACTGGTTGACCCGTTAGGGTTATTGACTATGGACCGGTGCAGTGGGCTCAGACGTTGTATGGAGTGGGACTCTGTCAGGGCCCCAAAGGGAAAGCGGTCGTAGTGATAGTTGTACGGATTTGGACTCCGTCATGGTCCCAATGGATTTGGTGATCAAAGCAGTGGATATTGTATGCTTTGCGCACTGAGTGAGAGATGTGATGATGATTACTATGTTTGATGTTTGCTATCACCATGACACTCACACTTCTATTTTACACCCTATGTTAGTGTTACCTTAGAGTACTGTACATCTTGTTGTGCTAATTCTTTGGTTGCAAGTCCAGGTTAGGTATGATCATTTATACCTGTTATTGCTTTATTTTGCTGCTATCGCTCATACCAGACTTTCGTCTGACCCAGAGTTTTATGTATCTTCTTATTACTCTAGGTGCTCCTAAACGAGCAGACTATAGACAGGTTAGATGGTTATGCACAAGTAGTTGTTCGGAGACGATCAGGAGGCATCCACATACTATTTACATATTCTCCCTATGTTGTTTCTAGTCACTGCTTTGGGCATTAGTAGCCTACCTCTTTTATTTCCTTTTTAGTGACAGTATTTTGAAGTTGTAATAATGTTTTGGATCATAAGCTGTATTTTGGATTCCGCTACTCTGATGGATATGGTTTAGTTTTTAGCTTATGCACTGTCTCACCTCTTTATATCAAGTTATGTTATTAATATATTTTATTCCATGCGCTGTGAGATATACTACAGGTTCTTGATGACTCATCGTTTTAAAACCCTTTCATTTGACGATTGTCCCTTACTAGTCAGGCATCGGCACAACGCATTTCACGGGAAATGTCTGATAGTGTGGGGTGGTCGTCACACTTGGTTTCAGCGCCTAGGTCGCGTAGTTTAACCTAAGGGAAGACATCATGGAGAGATAGTATACATATATAAGAGCGCGTATTCGTGATATTCTCGTTTCCAAAAACTATATATATATTATTAATATATCTAAGGATGAAGTCGCACTGCACGAGCACCACTAAGGAGATGGTTAATCGTTTTCTCTTTACCGATTGAACGATGAGCCGAAATACGAGGAGTACGATGAGGAATTTTGCATCGGGAGTTGAAGAGGGATCAGGTTCAGGGGCCAACAATGGGAATGTCCGTGATATGAGGACGATGTTTACTGCCTTCATGCGAGAGATGCTTAGGGATGCTCAGGGAGCAGCTCCAAATGCTGCTAACGGTGGTGGTGCAGTAGTGCAGGCGCCTAGAGTCGATTTCGCCAAGCTTAACAAGGATTATACTAGTCTTAGTGTGAAGCCATTCCACGGAACGGAATTGGCTACGGAAGTTCAAGATTGGCTTAATAGTTGTGAGTGCATCTTCGAGGATTTGGGGATCGATGATACAATGAAGAGAAAGCTATCATCACGTCAGCTTCAAGGATGGGCAATGAATTGGTGGAATGCTATTAAAGCAGCTACTCCCGAGGATCAAATTACTTGGAATCATTTTAAGACTCGATTCAGTGACAAGTTTATCCCAGTTGCTCAGAAATCAGAATTATTTAGGAAATTTTTGGAGCTTAAGCAAAATAGTAGGTCAGTCTCGGAATATATTGCTTCATTCAATACCTTATCGAAGTATGGATTATCTCTTATCGATGCTGCTGAGAAGAAGAATAAGAAGTTCATAAAGTGGCTTAGATGAGTACTTGGGGATAGGCTTTTAAACCATACCGATGAGACATTCGAATCTATTATGGGAAAGGCATTGAGATCAGAGAGCCATTACCCTAAATCGAAGACCGAGGTTGCTATTGCATCTGCAGGGGAGAAAAAACCGCAGGCAAACGGTGAAGGCAATAAGAATTCCCAGAATTAGAGGAAACAGAACCAGACCAAGGATTATCAGAAAAAGAAGGATATGAAAGATATTGAGTGCTTTAGCTATGGAAAGAAGGGCCACTATGCCAGAGATTGTCGAGCAAATCCAGGGGAAAGGAAGTGCTTCAATTGTGTCCAAGTAGGACATCACAAGGACAAATGTACACAACCTCCTAAGGAAAAGAAGATCATGAAAGCATATGCTATCAACATTGTTCCTTCTTTGTCGAATTCCCCAACTGCGGTGTAGAAGGGAAAGGGTGTCATTATTCAAGGTATGCTTTCTATTTATGATATTCCTATTCGATTATTGTTTGATACCGGGGCCTCCCATTCCTTCATGTCTAGTGACCTGGTAGATAGGTAGAAATTGGAACCCGAGATTATCGATAGACCTTTAGTTGTGACAAACCCGATCGGTGGTTCGACTAGCCTTTGTATGATTTGTCGTAATTTGGTCTTATCGAGTCATGGATGTTTGTTTTCTTGTGATTTCTTTGTTTTGGGCTTTACTGGGTTTGGCATTATTTTGGGAGTAGATTGGCTCCAAAGGTATGAGGTGGTGGTAGATTGTGAGGGATCTTCGATGACCATTAGTGGATGATGGGCGGAGGGTGGTATTAGGTTGCTTACCTAGTGATGGGACTATGACTAGTTTTCTAAATTCCCTCGACATCCCGCATGATGATTTATCAGATGTGCCTGTTGCTGGCGAGTATCCAGACATCTTTTGGGAAGTGTCCGGACTTCCACCACACCGATAGATCATGTTTCGGATTGATTTAGTGAAATATGTCAGACATATAGCGATGCCACTTCGCCGTATGGCGCCAAAGGAGCAGCGAGAGCTCAAGGTGCAAGTGGGCGATCTTTTGAAGAAGGGATTTATTCGAGGAAGTGTTTCCGAGTGGAGAGCGCCAATTGTATTTGCACTAAGGCCGATGGTTCCCTTCGCTTATGTGTGGACTACTGCGAGTTTAACAAGGCGACTAGGAAGAATAAGTGTCATATTCCACGGATAGATAATTTGTTTGATCAATTAAATGGAGCAAGAGCGTTTTCCCAGTTGGATCTCGCAGTAGTTTTTCATCAGCTCCGAGTAACAGCTAAGAGTATACCTAAAATGACATTTCGAACATCGTCTGGATTCTATGAGTGGTTGGTCATGCCATTCGGGTTGACCAATGCACCCGCCTATTTTGTGAATCTTATGAATAGTGTTTTCAAGGATCGATTAAATAATTTTGTTCTTACGTTCGTGGACAATACCTTGATTTACTTGAGGACAAAGGAAGGACACAAGGAACATTTGAGGACAGTGATTGAGGTGCTAAGGAAACACCAATTGAAAGAAAAAAATTCTAAGTGTCACTTCTAAACGAGGGAAGTGAGATTTTTGAGCCATATTGTTTTAAAGAATGGTGTTGTCGTGGATCCTGCGAAGGTGATTACGGAACAAGATTGGTCTACGCCCAAGAATGCAACGGACATGAGAAGTTTCATGGGGTTAGTTGGATATTATCGTAAGTTTATCCAAGACTTCTCCAAGATAGCAACGCCGTTAACTCAATTGACCAAAAAGAATCAAGCTTTTGGTTGGGACAAAAGGTGTGAGAATGCTTTTAAGAGCCTAAAGAAGAAGTTAGCGTGCGCACTAGTGTTAGTTATTCCTAAATGGAACGAAGAGATGACGATATACACAGATGCCTGTGGTACCGGACTAGGTGTTGTACTAATGCAAGGAGGAAGGGTTGTAGCTTATGCTAGTCGGCAACTGAAACCACATGAGAAAATATATCCTACTCATGATTTGGAATTGGCAGCGATCGTGTTCGCGTTAAAGATGTGGAGACATTATCTCTTAGGAGAAAGCTTCGAGTTGTTTACCGATCATATATCATTAAAGTATCTTTTCTCTCAAAAGGATTTAAATCTTTGTCAGCAGAGATGGTTAGAATACTTAGCTTCATATGGTTTCAATATCACTTACACACCCGGGAAGGGCAATGCGGTAGCTTATGCATTGAGTAGGAGACATGCCAGTCTGGGAGTAATGTTTCTTGAATGGAAACAACTGGAGTATATCGTGGGATATGATTTCAGACCTAACTGCGAATTGGCTCCAGATATGCTAGTAAGTTTGACGATCAAACCGAAATTGATTGAGCGGATCATTTCCAGTCAAAGGGACAATCCTAACCTATTGGAAATCATCTCCAAGCCAGAGATGGGTATCGACGGTGAGGAGATGAACAAGTATGGAATTGATAGAGAAGGATGGCTTCAAAAGAATGTGAGACTAATTGTACCCAGCATTAATGGATTGAGAGATGAAGTGCTTATAGCATGTCATCACTCGAAACTGACTATACATCCCAGTGGTAACAAAATGTATCGAGACATGAAGCAAACCTACTACTGGAAAGGGATGAAGAGAGACGTTGGGAAGTTTATACCCAAGTACATGAACTGCTGGCTAGTTAAAGCCGAGAAAAAGAAGCCTAGTGGTTTGTTACAACCACTGGAAATTCCCGAATGGAAATGGGAACAAGTCTCAATGGATTTCATTGATGGTTTACTAAGAGCTAGATCGGGTCATGATGACATTTGGGTGATTGTGGATCGATTGACCAAAAGTGTAAAGTTTATACCGGTCAAGTCGAATAGAATGACAACTAAGTTAGCGGAACTGTATATGAAGTGGGTAGTGAGGTTTCATGGAGTACCTAAAGGTATCGTGAGTGACTGAGATCCATTATTTACTAGTGGGTTTTGGAAGAGCTTACAAAAGGATTTAGGGTCAGAATTACATCTTAGTACCTCATACCATCCTCAAACCGACGGTCGAACAGAGAGGGTGAATTGTGTATTAGAGGATCTCTTGAGAGCTTGTATATTGGATTTTGGAGGGTCATGGAATGACCACTTGCATCTGGTTGAGTTCGCATATAATAATAGTTATCAGTCCAGTATTGGTATGGCTCCATTTGAAGCTTTGTACGGAAGACCGTGCAACTCACCGTCATGTTGGTTGGAAACCGGTGAGAAATTTGTGCTTGGGTCTGATGTAACAAGAGAAACTTCAGATAAGATCAAGGTTATCCAACAACGAATGAAGGCAGCCCAAGATAGGCAGAAGAGTTATGCTGATAAAAGGCGAAGAGATTTGAAATTCTCCGTTGGTGACTTGGTATTCGTCAAGATTTCTCTGTTGAGGAGTGTGATTCGATTGGGTAGGAGAGGAAAGTTGGCACCAAGATTTGTTGGTCCATTTCCAGTTCTCGAACAAGTTGGGAATTTAATGTATAAATTTGGATTACCTGACAAGATGAGGTGTGGGAGTGCACAACGTATTTCAAGTTTCACAGTTAAGGAGTGTGATTTTGATATGACTATTTCACCAGACCAGTTGGATGATATTGAGATAGAACCCGAGGCAGTTGGAAACCGCAGACCGGTTCGTATTGTCGGTCATGATACGAAGCAACATCGGAGGAAGGCGGTGAAACTGGTTAAGGTTTAGTGGGGTGATAATGAGAATGACTGTACTTGGGAAACCGAGGAGAGCATAAGGAAGTCATATCTAGAGCTCTTTGCCTAGTAAGATTTTAATCGCGATATACTTATTCCCTTGTTAGTAACCCACACGCTAGGATAGGTTGTTTTGTTACTATGTATGTTTGATTGGGAGTAAATGGCTGATAGGCATGCGGGACACCATTGTTTGTCTTCTTAGTTAAGGAATTTCGGGAGCGAAATTTCTTAAGGGGGGAGAGTGTAACGACCCGCATTCTACGTATCAAACGATCGTAGAATATTTATTTCATTATCACACGAGGTCATATGGTCGTGTAACTTTGGGAAACAACTATTGGGGTCATTTCCCACATCCATGATTTTTGCCGAATTTTAAATGACAGTTTTATCCTCGGAGAATCTTGTTTCGCCTATAACTTTTGATGGGTAAGGAGTTTTGACCTGAAACCACTTCCATTGGATTCAGATGATTGTTTGCCATTCCGTAGAGTGGTCACATTAATCAAACGGACTTACCATTTGGGAGATATGGCTGAAATAAGATTTGAAGATGGAAAAACAAAGTAATTGGGCTTAATAGGATGATTAGCAGCTAGACCCATAACCCATTTTGGGATTAGGGTTATGGGAGGTCTGAAAGGGTTTGGAGAAACATTCCCTTTTATTTTTCTAGCCGCCACAAACATTCGTTGAACCCTAGTAATGGCCTCCATCTTCCAAATCTCCCTTTAATCACTTTCTAATCGCTAATTAAGCAAATCAACATCAAATCAAGTCGGATTAGCATCAAAATCAAGGTAGAGCTGCTGCACTACATAGGAATCCGAACCGAATTAGTAGAAGTCTCAGATCTATCATTTATTTGTGGCTAAGGTAGGTGTTTAGCGTGTTTATTTACTAATTACGGCTAATAAGGGGTGATTAGTGATAATTAGCGAAATTATGACTCAGAAAAATATGCATAAATTCTAGAATTATATTTTATGTCACATATAAAAATTTGGATTAATTTAGATTAAGTTTGCTAATCCCGAAATTTAGGGGATTATGGGGAAAACCATGGAGTTGGGTATGTTTGATCCTAAATAACACATATGATTGATGTTTTAATGTTTTCGATTGATTATACATGTTATTACTGCTGTTTAGTATGCTTTGAGATTGCATAGGAAAGTTAGAATGGTCGAAAACGCTATCATGTGGAGTAAATAGCTTGCTGGATAAGAAGTAGGAATTTAGACCGGATCGGATCAAGCTCGGCCACACCGAACTAACCCAAGCTCGTCACCTCGAACCGAACCGCTCGCACTCTAACACCAAGAGCCGCCTGCACCCACGAACCAAGGAAAGAGGCTGAACCGAATGGGTTTCCCCGAGATGACCAGAGAGCCACGAACCACGAGCCATGAACCGGAGCACTCGAGTCGCTTGCATCACGAGCAGAGACCCACGAACCGGGCAGGAGGAGAAATAACCGACATGACCCTGTGGGGTAATCACGACCTAACCCCAATGATGACTCCGAACTGAACTGCCTGCTTCACAAACTCGCGAATCGAATGGAGACCGAACCGAACCAGAGAGGACCAAAACCCGAGATGCAAAGGAAGTCCAAATGAGAAGTTATTACTCAAGGTCCAAATGAGGAACCAACGAGTTAACTTCTAGAGTTGGGCTTTGCTACGGGACGTGTGCAAAGGGGTTATCGATATCCATGACTTTGGTTCACCATTGAGAGAGGGGGTATGTAGACGAAACAGGGCCAGGGCTGTATGGACTGGATGACCCGTTAGGATTATTGACTATGGACCAGTGCAGTGGGGTCAGAGATTGTATGGAGTGGGATTCCGTCAGTCCTCAAAGGGCAAAGTGGCTGTAGTGATAGTTGTATGGAGTTAGACTCCGTCATGGCCCCAATGGATCCGGTGATCAAAGCGGTGGATATCGTATGCTTTACGCACTGAGTGAGAGGTGTGAGGATGATAACTATGTTTGATGTTTGCTATTATCATGACACTCACACTTCCGTTTTACACCCTATTTTAGTGTTACCTTAGAGTACTGTACATCTTGTTGTGCTAACTCTTTGGTTGTAGGTCCAGGTCAGGTATGATCATTTATACCTGTTATTGCTTCATTTTGTTGCTATCGCTCATACCAGACTTTCGTCGGACCCAGAATTTTATGTCTCTTCTTGTTACTCTGGGTGCTCCTAAACGAGTAGACTAGAGACATGTTAGATGGTTATGCACGAGTAGCTGTCCGGAGATGAGCAGGAGGCTTCCACGTACTATTTACATATTCTCCCTGTGTTGTTGCTGGTCACTGCTTTTGGCATTAGTGGTGTACCTCTTTTATTTCCTTTTTAGAGACAATATTTTGAAGTTGTAATAATGATTTGGACCATAAGCTGTATTTTGGATTCCGCTACTCTTATGGATATGGTTTAGTTTTCAACTTATGCACTGTCTCGCCTGTTTATATCAAGTTATGTTATTAATATATTTTATTCCATGCGTTGTGAGATATACTACAGGTTCTTGATGGCTCATTATTTTAAAACCCTTTCATTTGACGATCGTTCTGTGCTAGTCGGGCATTGACACAGCGCATTTCACGGGAAATGTCTGATGGTACGGGGCAGCTGTCACATATTTAATAACAATAATAGTAAAAAAAGATTGTTGTCATCAAAACTATCATCATTATCATCTCAATCCCTAACAATATATTTTGCTAAAGGTACCAATAGTGATGCTTCTTGTGATGTCCTCTTTATTGAAAATAATCCAGGAAGATGGATTCGGGAGCCAGTTTTTACATTTGTAGACATGTAAATTTTTTCATTTCTTACCAAAAGAATACCAACATGGTTATGGCAGCCAATGGAGAAGAACTACCAATTTGTGATATTAGATCTATTAATTTTTGTATGTATGACAGTGTGATTAGATAAGTCTCAAGAGTTAGATATGTACCCACTGTTCATATAATCTTATTTCTCTCAGTCAGGTGTTGTAGTTGCATTCATAAGACTCAAGTTGGAGTTTTAAGACTGAAGAAAGGTGGTCGTGTAAGAGTGATAGGAGTATTGGAAGAAGGAAACCATTATAGCTTGGTTGATTCTATAGTCGATTGTGGAAAATAAGTGACGACTAAAGGACCTAGTTCACATCATGGTGGAGAAGTTAAAGCGGTCACTACTTATGGTTCTAGCATTAAGGATCATATTTTGTATGTGTTTCTTCAGGTTGATGATGTTCGAGAGATCGATAATGATTATATAACGAGCTCAGATCGAGTGATAGACGGTATCGAGTTGCAAAATCTACAAAGACAAGACGCAGATCTTTATGGTATTACAAACGTTTTTGAGATGGATTTGGGTGGTGCATCTCATGGGTAAGATGCATCACTTATAGTCGGTGCTTGAGGTTTGTAATTTAGTGTGGTTGAAATATAAGGATTTTTGTTAGATCTATATATGACATGCTTGATATGTTGGAGATATTTGATATTTAAATCAAGGTGGAGTGTTGAATTTATGCGATTAAATTATCTTATATAGAAGGAAAAAAATTATTGCTTGATACAACAAATCAATTAGACTATATTCGGAATGACTGAGAGGATATTTTGGATGAAAACAAATTGATTATCGAATCAAGTAATTTATTAATGTATTTATAAATGAAAAAAGTAGATTATTTATAAATTCATTAATTTTGTTATACGAAGAAACAAAAAATTGTTGATGGAGACTAATGCCAGTAAATAAACATATGGATACCAAAATCATGATTATGTATTTACATTGCAATCAAATCACGCACATTTGGAAAGGTTTCAAGATTGCTCGGCAATTAATTTTCTTTATCTGCAAGTAATCTTTCATTCTCAAGTCCATTCAAATTAAGGAAGTTCATCTTCGTATCAGATAATGTGCGGAAAATCTATTCTCTAATTCTCTCTTCTCCATCTTTTTATTCCTTCTCCAACAATTTTAGCCATATAGATAGTTTTCTCATTTCATTAATTTGGTTATTGATTCAATAATATTTTGTTTATTTTAATTTTGTTTTATTAATTGTACCAAAAAAAATTGGTCACATGTTAGATTGGTTCTTTCAACATCTAGATGGTATAATCATATTTTTTAACCTAATACTTCGGACAATTGAGTTGAGACCGTGAAGAAAGGTTATTTTGATGAATTGATGTGATCAAATATTTTTCAAAGAAGACAAGAAAATTATTTATTGATTCAATCCATCAATTATGTTATATTTGGAAGGATTGAGACGATATTTGGATGAAAAACAAATTTATTACCAAATCAAGTACTTGATCAATCTATTTACAAATGAGGAAAGAAGCTTATGTATAAATTCGTTGATTTTTCAATATGTAGAAACAAAAGATTGTTGGCAGAGATTAATGCATACAAGGAAACATATGGAAATCAAGGTTAGGATTACATATTTATATTGCAATTAAATCATACAAATTTGGAAAGGCTTCAAGACAATTGTGCAATTGAGTTTCTTAATCTTCAAGTAATCCTTCATTCTCATGTCTTTTTAAATGAAGAAAGTTCATCTTTATATCAGAGAATGTATGGAAAATCTATTTGCTAATTCTCTATTCTCCATCTGTGTTCTTCTTCTCTAATAATTTTGGCCATATACACTACTAAACAAACAACATATATCAACAGAGGCTTACAACAGCCTCCAACAACAATGGGTAACAGTTTCTGGATTTTTCTTATGAATTAAAAATTATTTTTGTTGGAAGCCAATGTAGGCCATGGGTATATACCCGTTGGCAGCCATTGCAAGCCGTTGCTAAATCACGGGCAAAATGCCACAACCTACTTCTTCTTCTCCATTCAGATTTCACCTGGAAATTCGCCACAATAACCCCTTCCTCTACCAAAACTGTCACACACAACCACTCCTCCTACCTTAGCCTCTCCAACACCTCGAAACCTCCCTCTCTTCCTCTATAGCGTCCTTATCTCCTCTAAAAAAAGGTATAAACCCTAATCCGCTCTTTACTTACATTTTTAAGTTTAGTGTTAGGTTTTAAATTTGTATATCTATATTGCCTTCATATGTATAGTGTAGTTTATTGAGGCCTAGTTTTTGTTATTAACCTATTTATTGCAAGATTATAGTGTTTGTATGATAATAGAATCATGTGCGTATAGTTAAGTTGAATATTTAAGCAATTTTAGGCTTGCTTGGCGACGTTTAGTGTGAATGAGCATAATTTAGTTTATGTTTTCTAGAAATTATCGAAAATGATATTTACAGTTAATTTGATTGAGTTTTGAAAACGTGCGTATATATGATAAACTCTGTATACGTACGGTTAGATTGGAATTAAGTCATTCAAGGCTTATTTAGTTTAAAATTTGTGCTTCACGCACATGATTGACAATAAGAGAAACAAGTGTATAAGTTGATTTTTAATGCACACGTCCATATTATTAAATTATTGAAAACTATAGAACAAGATATACTTTTAACAAAAAAAAATTCTATGATTTCATATCGGTTGAACGCAATTTTTAACGAGCATAAAATATGTAATATATTATATTCATAAAACCCTTAGAGTGTTTTTCATCCCCGTCTGATAAGTATCGTATATGATTATTATGTGGATATCATTTTTTTAACAGAACGGACAACTTTATTCATCGTATACAATATTTGTTGGATTTGTACCTCTATTGGACAAGTTACGATCACAGTAACGTAATTAAATCTCGTAAAACATTTCATATTAAATGGTTCTCATAATTTGAAAGTGCTTTCTTTATGTTCCCTGTTTATATGCAATTATATACTGTAAGGAACTAAAGCGAGGGGCTGCCAAAATTTTGTTGAACCGTTTAAATTGAAAAGACCTAACGTGATTTAATTACATTATTGTATTTGTAATGGGAGATAGGATGACCCGTCCGCAAAGTTTCAATGATCAATTAATATAACATTCACTAATAAAATTATTTTAATAAAATGTCAATGCAAGTTTATATCGTACTTTTTAATTATCTATTTAGAGCAAATGGAAATTATATTATTGATCGAAGCTGGATGTACAAGCAACGAAGGGATACTAGAGGCTCATTAAATGAACATTTTAACAACGATGTTTGCATTTTTATTGATTTCGCTTTGAGTAATAACGTAAATGATGAAGAAATCCATTGTTCATATAGTAGATGCAAATTGTTAAACCATTTGATACTAGAAATGGATGTAGTTCATTAACATCAGTACGGTTTTGTGTTGAATTATTTGATTTGGGATTGTCATGAAGAACTGTTAGCATCTTCTGTTTAAGTTGAGGAGGTAGTGAGTAATGAAATTGTTACGACAAGTTTCGTAGAACATATGGTTGAAGATGCTGCACATTCAATATTCCTTGTTCCTCAATTTACTGATGACAATGGTAATGCTGAAGAAGAGCCAAATATCGAAGCCAAAAAGATATGATTTATTAGATGCCGTAAATAAAACCCTTTGGGAAAATATATGATTTATTACATGCCGCAAAGAAAACCCTTTAGGAAGGTTATACAAGCGAAACCCAATTATCGGTAACTGCTTAATACTTTTACAATGAAATTAAATTAAACCTTCAATTCATGTTTGATATATCAATTAGTACATTATGTAGTCATGTTTATAAGGATATGATCCATGCTTATAATATTTAAAGAAATGTAAAACTTGTATTCTCTCACATGTGCAGGGTTCCGTGGACCTTAAAGATGTTGATATTCCCTCGTACAACGCAATTGGAATAGTAAAATTACAAAAATCTGTAGAGAAATGATAAATAGCATAAAAACAACTAGAACGAAACATAATTGGATAAGCCTTAATGTGTGGGAAGATTTTGTTACTTGGTGGAGTAATGAGGAATTTAAGGTAAATTTACTACATATTTAATTTAAATTGTTCTTCGTAATTAGAATATAAATTATAACTATAAAACATTTTTTCAACTTAAATTTATGGAGGGATTCCCAGAGGAATTCAAAAAATAGGTGGAAGAACCCCGTCACATATCGTGGTGGCTCCAAGTCATTTCAATATCACCACGAGGACTTGGTATATTTACTAATTAAGATAAACAGTTACAGATTTTAAACTCTAATTTGTTAAAAGATAGATAATATAACGATATATAATATATATATATATTTATATGTGCATGTTTCAGGAGAGATAGCGCAAGGTTACTGTATCATATTGGGATGTAACCACGTATATTCATGCGGTGAGTCAGATTGACGATTCAGACTTGGCTTTATACTCCTAGGACCATGATGAGAAAGCACATACCACATACGTAAGTACAACATAATTAACTAAAATTTATAAGTTAATTAAAATAATGTTATTTGAATTCAATTGTATTTCGCATAACACTAAAGTTTCCAGCAAGCAAGGGCACAGATCCACAAGGACACTGGACAAGCCGACTTGACTGTTGATGAAAAGGATACCATTTTTGAGTCTGTCATGGATCCACCTACAACAGATGCTATGGATTCAGGAAACAAGAGGTAACTTTAAAATTAAATTTTTAAATAATTATTTTATTGCATTTTCAAAATTGTTGCACATTGTAATGGATTATAGTAAACATATATTATATCTCCAATGATAATTAAATGGAAAGTGAAATTTACATGAATTACAATTATGAAACACTGAAAAATTAAAATTGTTTATTGGTTAAGACATTTCCAAAGGAAGAGTTTATGGCCCAGTACAGACAGTTTCCTTTATTTGGGGGTTCCGGAGGAGAGTAACATGATGTATGATTTGTTACGTTTTGTTGTTATGTACATATACACTTTGAGTGAGTGAGGATATATTTGGTACATTGTGATGAAACATATATGTTGTTACCAGTTTGGATGTTGGTTTGGATGATGGTCTATGTTGGTTTGGATGATGGTTTATGTAGGTTTGTTATGTTTTGTTGGATGTTGCGTGTGTATGTGTATATATATATATAGGTTTATGTTATGTATATTGGATAATATGTGTATGATTTGGTCTTAATATTATGTTTGAGTATATACGTGAGTGTTATTGTTATATATATGCTCAAAATGGAGTTGTTATGATATATTTGAGAGTGTGGGTGGTTGGAAGTAAGCTATTTAAAATCTAGAAAAAAAAATACCCAAATTTCTAATGGTGGGCCAAGGCTTACAGGTCATCCATTTTCAATGACTCCTAACGGAAAATTCTAACGATTTGTGATAGTTTATAAATGCTATTTGGTCAACAACTTTTTCACATGTCCCCCATAGACGTTGGAGGCCATTGGAGTAAGCCCGTTGATTGTGTTGGAAAGCATTGATAGCCGTTGAAGTATATACCAATGGGGTTTCCAACAGCAGGTAGTCGTTGGAAACCACCGTTGTTCTTGTAGTGATATTTAGTCTCGTTCTCAATTTGGTTATTGATTTAATATTATTTTGTTTATTTTAGCTTAGTTCCATTAATTGTAAAAAAAATGTTGATGATTAAATAAAGTGAGTGGCTTAATAGATTATCTTGTGTCATTACGTTTTAATTTCAATTAGGGTTTGTTTAATTATAATCCAAGTTATCTCTTTGTGTTTTAGATGATTAAGATCCATTGATATAAGCTTCCGCAAAGCGTCATTATTTTCATAACAGTTGGTATCGGAGCCAAATCATCGCAAAGCTTAGAGTAATTTGATTTGAAAAATTATTGATATCGGAGATAATTTTATCTTCGAAGATGGCTATTTTTGATAATAAAAATTAAGGTATTTGGAAGCTTAAGATGAAGGATATTATGTGCCTTAATGATTTTCATGATCTGATTGAAGAAGATGGAAAACATCCCACTGATGTCGATGAGGGGAAATGGAAGAAAATGGATAAGAATGTTATAGCTTTGGTTCTCCAATATCATAATGATTTAGTTTTCCATCATGTGGCTAGTCGTGAACCCACGAAGGCTTTGTGAGACAAGTTGGTATCTTTTATGAGTCAAAGGGTGCTACTAGTAAGGCTTTTCTGGTTTGAAAGTTGGTACAACTGAGATTAGATAAATAGTTGTCCGTTGCAAAGTATTTGAATGAATTTTAAGATGTAATAGATCAGTTAATAAATATGAAGGTCAATTTTGATGATAAGCTACGGACTATTTTATTGATGAGTTCGCTTCCAATTTTTTTGGAAATTTTTTTTGTTTCATTAAGTATTTTCCATGCTAATGGAACTATCTCTCTGTAAGTTGTTTTGAAGCGGTCATTTGAATGATGAGCTCAGAAGAAAAATATCAGGTATGAAATTAATTCAAAGCGAGGCCGTGGTAGCAAGAGACTCGAAGAAATATAAAATTTGGAAGAAGAAAGCTAATGGTAAAGGAGTTAAAACCTTGTCATTATTGTATTAAGAAAGGTCATATACACATCAAGTGTTATTCTTATAAAAGAGATCAATAAATGACTGTGTTTGGTAATAGTAGTGGTGATGCACATGCATGCTTTCTTGAAGGTACTGATACTGATGCTCTTGTGATGTTCTCTTTAGTGAAAATAAGCCATGGAAGATGGATTCGGGAGCCAGTTTATACATTTGTAGTGATGTAAATTGTTTTGTTTCCTATAAGAAGAATGTCTACATGATTAAGGCAACCAATGGAGTAAAACTACCAATTTATGGTATTGGATCTATCCGGTTTCATATGCATGATGGTGTGATTAGAGAAGTCTCTGGAGTCAGACATGTACCCACTTATTCGCCTAATCTTGTTTCATTTAGTCAGTTGGATAACAACTGTTGCATTTATGAGACTAAATGTGGAGTTTTAAGAGTGAAGAAAAGTGGTTGTATAACAATGAGAGAAGTATTGGAAGAAGGAAACATTTATAGCTTGGTTGATTTTTTAGTCGACTCTGGAAAATAAGTGATGGTTGAAGGACTAGTCCACAGTAAGGCGGAGAGGTTAATGTGGCCACTGCTTTTGGTTCTAGCATTAAGGATCATATTTTATATATGTGTCTTCATGTTGATGATACTAGAGAGAACGATAGTGATTATGTAATGAGATCGGATTGAGTAATAGACGAGTGTCGAGTTGCAAAATGCATAAAGAAAAGATGAGATTTTTGTGGTATTATAAATGTTTATAAGACCGGTTTTGGGTGCTTCTCCTCATAGGGGAGATGGATCACTTGCAGATGGTGGTTAAGATTTGTAATTTTGTGTGGTTGAGATATGGGAATTTGTGATAGATCTAGATATGACATGTTTGATATGTTGGAGATATTTGTTATTTGAATCAAGGTGGAACGTTGAATTAATGTGATTCAAATTTCTTTTAAAGAATACAAAAAAGTTATTTATTGACTCAATCAATCAATTATACTACATTTGGAATGACTGAGAGGATATTTTAGATGAAAACAAATTGATTATCAAATAAAGTTATCAATTAATGTATTTAGGAAAGAGGTTTATTTATAAATTCATTAATTTTGCAATATGAAGAAGCAAAAGATTATTGACAGAGATTAATGCAGGAAAAGAAATACATGGAAACCAAGATCATGATTTCGTATTTACATTTCAATCAAATCATGAACATTTGGAAAAGTTCCAAGGCAACCGGGGAATTATTTTTCTAAATCTCCTATTAATCCTTTATATTCAATTCAAGTCTATTCAAATGAATGAAGTTCATCTTCATACCAGAGAATATGTGGAAAATCTATTTATTATTTCTCTCTTCTCCATCTTTGTTCTTTTTGTCCAACAATTTTAGTCATATAGATATTTTACATCCTTTTTCAAATTGGTTATTGATTTAATAGTATTTTGTTTATTTTGACTTTGTTTTATTAATTGCAAACAAAATTTTAGTGAATCAATAAAGTGGATGGTTAGGTACACAACAACAAAAATACATTTTCACAATTTTCAAAAATAGGTGTAGTAGATCTACTACAACTGGCGCTCATTAGTCCTTACGGTCACAATTGTAGTAAAGTCGCAACTTTTCACAACTACTTTTAAGATTTGTAAAAAATTCTTTTTTCAACTGCATTTAATAATTGTAAAATATATTTTACAACTGCTACTAACACTTGTAAAAAACTTTTTTATAACTGTTTTGCCTATTGTTACAAAGTCAACTACAACTCTTTTTGCAGTTTGTTTAAAAGATATTAAACAAACCTTCTATACTAAAATGAATAACACATAAACAATGCACTAGAAATTAAAAGTACACAATGAGCAAATCAAACACTATAATGTTCTCAACAACACAAATTTTCAACATTAACTTTTTCAGCATTATTACATACTTCACTAGTACAGAGCAACTTAATCCAAGCATAAGATATTCTACAAGTCCAAAAGTAGAAAAATATTACAGTAAGGCTTTTGATCTCAACCCTTGCATCGACTTTTAGATAATGAAAAAAATTTGACTATAAGCATCAAGACTCAAGAAATCATCTCAGTGCATTGCCGAAATCTTTCATTTATGCAGCTAGTATTCTAAATATGGTTGGCACCCGCTTATTTTTTTGTCAAAGAAAATCTTAGTCGAAGAGCAATCTGGCTAACGGGTAGTAGAGGAAAAGGAAAACAGAACAACAACGTTGGCGGAGATGACACACCATCATCAAAATGTAAGAAAGGGGAAAGCTGATGGGATCAGTACTTGCACTTATGTCAAAGCAAGGCATATCTTGTATGAGAAGCAAGGAAAAATAAATGAAGCGTACAAGTAGGGGTGAGCAAACGGTCGGTTCGGTTCGGTTTTACATAAAAATTGCAAAACCAAATTGAAACCAAATAATTCTTTAACCAAACCAAACCAATCCAATTTGAATTGGAACCGAACTTGAACCAAACCAAATTAAATCGGTTCGGTTCGGTCGGTTAGTTCGGTTATTTTACTTTAACTAGTTAAATATAGTTTGCATTGTACATAAAACAAACTAACACAATATCAACATGCTTTAACAGAAATTAACTAGCATGGAACTACATGGCATCGTGCACATATAACAGGACATTTAGTGGACCATACAAAAACACATTCATTTTGCAATTATTGACCCAAATTCTCCATTCAAAATAAGTAAAATCTTAATAACATTGTATACAAACAACGTTGAATATTGCAGACAACCAAAATGATACACCCAATAAACAGTACACAGAAAATCATATGCTGCCATGCTGGAACTGGAAGAGAAAAATCTTCAACATCCTTAATCCCTATTCACATGCGGAAACATTCATAAGTAATATTTGACCTTTAGAACGAAACAGGAGAAGTTAAATCTTGCACCAATTGACTACTACACACTGTATACAAAATATATATACGGTGATCAGACTACAACTCAAGCACTAATTTTGATGTAAAAACAAGCTAAAAAGAAAACTATTCTCCGGAGACAATATGCATTCCTTACAGGCAACACCTAAAAAATAATGTTTTGTATTTAAACAGTATATTATATTCCAGCTTACTAATTACTATATAGCCTTCTACTCGGCTGTTCTGTTCTTTTCAAGAATTGTTCAAAATATAGAACTTCAAGTCCAGCCAAAATCTGAAAAAAGACAGGCAAATATGATTGGATTAGACATACAAAAGTCCATGTGGATTGCAAGAACGTAGACTGAGAATATGAACATACATTAAACAAGATATGTATACAGAGAATATAGGGAAACGAACAATACATGAAATAGATTTTTAAAACCAATACTATTTTAAGAAGAACATGAGCAAAAGATAATTGTTTGGTAATAATAAGATAAACATACATTAAAAAGGGCAAAACATGATCAGTTTTACCTGCAAGAAAATTAGGATGGATTGGCTGCTATATGTGAAAAAGAAATTATAATCAAATATTCTTTGTTGATTGATATCCAAATACCTAAATGGACTGAATATGAATTACCTATTCAGATATGCCATTCTCTGTAACTTTTGTTAATGAATTGCCTAAGACTTGAAAATCATGCCAGAGTATTCTCTTTTTACTCAACCAAAACAACGATGGTTTATGTTAACATTAGCGTACCAGAACTGGATTGAGCTATCCACAGGTACGAGACACGGACTGTAACTTCATCATTTACCCTATTATCTCAATTTCAATTTTGCAACACATATATATCGCTGCTTTAATCAGAGGCAAAAAAGATTTTGGTATGAAACTAGTTTCAGTGAACAAATAATCTGGAAACTACTATGCACTTCTTTAAGCTGTTGATTCAACATTCGCCCATATGACGACCGAACCGAGAAACAAAAATTGACATGGTTTTAATGTCTATTCTCTTATAGCTCCCTATATAAATGGGAAGGTTATAAGTCATGTGTTGCGCTTTCTCATCTGATAGCTTAACTTAAAAGCGATGATGCCATAAGTCAACAGGTTACACCAGAAATGATAACTCCAAATTAAGTGATATTTTGCACAATTGCCTTACCAAAATTTACCTTAATATTTCGTATAATCACACATGCAGCTTAACGTGCAATAGCAAAGATTTGATCATTATTTTGTTAAAGAAAGAAACTAGAAAAATAATTCACAATAGAGAACTGATACTTTATTGATTCCAGAATAAATTATAATGAATGTACATCAAAATTCCTTACCAATGGTAATAGCAGGCAGCAGCAGCACCGCAACTTAATGTTGGTTGAACTGAAAATTTGTCAAAGTTCGGTCCTTGATGAGAAGAGGAAAGTAGCTGCAGGCTCCAACTCGGGAGAGCGCAGGCGGCGCAGATCTGAAGTTTCGACTAGAGAGCAAACCCTAATCTGATCTGAAGACTGGGTGCGAATTAGATTGTTGAATCGCCGACTAGAAAATAGAGAACTGTTTGTATTGAATTTAAAGAGAAATGAGACAATATAACAGTGAATAAAAGACGTGATATCTATTGCTTCCGTTGAATGGGTGCTTCGTATTCTTCATCTTCAATAATTTGGAGATTTGGAAATTGAAATATGTGAAATGTTGGCTCAGGAAACGAAAAAATAATAATGCCAGCTCAGGTAATGATGGGTTTGAAAATGAATCGCATGCATATCCGGTTATTTCGGTCAAACCGAATTTTATGCTTTTAAATCCAAAACCAATCCATAAACCAAACTTAACTGAAAATGAAAGCCAAATCCAACCAATCAGCAAAGACAACCGAACCGAACCAATCAAACTAATTTGGTTCGGTCGGTTAATTCGGTTTGAACCAAACAATGCTCACCCCTACGTACAAGATGCTACAAGATGGCTGGCTAAGCAACCGATATAAGGTAATATTATACTATAAAAACCTTACTATATTTTGTTGAGTCAAGAATTTTACGGAGTTTTGATTTCTGACAAAAAGAATTGCCCTGATCAACAAAAAAGAGGTATTCATTGATTTCAAGAGAGGAAGATCAACATATGGTATTTTACTTTAGAAGATTGATTATTTAGAAGTATTATTCATGTTAAAATCTATCCTCAAATAATCAATATATATATATACACACACACACACAAATATGTATATATATGCACATTGATTGTGCAAACTGGGCATAACCGGTCGACCTCCCAGAAATGGACCAGTCGACCGTTTTCACCTAGTTTGCACAATAAACGTGCACATATACACATAATGTATATATTTTCAAATTCATGTCTACCGGTTCTTTTTAAACCTGTCGACCATTTTTAAACAGAAGCAACCTTTCGTATAGACACTTCCATTTCTTCAAGAGTTGCTTCTCTTTCTCTTCATGGATGATCATGACCATTGTTTGTAACTTTTCACAAATGGTTACAGCTGTTTATTCCTTATATAAACATCATTATTTCATCATTCCAAACTAACAAAAATTATATTGATTTAATCTATATCCTCTTGATCCCAATTTCTTACTTTCTAAGCGCTAAAGTGCTCATATTCTTCAATATATTGTTTAAATCTTAGAATTTATATAATCTTCTTTTGATTCAATACGATATCCACTTCCAAATCTTTGTATACAAAAATATACTATTTCAGGATAAGATTATAGGAAGTCTGTACTACAAGCGACAGAATTGTGTTATTGAGAACACATATCGTCAACAACAATTATATTCATCTCTGTTGAAGTCCTCGGTGTTGTGAGAGGCAAGTGTTGAAGTCATCGTTGTATTAGAGGCGCGAAATCCCGTTCATCTGCTTGGTTGTTGTATACCTGCTCCTCCGAGTGAAGTGAGGTTGTTGTTTAGTGAAAATCCAGATAGGTCTAGGACTGGACGTAGGACGGTGCTCCGAACCAGTATAAAAATCCATGGTGTGATTTTTCTATTTTACTGCATTTTCCGTTGTTATATCTGTGATTCGTTATTATCTCATACTTTTCTGTTATATATCATATTACACGATCCACGTGCACGCATTTTCATTTGGTATCAGAGCATGGTTATCATATAACCATAACACGTTATTTGATATATTCTAGTAATATGGCAAATAACGCAATTACCAGCACTACCACTTACACGGAAGGTCAATCAACACAAAGACCTCCATTCTTTAATGGTTTCAACTATAGCTATTGGGCAACACATATGGCATTCTTTATGCAATCAAATAGCTATGATGTCTGGAATGCTACATAAAAAGAAATGGTGAATCCAACAACTGGTTATTCAGAATGGACACCGGTTGCAGCCGTAAATGCAAAAGCAATAAACATGTTGTTTTGTGCATTAGACCAAAATGAATATAACTGTGTTAGTATCTGTACCACCGCATATCAAATTTGGCAAACGCTAAAAACCACTCATGAAGGTACTAACAAGGTTAAACAAGCCAAAATAGCCATGCTGAAAAGTCAGTTTCAAAATTTCAAAATGAAGCCGAATGAGACAATCAATGATATGTATTCACGGTTTCAAACTATTCACCATGCACTAATTGGTTTAGGACAAAAATATTCAAATTTTGATGTTGTTTCGACAGCCCTACATTCTCTGACTAGTGAATAGGAAGGAAAAGTATTAGCAATTGAAGAAGCTAATGACCTTTATGTCATGAAGCCAGATGAATTGATGGGAAATCTAATGTCCTATGAAGCTTAATTGGAAGCTAGGAAGGGACAGAAAGAAGAAAATAAAAATGTAGCTTTCCATGCTGAAAAAGATGAAGATGAACCAGAGTCTGAAGATGAAGATCTAGCATTCATTTCTAAAGGTTTCAAAAAATTCCTAAAGCAATGAAAAGCTAGTCATTATAGCAAAAAGAAGACTGGATCAAATAAACCATCATCATCAGCTATAGAATGTTTTAACTGCCACAAAAAAAGGCACATGCACAAAGATTGTCCAAAAAAGAAGAAATCAGAAAATGACAAGTTCAAATACAAGAATGATAAATCAAAGAAACGAGCATTCTCAGTAACATGGGATGATTCAGACTCGTCTTCATCAGAAAGTGAAAGTGATACGGAGGATGAACAAGCAAATGTTTGTTTCATGGCAGCAGAAGATGAGGTACAAATTCCTACGTTTGATGAAGTACTCGATATTAATGCTGAATTGATAGTCAAATATAAAGACATGAAACATCAGTTCAAAGAAGCCAGAGCTGATTTGAATAAAGCAAAGTTTGAACGAGATATGTTAAAAGACGAGAAGAAAATATTAAAAGAAGAACTTGAAAACTTCAAGAATCATCATCTAATATTGACTCTCAGTTATCTCTTTTGAGCCAAGAAATTGAAACTCAAAAAGAGAAAAATGATGTTCTTACTACTGAAAATCATGAGCTAAAGGCAAAAGTTAAAATTCTTGATCTAGAAAAGGCTAGTTTACAAACTAAGTTAGATAATATTACTCAAAATGTTTCCAACTTCAACAAAGGTCGAGAAAATTTGACAAAGATTATTGAAAGTTCACAATCTGCTTCAAACAAACAAGGTTTGGGATATAAGAAACAAGAGATCAAGAAACATCTCAAGAAAAAAGATGTTATAAAAAATAAAGCTAAGAAAAATCTTAGTTTATTATATTCCAAGCCAAAATCAGTTGTGAATTTTCAAAAGAAAAATGTCAAAACTATCAAGATGTGGGTCCCTAAAACAAATAACAGTTTGATTAGGAACAAATATATTCAGCGTTTCATGAATTCTGTGCATTTTAATTCTAATTATATATATAAAGGGGATATCGGACCCATATGGGTTTGGACTCCTAAGACCTAACTCTTAGGACCCAATAAAAAAAGTGGGTACCATGGACTTAATTTTATTTTTTGCAGGTCCCACTTAAGAAAAGAGGAAAGTGGATATTGGACAGTGGTTGCTCGAAGCACATGACTGGAGACAAGGGCTTATTAACAAATATTACATACTCAGATGGTGGCTCCGTCACTTTTGGAGATAATTCAAAAGGCTATATCATCGGCAAAGGAAATGTGAGAAATTGTGGTACATCTAACTTACCTTTTATTACAAATGTCATGCTATCTAGAAATTTAAAACACAATTTACTTACATTTCCCCTACTCGTTGCCCCCCTTGTTTAGCCCTTCCTCTAAGGGGTTGTTGTGTAACAAGTGCGTAATGCCCACTCGAACATCCATGGATTTTATCATCAACTTGATGAATTAATTAGTCAGTTATGCGACAAAGGTTTTACAATCTCCTTTTCAAAAAATAAGTATAGTATCTTAGATAAAGACCGTATTTTAGTTTTCGAAGGATATAGAGACAAAAATATTTATTCTGAATATGAATATTAATCATAATTCATATATGTGTCTTGTAGCTAATGATAATGATCCATGGCTATGGCACAAACACTTTTGTCATATAAACTTCAGAACTATTGATAAGCTAGCCAAAAACGATCTAGTTAGAGGACTACCCAAAATAAGCTTTAAGGTTGACAACATTTGTGACGCATGTCAATTAAGAAAATTGAATAAATCTTCTTTTAAATCCAAGAAAGTCATATCAACATTACAACCACTTGAGCTACTACGTATGGTTTATTCAGACCAACTCAGGTTCAGTCAATAAACCATAATCGATATGTGTTTGTAATTGTTGATGATTACTCTCATTACGCTTAGACAATTTTCTTGAAAAACAAAAGTGACACTTTCAAACATTTTAAATCCATCGTCAAGAGAATTCAGAAATCAAAAGGGCTTAAAGTTAAAAATATAAGGAGTGATCATGGCGGAGAGTTCGAAAATAATGAATTTGAACATTTTTGTACAAAGAAAGGTATATATCATAATTTTTCGTTTCCTAGAACTCCACAACAAAACGGAGTTGTAGAACAGAAAAATTGAACCTTATAAAAATGTGCAAGAACATTATTGAATGGAACCACTTTACCAAAACATTTCTGGGCAGAAGCCATTGCAGCTGCCTGTTATGTTTTGAATCATGTATCCATTCGACCTCTCACCAAGAATACGTTTTATGAATTATTTAACCAAAGAAAGCCTAACATCTCATACTTCAAAGTATTTGGTTATAAATGTTTTATCTTAAATTCGAAAGACCATCTCGGTAAATTCGATCCAAAGGCTGATGAACGTATATTTGTCGGTTATTCGGAACGAAGCAAGGGCTATCGTATATTTAATAGACGAACTAAAACTATTGAAGAATCACTTCATATCTCTTATGATGAATTCTATAAGAATCCTCAAAATATATCAGATGATGATGAAACAATAGTCATGATAACCCTATCATCACAAATGATTCTGACTCAGAAATAGTTATTGAAAATATTCCTTAACCATGTGAGTTACAATCTCCACCAAGGATACAATCTCCACTAAGGATGCAATCTCCACCAAGAATATTAATAGATCATCCTACTCAAAATGAAATCGGAGAAGTAACATCACAAGTCAGAACAAGAAGTCAACTCAATCAAATGGGTCATGTCGCGTTTCTTTCAAATATCGAACCTAAGAATCCTAAAGAGGTTGCTACTGATGATTACTGGATCATTTCCATGCAGGAAGAACTAAATTAGCTCGAGCGCAATAATGTCTGGGAACTTGTTCCAAGACCAACTGAACGATCAGTTATTGGTACTAAGTGGGTCTTTAAAAATAAGGCTGATGAACAAGGTAATATCACCAGAAACAAAGCAAGATTAGTAGCACAAGGGTATAATCAGGAAGAAGGTATCGATTATGAAGAAACATTTGCACCAATTGCTCGACTAGAAGCTATTAGAATCCTATTATCTTTCGCTTGTCACCATAATTTCAAACTTTATCAGATGGGTGTCAAGAGTGCTTTTCTAAATGGTTTTATCAAAGATAATGTATATGTCGAACAACCTCCTTTGTTCGTACATGAAAAATATCCTGACTATGTGTACAAACTTAATAAGGCTCTGTATGGTTTAAAACAAGCACCTCGTGCTTGGTATGAACGACTACGTAGCTATCTTATTAACTCAGGATTTCAAATAGGCAAAATCGATCAAACTTTGTTTATTAAACATTCTCGAAAAGATATACTAGTTATCCATATATATGTAGGCGACATCATCTTGGTTCAAACAACAATAAACTCTGCAAAGAGTTTGCAAATATTATGACCAAAGAATTTGAAATGTCTCATATGGGAGAACTATCATATTTTCTTGGACTTCAAATCAAACAACTTCCAAATGGTATTTTTATTAATCAAGAAAAATACTTTGGAAATCTTATCAAATGCTTCGGATTAGAAAATACATCTGGTAAACCAACTCCCATGAGTACAATTACACATTTTGAAAAAGATGAAAAAGGTAAGAACGTTGACAAAAAAATATATCAAAGCATGATTGGTTCTCTTCTGTATCTTACAGCTATTCGTCCAGATATAACGATGAGTGTTTGTTTATGTGCACGTTTTCAAGCAGATCCAAAAGAATCACACCTACGAGCAGTGAAACGTATAATTCGTTATCTTAATAATACCAAAGATTTCGGTCTTTTTCATCCAAAAGAATGTCCATTCGAATTAGTATCATATAGAAATGCTGATTTCGGAGGCTCTCGGACAGATAGAAAGAGTACAAGTGGTACATGCCATTTTATTTGAAAATCACTTGTCTCTTGGTTTGGTAAGAAATAGAATTGTGTTTCACTATCAACATGTGAAGCTGAATATATATCAGCAGCTTTCGCTTGTACTTAGGTAATATATATGCAACTAACACTTCAAGATTTTGATATACATTTATCAAATTCTATTATATATTGTGATAACACAAGTGCTATAAATCTTTCTAAGAATCCAGTAAATCACACTCGAACCAAACACATTGGTGTCCGCCATCATTTCCTTAGAGACAATATTGAAAAAGGAAATATATGTCTTGAATATGTCCAAACTGATAATCAACTAGCGGACATCTTCACTAAGCCTCTACTTGAGTCTAGTTTCATTAAATTGCGTAGAGAGCTTGGTCTCATTTCTCGAAAAGAACTAGAATAAGTAATACTAATGATATATTCTATTAGTTCTTTTCACATTTCGTTTTTTCTTAATAAAAATCTTAGCTATTTTTGGCTACTACTATCTTTAAAAATTAAATATGAGCTTCTCATTTTTTCTCCGGCCAAGTTTACCTAAGAATTTTCCTCCACAAGTTCATATATAGGAACTTTTATATAAGCTTGTCAAAATTTCACTTTTTTCATCTCTCCCTACCTGAGCCTAAAGTTTATATAGTTCTTTATGGAACATATTTGTGATGAATGTGCTCAAAAATCCCATATTTCTGTTAAAAGTTCTGAGTTGGAAGAGTATTACTCTTCCGAGACACCAAAACACAAATCAAAGTGTCATCACAAATGCACTCATACTCCTGGAAATACGCCAACTTTGAAATGAGGGAAGAAAGCATTGTTTTGTTTACCCCAGACCAAAGAGAAGATCAATGAGATTCATCATTATCAAAAACATCAAATCGATCTACAAAGATAACTACATTATGAGCAACTAACTTCGGAACATCTATCTCTCTTAGAATGAAAGGCATCATTCTTTTGCGGTTCAAACAAACATGGCGTTTACGAACCAATGCCACACGTACCTTCATCCTCTAGAAGCCCAAACTCTTAGGAATGAAACTATAATCGTAACGAAGGGGCAAAAGAAAAGTGGTCGACATAGACACTGCGCATTAACGATGTCAAAAAAGAGACTACTAATAACAACTCCTCTACCTCTCATTAGATTTTTTAATTGCTATTGTGATTGTTTTCTTGTATTTATTTCATGTACTACTTTGAATAAATTCAATAAATGGACCGTTAAAACTTAGTAACAAGAGCAAGCAGTAAGAAAAAACTGCTTACAGGCAAACCAGTCGACCGGCTAGAATCCACCAGTTGACCGTTTTGTCATCTGTCTGAAAACGGTCGACCGGTGAATTTCATGCTATCGACTGGTCTCGAGCAAGTTTGTTTTCCAGCGTCCATATATGAACATTTTATACACCATCTATTCACGTTTTTTTCACACATTTTCTACTCGAAAACCCTTCCTAACCCTAGAACTCAATTCCTTTTCAAATCTCACACCAATGGCTCCTCCACAAAAGAAATTAAAGCAAGCTTCTTCCTCTAAAACACAACCAATCGATCTTTGTCAAAAAGTGGCTTATGGATCCAATTGCACTCAAAAGGTGGAATGAGATGAAGGATTTTACCATTCATCCGGGTTCGTTTCTTAAATTCTCAGATTTCACTAGTTATCGTATTATTCCCTTATCAAAGCGTGCCAATATTGAAAACCTAATTGACTTTGATCAAAACAATGTGCAAATTAACCATCTTATGATCAAGTCCATGCTAACCTAAATCTAGAGAAATGCAAACCCGATAATCCCACTCAATGCCTTTGGTCTGTTGTATGTGGCAAACAAGTCTTTATCTCGTGTGAAAGAATGGAAAAGATTCTTGGTTCTTCCTTCATAGGTGAAAAATTCTCAAGTAACTTTTGTAATATCCATGTCCATAATCATATTAGTCATCAATTCATTGAAGACGATAAGGATAGTACAAAATCAATTGGTTTACGACTTACTGCGAGATTTCTTCATCACACCCTTATGCACACCCTTTTTCCGAGAATTGGAAATTTTAATGCTGTGTATAAGGAAAATTTCAAAGATTTATATGCAATCTACGGAGATGTTCGCATCAACTAGATAGGCATGATATTTGATGAGATATTGCAAGTTAATGAGAGTTCTAGACCACATCTATTTTACAATGAATACATCATGCGTCTATTACTTGATTGTGGCATCAAACCTGCAGAATCGTCTGTTTTAAAGCCTAAATGTATTAATAAATCATCAATTAAAAGGATGAAACTTCCCGATCCATATTTCAATATTATGCCATTTGAAGAATGGAAAGAACAAGGATATGAAGGAGCTTCATCACGACCACCCCGCCCAAAACGTGAGGAAGTTAAACTTCTATGATCATCTTCCCCAACAAAAGAAAGTCTTGAAACTATTGCTCGCAACTAATTCCTTCTCGAAGCACGACTTAAACGAAGGGATACAAAGAATGAAAAGCGTTTTAACAAAATTTAGTCTTTCTTCGGGTCTTTATGGGAAGCAATATCATGTGGGGCATCATCTTCATCTATGCAAGCTCAAGATCCCGGAAAATGTCCAACTCCTCCTTCATTTAATTGGACATCTTCGGACGAGGGTGCAAGCTCGGGAATTAGTCAAGGGCGTGGACGCGGGAAATCTAAACTTGCTGAACAAGAAGAAGAAGAAGAAGAAGATGAGATGGAGTCGGAATAAGTCTTCTTAGTTTATCCCTTTTATCTCTTTCTACGCACTTAGAACTTTATTTTGCTTTAAGACATTATCTGGCACTTGTATCTAAATAGTGCCATAGTTTTATTTCGTACTAGACTTATGTATGATTTTATGTTGTGACTCTTGATGACTCTAGCTCTATGGTAGTAGTTCATGTTGCTTATAATTCTCTCTAGTATCATTTACTTTTATTTAACAATTCCTTTTTGTCGATGACAAAGGGGGAGAAAATTGTGCTAACAGAATATATCCAGGAAAATATATAGATATTTAGGGGGAGATCATATACAGGGGAAGATTCAGAAATAGGTTATCATCAATCAAAAAGGGGGAGAATGTTGAGTCAATAATTTTACAGAGTTTTGATTTCTGACAAAAAGAATAGCCGTGATCGACAAAAAGAAGATATTCGTTGATTTCAAGAGAGGAAGATCTACATATGGTATTTTACTTTAGAAGGTTGTTTATTTAGAAGTATTATTCATGTTAAAATCTATCCTCAAATAATCAATATATATACACACACACACACAGAAATATGTATATATATGCACATTGATTGTGCAAACTGGGCATAACTGGTCGGCCGCCCAGAAATGGACCAGTCGACCGTTTCCACCCAGTTTGCACAATAAACATGCACACATATACAAAAAACGTATATATTTTCAAATTCCTATCTACCGGTTCTTTTTAAACCTGTCGACAATTTTTAAACAGAAGCAACCTTTCGTATAGAAACTTCCATTTCTTCAAGAGTTGCTTCTCTTTCTCTTCACCGATGATCATGACCATTGTTTGTAATTTTTCACAAATGGTTACAACTGTTTCTTCCTTATATAAACATCATGATTTCATCATTCCAAACTACCAAAAATTTTATTTATTTAATCTCTATTCTCTTGATCTCAATTTCTTACTTTCTAAGTGCTAAAGTGCTCATATTCTTCAATATATCATTTGAATCCTAGAATTTATATAATATTCTTTTGATTTAATACGATATCCACTTCCAAATCTTCGTATACACAAATATACTATTTAAGGATAAGACTATACGAAGTCCGTACTACAAGCGACAAAATTGTGTTATTGAGAACACATATCATCAACAATAATTATACTCATCTCTGTTGAAGTCCTTGGTGTTGTAAGAGGCAAGTGTTAAAGTCCTCGCTGTGTTAGAGGCGTGAAATCTCGTTCGTCTGCTCGGGTGTTGTATACCTGTTCCTCTGGGTGAAGTGAGGTTGTTGTTTAGTGAAAATCCGGATAGAGGTCTGGGACTGGACATAGGACGGTGCTCCGAACCAGTATAAAAATCCCTGTGTGATTTTTCTATTTTACTGCATTTCCGTTGTTATATCTGTGATTCGTTATTATCTCATACTTGTCTATTATATATCATATTACACGATCCACGTACACGCATTTTCATATTTGTGCAACAAATTTTGTATTCGGTCAATTTTATAATTATAATTCATGTCTTAAATTACATGGTTACTTAAAGATATCATAATAATGGAGTTCTTACTTTCTAGTATCAAATCAGTTTTAAACATGTCCCACTACTGCAAATTTTGACGTGGAGTACACTACACCTCCAATCTTCTAACTGGTTATAGTCTCTATCATGTATAGAGTTCAACATCAGTTGATTTATATGAAAATCCATATCGCTTTCTTTCTAGTAGGAATAAATTCTTTACTGGTTTTTGGACTTTCAATGGACAGGTTATAAAAACATAATAAATTGAGTATCACAACATAGTATTATTAATGTTCTTGACTGATAATGCAACCAATGACGACATCAACATGCTTATTACATTTGCAGCCAACCACTTCACAAAACATGAATATATACTCAAATGAAAGTAAAATGATAGGTTGATTTATAATATTATATATAGTACCCACATGCGTGCGTACACTATAATTAAATGTGTTTTAAAGTCAATGTGTGAGCTTAGACATTAATAAACGAAGGACATGTAACTACACATACTCTGTAAGTATTTAAACTTAAATTTTAATCCACCGAAATTGTAACTTGCTTTTCTTTCTCATCCCTGAATAATGCTAAAGTTGGGATATCGAAATGGAATCATGACATATATGATATTGCAACTTATGCGTTATATGTTTTGAAATGAACATCTCTTTTTCAGTTGCACATATACTTCTTAATTTTGAGATAGACTTAAATATATCAGTTGCTAATCTGGTCGACTCTAGTCTTGAAGACCCAAGAGATAAGACACTTTAGTATAGATTGCAAAAAATAAAAGAGTATTTATAACCTCAAATATATTTAAACTAGATAACTACGGAAACACAAATAAAGGAGAATACATATTACCTGATTCAAGAAAGGATGAAAACGGAGTAAATCTACAACGACTTGAACTTCCCCGTGAAGGAAAGCCCAGATTGTAATGAGAACACAACAAATCAGAACACAAACAAAATAACATTTCATTGCTTATTACAACAATTCCATCAGAATACAAGAATATAACAGAGTATGAATAAATCATATACATTTGATCAATATCAGAGATTTAAAATACATTTAAATACATAGAAGCGGAAAGAAATACAAAAAACAACTGAAAGTAATACACCGATACAGAGCTTTCTGAATATCGCTTCAGCTGTAAATCAGGATCCTGTGAATATAAATCTGCAAAACCAAAACTACTAGCTGCCCGTGCGGAAAATAGGGGCACCCAGAGCTTAGGTTAAAATAATAAACTCCAGGCCAGTCATGTGACTGGTGTGAGAACTAAAACAGCTATTAATTTGATTTTAAAGTTAGGTAAATCAATGGAACACGCCGTATAACACGGAACGGGTTTACCCCCAAGAAACCAGTGCATAAAACAAACAGTGCAATGCTAAATAAAGAACAATGAAGCTATTATAAGACTCGGGTCCCATCATACAATGCAACGCAAGCCGGAGGATAGAGTTTTTACGTTATAATAGCACAAAATGCTTGGTATGTGAAATTTCATCTTTTATTATTACTATAAGTGTATAGTGTCTAAACAATTTCAATCATAAGTATCAATCATAGACGGCATAAGTACCCCATACCACTATGTCGCCATATTAGGCTCTACAATCAAAACCGCAAAATGTCGTATGGGAAGTTGGATTTCCATCTGTGATCCAAGGCAAGGGATCGCCCTTACCGCTTTGAGACGCTCTAGTCCGTGTCTCAGGAACAGCCGCAGCTGCACCTTGGATCGTCAGGGCCAGTCCACATGAAGTGGATTAAAATGCCTGAACAATGCGTTTCCCCGCCCTATGGGGCGTAAACTAGTCATATCCCGACCAAATCATCGGCCCCGAAATGACCGATATAACCGAGGCGCCTTGCTATCCATCATCCACATAAGTAAAACGTTAGGGCTTGCAAAACGCTGACACCACTCCTAGCTAGAAGGAAACGCATGACCTCCCTGACGTCCTCTCCCATTTTTGGTTCACACCGAGGTGCGAGGCTTGTGAATTAACGCTACACAAAGCTATGCTATATTAAAGCCGTGCTTTGGTCATCAACCACATGACTCTGCTTTTCAACAGAAGCCTTGATCCTGTGCATCTCAGCATGCCACATAGGCAATTCACGCTATGCAACCGATGTCTATCAATCACACAGAGTGAAATCCGTTGTCAGACACACACATCCATTTACAAGTTCGTTCTGGGTCTGAACGAAGTCGTAGGCACCTTATTCGTCGTCCCATATGTCCAATACAGGAGAGAGGTCCTCGCATATCCGGCCGATCTCCAAGTACGTCTGGACGATCACCACTTATTACCTTGTCTTGGGTGTACATCCCAATCAAGACATTAGCAATCATCTAAACGATGTGAAGACCTCCGGTCTTCGACCACCGTCTTCATCTCTACATATCGTCAAATCAGTTATTCAGAATGGGATAAACCCGGTCTTTCCAAATAACTCGCGTATATAATAAACATGTGCTATAAAACACAACATACGCCTTATAACAATCTAGAATATTCCTTTATTATTATACTTTGGGCAAGGTTCCCATTAATTTTATCAAAGATAAATTCTTTAAATTTATTTTTTAATCTTCCTTTGAATATCAATTCAAACCAAATTATGGTTTATCTAAACTAGTCGGGATTAGCGCACCTTACCAAAGTAATCATTTGTTTTATTTCCCGATCCCAACCTATTCATCCCATGAAGCAAAACTGGTAATACTTCATATCTAACACCATGGTGTTATCGGTAAATCCAATTACCATTTCACGTTCAAATCTAATTAAAGATTAAACTATCGCTTGGAGCAAAACTGGTGATATTCCATTCTCGATCATTTCAATCTAATTAAAGATTCATTAAAACTCCACATGGTTTTAATCTTCCCAAAAATCAATATTAATGATTATTTAACTTGGGAAATCATATCCTGTCTTTAACTGGGTTAAAGAACCAATGTCATTTAAAACACGGTTCATGATAAACCCAAAATCACATTCCATTCCATCAGCCTCCAACCGTAAATTAGCAAGTGAACAATTCCCTAAGTATTAACCCCGAAGGCCAAAATGAACATTAGATCAATACCAGGAAATCATTCAGCTTAACTAATCTCCAGTTGGCTTCTGATTTTCTTAACTCCATTGGGTCTAAGAATAGTATCATTAAAGATACCATTCACGACAACCCAAGATCTCATTCTGTAAAGACCCGTAAATTCCCGCTATGAAATTTCGATTTTTCGGATTTGTTAGAAAGATATTTTTAAATAGATTCTAATATTTTTGGTTTCACTAAAATCCGTTAAATTTTGCATCCTGTACGATCAGTCAAAGTTCAAGTTTGACTTTTCAAACTACAGCGCTATTTCTAACTCCTTTTATAATTAAAATTAAATTATTCATTCTAACTTCAATTTTTAATCATTATTATTTTAAATAAATCATTTTAAATATCAAAAACTCATTAAAATTACTCAAAATAAATTTTAAATTTACCCCCAAAATTCCGGGTTGTTACAGTCTCCCGCACTTAAAAACTTTTCGTCCTCGAAAAGGAACGAAGCTAAAAGTGTTTAATTATCCTACCCCATTTTTCCACTCTTATTGGTTTAAATAATTTATAGTTGATTAACTTTCAAATATATAATCTTTTATCCATTCAAAATCATATTTTCTAAAATAGATTATAATTACAAATACGTATAGTATAGTCTTGTTACTCTCAACTCATTCTAGGGCATTACTAACCCCATCTCTAATGAGTTTTCTCATTCTAGGATATTGCTGATCCTATCTCTAATGAGTATTCTTATTGGATATTTCTAATCCAATCTCTGATGAGTCTTTTGTTCAGTTCTAATAAGTTGTATCCCAAAGATTTGAGCTAACCAAAGCTCTGATACCAACTGTAAAGACCCGTAAATTCCCGCTCTTTGGATCGACCATAAACCACACAAGTCTGACCCAAAGGTCGGAAATCCACGAATACTTTAACTTTGGGAATACAACAACATCAGAACAATAACAGCAGACTTTTATAACATCAATAATAAATGTCACATCAGAGTACAGAATATCAGAGTACATCGAATAAATTACAGCGGAAGATACATTACAATATATTAATACATTGCACCGGAAACAATAAAACTAAGGCAGCGGAAGACAACTATGCTCTGGACACAGCTTTAAGCTTCAATCCAGGATCCTGCTTGAGATAAGAACCTGTAGACAAACTACTCGACTGCCCGTGCGGAAAAGAGGGCACCCGAGTTTGTAAAGGTGGAAACAAACAACGTGTCAGTCATGGGACTGGTGTGAGAATTCTTAACTAATTTAACTAATAGCTATAAGGCAAATCCAAGGACCACGCCGCTAACGCGGAACGAGTTTATTCCAATGGATTGCTGTGCACAAATTAAAGTAAATCGTTAAACAACGCAATGCTTTTTAGAAAAATGAAACCATCATAAGACCCAAGTCCCATCACACAATGCAACGCAAACCGGAGGATAGGGTTTTACCTTATAATGGTCAAAAATGCTTGATACGATAAAAACGAATTTGATATTATTATTAGTGTATATATGTTTCAAAAACATTTCAAAGTAAATGTATCAATCCTAGGAAGCATAGGTACCCATATATTATGCCTCCGTACTAGTAATATAATCAAATTCGTCGGTTCGTATTTGGATTTTTGGTTTCCATCATGAGTCAAGGCTAGAGAGGAGCTCCTTACCGATTCGAACACTCTAGCTAGTGTTTCAGGATTCCCCGCGGAGAACCCTTGGATAGCTGCAGGGCCGGTCCGCAAATACAGCTTAGCGGATTAGTTATACCTGAACACACGTTTCCCAGTCCTATAGGACCTATCCGAGGCGCCTCATTCCATCATCCACATAAGTAAAATGTCAGGGCTGGTAGGTCACTGACACCACTCTAGCTAGAAAGAAACATGTTGCTCTCCCTGCGTTCCCTTCTCCCGTTTTAGACTCCGCCGGTGTGTGAGGCTCGTGAAGTCACGCTATACACAAAGCTATGCCTAAACAGGCTATGCTTTGATCATCCCACAAGGCCTGCTTTTCAACAAAGCCTTGATCATATGCATCTTAGCATGCCACATCGTCAATCCATACCGTACCATTGATTTCTACCAACATATAACCTCTGAGCTCGTACGTCTCAGAGAAGGGTGTAAAACACCAAGCAGATATATGTTTAGCAGAGATCAACGAATATAGTATAAAGGAATACAACGTCAGACATACAATCCATTTACGCGCTTATGCTCTGGGTTTGAGCGAAAGCCAAAACCGTGCAATCAACACTACGTTCGGGCGGCTGCTACTGTCGCCCCTTCAAGGTAGCTACTCCCATCATGGGTCTCAATAGCAACACACTCATTCGATGTGAAGATCGTCGGCCTCCAATCACCGTCTTCAAATCTTCGAACGTCGTATCATTATTTGGAATGAGAGTAAACTCGGACTTTCCAAATAATTCTCGCATATATAAGTTTGAACACAAATTCATATCGTTAATATTAATTTATAACGATCAATCTTTATTTTTATTTATATAAAAATAATTAAATTCTATTTAACGACGTCTCATGTCAACAGGCGACTTTGGCGTTGTTTACACCCAAATTTGTTTTACATGTTTCTCTAAATCTAACCGTTGGATTTTAATATACTTCATATCATTAGAAAGATCTTCCCAAGGCGAACCTACCGGTTTCAGTTTTGGGAAAATCCGTCGGTCGGATCATACGGTATAATCAATTAAAAGTACGATTCTAAAATGTGAACTACCACGCTCGATTCAAGTACTTTTAATTTATATATATATATATAATTTATATAAATATAATTTCTCATCCATTTCATTTTACTATATTTTGCTAACAACAAATCTTCTTATTTATATCCAATATTGATATATATATCATCACACGCAACAATGTTTTCTTTTATTTTTCAATTTCCATAAATATACTATACACAAAATGTATGTTTTGTGTATCATTCCAATTACAACCAAAAATAAGTATTTTTGTGTTTCATTTCCATTACAACAAACATGCATATTTTGGTGTCCACTTCATTTCTATACAAATGAATATATTTTTGTTTGTTTAATTTCAATATAACAAAAATAATAATTTTGCTATTCGTTTAAATGCCAAACAAAAATAATAATTTTTCTTATCTCTTTCAATGTAAAACCAAAATGATCTTGACTATTTAGAATGGCAATGTAAATTCCGTTCTTAAGTTACACCATAAAAATGAAAATTTAATTTACAATGTAATATCATACCTTAACTACATAATAAAAATGTAATTTCAATTTACAGTGCAATTTCTCATTCATAGTTACATATAAAAATGTAAATTTTGTTCGCTTGCCAAATTTCATACCATAGTTACAAATAAAAATATAATTTTTATTTTCAATGCCAATTCCACATCATAGTTAAAAATATAATTTTTATTTGCAAAGCAAATATCATAACTTTAGTTCAAATAAAAATGTAATTTTTATTTGCAATGCAAGTTCTCATTCTAAGTTACATAATAAAAATGTAATCTTTATTATCAATGCACATTCCTACTTTTGTTTACATATAAAAATGCAAATTTTATTTACGATGCAAGTTCGTACTTTTGTTTTACATAATAAAAAATGTAAATTTTATCGCTACCATTTTCCATTGATAAAAATATGATCTTAACCATGCATTTCATTTCATATGCAGTATATAACAAATAAATATATTTGCTTCATATGAAATGCATGACATTACCAAATAAATATATCTTCTTTATATGCAGCATAACAATGAACTTTTTATTAACAAAAAGAAATGCAGTAAAAATGCAGTTTGAAATGTATTCATTTTATCGTAACTCAAATGACGATAAGAATGAAATGTTAACATCGCTATTTTTATCGCACCAGAAATATTGATAAAAATGTGATATCAACATTTCTCTTTTACCGCATCAAAATATTGATAAAAATATAAACATTCCAATTTATACTTTACTGTAAAGACCCGTAAATTCCCGCTATGAAATTCGATTTTTCGGATTCGTTAGAAAGACATTTTTAAATAGATTCTAATATTTTTGGTTTCACTAAAATCCATTAAATTTTGCATCCTGTACGATCAGTCAAAGTTCAAGTTTGACTTTTCAAACTACAGCGCTATTTCTAACTACTTTTATAATTAAAATTAAATTATTCATTCTAACTTCAATTTTTAATCATTATTATTTTAAATAAATCATTTTAAATATCAAAAACTCATTAAAATTACTCAAAATAAATTTTAAATTTACCCCCAAAATTCCGGGTTGTTACAGTCTCCCCCACTTAAAAACTTTTCGTCCTCGAAAAGGAACGAAGATAAAAGTGTTTAATTATCCTACCCCATTTTTCCACTCTTATTGGTTTAAATAATTTATAGTTGATTAACTTTCAAATATATAATCTTTTATCCATTCAAAATCATATTTTCTAAAATAGATTATAATTACAAATACGTATATTATAGTCTTATTACTCTCAACTCATTCTAGGGCATTACTAACCCCATCTCTAATGAGTTTTCTCATTCTAGGATACTGTTGATCCTATCTCTAATGAGTATTCTTATTGGATATTTCTAATCCAATCTCCGATGAGTCTTTTGTTCAGTTCTAATAAGTTGTATCCCAAAGATTTGAGCTAACCAAAGCTCTGATACCAACTGTAAAGACCCGTAAATTCCCGCTATGAAATTTCGATTTTTCAGATTCGTTAGAAAGATATTTTTAAATAGATTCTAATATTTTTGGTTTCACTAAAATCCGTTAAATTTTGTATCCTGTACGATCAGTCAAAGTTCAAGTTTGACTTTTCAAACTACAGCGCTATTTATAACTCCTTTTATAATTAAAATTAAATTAATCATTCTAACTTCAATTTTTAATCATTATTATTTTAAATAAATCATTTTAAATATCAAAAACTCATTAAAATTACTCAAAATAAATTTTAAATTTACCCCCAAAATTCCGGGTTGTTACACATTCCATTCCATCAGCCTCTAACCATAAATTAGCAAGTGAACAATTCCCTAAGTATTAACCCCGAAGGCCGAAACCAACATCAGATCCATACCCAGGACACCATTCAACTTAACTAATCTCCAGTTAGTTACTGATTTTCTTAACTCCATTGGGTCTAAGAACAGTATTATTAAAGATACCATTCACGACAACACAAAATCTCATTCCATTGTTAATCAAGTTAAATAACAAGTGTTATTTAAAACACCGTTCACGATAAACCCAAAAACCAATTTCAATTCAATTCCAATTAAATATTAATCAATTAGTATACTTCATTAAATCTAAATAAAAAGATTTAATCTTTTCTCAACTGGGTTCAAGAACAGTGTTAATGAAGACGTCATTCACGACAAACCCAAAATCACATTTGATATTAAATATAAGGCTCTGAATAGAAAATATATCGACTTATATTCAATATCAAATTCTGGAATCAACAAATACCATATTGAAATAGTGATATTTATATCTTCCAAATTCCTCCACAATATCCATATAATCACGGAATCCAATATCGAAATATTCCGAAGATAATTTCGATTCATATCCATTCCAATTCATATATTGGAAATTCTGGTTATTTTTAAAACCACTTCAAATCCAATTTAATTATTTTAAAAAATACTGGATTTCATAATTCTAGTTCATAACTAGTTCATTTCGATAAAAATCTATTTTTATCTTTTCAAATATGGAATTTTTCATCACAATTCTTTCCAAATCATTTCTTATGATTTTACACTAATTATTGATATTTTTAATAATTTTATCAAGGCCTGTACAGTCGATTTCCATAAACGACCATCGAACTGCACTTACAGCGACCTTTTCCAAATTTGATTTGGACATAATTCCAAATCCAGCCGTTATATTTCAAATCTCTAATATTCGTTACAAAGCTCTTTTCGATACGAACCCAACGGTTCCAGTTTTAGGAGAATCCGACGTTCGGATCTCCTGTAATGTCCATTCGAAGTCAATGATCGAAATTCGCGAACTATCACGGCGAGGCGCGTTCTATTCCGGTCATTATATATATATTATATATATATCGTCGATTTTCTTTCAAAACGTACTTTATAAATCGTTTTAAATTTGTTTTTGAAACGATTTCAACTTCATATTCAATTACAAATCAAAATTTAATATTCCCTATCATCGATATATAAATGATAGTATTTTCAAAACATTCTGTTACGAAATCAGTTCCTTTTCGATATTCATTATAAAAACGAATAAAATCGATATAAATATCGTTCACGACAAAATGGCGTTAATCTAATCAACACGGCTTTATATATTTAAATATATTCATGTCCATCCCAAATCGGACATCAAAATCACATTTTGATCCATTACTGAATATTATTTTAAAATATTCATTATTTTAAAATAACCGTTATTTCAAAATATTCATTCTTTCTGAACTGGAATCAGACACAGTCAATTACCATATAATTTGATTTATATGGATTTCATATGACGCACGTACACAACAATAATCACTAGCATTCAACCATCATCCAGAGTGCATTATACACTGCATAAGGATTAAATATAAATATTCAACGCTTACAACAGCCGGTCAATCAATCGATCGGCATACAGCTAATTATTGGGACTAGGGTATGTCATATATCATCATAATACCCATATGGGGTTTCGATCAACAAATAATGAATTTTATTTGTGCAATTGGGCGATGTGTAAAATTTATCGTCCTAATCAATATCAGTCAAATCAGTGTGCATAAACAAATCGACTGATTTGTTAATGAATATTTATTTTATTTATATACACATTAAAAATAATATTTTTAATGATAAAATATGTATTCAATTAATTTACGCAATAAAAATAATATTTTTATTATTCTAACACATTTTAGAAAATTTTGGCGACATAACAGCGCAATATCAAAATCGGGTAATGTCTAGCATTACCCCTCTCCTGATATTGGCTCAGCCATACCTACATAACAATTCTAATCAATTCATTCCACCCAAACCACCAAATTCAACCAAATAATCTAATCAACCAAACAAACAATCAAACAAGTCGTCCATGGTCTGTGGACGACGGGGAACAGTTCATATATGCAGTTATAAAAATAAATAATTGTATAAGAAAATATGGTGAGGAGTTCTCACCTTGGGATTCTACTCCATCATTCTCTATTTCTGAACGGTTCGGATTTGCCCAAAATTCCAATGCGATATTTTCACGCTATTCATTGTAAAAATCGCATTTTTAATATGATGTTTATTTTAAAAATCACATTTTTACAATGACACTTCATATATAAAAATCATATATTTTTACAACGCTTCTTTCTATATAAAATTTATATTTTTATATCTCTACTTCTCATATAAAGATCAAATTTTTATTTCTCTTTTCAGACAATAAAAATCGCATTTTTATTTTGATACATATACAAAAATTATATGTTTACAACGCTACTTTCTATATAAAAACTATATTTTTATATCGTTAACTTCATATATAAAAGATCATAATTTTATCCCTCTACATAAATAAAATCATATTTTTCTTCTCTTACTTCATGATAAAAAATCAAATCATAACTTCACTTGTATAAAAATCATAACTTTATTTTTGCCTTCCCATATATGAAAAACCATATTTTTCTATAATGAAAAATCTAATCTTTCCTTTAAACAAAAATCATATCATTTTCTAGTCCAAAAATCAAATCTTTACTGTCATAAAAATATAATCTTTTTATAAATAAAGATCTCGCCTTTCTATAAATAAAGATCTCGCCTTTACACTAATAAAGATCTCGCCTTTACACTAATAAAGACCTCGCCTTTACACTAACAAAGATCTGGCCTTTCTATTAATAAAAAATAATCTTCCTTATTATAAAAATTTAAACTTTCCTATTATAAAAATTTAAACTTTCCTATCATGAAAAATCTAATTTATTTCCTACCATAAAAATCTAACTACTTAAAATAAAATTAAAAAAAAAAAATAATTACAGGGTTTTTTTCTAAGCGAAGAAGAAAGGGGGGGTATGCCCAAGCCATCGCAGGTGGTGGAGGCGCGCCGGAGTGGAGCGTGGGGCTGGTTGGCGTCTCATGGGGTAGAGCAGGTGGGTTGACTTCCGATTTGGGGCGTTGGGTCTTCAAATCGGATGAGGTGAGAGAAGGAGGAAGAAGGGGGGAAGAGGGCAGCGTTGGGGGCGATGAATGGAGGAGTGGGTGCGGCATGGGGTACGGTGGTGGAGAGAGGAGGCGTCATGCGGTTTTCTAAAGGGAGGAAGGGTCAGGTTTAGGTTTTGGGGGAGAAGGTGTACGGTGGGTGAGGGGTATATGTATAAATATATAGGGAAAACGATATTTGGGCTTGGAATAATTCTAATGGGAATTTTGAAATTAAAACAGCCTGGAACTCCATTCGAACTAGACATGCAAAAAAAGAATGGAGTAAAACAATTTGGGATAAAGCCATTTGTCCTAAAAACTCTCTTACTACATACAAAGCTATCATGCAAAGATTACCAACCAGAGACAGATTATACAAATGGGGGATTACAGAGGACAGACTCTGTGTTCTTTGTGGAGCTTCGGAGGAGACACATGAACACTTGTTTTTTGCATGTGAATACTCAAAGACTGTAACAACCTGTATTTTTAATAACCTGTTAAGATATAAATTGAGGCAGAATTTAATTTAAAAATCTGAATCAAGGGAAACGGGCTATGCCATTGCGTTCGTCTCGGAAAAATACGCGAAATAGAGTCCGAGTTTTCGAAAATCGGAGTCCGTATGACCCAGTTAAGGCCCATTGAAGTTTTCAGAAATTTCCATATTAAAAACAGATTTAAATTTTAAAGTTAAAAACAAGGGTTAGGGCACAACTGGCGTTAGGCGGGGAAAACTCCCGCCAAGACCCCCAAGTCGACAGGCATGTCGACAGGGGTCTAAGGGTGTCGACTGCCCTGTCGACATGGGGTAGCCGGGCAGTTTTGCCTGGCGCACCATTTTTGATCTGGGCTTGGTTGTGTGGCTTGGTTCTAGAGAATTCCGAAATCTGATGGACCTAATTCAACCTAGGGTTAATCCTAAGGCTAATATCACTCTAATCTTCTATAAATATGACCCTAATCCTACCCTAAAACCCCATTATTCATTCTAGCAACCAAACTATGTCAAATTGATTTCTCAAATGGCCTCCACTTAAAAACCCTAAGCCTCTACCCTCTTCATAAATCATTCCTATGAAGATTATGATGTTCATACAAGCATTTCTAAGTTGTATGAATGATCATTAGCTTGCATACATCATCAAGTTGCAAGTTTTATTTGCTAAGCTAGAGTTTTTGGGATTTTTGTTAAGGGTGTTTCTTATTGGAGCTTTGTTTTGGGTTTTTATGCTTGCATAAAGGGCTTCTCAATCTTTATTAGTAGATTTGTGTCTTCATAATATTTGTAAGCCCTCTTACCTTCATTTTAGAAACTCTAAAGTTAATATGTGATGAAAGTTGGGATTTATGCATGTTTAACAAGTTATGCATGTTTATGCAAGTTCACTATGCCATGATTTGCAAGTTTAACAAGTTATGCATGTTTATGCAAGTTCACTATGCCATAATTTGCAAGTTTAATAAGTTATGCATGCTTATGCGAGTTCACTATGCCATGATTTGCAAGTTTAACAATTTATGCATGTTTATGCAAGTTCACTATGCCATGATTTGCAAGTTTAACAAGTTATGCATGCTTATGCGAGTTCACTATGCCACGATTTGCAAGTTTAACAAGTTATGCATGTTTATGCAAGATCACTATGCTAAGTTATGCAAGTCCAACATGTTATGCATGTTTATTATGATATGTAAGATTCATCATGTATGTTGTGCCAAGTTCCCTCTTTCTATCCTTTATGCGTTATGACGAATATGTAAGCGATAGAATGACGTTGGGGGGTTTGGGGAAAAACTTAAAATATATGAAAATATAAGATTGGGAATTTACCTATTAAGTTAGGTCTACCCCTTGGGAATTTACCTATTAAGTTAGGTCTACCCAAGTATTTGTTAAACTTGTAATTGTGTTTTGAAAATAAAGTGGACATGACACTTAGAAAACATAAGTGTGGCCAACTCGAGGTTGGGTTGAGTTTGTAGCGTAATTCTACCCGGAACCTACCGGCTTAACTAGTGGCTACAAATAATAGGACCCAATGTGAGAAGTTGGTCATGTGGTGCCAAAACCCGAGGTTAGACTAAGTTGTGGTGTAAACCTACCCGGACCCGCCCGGCCTAACTAGTAACCACAACAAGGTCTAATGTGAGAGGTTAAGGTGCATTAAATTAATTAATGCCTCATGATTAGGGTTAAGTCAGGGTCCACTAATACTTAACCAATTTGGGGATTCGAGGGATTGAAATGGGGTTAAGTTGTGAACTGTCGGTTACACTTAACCAATTTAATCCATGATTAGTGAAGGGTTAAATCACACTTAACCCTCTTAGAAAACCCTAGCAACGTGGTCTGTTCCAGCAGTAATCCCAGTTTGGTATCATTCACAACCCTAGAGGTTAGGCTAGGGCGGGGGCACGATTACTGGACGGATGTAAGCGACCAAAAGCGATGGCTGAGTGGTACAGCGGTGCGGGTCCAGGCGGGCTACGGACGTGCACGTAGTCCGGTGTTGGACAAACTCGAGGCACGGGTACCAGTAGGTTTAGACTGTGCATTATTGCTTCAGTGTCTGGGGTTGACACCCGAGGGCTTGATACACCCGAAGGTGGACCCAGCACAGTCTGACTACAACCATATGTGGGCCGTATGGACATCAACACTGGACGTGTTAGGTTTATAGGGAGCCGATCGACTAGACCGTTGGGCTGGACCTTGTATTAAGGTCACCTCATGTTATTGGGCCAAAGTTTGGGCTGAGGGATCAATACCTGTTATGTTAGTTTGCTAGTACACTGTGGTGCAAAGCTTAATCTTCCTTATGTGATGACACCTTTATCTGTTGCCAGTATGTTCATCTCAGTTTCCATCATGATGTTAACTTTATTAGTTTATAGACTGATCGTAGTAGGGCTTACCAGTCTTTTTGACTGACCTGTTTTCTTTCGCTTCTTTTCTTCCGTTCCCCCCCCAGGTTCTCAGGGAGGGAACAGTGGTGCTTAGCTTGGATCGCTTGCTTGTTTGCTGGATAGCTCATGTATGTCTGGACATTGAGCTCGCTATGGTTTATCATCTTTATTTTGGGGATAGCACTATGTATTTCAGTATTTCTGTTTATGATGTACTAGACATGTTTATTTTGGCAGTTGACTTTATGATGTACTAGACTTGTTTTGAGATGGTTTGAGATATTCCGCTGTTTTATTCTCATTTACTCTGTTTTATATATATATATATTTATGTTCTTGTTCTGCCTTGATATATCATTATGCATGCTTACCCAGTTCTAACGCCCCCCAGAAGCTAGTGCCCCCGAAAGAGTGACCCTAGCGGAGGTGGGGTGTTACAAATTTGGTATCAGAGCATATGGTTTACGAGAAGGAACAAAAAGGTTTTTAAAAGACTTTTGAAAAACTATTTTCAAAACAAGTATACAGTATTTTCCAAAGAAAAGTCTAGTATTTTAAAAGGCTATTCCCCAAAAAGCCATTAGCGTTATCCTTCGTTCCCTTGACCTAATCTTATCTTATCTTTCGTTTCAGTATGGCTGAGAATCTTGCCATCCCGGATGGAGTAAACGTACCACTCTGGTATAGGAGACTTCTAGAAGCTAGGGCGGCAGCTGGCCCCGCAAACCCAACTCCCACTCCTCCTCCTATAGTTGAGAATCCTCCCCCTAATGTCCCTCCTCCGGTGGTTCCTGTTCCTCCTCCTCCAGTTGCTGAGGCTCCTCTTCCTCCTCCTCCCCCTCAGCATCCTCAGGTTGAGTTCACGAAGGTTTGTAAAGACTTCAAGGCGATGGGAGGCAAGAATTTCCTAGGCACGGAATCTTTTGTTGAAGCTAGGAATTGGCTGAAAGACACTGAGGACTTGTTTGCTATCTTTAGGATTGATGACGAGAGGAAGATCTTATTGACAGTGTGGCTTTTGAAGGACGAAGCAGCCTATTGGTGGGAGGTCACCAATGGGACGAGGCCCGTCGAGACTTGGGCCGATTTGAGGGCTAGATTTGTGGCCAAGTTTCTATCCTCTGCTGAGGCGAATTTACAGATGGAGAAGTTCATTGCATTAAAGCAAGGTGATATGTCTGTTAAGGAGTATGTGAACAAGTTTAATCAGCTGGCCCGTTTTGGTTTGGATATGGTAAACACTCCTGAGAAGAAGGCTCTTCGATTTGCTAGAGGGTTGAATGAGCCGCTGCAAGGTTTGGCGATGTCGCATATTCCGCATGGGGCTACTTTTGAGAGTTTGGTCGATATGGCTCTACTTCAGGGAGATGGAAAGAAAGAGGCCAAGTCGAGTGATACTCAAGCAAAGAAGACTGATTCTCAGGGTAAAGGCAATCAAGGTGGTCAAAGCAGTCAGGGGAATCAGAGCAAGAACAAGAAGGGGAACAACAACAAAGGCAAGGGAAAGTGCAATTACTGTGGTGCGCCTGGACACTTTGCTAAGGATTGTAGGAAGAAGAAAAGGAAGCTTAATGGTGGATGTTTTTCCTGTGGTGAGACTGGACACTTCAGCAAGGAATGCCCGAAGAAGAAAGGGCAGGGTCAGACTCAGCGTGCTGGACCTTCAGGAGGGCAAGTTCATGCTCTCAATACCGCTCCAGTTCCCGATCGAGGTAGTGTTTCTGTTGAGAACCTTGTTTATATTTTCGATCTTCCAGTTCGTACCTTGTTTGATTCTGGTGCATCACATAGCTTTATTTCATCTGATCTTGTTGATAGTTTGCACCTTAGTACTAGCTTAGTGGATGATCCCGTTTGTGTTTCGAATCCCAATGGGGGTTCTGCTCATCTATCTATGATATGTGAGGATCTGAGGATCTCTATACTCAGTGTAGAGTTCTTGTGTAGTGCGTATGTTCTTGGTTTCAGGGGATACGGATTGATTTTGGGCATGGATTGGCTGTCTAGACATGGAGCCATTCTTGATTGTGAGCATAGGGTTGTGAGGCTTGTGACTCGCCTTGGCAACACCTTAGAGATTTCATGCAATCCGAAGGATCCCGTCATGTTGTGCTATCTTGAATCTCTCGACTCGTCAGAGGAAACCCTTCAGTCTGTAAGGGTGGTCCGAGATTATCCAGATGTTTTTGAAGAAGTTAAGGGGTTGCCCCTTAAACGAGAGATTGATTTTCGCATTTATCTGGTGGTAATGCTAAGCCTGTTTCTTTGCCCGTTCGGCACATGGCTCCGCGGGAGAGACGGGAGCTCAGCAAGCAAGTAAAGGAGTTGCTTGAGAAGAACTTCATCAGACGAAGTATATCCGAATGGGGAGCGCCTGTGGTGTTTGCTACTAAGGCAGATGGTTCTCTTCGACTTTGTGTGGACTATAGAGAATTGAATAAGCTGACTAAGAAGAACAGACACCCATTACCGAGGATTGATGATCTTTTTGACCAGCTTGTTGGTGCTTCTGTTTTCTCTCAGCTTGATCTTGCTACTGGATTTCATCAGCTCAGAGTGGCTGAAGATAGTATAGACAAGACTGCATTCAGAACTCCAGATGGATTCTTTGAATGGCTTGTTATGCCGTTCGGTTTGACGAATGCACCCGTGTATTTCGTGGACTTGATGAGTAGGGTGTTTCGAGAGTTCTTGAACAAGTTTGTCGTGGTCTTTGTGGATGATATTCTGATCTTCTCTAAGGATGAAGAAGAGCACGCGAAGCATCTTGTAGAGGTGATGGATACGCTTAGAGCGCATCAGTTAAAGGCCAAGTTCTCCAAGTGTCACTTTTGGAGAAGAGAAGTTCGGTTCCTTGGGCATATAGTATCTAAGCAAGGCTTGGCGGTGGATCCCGCTAAAGTAGTTGCTGTGCAGGATTGGAAGACTCCAAGGAATGCAACCGAAGTGAGAAGTTTTCTAGGTCTTGCGGGTTTTTACCGGAAGTTCATCAAGGACTTCGCGAAGATATCCGCTCCTCTTACTAAGTTGACGAAGAAGAACTTAGTTTTTGCTTGGGATATGGACTGTGAGCTTGCTTTTCAGAGACTCAAGAGAGCCCTTACCTCAGCACCAGTTCTAGCTTTACCCGATGGTGGTAAGATGTTTACCATGTACACTGATGCTTGTGGCACGGGATTGGGCGCCGTTCTGATGCAAGAAGGTAGAGTTATATGTTTTGGTGGTAGGCAACTTAAGGTGCATGAGAAGAATTATCCCACTCATGATCTAGAGCTGGCAGCGATAGTATATGCACTCAAGGCTTGGCGTCATTATCTTCTGGGAGAGAGATTTGAGCTGTATACCGATCATAAGTCTTTAAAGTATCTCTTTTCGCAGAAGGATCTGAACTTGAGGCAGCAAAGGTGGATGGAATTCTTGGCGTCCTACGATTTTGATATAGCCTATACCCCTGGCAAGGGGAATGTTGTAGCGGATGCGTTGAGTAGAAAAAGGTTGACACTAAGTCCTCTATTTGTTGAGATGAAGAATTTAGAGTTCTTGGCAACCTTTGATTTCTCTTTGGCAGTTGAGTCGATGACCGGTTCTTTAGCATCTCTTGAGCTCAGGCCTACCCTTCTGGATCAAGTTGGGGCTTCGCAGAAGGAAGACCCTCAGATAATTGAGATTATGGATAAGCTGATTCGAGGGGAGACATCTAGTCACCTTACTCGATATTCTATAGATGATAAGGGTTGGCTGAGGAGAGACGGAAGGCTTTGTGTTCCGATGGTGGAAGACTTGGTGAGGAAAGTTCTTGAGGAAGCACATCGCTCCAAGTTGACTATACATCCGGGTGGAGATAAGATGTATAAGGATATGAAGCGCATTTTCTTCTAGCTTGGAATGAAGAAGGATGTGGCAGAGTTTGTCTCTAGATGTGTTGTTTGTCAGAGAGTAAAAGCCGAGTCGAAGAAGCCCGGTGGGCTATTGCATCCTCTAGAGGTCCCGCTATGGAAGTGGGAGAGTATTTCTATGGACTTTGTTGACGGATTGCCAAGGTCAAGAAAAGGGAATACAAGCATATGGGTCATTGTGGATAGGCTTACGAAGAGTGCTCATTTCATTCCGGTGAAGAGCAAAAGGTCCGCATCTGGACTAGCATCAGTATATCTTCGTGAGATAGTACGACTACATGGAGTCCCTTCTAGCATAGTCAGTGACCGAGACCCCATCTTTACTAGTCAGTTCTGGAACAGTTTGCAGGAAGCTATGGGCACGAGGTTGAACCTGAGTAAGGCTTATCACCCACAAACGGACGGTCAGACAGAAAGGGTGAATAGGGTACTTGAGGACTTGTTGAGGCTTTGCATTCTGGATTTTGGTGGTACTTGGGAAGACCATCTTCCTCTTGTGGAATTTGCTTATAATAACAGTTATCAGGCGAGCATTGGGATGGCACCATTTGAGGCTTTATATGGGAGACCGTGCAAGTCACCTACATGTTGGTGGGAGACTACAGATAAGCTTATACTTGGACCTGACATGATTAGAGATACATCCGAGAAGGTCGAGTTGATTAGAAGACGGATGAAGGCGGCCCAAGACAGACAGAAATCTTATGCTGATAGGCGAAGGACTGATTTGGAGTTTGATGTTGGGGATATGGTTTTCGTGAAGGTTTCTCCTTTGCGGAATGTGGTTCGGTTTGGAGCAGTAGGAAAGTTAGCACCAAGATTTGTTGGACCATTTCCAGTTGTAGAGAGGATCGGGCAGATGGCCTATAGAGTGGAATTGCCCGAGAAGCTAGCTGGAGTGCATAATGTTTTTCATGTTTCGCATCTCCGGAAGTGTTTGCATAAGTCAGCAGAGGTGGTTGAGCCAAGTGTTCTAGAAGATGTGGAAGTAGAGAAAGAAGCTACCTTGAGGAGAGCTCCGATTCGTATCTTGGGGACAGAGATCAAGAAGCTAAGGAATCGTGAGGTCAAGTTGGTGAAGGTTCAATGGGGTGAAGCCGAGGAAGACGCAACTTGGGAAACTGAAGAGAAGATGCGTAGGCTTTATCCATTCCTTTTTGAGGGTACACTCTCAATCTCTTTATCTTTCCATGTCTATCTAGTTTATCTAGTTCATCGTGTCTATCTTATCATGAGAACCTTAGGTAGAATCCTTTGGATGAAACATGTGTTTGAGACATGTTATGATTGATGGTTGCAAGTGGTTGCAAGTGTTTGCAAGTGGTTGCAAGTGTTTGCAAGTGGTTACTCGTGGATGCATGATACACATTAGGCACTAGATCGGCTCACACACTCCTCATATTGCATGTGCATGAGTGTTTATGCTTATTCTTGGATGAAATTCGTATGCTATCACATGGATGTTGCATATGGATGTATGATTGAGCACGCATGTAGATATTATACATTATGTTAGGGGTTTGCATACATATGGATACATTTCACTAACATATTTTGCATTGATCTTTGCATTAGATAAGTACATATACACACACTTTTGCATATGTTCATACAGCATTTAGAATCTTTTAAGGACAATGGTTGCTCGTGGATGATGTTTTGAGTAGATGGATGTTGGATGGTAGGATATGTTCTTCCTAACTTGAAGATTTCGGGGACGAAATCCTTTAAGGAGGGGAGAATGTAACAACCTGTATTTTTAATAACCTGTTAAGATATAAATTGAGGCAGAATTTAATTTAAAAATCTGAATCAAGGGAAACGGGCTATGCCATTGCGTTCGTCTCGGAAAAATACGCGAAATAGAGTCCGAGTTTTCGAAAATCGGAGTCCGTATGACCCAGTTAAGGCCCATTGAAGTTTTCAGAAATTTCCATATTAAAAACAGATTTAAATTTTAAAGTTAAAAACAAGGGTTAGGGCACAACTGGCGTCAGGCGGGGAAAACTCCCGCCAAGACCCCCAAGTCGACAGGCATGTCGACAGGGGTCTAAGGGTGTCGACTGCCCTGTCGACAGCCCTGTCGACATGGGGTAGCCGGGCAGTTTTGCCTGGCGCTCCATTTTTGATCTGGGCTTGGTTGTGTGGCTTGGTTCTAGAGAATTCCGAAATCTGATGGACCTAATTCAACCTAGGGTTAATCCTAAGGCTAATATCACTCTAATCTTCTATAAATATGACCCTAATCCTACCCTAAAACCCCATTATTCATTCTAGCAACCAAACTATGTCAAATTGATTTCTCAAATGGCCTCCACTTAAAAACCCTAAGCCTCTACCCTCTTCATAAATCATTCCTATGAAGATTATGATGTTCATACAAGCATTTCTAAGTTGTATGAATGATCATTAGCTTGCATACATCATCAAGTTGCAAGTTTTATTTGCTAAGCTAGAGTTTTTGGGATTTTTGTTAAGGGTGTTTCTTATTGGAGCTTTGTTTTGGGTTTTTATGCTTGCATAAAGGGCTTCTCAATCTTTATTAGTAGATTTGTGTCTTCATAATATTTGTAAGCCCTCTTACCTTCATTTTAGAAACTCTAAAGTTAATATGTGATGAAAGTTGGGATTTATGCATGTTTAACAAGTTATGCATGTTTATGCAAGTTCACTATGCCATGATTTGCAAGTTTAACAAGTTATGCATGTTTATGCAAGTTCACTATGCCATAATTTGCAAGTTTAATAAGTTATGCATGCTTATGCGAGTTCACTATGCCATGATTTGCAAGTTTAACAATTTATGCATGTTTATGCAAGTTCACTATGCCATGATTTGCAAGTTTAACAAGTTATGCATGCTTATGCGAGTTCACTATGCCACGATTTGCAAGTTTAACAAGTTATGCATGTTTATGCAAGATCACTATGCTAAGTTATGCAAGTCCAACATGTTATGCATGTTTATTATGATATGTAAGATTCATCATGTATGTTGTGCCAAGTTCCCTCTTTCTATCCTTTATGCGTTATGACGAATATGTAAGCGATAGAATGACGTTGGGGGGTTTGGGGAAAAACTTAAAATATATGAAAATATAAGATTGGGAATTTACCTATTAAGTTAGGTCTACCCCTTGGGAATTTACCTATTAAGTTAGGTCTACCCAAGTATTTGTTAAACTTGTAATTGTGTTTTGAAAATAAAGTGGACATGACACTTAGAAAACATAAGTGTGGCCAACTCGAGGTTGGGTTGAGTTTGTAGCGTAATTCTACCCGGAACCTACCGGCTTAACTAGTGGCTACAAACAATAGGACCCAATGTGAGAAGTTGGTCATGTGGTGCCAAAACCCGAGGTTAGACTAAGTTGTGGTGTAAACCTACCCGGACCCGCCCGGCCTAACTAGTAACCACAACAAGGTCTAATGTGAGAGGTTAAGGTGCATTAAATTAATTAATGCCTCATGATTAGGGTTAAGTCAGGGTCCACTAATACTTAACCAATTTGGGGATTCGAGGGATTGAAATGGGGTTAAGTTGTGAACTGTCGGTTACACTTAACCAATTTAATCCATGATTAGTGAAGGGTTAAATCACACTTAACCCTCTTAGAAAACCCTAGCAACGTGGTCTGTTCCAGCAGTAATCCCAGTTTGGTATCATTCACAACCCTAGAGGTTAGGCTAGGGCGGGGGCACGATTACTGGACGGATGTAAGCGACCAAAAGCGATGGCTGAGTGGTACAGCGGTGCGGGTCCAGGCGGGCTACGGACGTGCACGTAGTCCGGTGTTGGACAAACTCGAGGCACGGGTACCAGTAGGTTTAGACTGTGCATTATTGCTTCAGTGTCTGGGGTTGACACCCGAGGGCTTGATACACCCGAAGGTGGACCCAGCACAGTCTGACTACAACCATATGTGGGCCGTATGGACATCAACACTGGACGTGTTAGGTTTATAGGGAGCCGATCGACTAGACCGTTGGGCTGGACCTTGTATTAAGGTCACCTCATGTTATTGGGCCAAAGTTTGGGCTGAGGGATCAATACCTGTTATGTTAGTTTGCTAGTACACTGTGGTGCAAAGCTTAATCTTCCTTATGTGATGACACCTTTATCTGTTGCCAGTATGTTCATCTCAGTTTCCATCATGATGTTAACTTTATTAGTTTATAGACTGATCGTAGTAGGGCTTACCAGTCTTTTTGACTGACCTGTTTTCTTTCGCTTCTTTTCTTCCGTTTCCCCCCTAGGTTCTCAGGGAGGGAACAGTGGTGCTTAGCTTGGATCACTTGCTTGTTTGCTGGATAGCTCATGTATGTCTGGACATTGAGCTCGCTATGGTTTATCATCTTTATTTTGGGGATAGCACTATGTATTTCAGTATTTCTGTTTATGATGTACTAGACATGTTTATTTTGGCAGTTGACTTTATGATGTACTAGACTTGTTTTGAGATGGTTTGAGATATTCCGCTGTTTTATTCTCATTTACTCTGTTTTATATATATATATTTATGTTCTTGTTCTGCCTTGATATATCATTATGCATGCTTACCCAGTTCTAACGCCCCCCAGAAGCTAGTGCCCCCGAAAGAGTGACCCTAGCGGAGGTGGGGTGTTACAAAGACAATTGCGATGAACTGTAAAGTAGAAGTTAACCCACAAACACAGAAGTGCGATCTAGAGGAAATCGCAACATACCTGGCCAGGCACCCACACAACAATTGTTTGGTAACCAAATTGAAGAAGATGGCTGTCACATACGTTGTAGCAGCGATTTGGAGAGAGAGAAATTCACGAATTTTCAGAGCAAAGGAAAGTAATGCGAAGGTGGTTAGTAAACTTGCAATCACAGACATTATTTTAAGTAGAAGACGAATTAAAATCAGTAATCAAACCGAAAGCTCGGGACTTGAACTCGATGGATGGTCAGAAATGGATCTGAAGGATGTGTCGGCACGAATTCCAGGAACCAGTACAGTGGTGTTTGAGCCTCCATGATTTGCGGTGGAAAAGGAAGACGAAGGAGTTTTGCGGCGAAAGAGGAAGACAAAGGAGCTTTGTAAATGGAATGTTCTGGTTGTAACTGAATTGATTTGCGTATGAGCTGGCATGTTATAATGACCGATGTATGCTACAAAGGCCGTCGGCCTTATTGTATTCATCCCTTTTGGGCTAAAAGCCTAATAAAGTTTTAACCCAATTTCAAAATATATATATATATATATTATATTTATTTATTTAAGTCGCTCAAATGTTGACTTTTCATTTGAACCCCTATTCAGACCCAACGGCTGTCACCCCTAGCTAATTACCCCATTCCGAACACAATGGGATATGTCACGGAAACAATTCGACCGTTTCAACCAGTTTTCGTCAATTTAAAATATATATCATTATACTTTAAATTCAAACGCACATTTCAATTTACCGGGGCCACAGACGGAATCTAAAAATTCCCAAAAAATATTTTCTAGCTTCGTATTGATGATTCATCCTAACAAAACTAATTTCATCAAATTTGAAGACCGTTTGAAAAAAGGTCGTTTTCTGGTCGATCCAAATTGACAGAAACTGTCAGAACACGTTTTCCTTCGCCATGCACATATATTAATCCCAAAAATTTTGAATTTTGGAATCTATCAATAATTGGACATCCCAGATCCAATAAAAGTGGTTTCGTCGAAAACGGAGGTCGTTTGCAAAATTTCCATTTTTAAGGTCTATATTTTCCATAGTGACTATTCTGAATTTTCAATTGGACATAACTTTTTATTCCCGCTATGAAATTTCAATTTTTCGGATTCGTTGGAAAGATATTTTCAAATAGATTCTAATATTTTTGGTTTTACTTAAATCCGGTTTATTTTGAATCCTGTACATTCATTTGAAATTTGAAATCGAATTTTCTAACTACCGCGCCATTTTCAATTCCTTTTATAATTAAAATAAATATATATATTCTAACATCAATTCAAATAAATATATACTTTCGAATTCTATTCAAAATAAATTTTTGTCGTTATTATTTAAATTAATTCATTTTAAATATTCAAAATTCATTAAAATTGACAAAATAAAAATTTTAAATTGGTTCAGATTTTCTAGGTTGTTACAATCTCCCCCACTTAAAATCTTTTTGTCCTCGAAAAGGAACGGAGCTGAAAGTTGTTTTACTAACCAACTCAACTTTCAGTCTTCATTTTTCAGTTATTAAGAATTTTCTAATTCTTCAAATTTTTTTGCTAACACCCTAAATTTTCGTAAAATTTCGCCATGACCTCCTTTGTACGGGAGCACCGGGAAAAACCCTAAACCGCCACACATGCCTCTCCAATCAAAAAGAAAAAGAAAAAGCCAATAGGCTCATAAAATCATTCAAAACCCCAAGAAATATAATAAACATGTACCTATTTGTCGGAAAAACAATTTTATTCCTCTACTTAACTTCACTGCTATGACCTGTTCAATGTATATACATGTATGTGCATGTAATTTCTATCAATTTTCAATTCGGTTCAACATCTGATACAATTTGGTTATATGTACCGTTTATGTGCATATTAATTTCAACAATCTCATTAGTTAAACTAATAATCAAACAACACAACCATCAATCAATTAGTGGATTATCGTTTTCAAACATATAACTTTAATACATAGTCAAAATCATGTTTTTGATGCCAAGTCACAACAATATATTCTAACTATATTTTGGTTCTCACACCAGTCAATTGGAAATATATAGATATCCCACTTTCGAAACTCGAAACGAAATTCTGATGATGTTTCGAACCACCATCAGAATATATACGGGCAACTTGAGTGTGATTCTATATCTATCTAGTATATTAAAACTTCAAATACACGCGGATCAGACGTATACGCAAAATCTTTATATTCTTGGTTGTCCAAACCAATATAAAAATAATATTCAAATACGAATAATTGATTTAAATTTTCAAAACAAAAATTGTTTTCATCTTTATTTGAAGACCACTCTCTTCCGACTCATTCTAGGAAACTACTAATCCCATCTCTAATGACTCATTCTCATTGGATATTACTAATCCAATCTCTAATGAATTATTTCGTTTGGTTCTAACGTGTCTTGTTCTCCGAGCTCTGTAAACCAAAGCTCTGATACCAAAATATAATGACCCGAACTTCCCCGTGAAGGAAAGCCCGAATTGTAATGAGGACACGACAAATCAGAATACAAACAGAAGAGCATTTCATTGCTTATTACAACAATTCCATCAGAATAAAAGAATATAACAGAGTATGAATAAATCATATACATTTGATCAATATCAGATATTTAAATTACATTTAAATACATAGCAGCGGAAAACAATACAAAACACAACTGAAAGTAATACACGGATATAGAGCTTTCCGAATATCGCTTCAGCTGTAAATTAGGATCCTGTGAATATAAATCTGCAAAACCAAAACTACTAGCTGCACGTGCGGAAAATAGGGGCACCCAGAGTTTAGGTTAAAACAATAAACTCCAGGTCAATCATGTGACTAGTGTGAGAACTAAAACAGTTATTAATTTGATTTTAAAGTTAGGTAAATCAAGGGACCATGCCGTATTACACGGAACGAGTTTACCCCCAAGAAAACCAATGCATAAAATAAACAGCGCAATGCTAAATAAAGAACAATGAAGCTATTATAAGACTCGGGTCCCATCACACAAAGCAACGCAAGCCGGAGGATAGAGTTTTTACCTTATAATAGCAAAAAATGCTTGGTACACGAAATTTCATCTTTTATTATTACTATAAGTGTATAGTGTCAAAATAATTTCAATCATAAGTATCAATTATAGACGGCATAAGTACCCCATACCACTTTGTTGCCATACTAGGCTCTATAATCAAAACCGCAAAATGTCGTATGGGAAGTTGGATTTCCATCTGTGAACCAAGACAAGAGATTGTCCTTACTGCTTCGAGACGCTCTAGCCTGTGTCTTAGGAACAGCCGCAACTGCACCTTGGATCGTCAGGGTCGATCCACACAAGTGGATTAAAATGCTTGAACAATGCGTTTCTTCGCCCTATGGGGCGTAAACAGGTCATATCCCGACCAAACCATCAGCCCTGGAATGACCGATATAACCGAGGCGCCTCGCTATCCATCATCCACATAAGTAAAATGTCAGGGCTTGCAAAACGCTGACACCACTCCTAGCTAGAAGGAAACGCATGTCCTCCCTGAGGTCTTCTCCCGTTTCTGGTTCACATCAGGGTGTGAGGCTCGCGAATTAACGCTACACAAAGCTATGCTATATTAAAGTCGTGCTTTGATCATCAACCACAAGACTCTGCTTTTCAACAAAAGCCTTGATCCTTTGCATCTCAGCATGCCATATAGGAAATTCACGCTATGCAACCGATGTCTATCAATCACAAAGAGTGAAATCCGATGTCAGACACACATCCTTTTACAAGTTCGTTCTGGGTCTGAACAAAGCCGTAGGTACCTTATTCCTCGTTCCATATGTCCAATATAGGAGAGAGGTCCTCGCATATCCGGTCGATCTCCAAGTACGTCTGGACGATCACCACTTATTACCTTGTCTTGGGTGTACAGCCCAATCAAGACATCAGTAATCATCCAAACGATGTGAAGACCTCCGGTCTTCGACCACCGTCTTCATCCTCGACATATCGTCGAATCGGTTATTTAGAATGGGATAAACCCGGTCTTTTCGAATAACTCACGTATATAATAAACAAGTGCTATAAAACACAACATACGCCTTATTCCAATTTAGAATATTCCTTTATTCTTATACTTTGGGAAAAGTTCCCATTAATTTTATCAAAGATAAATTCTCTAAATTTATTCTTTATTCATCCTTTGAATATCAATTCAAACCAAATTATGGTTTATCCAATCTAGTCGGGATTGGCGCACCTTACCGAAGTAATCATTTATTTTATTTCTCGATCCCAACCTATTCATCCCATGAAGCAAAACTGGTAATACTTCATATCTAACACCACGGTGTTATCGGTAAATCCAATTACCATTTCACGTACAAATCTAATTAAAAATTTAACTATCGCCTGGAGCAAAACTGGTGATACTCCATTCTCGATCATTTCAATCTAATTAAAGATTCATTAAAACTCCACTTGGTTTTAATCTTCCCAAAAATCAATATTAGTGATTATTTAACTTAGGAAATCATATCCTGTCTTTAACTAGGTTAAAGAACCAATGTCATTTAAAACACGGTTCACGATAAACCCAAAATAACATTCCATTCCATTAGCCTCTAACTGTAAATTAGCAAGTGAACAATTCCCTAAGTATTAACCCCGAAGGCTAAAACCAACATCATATCAATACCTAGGAAACCATTCCACTTAACTAATCTTCAGTTGGTTTCTGATTTTCTTAACTCCATTGGGTCTAAGAGAAGCATTATTAAGGATACCATTCACGACAACCCAAGATCTCATTCCATTCCATCAGCCCCTAACCGTAAATTAGCAAGTGAACAATTCCCTAAGTATTAACCACTAAGGCCAAAACCAACATCAGATCAATACCCAGGAAACCATTCAACTTAACTAATTTCCAGTTAGTTTCTGATTTTCTTAACTCCATTGGGTCTAAGAACAGTATTATTAAAGATACCATTCACGACAACCCAAAATCTCATTCCATTGTTAATCATGTTAAAGAACAATTGTTATTTAAAACACCGTTCACGATAAACCCAAAAACCAATTTCAATTCAATTCCAATTAAATATTAATCAATTGGTATACTTCATTAAATCTAAATAAAAAGATTTGATTGTTTCTCGACTGGGTTCAAGAACAATGTAAATGAAGACGCCATTCACGACAAACCCAAAATCACATTTGATATTAAATACAAGGCTCTGAATAGAAAATATATCGGCTTATATTCAATATCAAATTCTGGAATCAACAAATATCGTATCGAAATAACAATATATATATCTTCCAAATTCCTCCACAATACCTGTATAATCACGGAATCGAATATCGAAATATTCCGAAGGAAATTTCGATTCAAATTCATTCCAATTCACATATTGGAAATTCTGGTTATTTTTAAAACCACTTCAAATCTAATTTAATTATTTTAAAAAATATTGGATTTCATAATTCTAGTTCATAACTAGTTCATTTTGATAAAAATCTATTTTTATCTTTTCAAATATGAAAATTTTCATCCCAATTCTTTCCAAATCATTTCTTATATTTTACACTAATTATTGATATTTTTAATAATTTTATCAGGCCCGTACAGTCGATTTCCATAAACGACCATCGAGCTGCACTTACAACGACCTTTTCCAAATTTGATTTGGACATAATTCCAAATCTAACCGTTAGATTTCAAATCTCTATTATCCGTTAGAAGGCTCTTTTCGATATGAACCCAACAGTTCCGGTTTTAGGAGAATTCGAAATTCGTATCTCCCTAATGTCCACTCGAAGTCAAAGGTCGAAATTCACGAACTACCGCGGCGCGGCGCGTTCTATTCAGGCCATTATATATATAATATGTATATATTATATATATTTCGTCGATTTTCTTTCTAAACGTATTTTATAAATCGTTTTAAATTCGTTTTTGAAACGATTTCAACTTCATATTCAATTACAAATCAAAATTGAATATTCCGTATCATCGATATATAAATGATAGTATTTTCAAACATTCTATTTTGAAATCAGTTCCTTTTCGATATTCATTATAAAAACGAATAAAATCGATATTAATATCGTTCATGACAAAATGGCGTTAATCTAATCAACACGGCTTTATATATTTAAATATATTCGTGTTCATCCCAAATCGGACATTAAAATCTCATTTTGATCCATTACTGAATATTATTTTAAAATATTCATTATTTCAACATAGCCGTTATTTCAAAATATTCATTCTTTTCGAACTGAAATCAGACACAGTCAATTACCATATAATTTGATTTATATGGATTTTATACAACACACGTACACAACAATAATCACTCGCATTCAACCATCATCCAGAGTGCATTCGACACTGCATAAGCATTAAATATAAATATTCAACGCTTACAACTGTCTGTCAATCAATCGATCAACATACAGCTAATTATTGGGATTAGTGTATGTCATATACCATCCCAATACCCATATGGGGTTTCGATCAACAAATAATGAATTTTATTTGTGCAGTTGGGCTATATGCAAAATTGATAGTCCCAATCAATATCAGTCAAATCAGTGTACATAAACATATCATGTGATTTGTAAATGAATATTTATTTTATTCATATACAAGTTAAAAATCATATTTTTAATGATAAAATATTTATTCAATTCATTTATACAATAAAAAAAATATTTTTATTGTTCTAACACATTTTAGAAAATTTTGGCGGCATAACTGCGCGATATCAAAATCGGGTAATGTCTACCATTACCCCTCTCCTGATATTGGCTCACGCCATACCCACATAACAATTCTAATCAATTCATTCCACCCAAACCACCAAATTCAACCAAATAATCTAATCAACCAAACAAACAATCAAACAAGTCGTCCATGGTCTGTGGATGATGGGGAATAGTTCATATATGCAGTTATAAAAATAAATAACTGTATAAGAAAATATGGTGAGGAGTTCTCACCTTGGGATTCCACTCCATCATTTTCTATTTCTGAACGGTTCGGATTTGCCCAAAATTCCAATGCGATATTTTCTCGCTGTTCATAGTAAAAATCGCATTTTTAATATGATGTTTATTTTAAAAATCACATTTTTACAATGGCACATCATATATAAAAATCATATATTTTTACAACACGTCTTTCTATATAAAAATTATATTTTTATATCTCTACTTCTCATATAAAGATTGAATTTTTATTTCGCTTCTCATACAATATATATCGCATTTTTATTTTGATACATACATAAACATTATATGTTTACAACGCTACTTTCTATATAAAAATTATATTTTTATATCGTTAACTTCATATATAAAAGATCATATTTTTTTCCCTCTACATGAATAAAAATCATATTTTTCTTCTCTGACTTCATGATAAAAATCAAATCATAACTTCACTTCTACAAAAATCATAACTTTATTTTCGCCTTCCCATATATGAAAAATCATATTTTTCTATAATGAAAAATCTAATCTTTCCTTTAAACAAAAATCATTTCATTTTCTAGTTCAAAAATCAAATCTTTACTGTCATAATATTATAATCTTTTTATAAATAAAGATCTCGCCTTTCTATAAATAAAGATCTCGTCTTTAGACTTATAAAGATCTCACTTTTACACTAATAAAGACCTCGCCTTTACACTAATAAAATATAATCTTCCTTATTATAAAAATTTAAACTTTCCTATTATAAAATTTTAAACTTTCCTATCATGAAAAATTTATTTATTTTTCCTACCATAAAAATCTAACTACTTAAAAGAAAATAATAAAAATAAATAATAATAAAAAAAGAACTTACAGGTTTTTTTTTCTCAGCGAAGAAGATAGGGGGGTCTGTCCACGCCATCGCAGGTTATGGAGGCACATCGGAGTGGAGCGTGGGGGTGGTTGGCATCGCATGGGGTAGCGCAGGTGGGTTGACTTCGGATTCGGGGCATGGGTCTTCAAATCGGGTGAGGTAAGAGAAGGAGGAAGAAGGGGGGAAGAGGGCGGCGTTGGGGGCGATGAACGGAGGAGAGGGTGCGGCGTGGGGTACGGTGGTGGAGAGAGGAGGCATCGTGCTGTTTTCTGAAGGAAGGAAGGGTCGGGTTTATGTTTTGGGGGAGAAGGTATACGGTAGAAGGAGGGTATATGTATAAACATATATTATATTTCTTTATTTATTTAATCCGCTCAAATGTTGACTTTTCATTTGAACCCCTATTCTGTAACAATCCGGAATTTAGGGCCAATTTAAAATTTTTATTTTAGAAATTTTAAGGGATTTTAATATTTGAAATAAATTATTTCAAATAATAGTGACTAGAAATTTATTTTAATCGAAGTTAATTCGAATATATTTAATTTAATTATAAAAGGAATTAGAAATAGCATGGTAGTTTGAAAAGTCAAATCTGAACTTTGACTGACTGTACAGGATGCAGAATAAATCAGATTTTGGTGAAACCAAAAATATTAGAATCTATTTAAAAATATTTTTCCAACGAATCTGATAAATCAAAATTTCATAGCGGGAATTAAAAGTTATGGCCAGTTGAAATTTCAGAATAGTAGCTGTAGAATTTCTGTATATATTTTTAATATTAAAAATAGCCATTTTGCAAACGACCTCGGTTTTCGATGAAACCACTTTTGTTGGATTCGGAATGTCAAATTATGGGTAAGTTTAATTTTTCATAATTTTTAGAATTAATTTGTGACCATGGCGAAAAGATTTCAGTTTGGTCAATTTTAATCGACTTGAAAAAGGCCATTTTTCAAACAGTCTCAGAATTCGACGAAATTAATTTTGTTACGACCTTATCGTCAAATCAAGTCTAGAAATAATTTTTCAGGATTTTTCTGAGTTCGTATGTGACCCCGGCAGTTTAAAGAGTACGTTCGAATTAATATTAAAAAGATTTATTTTAAAAATAAAGGAAACATGCGGTAAACTTCAGAATTGGGCTCGGCACTAGCTCCATTGCATTAAGAAGGCGTCAAAACATATTGTTCGACAGTCGTTGGGCTCCGTTTGGAGATCGGATGGAAAAACCCTAATTTTGGATTTGATTAAAATAAAAAAAATACGCTCCTATACCCGTATAAATACACACGCTACAGTACTCCGTCTTCTTCCTTCTCATTTCACGTCGCCGAACCCATAGACCTTCAAAAATTCAAGCTTCGATTCCTCCTTCGTTTCTCAACGAAATCCTTCGCCGTAGTACAACTTTTCGAAGAGATTTTCGTGCTCTTCGATCCTACACTAAAATGGGATCCTCTCGTACCCTGTAGCCGCCGCCTCACCCTCCTAAAACTGCTGCCGTTGCACCCCCCAGCCCCTCCACGCGCTGCCGCAACCCCCCATCTCCCCGGCGATCGTTCCCCTCTCCGAGCTCTCCAATCTCCAACAAACCTCACCTAAAACCATTGATCCAATCTCGAGTTATTTTGATTCAAAGTTCTGAACCAATTTCTGAAAATAAAGGTATGAAGATTTCAGATTTTGCGATGCTTTTATCTGTTACAGCAGCAGTTGTGAAAAGTAATTGTTAATTAAAAATTGATAATTAATTCATACGATCTCCGAATCCAAAAATTTAAGATCCGAGAGAACCGTGACTTCGAATACGACTTTTAATAAGGGATTGGGACAATTTCTGAATTTATTTGGATTTTTAATTCTTCTTAAATCAAGGTGAGTATTTTGATTTAAATAATTAATAATTAATTTAATTATATTGCTTGTTCATAAATCATGTTGTATATGTGAGTAGTTTTAATTTGTGATGTTATGATTATGTGTTGATTTGTTTTGGGTTGTTGTATGACCACATTTCTAGTTATTGATAATTATAGATCTGAAAACAGATGTTGTTTCATACACATGAATGTCAGTTAAAAACCTTTCTATTTGGATCCTAGATCTACCTTTCTGTTATGCAGATCTATCTTATTTAGTTCATGTACATCTCCTATATTGGAGTAAAGATCTAACTTTGGTATAATTCATAGATCTTGAATTGGTTTGCTTATTAAGAATGTAAAGATTCAATTTTTATTGAAAATAAAAGTGAGAATGTTAACGGTATGTACAGGTTCAATTTTTATCGAAAATAAAAGTGAGAATGTTAACGGTATGTAAAGATTCAATTTTTATTGAAAATAAAAGTGAGAATGTTAACGGTATGTAAAGATTCAATTTTATTGAAAATAAAAGTGAGAATGTTAACGGTATGTAAAGATTCAATTTTTATTGAAAATAAAAGTGATAATGTTAGCTGTATGAAAAGATTTTTTTGCATTGTAAATAAAAAGATGAGATTTTTTGTTATGTAAATAAAGATGAGAATGTACATTGCAAATTAAAAACACATTTTTGTTATGTAAATAAAGATGAGAATTTACATTGTAAATTAATAATACATTTTATTATATAATTAAAGAATAGAATTTACGTTGCAAATTAGAAAGGACATTTTTATATGTAATTAAAGACTTATGGTTTACATGTAAAATAAATTTTCATTTTTATATGTAATGAAAGAGTAAGAATTTGCATAGCATATAAAATTCATTTTTATATGTAATTAAGGTATAGCAATTTACATTACAAATTAAAAGACAAGATTTGACGTGTAATATTAATTATGCTATTTTAATGTAATTAAAAAGTATGATTTTATATTGTAAATTAAGAGACAAATTAAGAGATAGGAATTTTACATTATTATGTTAATTACATTTTTAATGTAATTAAAAAGTAGAATTTGACGTTGTAAATTACATTTTTAATGTAATTTATAAAGATAAAAATTTTCACTGCTATGTTAATTACATTCTTATGTAATTAAAAAGAAGAATTGGGCATTGGAATCAAAATTACATTTTTATGTAATTTAAAAAGGGTAAGAATTTACATGTAATTAAAAAGAATAATTTTGCATTGGAATATAAATTACATTTTTTTGCATGATAAATTAAAAGATAGAAAATTTAACTTGGAATGTTAATTACATTTTTAATGTAATTACAAAGAGGATTTTACAGTATAATTTAAAGAATGGAATTTACATTTTTAATGTAAATAAAAGAATAAAGAACGGAGTTTACATTTTTAATGTAAATAAAAGAATAAAGAATGGAATTCAACACTAATATAATTTACATTCCTATGTAAATATAAGAACTAAAGAATAAGGGAGAAATTGGACTTTGAATTATAATTTACATTTTTAATGTAAATAAAGGAATAAAAGAATGTATTTAAAATGTTGAAATATTGTCTTCATTTTAAATGAATTAAAATTGAATGGAGACCGGTAGTTGTTTAGCTCGTTGTTAAATCAAACGACGTTATTATGGTTAAACGGTTTATATTTATATATAAATATAATTAAAATTAAACGAATCGAGCGCGGTAGTTCGCATTTTGAAATCGTACCTTTAAACGACTATACCAAAAGATCCGACCGCCGAATTTTCCCAATACTGGAACCGTTAGGACCGTCTTGGGAAGATCTTTCTAACGATATAAACTACGTTGAAATCCAATGGTTAGATTTCGAGAAATGTGAAAATAAAAATTGGTTGAAAGCAGCGCCAGGGTCGCCCACTGACCCGTGACGTCGTTAAATAAGGATTTAATTATTTTAAATAATTAAAATAGGAATTAATCGTTAAAAATAATATTAATGATAAGGAAAGATTTTCATTACATATATACGAGAATTATTTGGAAAATCCGAGTTTAAACTCATTCCAAGTAATCAGACGACGTTAAAAATTGAAGTTTGAAGACGGCGAATGGAGATCGTAAATCTTCTCTCGAATGGACAACGATCAAGATCCTGAATTGACTTGCTCCCAATTCAAGGGTCGAGGTAATTGCCCAAACAGATGTGTTGATTTCACGGATATGCGGGTATCTCCTTTCCGTACTGGACATACGGGACGAGGGTATCTCCAGTTTCGTTCAGACCCAGAACGGGCTTATAAATGGAATATGTGTCCGACATTGTATTCCTTTATATTGTATTTATTAATTTTCTGCCGAATGTATGAATGATTGGTGGCGGAGAATTCATTCTCTTGCTTAACACCCTTTTGTATATTTTGGTAAAGGATTGGTAGTGTGATATGGAGTGACAGTGTGGCATATTAAGATGTAATGATCAAGGTTTCTTGTTGAAAAGCAGAACCTTGTGGTGACGATCAAAGAACAGCTTGAATAAGCATAGCTTTGTGTATTACGTAGCTTCACGAGCCTCACAACCCGGTTGAGTCTAAAACGGGAGAAGGGAACGCAGGGAGAGCAGCACGTTTCTTTCTAGCTAGAAGTAGTGTCAGTGCTTGAACTGGCTGATATTTAACTTATGTGGATGATGGAATGAGGCGCCTCGGATGATAGGTCCTATAGGATCGAGAAACGTGTGTTCAGGAATAACTAATCCACAAAGCTGTATGTGTGGATCGGCCCTGTAGGATCCAAGGGTTCACTGCGGGGGATCCTGAGACATTAGCTAGAGTGTCTCGAATCGGTAAGGAGCTCCTCCCTAGCCTTGACTCATGATGGAAACCAAATTCCAAATACGACCCTATGAATTTGATTGTATTACTAGTATGGAGGCATAGTAGTATGGGGTACTATGCTACCTAGGATTGATACATTTATTTTGAAATGTTTTTATATACACTAATGATAATAGTAGATCGTATTTATCGTATTAAACATGTTTAGTCATCATAAGGTAAAACTCTATCCTCTGGTTTGCGTTGCATTGTGTGATGGGACTTGAGTCTTATGGTGGTTCCATTTTTTCAAAAGCATTGCGTTGTTTTACGTTTTACTTATTTATTTGTTCAATCGCCTTAAATTATGCACGGCAATCCATTGGAATAAACCCGTTCCGCGTTAGTGGCGTGGTCTTTGGATTTGCCTTATTACTAGTAGTTAAATTAGTTAAGAATTTTCACACCAGTCCCATGAGTGACTCATAGTATGTTTTCACCTTTTGCAAACTCGGGTGCCCTCTTTTCCACACGGGCAGCCAAGTAACAGGTCTAGCTTTCTTTGGAGTTGCTATCTTGGAGCTGCTTATCTATCTTGGAGTTGCTTATTTGGAGGTGCTTATGTTGGACCACGAAGACTATCTATCATTTATCTTTTATTTGCACTTTATCTTTAGACTTTGAGACATCCAAACTTATTTTATTTCAAGTTGTTCTATTTTGAAGTTGAAACTTATTTCCTTTTTGCTGAAACCTGATGTAATAATTTAGAACTCTGTGACTGTGGGATTCTGTGTTTTATGACATTCAGATTCCGCTGCTGTGATGTTGTTATTCTATAGTTTTCCTATGCTATGTTGTATCTGTGATCTGTATTGTTATATTTATGTTGTATTCCAAATGATTATTCCTTACTTTCATTCCGTGGAAGTTTGGGGTCATCACATATTCGGACCTAATGGTTGTCACCCCTAGCTAATTACCCCCATTCCGAACACAATGGGATATGTCACGTACGCCAATTCGTCTGTTTGACCAGTTTTCGTCAAATTTAAAATATAAATCATTATACTTTAAATTCAAACGCATATTTCAATTTACCGGGGCCACATACGGACTCTAAAAATTCCCGAAAAATATTTTCTAGCTTCGTATTGACGATACATCCTAACAAAACTAATTTTGTCAAATTTGGAGACCGTTTGAAAAAAGGTCATTTTCTGGTCGATCCAAATTGACAGAAACTGTCAAAACACGTTTTACTTCGCCACGCTCACATATTAATCCCAAACATTATGAATTTTGGAATCTAGCAATAATTTGACATTTCGGATCCAACAAAAGTGGTTTCATCGAATACGGAGGTCATTTGCAAAATTTCCATTTTTAAGGGTTATATTTTCCATAGCGGCTATTCTGAATTTTCAATTGGACATAACTTTTTATTCCCACTATGAAATTTCAATTTTCCGAATTCATTGGAAAGATATTTTCAAATAGATTCTAATATTTTTGGTTTCACTAAAGTCCGGTTTATTTTGAATCTTGTACATTCATTTGAAATTTGAAATCGAATTTTCAAACTACCGCGCCATTTTCAATTCCTTTTATAATTAAAAATAAATATATATATTCTAACGTCGATTCAAATACATAAATAATTTCTAATTCTATTCAAAATAAATTTCTTGTCATTATTATTTAAATTAATTCATTTTAAATATCCAAAATTCATTAAAATTGACAAAATAAAAATTTTAAATTGGTTCAGATTTTCCGGGTTGTTACAATCTCGCCCACTTAAAATCTTTTCATCCTCGAAAAGGAACGGAGCTAAAGTTGATTTACTAACCAACTCAACTTTCAGTTTGGCTTTCATTCTTCAAATTTTTAGTTTCAAAGATTTTTCTGATTCTTCAAAAAATTTGGCTAACACCCTAAATTTTCAAAAAAATTCGCCATAACCTCCTTTGTACGGGAGCGCCGGGAAAATCCCCAAACTGCCACACAGGCCTCTCCAATCAAAAAGAAAAAGAAAAAGCCAAGCGGCTAGCCAATCGGCTCATAAAATCATCCAAAACCCCAAGAAATACAATAAACATGTACCTATTTGTCGGGCAAACAATTTTATTCCTCTACTTAGCTTCCCTACTATGACCTGTTCAATGTATATACATGTATATGCATGTAATTTCTATCAATTTTCAATTTAGTTCAACATTTGATACAATTTGGTTATACGTGTCGTTCATGTACATATCAGTTTCAACAATCTCATTAGTTAAACTAATAATCAAACGACACAACCATCAATCAATTAGTGGATTATCGTTTACAAACATATAACTTTAATACATAGTCAAAATCATGTTTTTGATGCCAAGTCACAACAATATATTCTAACTATATTTTGGTTCTCACACCAGTCAATTGGAAATATATAGATATCCCACTTTCGAAACTCAAACATAAATTCTGATGATGTTTCGAACCACCATCAGAACATCTACGGGCGACTAGAGTGTGATTCTATATCTATCCAGTATATTAAAACTTCAGATACACGCGGATCAGATGCATATGCAAAAAAATTACATACTTGATTGTCCAAATCAATATAAAAATAATATTAAATACGAATAATTGATTTAAATTTTCAAAACAAAAATTGTTTTCATCTTCATTTGGAGACAACTTTCTTCCGACTCATTCTAGGATACTATTAATCGCATCTCTAATGAGTCATTCTCTTTGGATATTACTAATCCAATCTCTGATGAATTCTTTCGTTTGGTTCTAACGTATCTTGTTCTCCGAGCTCTGTAAACCAAATCTCTGATACCAAACTATAATGACCCGAACTTCCTTGTGAAGGAAAGCCCAGATTGTAATGAGAACACAGCAAATCAGAACACAAACAGAAGAACATTTCATTGCTTGTTACAACAATTCCATCAGAATACAAGAATATAACAGAGTATGAATAAATCATATACATTTGTTCAATTTCAGAGATTTAAATTACATTTAAATACATAGCAGCGGAAAACAATAAAAAACACAACTGAAAGTAATACACGGATACATAGCTTTCTGAATATTGCTTCAGCTGTAAATCAGGATCCTGTGAATATAAATCTGCAAAACCAAAACTACTAGCTGCCCGTGCGGAAAATAGGGGCACCCAGAGTTTAGGTTAAAACAATAAACTCCAGGTCAGTCATGTGACTTGTGTGAGAACTAAAACAGTTATTAATTTGATTTTAAAGTTAGGTAAATCAAGGGACCATGTCGTATAACACGGAACGGATTTACCCCCAAGAAAACCAGTGCATAAAACAAACAGCGCAATGTTGAATAAAGAACAATGAAGTTATTATAAGACTTAGGTCCCTGAACGCAAGCCGGAAGATAGAGTTTTTACCTTATAATAGCCAAAAATTCTTGGTACGTGAAATTTCATCTTTTATTATAACTATAAGTATATAGTGTCAAAACAATTTCAATCATAAGTATCATCATAGACGACATAAGTGCCCCATACCACTATGTCGCCATACTAGGCTCTACAATCAAAACTGCAAAATGTCGTATGGGAAGTTGGATTTCCATCTGTGAACCAAGGCAAGGGATCGTCCTTACCGCTTCGAGACGCTCTAGCCTGTGTCTTAGGAACAGCTGCAACTGCACCTTGGATCGTCAGGGCCGGTCCACATGGAGTGGATTAAAATGCCTGAACAATGCCTTTCCCCGCCCTATAACTAGTCATATCCCAACCAAACCATCGGCCCCGGAATGACCGATATAACCGAGGTGCCTCGCTATCCGTCATCCACATAAGTCAAACGTCAGGGCTTGCAAAATGCTGACACCACTCCAAGCTAGAAGGAAACACATGTCCTCCCTGAGGTCCTCTCCCGTATCTGGTTCACACCGGGGAGTGAGGCTCGCGAATTAACGCTACACAAAGCTATGCTATATTAAAGTCGTGCTTTGATCATCAATCAGAAGACTCTGTTTTCAACAGAACCTTGATCCTTTGCATCTGAGCATGCCACACAGGCAGTTCACGCTTTGCAACCGATGTCTATCAATCACACAGAGTGAAATCCGATGTTAGACACACATCCATTTACAAGTTCGTTCTAGGTCTGAACGAAGCTGGAGGTACCTTATTCCTCGTCCCATATGTCCAATACAGGAGAGAGGTCCCCGCATATCCGGTCGATCTCCAAGTACGTCTGGACGATCACCACTTATTACCTTGTCTTGGGTGTACAGCCTAATCAAGACATCGGTAATCATCCAAACGATGTGAAGACCTCCGGTCTTCGACCACCGTCTTCATCCTCGACATATCGTCGAATCAGTTATTCAGAATGGGATAAACCCGGTCTTTCCAAATAACTCGTGTATATAATAAACAAGTGCTATAAAACACAACATATGCCTTATTCCAATCCAGAATATTCCTTTATTCTTATACTTTGGGAAAGGTTCCCATTAATTTTGTCAAAGATAAATTCTTTAAATTTATTCTTTAATCTTCCTTTGAATATCAATTCAAACCAAATTATGGTTTATCCAAACTAGTCGGGATTAGCGCACCTTATCAAAGTAATCATTTGTTTTATTTCTCGATCCCAACCTATTCATCCCATGAAGCAAAACTGGTAATACTTCATATCTAACACCACAATGTTATCGGTAAATCCAATTACCATTTCACGTTCAAATCTAATTAAAGATTAAACTATCGCCTGGAGAAAAACTGGTGATACTCCATTCTCGATCATTTCAATCTAATTAAAGATTCATTAAAACTCCACTTGGTTTTAATCTTCCCAAAAATCAATATTAATGATTATTTAACTTGGAAAATCATATCCTGTCTTTAACTAGGTTAAAGAACCAATGTCATTTAAAACACGGTTCACGATGAACCCAAAATCACATTCCATTTCATCAGCCTCCAACCGTAAATTAGCAAGTGAATATTCCCTAAGTATTAACCCAAAGGCCGAAACTAACATCAGATCAATACCCAGGAAATCATTCGGCTTAACTAATCTCCAGTTGGTTTCTGATTTTCTTAACTCCATTGGGTCTAAGAATAGTATTATTGAAGATATCATTCACGACAACCCAAGATCTCATTCAATTCCATCAGCCTCTAACCGTAAATTAGCAAGTGAGCAATTCCCTAAGTATTAACCCCGAAGGTCGAAACCAACATCAGGTCAATACCCTGGAAACCATTCAACTTAACTAATCTCTACTTAGTTTCTGATTTTCTTAACTCCATTGGGTCTAAGAACATTATTATTAAAGATACCATTCATGACAACCCAAAATCTCATTCCATTGTTAATCGGGTTAAAGAACAAGTGTTATTTAAAACACTGTTCACGATAAACCCAAAAACCAATTTCAATTCAATTCCAATTAAATTTTAATCAATTGGTATACTTCATTAAATCTAAATAAAAAAGATTTAATCTTTTCTCAGCTGGGTTCAAGAACAGTGTTAATGAAGACACCATTCACGACAAACCCAAAATCACATTTGATATTAAATATAAGGCTCTGAATAGAAAATATTTCGGCTTATATTCAATATCAAATTCTGAAATCAACAAATACCGTATCGAAATAATGATATATATTTTTTCCAAATTCCTCCACATTATCCGTATAATCATGGAATTCAATATCGAAATTTTCCAAAGATAATTTCGATTCAAATCCGTTCCAATTCATATATTGGAAATTCTGGTTATTTTAAAACCACTTCAAATCCGATTTAATTATTTCAAAAAATATTGGATTTCATAATTCTAGTTCATTTCGATAAAAATCTATTTTTATCTTTTCAAATATGGAATTTTTCATCCCAATTCTTTCCAAATCATTTCTTATGATTTTACACTAATTATTGATATTTTTAATAATTTTATCAAGGCCCGTACAGTCGATTTCCATAAATGGCCATCGAACTGCACTTACAACGACCTTTTCCAAATTTGATTTGGATATAATTCTAAATCCAACCGTTAGATTTCAAATCTCTAATATTTTTCGATAAGAACTTAATGGTTCCGATTTTAGGAGAATTCGACGGTCGGATCTTCCGTAATGTTCGTTCGAAGTCAATTGTCGAAATTCGCGAACTACCGTGGCGCGGCGCGTTCTATTCAGGCCATTATACATACATACATATATATATATCATCGATTTTCTTTCAATACGTATTTTAAAAACTTCTTAAATTCGTTTTCGAAATGATTTCAACTTCATATTCAATTTCAAATCAAAATTGAATATTACGTATCATCGATATATAAATGATTGTATTTTCAAAACATCCTATTTTGAAATCAATTCCTTTTCGATATTCATTATAAAAATGAATAAAATCGATATAAATTTCGTCCACGTCAAAATTGCGTTAATCTAATCAACACGGCTTTATATATTTAAATATATTCGTGTCCATCCCAAATCGAACATCAAAATCACATTTTCATCCATTACTGAATATTATTTTAAAGTATTCATTATTTTAAAATAACCGTTATTTCAAAATATTTATTCTTTCTAAACTGGAATCAGACACAATCAATTACCATATAATTTGATTTATATGGATTTCATACAACACACGTACACAACAATAATTTCTCGCATTCAACCATCATACAGAGTGCATTCTACACTGCATAAGCATTAAATATAAATATTCGATGCTTACCACAACCTGTCAATCAATCAATCGACATACAACTAATTATTGGGACTATTGTATGTCATATATCATTCCAATACCCGTGTGGGGTTTCGATCAACAAATGATGAATTTTATTTGTGCCGTTGGGCGATGCGTAAAATTATCATTCCAATCAATATCAGTCAAATCAGCGTACATAAACAAATCGTCTGATTTGTAAATGAATATTTATTTTATTCATATACGCGTTAAAAATCATATTTTTAACGGTAAAATATTTATTCAATCCATTTACACAATAAAAGTAATATTTTATTGTTCTAACACATTTTAGAAAATTTTGACGGCATAACGGCGCGATATCAAAATCGGGTAATGTCTAGCATTACCCTCTCCTGATATTGGATCACGCCATACCCACATAACAATTCTAATCAATTCATTCCACCAAACCACCAAATTCAACTAAATAATCTAATCAACCATACAAACAATCAAATAAGTCGTCCATGGTCTGTGGACGACGAGAAATAGTTCATATATGCAGTTATAAAAATAAATAACTGTATAAGAAAATACGGTGAGGAGTTCTCACCTTGGGATTCCATTCCATCATTCTCTATTTCTGAATGGTTCGAATTTGCCCAGAATTCCTAAGCGATATTTTCCCACTGTTCATAGTAAAAAATGCATTTTTAATATGATGTTTATTTTAAAAATCACATTTTTACAATGGCACTTCATATATAAAAATCATATATTTTTACAACGCTTCTTTCTATATAAAAATTATATTTTTATATCTCTACTTCTTATATAAAGATCGAATATTTATTTTGATACATATATAAAAATTATATGTTTACAACGCTACTTTCTATATAAAAATTATATTTTTATATCGTTAAATTCATATATAAAAGATCATATTTTTATCCCTCTACATAAATAAAGATCATATTTTTCTTCTCTTACTTCATGATAAAAATCAAATCATAACTTCACTTCTATAAAAATCATAACTTTATTTTCGCCTTCCCATATATGAAAAATCATACTTTTCTATAACGAAAAATCTAATCATTCCTTTAAACAAAAATCATATCATTTTCTAGTTCAAAAATCAAATCTTTATTGTCATAAAAATATAATCTTTTTATAAATAAAGATCTCGCCTTTATACTAATAAAGATCTCGCCTTTACACTAATAAAGACCTCGCCTTTACACTAATAAAGATCAAGCCTTTCTATTAATAAAATATAATCTTTCTTATTATAAAAATTTAAACTTTCCCATCATGAAAAATCTAATTTTTTTTCCTGCCATAAAAATCTAACTACTTAAAAGAAAATAATAATAAAATGAACATATAGGGTTTTTTTTCTCAGCGAAGAAGAAAAGGGGGGGGGTCTATCCACGCCATCGCAGGTGGTGGAGGCGCATCAGAGTGGAGCGTAGGGGTAGTTGGCGTCGCATGGGGTAGCGCAGGTGGGTTGACTTCGGATTTGGGGCGTTGGGTCTTCAAATCGGGTGAGGTGAGAGGAGGAAAAGGGGGGAAGAGGGCGGCGTTGGGGGCGATGAACGGAGGAGGGGTTGCGGCGTGGGGTACGGTGGTGGAGAGAGGAGGCATCGTGCGGTTTCCTGAAGGGAGGAAGGGTCGGGTTTATGTTTTAGGGGAGAAGGTATACGGTGCGGGGGCGGGGGTATACGTATAAACATATATATTATATTTTTTTATTTATTTAATCCGCTCAAATGTTGACTTTTCATTCGAACCCCTATTCGGACCCAACGGCTGTCACCTTCAGCTAATTACCCCCATTTCGAACACAATGAGATATGTCACGTACGCCAATTCGATCGTTTCGACCAGTTTTCGTCAAATTTAAAATATAAATCATTATACTTTAAATTCAAATGCACATTTCAATTTACCGGAGCCACATACGGACTCTAAAAATTCCTAAAAAATATTTTCTAGCTTCGTATTGACGATAGGGTCCTAACAAAACTAATTTCGTCAAATTTAGAGACCGTTTTAAAAATAGCCATTTTCTGGTCGATCCAAATTGACTAAAATTGTCAACATGTTTTCCTTCGCCATGCTCACATATTAATCCCAAAAATTATGAGTTTTGGAAACTAGCAATAATTTGACATCCTAGATCCAACAAAAGTGGTTTCGTCGAAAACAGAGGTCGTTTGCAAAATTTCCATTTTTAAGGGCTATATTTTCCATAGCGACTATTCTGAATTTTCAATTGGACATAACTTTTAATTCCTACTATGAAATTTCAATTTTTCGAATTCGTTGGAAAGATATTTTCAAATAGATTCTAATATTTTTTTGTTTCACTAAAATCCGGTTTATTTTGAATCCTATACATTCATTTGAAATTTGAAATCAAATTTTCAAACTACCGCGCCATTTTCAATTCCTTTTATAATTAAAAATAAATATATACATTTTAACATCAATTCAAATAAATATATACTTTCTAATTCTGTTCAAAATAAATTTCTTGTCGTTATTATTCAAAATAATTCGTTTTAAATATTCAAAATTCATTAAAATTGCCAAAATAAATTTTTTAAATTGGTTCAGATTTTCCGGGTTGTTACAAAATCGAAGAACATGTAATTGTCCAATTATCATTCCCTTACATTAGCATAAGTAGCTCTGAACATTATAAAGAAGCAAGCACTCTATTAAATACCTTGAATAAGTTACCAGTAAAATCTAACCAAACTGATGCCTTGAGGATGACTAAAAGTAAAGATGAAGCAAAATAAAAGCTTATTTCTACCTTGGAAAGTAAAGATGAAGCAAAGTAAAAGCTTATTTCTACCTTGGAGCAACACAAATCAAATAATTTTAGCATATGTGTCGTGTGCTTGCGCACATAATTGTTTTGATGAGTTGGACGTTTTTAATTCTATATTTTACTTGAAATCTGTTGTATTTAGGTCTTGTGACGACCCGATTTCCCGTTCTCACGGAAACAAGGTTATCTTTGGAATATAACACAGAAACATATAATAGCAGAACAGAAATAAATAAATACACCAGAATGAACAACAAAATATACTGGATAAAAGTAATCATCAGAGTTACACAGTATACAGGATCTTACTTAGTACAAATACAGTTCAGCTATACATAAATGTCTACAGCGGAAATAAACAAAATATGTACAATAGGAGCTGAACAACATAAAAAGAAATAAATGATAGAATCCATCTTCAGCTCCAGCTATCCAGAAAGAACCAGCTAAACCTGAATACAAGGCTGCCCGTGGAAAAAGGGGCACCCGAGTTTGAAAGTGAAACAAACTACGAGTCAGTCATGGGACTGGTATGAGAAATCTACTCAACACATATATAATATGGCAAATCACAGGACCACGCCACCTTCGAGGAACGGGTTTACTCCATTGGATTGCCAGTGCTTTAAAACAAATCTTTCTTTTAAACATCGCTATGCTTTTTATAAAAATGAAGCCGTTATAAGACTCAGTTCCCATCACACAATGCAACGCAAACCGGAGGATAGAGTTTTTACCTTATAACGGCCAAGATATGCTTGATACGAATAAAACAAAGGCATTTGATATTATTGCTAGTGTCTATATGTTTTGAAAACAATTTCAAATCATAACTATCAATCATAGACGACATGAGCGTCCCATGCCACTATGTCGCCAAATGTATATATACAATCGAAACCGCATCGTCACGTATTTGGAAATTGGATTTCCGTCATGAACCAAAGCAAAAGATAGTCCTTACCGAATTCGAGACAATCTAGCCTACCATGTCTCAGGATCAGAGCTCGAGTGACCCTAGGAGCGACAGGGCCGGTCCACCGATGTGGATTAAAATGCCTGAGCAATACGTTTCCCCGCCCTTTGGGGCGCAAACGAGCCAACGAATGACTCCATCGGACCCGGATCGTCCGATCAAACCGAGGCGCCTCGCAACAGCAACAACCACATAGGTGAAAAGTATATAAATGTCAGGGCTGGTAGGTCACTGACACCACCCTAGCTAGAAAGAAACGCATGCCCTCCCTGAGGTCCTTCCTCCCGTTTTAGGTTCCTACCGGGGTGTGAGGCTCGCGAATTCACGTTATACACAAAGCTACGCCACACAAGCGGTGCTTTGATCATCACCACAAGACTTTGCTTTTCAACAGAAGCCCTGATCACTGCATCTTAGCATGCCACACAGAATAAATCCTATGTCAGACACACGGTCCATTTACAAGTCCGTTCTGGGTCTGAACGAAACCGGAGGCACTAAATACCTCGCAAACCCTTCGATCACCACGTACGTCTGGACGATCACCACTCATTATCCATATTTCGGGATGCCTCCCAATCAGGACCTCGGTTACCATCCAAACGAGGTGAAGATCTCCGGTCTTCGACCATCGTCTTCATCTTCGAATTTCAATCGTCGGTCGATTATTCGAAATGAGAATTAACTCGGCCTTTTCAAATAATTCACGTATATTTAGAATTTCAAATCGATTTATTTCAATGGTTAAATTATTCTACAACACCCATTTTGTCCTTTAATGTAATTTTCACACCAAACACATTCAACCATCAAACATCACATAAATCAAGCAAATTCAGTTTATTTCCATTCCATATCGCTTATGATATTTTATAACTATTTATCGCTATTTTTATTTATTTTAAAATAGCCATTTTATTCAAAACGACGCTTCGGGCCATAAGGCGGCCGTGGCGCTGTTTTTCTTCAGATTTGATTTACACATACCTGAAAATCTAACCGTTGGATCTTCACAAAATTTACATCATTAGAAAGGTCTTTTCAAAACGAATCCAACGGTTCCAGTTTCGGGAAATTCCGACGGTCGGATCTCCCGGTACAATCGTTTGAAGTTTCGATTTCAAAATACGAACTGCAGCGTCGTTATTCGATTAAATATAATTCTATTTATATTTATATAAATATAATCGCTTCTGGCGCTGTTTTTCTTCAAAATTGAATTAAACATTCCAGACAATCCAACCGTTGGATTTTAACAAGGTTGGTGCCGTTGGAAAGATTATTCCAAGGCGAACCCGACGGTTGAGGTTTCGGGAAAATCCAATGGTCGGATTTCCCGTACTAGTCGTTTGAAATCACGGTTTCAAAATACGAACTGCACGGCTTCGTTTCGTTTTAATTTTATTTATATTTATATATTTATATAAATATAGTTCATTCAACAATTTCAATATCGTTTTCACTTCAAAAAATTTTCTAACACCTTAAATTTTGGAAAAATTTCGCCATAACCTCCCCTGCACCGGGAGCGTCGGGAAATCGCAAATAGCGTCCCGGTCCTTCTAATCTCAAAAAGAAAAAGAAAAAAAGCCAAGCGGCTAGCCAACAGGCTCAAAATCATCACCCAAACAAAGCAGTAAACGTGTACCTATTTGTCGGGCACAAAATTTTATTCCTCTTCTCTAGCCCCTTTGCTATAACCTGTTCAATGAATATACATGTACATATATATGCAGTTCTTATCATTTATCATTTTCTATTCGACTTCACATTTGATTTCTATTTGGTTTAAAAACACCATTCATTCTAATGTCACATAAATAGGCGCAAATCATTTCATTAGCTAATTAATGAATATTTCAACTCATATATGTTTATTTTGAACAAGTGGCTATTTTTAACATTTCACATTTTAACGATTTATGCATACAATAAAAATGTGATTTTTATTGTAAAACAATTCATTTCAAAACACTATTTTTCTATATAGTTCATATAGTCGATAAAAGGTGATTTTTATTATCGAACAATTTATTTCAAAATATGAATACCATTCAACACATGAATTTCTAAACAATGAATGAATATCAATTCAACACATGAATGTTTTCTATAGTTTTTGTATATAGATAAAAATGTGATTTTTATTATCGAACCATTTATTTCAAAATATGAATACCATTCAACACATGAATTTCTAAACAACAAATGAATATCAATTCAACACATGAATGTTTTCTATAGTTTTTATATATCGATAAAAATGTGATTTTTATTATCGAACAATTTATTTCAAAATATGAATACCATTCAACACATGAATTTCTAAACAACGAATGAATATCAATTCAACACATGAATGTTTTCTATAGTTTTTATATATCGATAAAAATGTGATTTTTATTATCGAACAATTTATTTTAAAATATGAATACCATTCAACACATGAATTTCTAAACAACGAATGAATATCAATTCAACACATGAATGTTTTCAATAGTTTTTATATATAGATAAAAATGTGATTTTTATCATCAAACGATTTATTTCAAAATATGAATACCATTCAACACATGAATTTCTAAACAACGAATGAATATCAATTCAACCCATGAATGTTTTCAATAGTTTTTATATATAGATAAAAATGTGATTTTTATCATCAAACGATTTATTTCAAAATATGAATACCATTCAACACATGAATTTCTAAACAACGAATGAATATCAATTCAACCCATGAATGTTTTCAATAGTTTTTATATATAGATAAAAATGTGATTTTTATCATCAAACGATTATTTCAAAATATGAATACCATTCAACACATGAATGTTTTCAATACAATGAATAAATATAGTTTAAGCATATGAAATAATTCAAACACACAAATATTATTCAAAATTTCGGCAGCATAACGGCAGGGTAGTTACACCGGCACCGTCCCTAGTACGGCTCCTCGCTCTACCTTAAAACCTCGCGGTTTTTGACAATGGGGATCATGCATCTAGTTCGCACGCAGGCGGCATGTATATATTTATTTCATTTCCACAAACTAATCCTATGTGGTTTCAACCAAATATTTCACAACCACAAATGGGTATTTTTCAACCACAATCAACCAATATCAATCACACACAATCCCAAACAATCATTCGCTATCAATCAATTTTCACAACAATTTCAACCAATAAATATCGTCCATGGTTTGTGGACGAGGGGCGTATATATATATATATATATATATATATATATATTTATATATAGCAATTCACTTTCATTTTCACACATATATAATATTTTTAAATCAGAAATCTCACCAATAGCTATCCAACTTCACGACACTTCCTTTAGAGAAATCTTCGCCTATTTGTCGCTTTCACTGGTATTCTCTGCATATGTAAAAATCGAATTTTTACGATGCTATTCAATGTATAAAAATCGAATTTTTACTTCGGCTTTCACTAAATAAAAATATGATTTTTACTTCGACTTTCGATAAATAAAAATCTGATTTTTACTTCGACTTTCACTAAATAAAAATATGATTTTTACTTCGACTTTCGATAAATAAAAATATGATTTTTACTTCGACTTTCGATAAATAAAAATCTGATTTTTACTTCGACTTTCAATATATAAAAATCTGATTTTTACTTTTAAATTTCTAATCTCTTTTTAGTTTATAAATCATTTTAAAATCAGTTTTTATATTCCTTTATAAATCCGTTTTTAACTTTTTAAAAACCAAATCAGTTTCTAATTTTAAAAAAAAAAAAATATCAGTTTTTATACTTTTCAAGAAAACCAGTTTTATTCTTAAACTAATCAGTTTTAATACTTTAAAAAAAAAGCAGTTTTATAAAATCTTTAAATCAGTTTTTAATTGCTTTTAAAACAGTTTTTATAATCTTTTAAAAAAATCAGTTTTAATCTTCTTTTAAAAACCCAGTTTTTACTTTTTATAAAATTCAGTTTTTACTTCTAAAATAAAATCAGTTTTATACTTTTTCAAAACAGATTTTAATTTAAAACAAAACAGTTTTTACTGAATAAATAAAATAAAGTAAAATAATAAAAAAAAATGCTCACCGAATGTAGCTGCGAAGGGGGGGGGGTTTCGCGAATCGTCGGAGCTGGAGGTGGCTTCGAGGCGGCGGCGCTCGGGGTTCGAACGAGGGAGGCGCTTCAAGGGGGGTGGCACGACGTCTTCGCGAGGGCTCGAGGGCTTCCGGGGGGGGGCGCGGCGATGCTTCGATCGATGGAGGGGGGGGCGGATCTTCGTCGGCGTCGAGACGAGGTGGGGGGGCGGATCGATCGACCTAGGTTTTTTTTTTTTTTTTTGTTTACTGCAGAATGAAATCGGGGGGGCCAGAGGGAAAATAAAGGAGGGAAATATATTTTTTTATTTTTTTTTATTTTAATTGCATAAAGTTGACTTTTACCCATGACCTCGAAACGAGGCCCACCGCCTGTCGTCCATAGCGTTTAACCCTCATTCCGAACACAATGGGATATGTATCGCAAGCTGATCTGATCGTTACAATCAGTTTCTGTTGAATTTACATTTAAATCACTATATTGAATTTTAAACGCACATTTCAAATTACCGGGGTCACATACTAACTAGAAAAATTCCAGAAAAATATTTTCTAGTTTCGTATTGACGATACGGTCTTAACAAAACTAGTTTCGTCGAATTCTGAGGCCGTTGGAAAAATGGCCAATTTCCAGTCGATTAAAATCAACAGAAACTGGTCAAACGCGTTTTCCTTTGCCACGCTCACATATTGATTCGAAAAATTATGAAATTTGAAACCTAGCAATAACTTGACACTACGGATCTAACAAAAGTGGTTTCGTCGAAATCCGAGGTCATTTGCAACATGTCCATTTTTAAGGGCCTGAATTCCAAAACGACTATTCAGAATTTTCAACTGGACATATCTTTTGATTCCCGCTATCAAATTTCGATTTGTCGGATTCGTTAGAAAGATATTCACTAACAGATTTAAATACTTTTGGTTTCACTAAAATCCGGATTGTTTTGCACCCGGTGTATTCAATTGAAGTTTGAAATCGAATTATCGAACTACCACGCTATTTTCAATTCTATATATAATTATAATTAATTATATTCGTTTTCAAATGTCGATTCAAACTCAGTTTTCATCGCCATTATTTAAAATATTTATTTTAAGTATTTAAAATCCATTATTTTAGCCAATTTAAAAATTTTAAATTGGTTCAGATTTTCTGGGTCGTTACAATCTCCCCCACTTAAAACTTTTCGTCCCCGAAAAGGAACAAAGTCGAAAGTGGTTTGATAATTCTACAATCTCAAAGTACAACAACCAATTGTTTTTAATATTCAGAGTACAAAATAAATAATGCACATCCATGGAAAGAAAATAGCAGCAGAATAGAGAATTAAATGGTAATGCAAGGTAGGGTAAATGTACCTTGCACCAGAGTCAATCAGAGATATCTACTCGGCATCTAGGATAAGCTTTCTGAATGCTCTCCTCAGTTTCCCAAGTACAATCTCGCGGATCTCCACTCCATTGCACTTTGACTAAGTGAACCTTCTTGTTCCTCAGCTCTTTGGTTTCTTTGCCTATTATCTTTAGCGGCTCTCGCCTCACAGCTAATTCTGGAGTAATTTCAATATCCTGCTGAGCTGCTTCTTCCACGATCAAGTCTGGATCATGAACGTGCTTTCGAAGTTGAGATATATGAAATACATCATGAACCCCAGGCAACCAGTTAGGCAGTTTGACCCTATAAGCGAGAGTTCCAATCCTTTCCAGAATAGGAAACGGACCAATGAATTTGGGTGCCAACTTTCCAGTTTTACCGAACCGGATAACTCCTCTCATCGGCGATACTTTCAAATATACATAGTCGCCAACTTCAAAGGATATATCTCTTCTTCTTTTATCGGCATAGCTCTTTTGTCGGCTTTGAGCGGCGAGTAATCGCTTCTTAATAAAATCGACTTTGTCGGCCGCTTCTCGAATCATATCAGGACCCAACACAAGTCTATTTCCAGGCTCGACCCAACAAGCAGGAGATCGGCAAGGTCTACCATACAATGCTTCAAATGGCGACATTGTCAGACTCGCCTGGTAGCTGTTGTTATAAGAGAATTCAGCCAAATGCAGATGGTCTTCCCATGATCCACCGAAATCTAGAATACAAGCCCGCAATAGATCTTCTAAAATGCGATTCACCCTCTCAGTCTGACCGTCTGTCTGAGGATGATAAGCGGTGCTCATGTTTAACTTTGTTCCCAGTTCGACTTGAAATGCCTCCCAGAATTTACTAGTGAATATTGTATCTCTATCACTTACTATACTGAGCGGCACTCCATGTAGTCTAACTATTTCCCTGAAGTATATCTGTGCCAGACTCTGAGCGGTTCTATTTGATTTGACAGGTATGAAATGGGCGGTCTTCGTGAAACGATCTACGATCACCCAAATACTGTCATTTCCCTTTCTGGTTCTGGGCAAACCATCAATGAAATCCATAGAAATATGTTCCCACTTCCAGCCAGGAACTTCCAGTGGTTGTAACAATCCAGCCAATTTCTGTTGGTCGCTTTTGACTAGCTGGCAAGTAGGACATCGACTTACATATATTGAGATGTCTCTTTTTAACGACTTCCACCAGAATGTGCGTTTGATATCATTATACATTTTATTCACACCTGGATGGATACTGAGCTTAGATTTGTGACATTCATCAAGCACCTCTCTTCTGAGTTCAGGAATTTCTGGAACGCAAATTCGCCCTTCTAACCTCAGAATCCCTTCGCTGTCTAGCTGGAAATCTGAAGCATTGCCTTCACGAATTCGCTGACTTATTCCTTTGATGAATTGGTCATCTTCTTGGAGAGCCGATATCTTATCAATCAACGAAGTCGCAATGATGAAACTGGCGATCATTTCATTCTTTCGGCTTAGCGCATCGGCCACGACATTGGCTTTTCCTAGAGTATATATAATTTCAAAGTCATATGCTGCAAGAAACTCCAGCCAACGTTGCTGCCTCAAATTTAAGTCCTTCTGAGTGAACAGATACTTTAACGACTGGTGATCTGTAAACAGTTCAAATCTCTCGCCCAGAAGATAGTGTCTCCAGATTTTCAAAGAGAATATGATAGCCAATAACTCAAGATCATGAGTTACGTAGTTTTTCTCGTGTGGCTTAAGTTGACGGCTAGCATAAGCAATAACTTGACCCCTTTGCATTAACACTGCGCCAAGGCCTTCTCTAGAAGCATCAGTCCATACTTTTAAATCTTGGTTGCCATCAATGATGGTTAACACTGGAGCTGTCGTTAATCTCAACTTCAGCTCTTCGAAAGCCTCCTCACTCTCTTGAGTCCATTTGAATTTAGAATGCTTCTTTGTAAGCTTCGTTAAGTGGCCAGATATCTTAGAAAAGTCTTTAACGAACTTCCGATAATAGCTAGCCAATCCGAGAAAACTGCGGACTTCAGTGGGAGTACTGGGCTGTTTCCAATTCTGAATAGCTGTGATTTTGCTTGGATCCACAGCGATTCCATCTTTCGATACTACATGGCCCAGAAATTTCACTTCATCTTGCCAGAAGATACATTTGGAAAATTTGGCTTTTAATACATTCCGTCTGAGAATTTCTAAAACCTGTTCCAGATGCTTTTCATGTTCAGCTTTTGATTTAGAGAAGATTAGAATATCATCAATAAAAACCAGAACAAATTTATTCAAAACTCCTCTAAACACTCTATTCATCAGATCGACGAAGTAAGCTGGAGCGTTACATAAGCCGAACGGCATTACTAACCACTCGTAGAATAAGTCGGGGCCTCTGAACGCGGTCATTGGAACACATTCTTCGGCAATTCGAAGTTGATGGAAACCTGTAGCTAGGTCCATTCTTGAGAATACTTGTGCTCCATTTAATCGATCCAACAAATCATCAATCCGCGGCAATGGATATTTATTCTTTATGGTCTGCTTGTTCAAATCACGATAATCCACACATAGCCGTAGAGTACCATCAGATTTTGGGACAAATACCTCGGCTGCACCCCAATCAGAGAAACTAGGCCTGATCAGACCTTTCCATACTAGCTGTCTTGTTTGATTGTCTAATTCCTCCTTCTCTTTCAAGGACATTCTTCGAATAGCGTGAACTACCGGCCTTGCATTGGGAATTAAAGCAATTTTGAAATCTATTTCTCTTTGTGGAGGTAAGCGAACAACTTCCTCGAACACATCCGCATAGTTCTTGACGACTGGAATATCTTTAATGAGGTCAGGAATATTCTCAGTGATTTCAGGGATATTTTCTATTTGGGCTGGAGAAACATCGAGAGCTGACCAGAAATCTTTTCTATTTGAAGTCGGGCCTTCACATGGTATGGTTATATAATTCCCCGATTGGGCCTTTGCTTTAACCACTCTCTCGGCGCATTTAACTTCAGCTTCATATCTAGTTAACCAATCCAATCCCAGAATAAGATCGAATTCATTAAAATTCATGATGATAGAGATAATAGGGAATTTATAGCAAGAAAAAGAGACAGGTACTGCACAAATCCAACTGAGATTGATGGAACCTCCCACTGGATTTTGGACAGTTATTGGCTCTTTGAGCTTTTTCAAATTCAAATCCAGTTTCTTGACTGCACTCTTTGCAATAAAGCTTCGCGACGCGCCTGTGTCAAACAGTACTTTAACTAGAATGTTTTTGACGTTGAGCGTGCCTTCTAAAACATCAGACCTTTCCTGAGCAGACGAGGATGTAGGCACTTCTGCCACTTCATTTACATGTACTGCTTCAGGTTTTCGGAATAGCGGACAGGCCTTTGAAAGATGACCGGATTGATGACATTGACTGCACTTCCTATACTCTAGGAAATTCATCCCGGATTTAAACCCGCCATCCTTTTGTCTGTTCGAAGATCTGCAGTTTCTCATCGAATGCCCTTGTTGATCACACTTAAGGCATACGATTGGCTTTACCTTTTTCTGATTGATTTTTGGCCTCTTCATGACTTCAGCCTTCGTGCTGACCTCAGGCTGCATATTTGCCTCTGGGCTATCAGCTTCAAATTTTCTTTTGCTGCTAGAACTGATTTCTGCTTCATCTCGCAACATGCCTTTCCTGTCGAGATCTTCGTACTGATAAGCCATGTATATCATTTCAGAGAAAGGAAGCTTCACATGCCCCAATACATTATTCTGGTATTTCCTTTGAAGGCCATGAATAAATCTCAGATTTTTCCTCTTTGGGTCTCGAATTAGATGAGGGGCAAAGTGAGCAAGTTCGTTGAATTTCTTATGATATTCGGGAATAGCCATGTCACCTTGTATCAGATAAGAAAATTCATCACATAGTCGTTCGGTTGCTTCGGGAGGAGTAAATCTTTCCAAGAATATCACTTTGAATATATCCCAGGTGATATCACCTTCTGGATTATTCTCTATAACTGAATCCCACCAGAACAAAGCTTCGTCTTTAAGTGCCCAGGAGGCCAGTAATCTTTTCTGGTCATCCTTAAGCTTTAATGCTTCGAAGATTTTCTCAGCCGAACGAATCCAAGCTTGTGTCTTCATAATAGATTCTTCACCAGAGAATGGTATTCCACCCATATTTCGATATTTGATTAATAGGGCCTCAATATCCGGTTCTGCATTCCTTCTGCTTCTGACACTCATTTTTCTAGTACTTCTGCAAATGGCAGATCAAGTGTCAGGTCACAGAAAAGGTATTTTAAAATATAGAAACACATACTTCAAATGTAAGTGTGTCTATTGAGGTGTATTCATTCTGCTTTACTCATACTAGGATATTACTGATCCTATCTGTATAGAGTTGCCCGTCCTAGAACACTACTGGTTCTATTTCTGACGAGTTTGTTCAAACGTTATATTCCAGAACTAAGCTTAACCAAAGCTCTGATACCACGTTGAGACGACCCGATTTCCCGTTCTCACGGAAACAAGGTTATCTTTGGAATATAACACAGAAACATATAATAGCAGAACAGAAATAAATAAATACACCAGAATGAACAACAAAATATACTGGATAAAAGTAATCATCAGAGTTACACAGTATACAGGATCTTACTTAGTACAAATACAGTTCAGCTATACATAAATGTCTGCAGCGGAAATAAACAAAATATGTACAATAGGAGCTGAACAGCATAAAAAGAAATAAATGATAGAATCCATCTTCAGCTCCAGCTATCCAGAAAGAACCAGCTAAACCTGAATACAAGGCTGCCCGTGGAAAAAGGGGCACCCGAGTTTGAAAGTGAAACAAACTACGAGTCAGTCATGGGACTGGTATGAGAAATCTACTCAACACATATATAATATGGCAAATCACAGGACCACGCCACCTTCGTGGAATGGGTTTACTCCATTGGATTGCCAGTGCTTTAAAACAAATCTTTCTTTTAAACATCGCTATGCTTTTTATAAAAATGAAGCCGTTATAAGACTCAGTTCCCATCACACAATGCAACGCAAACCGGAGGATAGAGTTTTTACCTTATAACGGCCAAGATATGCTTGATACGAATAAAACAAAGGCATTTGATATTATTGCTAGTGTCTATATGTTTTGAAAACAATTTCAAATCATAACTATCAATCATAGACGACATGAGCGTCCCATGCCACTATGTCGCCAAATGTATATATACAATCGAAACCGCATCGTCACGTATTTGGAAATTGGATTTCCGTCATGAACCAAGGCAAAAGATAGTCCTTACCGAATTCGAGACAATCTAGCCTACCATGTCTCAGGATCAGAGCTCGAGTGACCCTAGGAGCGACAGGGCCGGTCCACCGATGTGGATTAAAATGCCTGAGCAATACGTTTCCCCGCCCTTTGGGGCGCAAACGAGCCAACGAATGACTCCATCGGACCCGGATCGTCCGATCAAACCGAGGCGCCTCGCAACAGCAACAACCACATAGGTGAAAAGTATATAAATGTCAGGGCTGGTAGGTCACTGACACCACCCTAGCTAGAAAGAAACGCATGCCCTCCCTGAGGTCCTTCCTCCCGTTTTAGGTTCCTACCGGGGTGTGAGGCTCGCGAATTCACGTTATACACAAAGCTACGCCACACAGGCGGTGCTTTGATCATCACCACAAGACTTTGCTTTTCAACAGAAGCCCTGATCACTGCATCTTAGCATGCCACAACGAATAAATCCTATGTCAGACACACAGTCCATTTACAAGTCCGTTCTGGGTCTGAACGAAACCGGAGGCACTAAATACCTCGCAAACCCTTCGATCACCACGTACGTCTGGACGATCACCACTCATTATCCATATTTCGGGATGCCTCCCAATCAGGACCTCGGTTACCATCCAAACGAGGTGAAGATCTCCGGTCTTCGACCATCGTCTTCATCTTCGAATTTCAATCGTCGGTCGATTATTCGAAATGAGAATTAACTCGGCCTTTTCAAATAATTCACGTATATTTAGAATTTCAAATCGATTTATTTCAATGGTTAAATTATTCTACAACACCCATTTTGTCCTTTAATGTAATTTTCACACCAAACACATTCAACCATCAAACATCACATAAATCAAGCAAATTCAGTTTATTTCCATTCCATATCGCTTATGATATTTTATAACTATTTATCGCTATTTTTATTTATTTTAAAATAGCCATTTTATTCAAAACGACGCTTCGGGCCATAAGGCGGCCGTGGCGCTGTTTTTCTTCAGATTTGATTTACACATACCTGAAAATCTAACCGTTGGATCTTCACAAAATTTACATCATTAGAAAGGTCTTTTCAAAACGAATCCAACGGTTCCAGTTTCGGGAAATTCCGACGGTCGGATCTCCCGGTACAATCGTTTGAAGTTTCGATTTCAAAATACGAACTGCAGCGTCGTTATTCGATTAAATATAATTCTATTTATATTTATATAAATATAATCGCTTCTGGCGCTGTTTTTCTTCAAAATTGAATTAAACATTCCAGACAATCCAACCGTTGGATTTTAACAAGGTTGGTGCCGTTGGAAAGATTATTCCAAGGCGAACCCGACGGTTGAGGTTTCGGGAAAATCCAATGGTCGGATTTCCCGTACTAGTCGTTTGAAATCACGGTTTCAAAATACGAACTGCACGGCTTCGTTTCGTTTTAATTTTATTTATATTTATATATTTATATAAATATAGTTCATTCAACAATTTCAATATCGTTTTCACTTCAAAAAATTTTCTAACACCTTAAATTTTGGAAAAATTTCGCCATAACCTCCCCTGCACCGGGAGCGTCGGGAAATCGCAAATAGCGTCCCGGTCCTTCTAATCTCAAAAAGAAAAAGAAAAAAAGCCAAGAGGCTAGCCAACAGGCTCAAAATCATCACCCAAACAAAGCAGTAAACGTGTACCTATTTGTCGGGCACAAAATTTTATTCCTCTTCTCTAGCCCCTTTGCTATAACCTGTTCAATGAATATACATGTACATATATATGCAGTTCTTATCATTTATCATTTTCTATTCGACTTCACATTTGATTTCTATTTGGTTTAAAAACACCATTCATTCTAATGTCACATAAATAGGCGCAAATCATTTCATTAGCTAATTAATGAATATTTCAACTCATATATGTTTATTTTGAACAAGTGGCTATTTTTAACATTTCACATTTTAACGATTTATGCATACAATAAAAATGTGATTTTTATTGTAAAACAATTCATTTCAAAACACTATTTTTCTATATAGTTCATATAGTCGATAAAAGGTGATTTTTATTATCGAACAATTTATTTCAAAATATGAATACCATTCAACACATGAATTTCTAAACAACGAATGAATATCAATTCAACACATGAATGTTTTCTATAGTTTTTGTATATAGATAAAAATGTGATTTTTATTATCGAACCATTTATTTCAAAATATGAATACCATTCAACACATGAATTTCTAAACAACAAATGAATATCAATTCAACACATGAATGTTTTCTATAGTTTTTATATATCGATAAAAATGTGATTTTTATTATCGAACAATTTATTTCAAAATATGAATACCATTCAACACATGAATTTCTAAACAACGAATGAATATCAATTCAACACATGAATGTTTTCTATAGTTTTTATATATCGATAAAAATGTGATTTTTATTATCGAACAATTTATTTTAAAATATGAATACCATTCAACACATGAATTTCTAAACAACGAATGAATATCAATTCAACACATGAATGTTTTCAATAGTTTTTATATATAGATAAAAATGTGATTTTTATCATCAAACGATTTATTTCAAAATATGAATACCATTCAACACATGAATTTCTAAACAACGAATGAATATCAATTCAACCCATGAATGTTTTCAATAGTTTTTATATATAGATAAAAATGTGATTTTTATCATCAAACGATTTATTTCAAAATATGAATACCATTTAACACATGAATTTCTAAACAACGAATGAATATCAATTCAACCCATGAATGTTATCAATAGTTTTTATATATAGATAAAAATGTGATTTTTATCATCAAACGATTATTTCAAAATATGAATACCATTCAACACATGAATGTTTTCAATACAATGAATAAATATAGTTTAAGCATATGAAATAATTCAAACACACAAATATTATTCAAAATTTCGGCAGCATAACGGCAGGGTAGTTACACCGGCACCGTCCCTAGTACGGCTCCTCGCTCTACCTTAAAACCTCGCGGTTTTTGACAATGGGGATCATGCATCTAGTTCGCACGCAGGCGGCATGTATATATTTATTTCATTTCCACAAACTAATCCTATGTGGTTTCAACCAAATATTTCACAACCACAAATGGGTATTTTTCAACCACAATCAACCAATATCAATCACACACAATCCCAAACAATCATTCGCTATCAATCAATTTTCACAACAATTTCAACCAATAAATATCGTCCATGGTTTGTGGACGAGGGGCGTATATATATATATATATATATATATATATATATATATAGATATTTATATATAGCAATTCACTTTCATTTTCACACATATATAATATTTTTAAATCAGAAATCTCACCAATAGCTATCCAACTTCACGACACTTCCTTTAGAGAAATCTTCGCCTATTTGTCGCTTTCACTGGTATTCTCTGCATATGTAAAAATCGAATTTTTACGATGCTATTCAATGTATAAAAATCGAATTTTTACTTCGGCTTTCACTAAATAAAAATATGATTTTTACTTCGACTTTCGATAAATAAAAATCTGATTTTTACTTCGACTTTCACTAAATAAAAATATGATTTTTACTTCGACTTTCGATAAATAAAAATATGATTTTTACTTCGACTTTCGATAAATAAAAATCTGATTTTTACTTCGACTTTCAATATATAAAAATCTGATTTTTACTTTTAAATTTCTAATCTCTTTTTAGTTTATAAATCATTTTAAAATCAGTTTTTATATTCCTTTATAAATCCGTTTTTAACTTTTTAAAAACCAAATCAGTTTCTAATTTTTTTTAAAAAAATAAAATCAGTTTTTATACTTTTCAAGAAAACCAGTTTTATTCTTAAACTAATCAGTTTTAATACTTTAAAAAAAAAGCAGTTTTATAAAATCTTTAAATCAGTTTTTAATTGCTTTTAAAACAGTTTTTATAATCTTTTAAAAAAATCAGTTTTAATCTTCTTTTAAAAACCCAGTTTTTACTTTTTATAAAATTCAGTTTTTACTTCTAAAATAAAATCAGTTTTATACTTTTTCAAAACAGATTTTAATTTAAAACAAAACAGTTTTTACTGAATAAATAAAATAAAGTAAAATAATAAGAAAAATGCTCACCGAATGTAGCTGCGAAGGGGGGGGGGGGGTTTCGCGAATCGTCGGAGCTGGAGGTGGCTTCGAGGCGGCGGCGCTCGGGGTTCGAACGAGGGAGGCGCTTCAAGGGGGGGTGGCACGACGTCTTCGCGAGGGCTCGAGGGCTTCCGGGGGGGGCGCGGCGATGCTTCGATCGATGGAGGGGGGGGCGGATCTTCGTCGGCGTCGAGACGAGGTGGGGGGGGCGGATCGATCGACCTAGGTTTTTTTTTTTTTTTGTTTACTGCAGAATGAAATCGGGGGGGGGGGGGGGGGCCAGAGGGAAAATAAAGGAGGGAAATATTTTTTTTTTATTTTTTTTTATTTTAATTGCATAAAGTTGACTTTTACCCATGACCTCGAAACGAGGCCCACCGCCTGTCGTCCATAGCGTTTAACCCTCATTCCGAACACAATGGGATATGTATCGCAAGCTGATCTGATCGTTACAATCAGTTTCTGTTGAATTTACATTTAAATCACTATATTGAATTTTAAACGCACATTTCAAATTACCGGGGTCACATACTAACTAGAAAAATTCCAGAAAAATATTTTCTAGTTTCGTATTGACGATACGGTCTTAACAAAACTAGTTTCGTCGAATTCTGAGGCCGTTGGAAAAATGGCCAATTTCCAGTCGATTAAAATCAACAGAAACTGGTCAAACGCGTTTTCCTTTGCCACGCTCACATATTGATTCGAAAAATTATGAAATTTGAAACCTAGCAATAACTTGACACTACGGATCTAACAAAAGTGGTTTCGTCGAAATCCGAGGTCATTTGCAACATGTCCATTTTTAAGGGCCTGAATTCCAAAGCGACTATTCAGAATTTTCAACTGGACATATCTTTTGATTCCCGCTATCAAATTTCGATTTGTCGGATTCGTTAGAAAGATATTCACTAACAGATTTAAATACTTTTGGTTTCACTAAAATCCGGATTGTTTTGCACCCGGTGTATTCAATTGAAGTTTGAAATCGAATTATCGAACTACCGCGCTATTTTCAATTCTATATATAATTATAATTAATTATATTCGTTTTCAAATGTCGATTCAAACTCAGTTTTCATCGCCATTATTTAAAATATTTATTTTAAGTATTTAAAATCCATTATTTTAGCCAATTTAAAATTTTTAAATTGGTTCAGATTTTCTGGGTCGTTACAGGTCTAAAGATAAATTTGCAATCATGTAACAAATATTCACAGAGATTTATCTATAAATAAAATGTTGTTGCGTCTTCATGTGGAAGATCTTGTGTTATTACATCTTAATTTCAATTCAGTCTTGTTTCTAATCCAAATTATCTTTTTGTGTTTTGGGTGATAAAGATCCATTGATATAAGCTTCCGCAAAGTGGTATTATTTTCATATTAGTTTTTTAAAAATGAAAAATACGAGATATGGGCCTACGTCTAGCGTAAACGCACCCTCTAGTGTCTTCATGTGCGTGCACTTTGTCTAGGGCAAAGAAATTGAAAATCGTTGATGGTGCCAAGTCTTGATTGAATATTACTATATGAAGAAAGCTGACGAGAATCCTATGGATCATGAGCTTTATGAGGAGCTGGAAAGAATGTGCAAGAGATGGAAGGACCAGAGTATTATTGAGCACAGAAATGCTTGTCAAAAAGCTAAAATTTCATGGTTGAACGAAGGGGACTCTTGCACTAAGTTTTTTCATGCAAAGATGTCTTTAAGAAGACATGTGAATAACTGGAGTAATTTTATTCTTGCTAGTGGAAATTTGTTGCAAGATACTGATACCATTGAAACTGAAGCTATTAGAGATTTCAATAATATTTTTAATGCTGAAAACAATATGGTATCTAATTTTCTAGAAATTAAGTGCATGTATACCATTAATAAAAGGGGTAAAGAACATTTAGCCCCTAATATTAGTGTGGAAGAGGTTAACAAGGCTACGTTTTCAATATCAAATGATAAAAGCCCAGGGCCCGACGGTTTCACAGCTAAGTTTTTAAAGATGCATTGGGGGATGTTTAAATTTAAATTGCTTAATTTTTTTCAAGAACTGTTCAGATCTGGTAAGCTCGCTAAAGGTATAAATCATACTTTTATTACTATAATTCCTAAATCTGAAAATCCCATGAACATTTCTGACTATAGACCTATTTCTTGCTGTAATATGATTTATAAGATTATTTCCAAGATTATATGCAATAGAATTAAACCGTGTCTTATGCATTTAATCTCGGAAAACCAATCTGATTTTATACCGGGAAGGTACATTGCTGAAAATATCATTCTAGCTCACGAACATATTAGATTCTTTAATAGAAATGGAAGCAGAAAAATGTGCATTAAAATTGATCTCCAAAAAGCCTATGATATGGTGAACAGAAATTTTGTGTGTCGCATGCTGCATATGATGAGCTTCCCTACAGCTATCGTCAAAATTATAAAATGTTGTATTTCGACTCCGACGTTTTCTATTTTAAGGAAAGGAAGTCCTAAAGGATTTATTCGGTGTAACCGTGGGTTGAGACAAGGGGACTCTCTCCCCCTATCTTTTTTGTGTAGCTACGGAATTATTTTCCATAAGGATGTACAGAGCTTCTAAGATAGACTTAATCCCCCCATTTATAAGAATGAACCCCATATTAAACATTTGATTTACGCGGATGACCTTATGATTTTCTCTAAAGATAAAGTCAAAAGCGCAAAGGAAATTATCAATATTTTAAATGACTTGTGCAAGTGGGCTGGGCTGAAAATCAATTGCTTAAAATCTAAGATTTTCTTTAGCAAATGAGTGACAAACAAATATGTTTTAACATAGCTACTTGATATGAAAGAAGGATTGCTGCCGATAAAATATTTGGGAGTGCCTCTCTCAAACAATTATCTACATTTTTCGAACTGTGGAGAGATTTTTGAAAAAATTAGAAGACGGGTGGACAGTTGGGATTGTAGACTTTTATCTTTAGCTGGTTGTATTGAACTTGTTAGATCGGTCATTACTCCCATGGCCTTGTATTGGATGCTTACATATCAAATCCCAAATGCTACTATGGAGAAAATTAATAAATTATGCACCAATTTTGTGTGGGTGGGTAAAAAACACAAGATTGCATGGGATATTATGTGTACACCAAAGTTGGAAGGAGGTGTTGGTCTTAGAAATTTCAAAGACATCAAAACATCAACTGCACTGAAGTTATTATGGCACTTTGTATAGGGCAACAATTTATGGAAGAGATGGATGGATAGCAAATATTGTGATGGGAAATTTTTCTGGGTGATGGATATAGATAACAACTGTTCATGCACATGGAAAGCTATTCTTAAATAGAGAAACTTAGGTCTAAAAAGTATTAACCGATGTATCGCTAATGGTATAGACACATTACTTTGGTTTGACACATGGTTAAATAGTGACATTTTAGTTAAATTGCTTGGATGAGACTACCTAAGCATTTGTGGAGGAGATAATCTTAAGGTTAGCTACCTTGTACAAAACGACACTCTTAATCTTAATAAGTTGACAGCAACAAGATTGATATTTGACCAGTTCAAGGAGATCAATATTCATTCTAATGTAGAACAGGATTACTGGCGCTGGAATGATAATCCTAATGACTTTTCCTTTCAGTCGGCTTGGGATATCTCTAGAGATCATAACGAAGAGAAGGATTGGTGCAAAATTACATGGCACTATTTAAACAGTCCTAAAATGTCTCTGTGTATGTACAAGGCTATGCTGAATAGACTAGATACAAAAGATCGTATGCTAAATTGGGGATATGACATCAATCCTATGTGCGTGCTATGTCAGGAAAATGAGGAAAATAGAGTGCACCTTTTTTTTATGTGTCCGTACTCAACATATCTGTGGACCAGATGCAGAATGAAGTTGGATCTAACTCCAAATTGGACTGGGTCGATTATGCTTGAAGATGAAATGCGGTTTCTCAGATTGAAGTTTGCTCCCAAAGGATTTATGCAAGATCTGGCCTTCTGCAGCGTGGTTTCTGTCGTTTATCACATTTGGGTGAGAGAAATGCTCGTATACATTGTAAAATCATCAAGCATAAGTTTCAACTTTGGGTTATTATTGAGTTAGACATTAAATACCAGATGAAGAAGTCCAAGAAGGGGATGTCGTTTGGAGATTCGCGAGTGCTAGATAATTGGGGCTTCGACTTTGTGGATCCAGGATAACGGCCGCCACCATTGATGTTGAAATGAGGGTCAGAAGAGTTGATTTCCTTATCTGAATGTGAGAGATGGATTTTGAGCTAGAACACGTGTCTCAATATCCATTTTATATCTATGAGAGAACCGTGTTTTTTCTTATTTGCGGTGTAAGCAGTTGTGTGCTGATTTGTTTTTTTTTTTTTGGGTTGGGCAAAATGGTTATTGTTGTATTTTTGCCCTTGGTACATTATTTTTCATTACTATTTTTATTGATGCGATGTCAATAAAGCGCCGCACTCTTTTTTTCTGTTTTGCATTCACGTCGAATACATGCACAGGTTTTTAACGAGGCGGATTACCCATTTTAAAAATAAAATAAATACATAAATAAATAAATAAAGAACATATTTTTATTTTGTTCATAATGGCTTCCACCAATACTCTCAATAATGGCTTCCACCACACCACTGCTCCGCCGTCTACGCCACCCATTTTGCCATCTGTACATCCGCCTCCTCCTTCACCTCCTTCCTCGCTCCCATCCGCAACCACCAATGCCACTTCAAGTCCAGCTGCACCTCCTTCAGATCCGATGGTAGCTGAATCCCCCATCATCTGTAAGCCTCTAGTTCCACCACCGCCGCCGCCAAGACTTGAACGTCTTGTACCAACCTCCAGCTCAGCCACCTCCCTTGAACCTCCTCTGGTTAACGCTCCTGCTTCTCTGCTTTCTGCCATTCCGGCTAAGCTCCCACCGCTTTTACCAATGCCTCCCGTCCCCCAACGTTTATCCTACGCGGCGGTGTTGTCACGTCGTGTCAGAAAACCAACCTGGTCCTCCCGCGTGTCTCATTTGGCATCGGCTTTCAAGAAAGGGTTGTTACCTTCCTTTAGTTCTTTCGCGAACACTGTTCAATTTTTGAAATTGAACCGCCAATGCTACCATTGTGCTTCAAAGGGACACGTGGCAACTAATTGCAGGAATGCAAGGATATGCTATAGATGTGGATTTTTTGGGCATGACAATAAAAGCTGCACACGAACGGTTAAAAAGAAACAAACAAATGCAACGCAGGATACCGCAAAAACCTCTGCAAATTCTTCTTCAGGAAATCTTGCGATAGTCACATCGCAACCTCTCTCTCAACACGTGCCGGCAATCGACGCTCAGCAATCTCTCTCCATCAAATCGAATTCTCGCCTTAAAACCCCCGCTCCTTCCCCACTTGCTCATTCATCTCTAGAAAATTCCAAAGTTTCACTTTCCGCAATGGCACTTCCTGACGATGCCGTACATATGGTGAAAGCCTCCATCTCGTCGGCTACTGGACCATCAACTCCATATGCGCCACTCTCTCCGACTTTTACCGCCACTACGACTGGAGCATCTACATTATCAGAGACCAGAACTACTTAATTCAGTTTCCTTCTGTAGATCTTTACCATGATGCTCTCGGAACATTGGGACCATTTTCACCCAACCCTGAACCCCTACGACATGCTCCTAGGAATCAGTGGGAGAACAGCACTGGATTCATGATGGAACCTTTTCTACTTCCCTTCCCCATGTCTTCTAGCTCTAACGAGTTAGATGAGCGATTTGACGCGATGATTGTTGAGTCCTCAATTCATGAACCTTCACTCCCTATTCAGGTGAACCCAGGCCCTCTAGCCACGCAAGATAGCTCCTTGGAAGTCGTCGGACCCAAGGGATGGAACCCTTGGCCTTCTGAAGAACCCAGGCGGGACCCCTTTTTGGACCTTGACCTCTCCAAGCCATTACCTTTGGTGACTGCTTCCACCCATTCTGACATGCAGATAGTTCCTCGGGCTGCTACACCCCCACCCCCACCGCCGCAGTTGAACTGCGGTGTCTCACCCATTTTAGTCCCAACCCTTTCCTCTTCTGCTGTTAGGCGCAGCGCCAGACTTCATGCTTCCAACTCTGGTATCCAAGTGCAGCCATTCATGCCACTGATTCTGGATGTCACGCAGCTTTGGGAGGAATCGGTGGGCAGCGTTCAACTCCATGGTGACCAGCAGCAGCTTCAGTACACGAGGCCATGGTAACTGCTCTACCCTCCTGTCGCAGTGTAAGCTCCTTCGTTGTTACAGTATTTTGGTGGTTTGTCATGATGAATAGCTCTTGTACATGTTAGTTTTTGGTTTGCTACGTCGTTTCTTCTGCTATTGGTAGAATTTGTATGTTTATTTTGGTGAACTTGTATTTGTGTTTGTGCTAGGCGCAATGTTTTAATCCTGCATGCGTATTGCATGCATATTTTGTCGTTTTATGGCCAACGATCAGACTTGTTGATCGCTTAAAACTATCCTTTTATTTTATGTTATTAATCGGGTGTGTAGAATCGCTCTACACAACTGTCTACTTCAAATATATATATATATATATATATATATATATATATATATATATTAATAATAATTTTTCATCATTGTCAGTAAATAAACATCCACTAAAGCAGTGTGCTCTAAATACGAAGTCTTGCAATTTCGTAACATGCTAGGATAACATGTTCTTCTATATTCCCATGACTAAGATGACTTACATATCGCCTCGATTCATGTATAAAGTATGGTTGCCATATGCCAATAACTGTCTCCTGCATATGATATAAGCACTTTCCATTTTCATGCCATGACCAATATGGTATTTATTCTCTTACTTTGCTGCACTGTTTCTGGATTTTAAATATGGGCATTAGAATACATGGTTACGTTTATGCTAAGCATGTACTGATATACATAGCCTTTGCTTAAAAGCAAGAAATCATGTGATCGTTCCAACATGCCATTTTACTATATCATTAAAGAGGGATCGATCTTCTTTCAAGGTAATATATTGTAATTAGTAGGCTTGAATCCATAAATGATCTTACTGAACCCCTGAATTCCATTAATCATCACTGGAGTTACGTTAACAGTGATGTTAACAAAATTGCTGGCATCACATTAAATTTGACTGTATTTAATTAACCATCGAGAGAAGTCCATTACTAGGAAGTCGATCGGTTGGTATGTCCAAACGCCAAAGTTTTATCAAGGTTATTATTGTATATGGTAACAACGGCCAGTAAGACTAGTTTACATGCAAATCTGTACAATTGTTGCGGTTAAGGAAAAGGGAAAAAAGAAGAAAGGATGCTAACATCTAAGATAGAGATGGTTATCTTTTAACTATAATTACAAGACAAGTATTTGTAGTGCATTAAAAACAAAAAAAACAAATGTAATGATACAATGGTTAATATTGCATTCCTTTAAATTTCATTCAATTTTGAAGCAAGTGATAAGAATGTGTCTTCTTTGCAAGGAAGCCTAATGCCCTGAATTCCATGATCAAAACCAAACTCCTCCTCAGCTTTATATAGCAAACTTTTAAAGAGCGGATGCTTCAGATATGACACTGGAACGATATATCTCTTCTCTGTGTCGCCCACATATACAGGAAGATGTCCTTTAGGCACACAAGACTTTTTATTTCTTTGTAAAAATTGAAAAGGGAGCAAGCTCTTTCCTTGAACAAATCCTGGAAAACGAACTCCCATAATTTTCACCTTTTTTTCCCCTTGAATACAAATATCAACTGAGATATTTAGCACTTTTCTGTACATTGGATGGATAAAGATCCAAGCGTGCGTATATATATGAGGAGGTGTGGACATGACCCCTGGTTTGTTGGAGATGTCATGCTACGAATTGATGGGAAGAATTTATAAATCATAATATTATATGTTATCGCTTTATCATGTACTTTTGGCCGATTTCACTTCAAAACCAGGGGTAGCAGCATATTGTTTTGCCCTGTAAAGTGGATTCAATAAGTATTCTAATATCTATTATATCATTCTGCCTTAATTTTTATTGTTTTATTTGAAAGTCACAACAGTTTTTCAGCTCAGTAATTGAACTCTTTTAAAAGAAAGATGGCTCTAAATTCCAAAAAAAGTGAGGTGAACAGCTCTAGCATTGTACCATCATTGCCGAATTGTTTAGGTAAAAGTGCATGTTTTATAGTCATTTCCAGGGCATTCCCAACTGGAAATTGTTGGGATCAAATAATACTTGACCCTCAATTCTGCAACTGAGAAAAAATGAGAACCACCTTAGCTGATTGTTAAGGAAAGCTATTTGTCTAGCCTGCTGAAGCCCAAAAAAAAAAGAAAAAAAAAAAAAAAAACACACACACACACAACGCCGACTAAGGTCAATATCAAAACAGAACATTTGGTTGCAAAAACAAGCCAAAAGGCAGCGACTGACTCCAGTTACTTTCCAACCGACTCTTTATTGAGAATGCTCTCACAAGCCTAAAGCAACTAGTGAATCCTACTATGATAGAGTTCGCATTGGCTAACACCCCATTAAGTATTTGGACGCATCCGATGCGAAAGTTTAACATTTTCCAGAACTCATTCAAACAAAAGCAAACTAAAAGCGTTTTTCTTTCTCTTTTTTTGGGTGCTACTATTCACACTCCGATTTACCCTTGCGGTCACCAAAACGAAAAGCATCCTAAATTTTTTAATTTTTCTCTATTAGTCACCGTCTAAATTAATAACGTAAAAAATGAAGAGAGGCCACCAGCACCTTCATCTAAACGAACACTTCCATCCTCACTTACAGGACGTCCACTGCTTCCAATGAAGAAGACAACCTCCGGTCAACCAAGTTGCGGGTCCAAGAAGATCATCGATGGTGGTTATTCAAGCTTGAAATTTCCAACGGAGTGAAAATTATATCCTAAAATGCAATGAAAAACCAACCCTTATAAAAAATCCTAACATGTTCTATAACATAATAAAAATCAAGCATTTATAACATCTTTTTTTATCTTCATCTTACATCTCTATTAGGCATAAAAGAATATTTGTCTTTGTTAGGGTTTAAGGTTTGAAATTGTAGAGAAGTACGTGTTTTTATAAGAGAAGTATGGTGGAGTGAAGGAATAATATATGGTGGCCAGAAGAACATACGAAATAATCATTTGTATTAAATTTAGAAAGGTGGCCGAAAGTGTAAACCGGAGTGTGAATAATAGCACCCTTTTTTTTTCTTTCTCCCCAAAACCCATTCATACGAAAGTTTAACCTCCTCCGCACCTCCAGCTCGTCGTTTAACCTCCTCCACACCCATAGAAGTGTCACGGCTCCTCCAAATCATATTATCAGCATCTACTACCTTCTAGGCCTCTCAATTAGGTAGTTTAACTAAATCCTGGTTAAGTTTATTTTTTCAATTAGGGTTAATTTGCTACCATATTTGTTTGTATCATATCAATGATTGTTTAGTATAATTAATTGAGTCTTAGTTGCTGTTATTAACCTTTGAGTGTTGAAAATACAAATTCGTTCAAATCAAGCAATATGTAAGTAACGTTCAATTATTGAGTATTTAGTTTATTTAGAGCTTGCTTGGGTTAGAAATTAAGAATACACATGATATAGTTTATTACGTTTTGGAAAATACCTAAAACGATAATTATTTTTGTACAATGGTTACGAGTTAATGTATGCATATATCGTATTTTAATTTAATTAACATGCCTATTAATTAAAATGTAGCCGTACATAAAACATATATATATATATATATATATATATATATATATATAATATACCTTCTACGAGAGATTATAAATATTCATAAAACCCTTAGAGAGTTTTTGACACTATTTGACAAGTATTATATATGATCATTATATGGGTACTAGTTATTGTCAAAAAAACATAGATTTGTATTCATCGTATACAATAGTAATTAGATTTATCCTTGTATTAGGCGAGTTACAAATATACTAAAGTAATTACATTTTGTAAATAATTCCATTTTAAATAGTTCATGAAATTCCGATAGCACTCCTTTAATGTTCTCTATGTACACACATTTGTGTATGATTCAGGAAATAAAGTGGAAGTGCTGCGAAATTTTGTTGAATTGTTTAAAATAAAATGATTTACCGATGTAATTACTACTATTGGGAAATGGGAAGTAGAATGTTGTAACAACCTGCCCAGAATGGGCCTAAACTTTGATCCAGAAAAGGTCCATCAAAACTTAGAGTCATTCTAAACGGGTCATTGGTTCTTGTAAGGATTACATTTGCACAAATAACAATAACATATACTTCGAATGGAAATCTCACACAGCGGAAAGAGAAAATATAATATTCAAATAAGATGTACCATTAGTTCAAAAATCTCAGAATTACGCAGTCACAATTACATTCATTCAAAAGGTACATCGATCAGATAGTTCATCCAAAAGAAGTAGGGCAATAGATGTCAATAATATCATAATAACTTCATCTTCTCCATCATCTTCAATTAGGACTTCATCCATTACTTTAATTATTTAATTTATTATTAATACTTATGAATTTTACGGGTTGTTACAAATGTTCAACCAGTAAAGTAGAAAGCAAGAACATAAAAAGTTAATATTATATTCATAACGTGATCAAAGGAATATTAAACTATCTAATGAATTGAAACTAAACTTGAAAATAATAATATTATATGATTAATAGTTAAACATCAAACTGTATGATTCAATTGGAAACTAAAATATCAATATTTATTTTTAATTAGAAGAAATGATTAATAATTTTAGAGATCGGAGCTGGATGTATCAATAACGAAGGTAAATGAGAGGTTCAATCAACGAACATTTTTATAATGATGTATACGTATTTATTGAATTCTCTTTAAGTAAAAACGAAAATGGTGAAGAAATCCGTTGTCTATGCAGTAGACGCAAATTGTTGAAGTATTTAATACCAGATATGGATGGAATTCATTTTTGTCAATGCAGTTTTGTATCAAATTATTTGGCGTGAAATCAAGATGGAGAATTTGTATCACTTGGTTATTTACAATCAAAGGAGGTGGTGGGTAATAAAATTATTACGATGAACCTCATAAAAGATGTGAATGAAGATGCAACACATTTTATGTTCCCTACTAGGCAATTTCTTGATGACGATGATGATTTTACTGAACAAGAACCAAGTATTAAAGTAAAAAAAAAATCATTGATTTTAGTGCATGTTGCTAAGAAACCCCTTACGGAAGGTTTTACAAACGACACCCAATTATTTATAATTGTAGAATATATATTATAATGAAATCAAAATACAACTTCAAAGAAGCTGAATTTACAGCCATTGTACAAGCTACAAAATGACGTATGTCTCCCGATAATTTAATGTGAGAATCATTATAAAGTTAAAAAAAAATCCTGTGTCATCTTTCTGATTACTGTATCAGAAAATAGATACATGTTTAAATAGTTGTATGTTGTTTTAGAAAGAAGATATAAATCTAAAAAATTGTAGAATATGTAAGCAGGGAAGATAGACACCCAAAATGAAGAAGGGAAAAGAAGCCTCATATAAACGTATGAATTACTTATCAATTTCTTTTAGCTTTCAAAGGTTATATGCATCCTATGTAGCTGGGCATCATATAAGTTTGTATAGTGTGAGGACGCAGGAAGAAGGTATATTAATACAAGTAACCGATGGAGAAACATGATAGCATTTTGATAAAAAATATCTTTTTTGGAGTGAAGAGATGGAACATTAGACTTAGTTTATGAATGGATGAATTTTCGATATTTTCTCAGTTTGACTCTAAATGTTAATCTTGATCGATAATTGTTACACCTTATAATTTATCTTCATGGATTTATATGAAAACTCTGTATATGTTTCTTATAGTTATCGTCCCCGGTCTTGATTGTAACGGCCCGCAAATTCGTATTATCTGAGTTGAATGAATACAACACGTATCCAACCCAAATTGCATAGAAATATGAATCATTATGAAAATAAAGAAGAAAAAGGTAGAAGAAGAACGTAATAACAACAAATAATCTCACATCGCAACAGAACAAAAAAATAATATATCATAACCTTTGAAATACAAGATTTTAACTGTATAACATACAATTTATTAAAGTACAACACTAACAACACAACGGAAATAACAATACTATATAATGTTGAAGCCTCCTGCTCCAAGCTCCTTCAAGTATCTGTAAACACCTGAACTATTTGACTGCCCGTACAAATTTGGGCACCCAAGTTTAGGTAAAACACAAAAAAAATAAACTTTGGGCCAGTCATGGGACTGGTATGAGTAAACAATTTAAAACAGATTGAGAAAATAAATGATCTCATAAGACCGCGCCGTAGAACACGGAACGGGTTTATCCCTTATGAGAATCCAAAAAACTTGATTTAATTTTTAGAATCCTTTTTAAAGAAACGATAATCTTTATATCCAAAACTCTTTTGATATTATAATAGTGTATAAATCACATTAATAACAATCTAGTGGAACGTTTGCATCTCACACTCCATACATATATAATATACAATCAAAACCGCGAGCACTTATTGGGTAATGAATTTTCAACTATGACAAGGTATGGAACCACCTTCCGATAGTGCATCTCCAGAGAGGTATACACTGGTTTCAATAAGAACATCTTGTAACCTAGCCACACATAACCGTCCACTCATTTCGCTTGAGTGTATCGAATGTATATCACCAACAGTTGGGATCAGCAACCATTTTCTCGAATGGGACAACATCGAATAGAATAAAGAAGGAAATGAATTTTCTCTAGATAGGTGATAATACCCCCTAATTGGGATCTACCCACATATCCATGCTGCCTGCCCGATTTTTGTCATTTCCCGGTTGTTGAGGTCTAAGTCTACGATTACTTTCCATTTATTAATAGCACAATCACTTTGAATGCCACATTGTTAGATCCGTTAATCATTAATTGGATTACACAAATATATTCTGGATATTATGCTAAGAGAATAAATTCTCTGCCACCATATATATTTGTACAGTCCAACATATGCGATCATTGGAAATACTCTGTCAGACATTCATCCATATATGTTTGTTTTGGGATTGAATAAAACTGAAAGCACAATTTCCATTAATCCATTTCAGGAAATTTCAACATAGGATTAATAGAAAAAGCCCTAGCACTTTACTCTGTCTTCTATTATCTTCATATATTCTGATTCGCAATGCTACTGCCAATACGGAGTGGTTCTCGGATAATAATCCAACTGTTCTCCCCATATTGACAACGATATTGGCAAATACTTCGATAGTCGGTTATTTATCTATCGAAGAAAAACAAACATCCATTCAAAACATCAAAAAATCACTGGGGGCCCTTAATTTATATTTCATTAATTAGATCACTTCTCAATTTCCTTATCAATATTCGTTAACACGATATTTTCGACAATCGTCTTGGCTTCTTACACTATTTGGAAAACATTTACATATATCGACTCCTTTTATTTCTATATGTAGAAAATATCTTCTGTTTATAATTGGAAAACATTCCAATTACTTATCTCTTTTCCCAACTCGTTTGTTTCTATACTTAGGAAATATTTATTATTATATTTCCAAAATTTCACTTTCATGGGTTAAAACGAATGTTGTGTAAAACATCGTTACAACAACCCAAAATACTACATTCAACTAAATCATATTCAAACACTGATCTTCGAGACTGAATCTTGCTACTTATCGGTTAATAAAGAAATTAATCAAGTTAAGTTACAACTACCTCTTAGACCTTGACTGAATAACATTCTTAACTTCAAAACAGACAAGACCACTTACCTCAAATAATCAACACCATAAAAACCAATTATTCATTCTTAAAACATGTATACATTTCGCTTTCTATTCTTACCATATTTAATTATAGATTTCTTTTTTGTTTAAAATATTTTATTTTAAGTTCGTTTCGTTACCGAATACTATATATCGATATACTGATTTCTAACTATTAGTTTTTCTTAATAATATTCTAACTTCTTAAATTTTCGGAAAATTTTGCCAGCACCTCATTTGTATCGGTCAACAGCTCAAACCCTAACTCGCCTCTTTAGGCCCTTTCCATTCAAAAAGAAAATCAAAAAGCCAAGCGGCTTGACGATTCGGCGCATAAAATCTCATATGAAATTTAAACGTGTACCTTTTTGTTGGGTACTTAAATTATAATCTTTATACACTTCATTCCAATCCTGCTTAACATATATCTAACCTTTTTTAATTTATTCCAACTCCATCCAATCATTTTTAACTCAGTTGACTAATTTATTTGTTAAGTAGCTCTTTTGCCTATTCCATTTTTTTGTTTGAACATATCACGTTCAAATATGATTTTAACTTGCTTATAAACTAATTTAGTTCTATTTTTAATTCAAGTTTTATATTCGATTTCGAATATAAATTCACAAATCCTTTTTCTTATTTAAAGCCCAATTTCGACTCAACACTTCATTAACTAATTATTCTTTAAATTTGTTAATTCTATTAAGTAATTAAAAAACTCTAATTTTCATTTCAAAAATCAATCCATTTACTTCACTTGAGTTCATAATTATTTTATAACACAAATCTGGATTTTTCTAATGGAAATTCGGATTTTAGTTGCTTAAAATCCTTTTATTAATTTAAATAAACCATTATGTTTTTTAAACGATTATGGCGCTGTTTTTCTAGAAATTTGATTTTGACATAACTCAAAATCTTTAAGACAAAATCCAGATTTTTCTCCTGCATTAGAAAACTATTATCAAATCAGTCCTAATGATTCTTGTTTCAAAGAATTCCGACTTAAATTGAGTTCTATATACTCAGTTGAAGTCCGAAACGCCAATTTACGAATTGCCATGCTGCGGCAAGTTCGTTTTAATTATATTTAAATATAAACATTTAAACTTCGTTTATAAATAAATTTCAACTCCATTCTTATACATTTTAATACATACATATATATAATAATCCAATTTTCCTAATTCAACTTATATTTTCAATTAACCCTAATCGTTGATTATTTCACAATTCATTTATAAATTTATTTATAATTAAATCTTATATTCATAATTCAAATTCCCTTTTATATAAATAAAATTCGATATAATCAAATTTTAATTAAAAACCCATTTGATTTATTTCGCTACGGTTTATATTCCGAATTTTGGAAATAATTTTATCGTTCCCTTTTCGAAACGATTTCCAATTCATTTCTGAATTCATACTTGAATTTAACCTTCTAAATTATCTAATGATAATTTATCTCACTTATTTTATATACGTCGTCTGTAAATTTAACTTCCTTGTTTTGTAATTTAAAATAAGTTTCCATTTCAAATCCATTTGAAACCCAATTCCCATTCTGGAATATTTTGTTGATCATAACTTATATACATACAGTGAATCTATTTTCATATTTAAATTTAAAACTCTATTTAATACAATCCAAATATCTTTTCTGAAAATATTTTGTTAAAATAAATTTGATCTAATCGAATTCAAATCATAAATCCATACGGATTTATTTAATTCAATTTACATTCTAAATATCAGATAGATTTCATCGTTTTCTATTTAAAACGATTTCCAATTCTTATTTTAAATTCACATTTGAATTTAAATTTCCCAATTATCCTAATGATAATTTTTCCCATTTCATTTATAAACACCGTTTATAAATTCACTTCAATTCCTTGCATTATTTGATTTATAAACATCGTTTATAATTTTACATCAATTTCCCACATTATTAAATTTATAAACATCATTTATAATTTTCAATACTTGTTTTATATATTCAAAACAATTTACAGTTTCTATATCCCATTCAAAATTCAAATTCTATTTAAGAAAATAGTTTTTCCCTTTTAATCTCAGAATCCCTTTTCACGATATTTTTAAAAAACAACATTCAGACCCAGTGATATTTAAACACCCAAAACACTCAAATATTAATCACAGGTTTTCTGACATATCATATATAATAATATATAAAAACAAATAAATAATAAACTTTGAGGAATCCAGTTGGATCCCTCCAACCTGTTTTTCTTGCATCCACAGACGTTAGGCGACATAAATAATACTCATCCTGCTTCAAGGTAGAATATTGCGGTGTAGAAGGTCATCCACTATCATACTGTGGGCGCATAGGGTCATCCACTAATGATACTGCGAGCATCCGTTAACGGTACTGTGGGAAATATCCAAACATCGGTGTGTGTGTATATATATATAATAACAACAACAATCACCACGCCTAAATAACTACCATATGTAAATAACAGCCACAACTAATAAATGATTTATATATCTGCATCCATGTAGCCAACAATTTATTTTTAAAGATAAAAATAAATTTAAATAAATTCTGATGAGAATTACTCACCTGGTTTTTTTATTTGTTGAAATAGCAGTTTTCGATTAAAATAAACAGGTGTTTAATTTAATCGAAATCTCAGCTAGCTCCATATCATTCCAATTCGACTCTACTGCGTAGCTACCATTGATATTGTCCCTATGCAACCGAATTTGCTTGAAGCTGACACCATATAGAATAGTTATAATTATTATACTTTTGATATAAATTAAACTATCATTAACTTGGAAAAAAGAATAAAATAAATTTGAATTAATACCTAATCTCTTATTTTTAAGCTTCTTTTCCTCCATCATATACAGCTCCTACTACACATACCTAGCCTTCACCACTTCATCACCAAAATTTCATCTCTCCACCTTACTGTCTTCTCTAAACCCGACCTTCACTTCACAACAATCTGGTACAACGTTCATTGTCATTTGCCAATACAACTTCGAACTAACCATTCATCAACCACACCCCAAAATATCACAGACGAACACCCATTGAACTCCACTTCCAGTTCATTAATAGTGCATTAAACTTCATCTTAGTTGAATACAACAGCATCTGCCTCTAAGTGTTTAACTGTCGAACCAAATATTCACGGATCCGTACACTCTACTTCCCTCTGTCGCATCCCCGCCATCGAACTCTAGATCATCAACTTCATCCACCAATAGGTTCGACACTACTCCGGTCCCAAACAACTCTGACTTCTCAGCTTCGATCCTCTTGCCATCGTAGTGCCTCAATCCATCCACTCGAACCCTCAAATTTACGTAACCAACCTTACTTCCTGTTTCGAACTTGAATAAAATCTCCAAACTGCGAATTTGAAGACCACAATCCCATAAACTCGATCGTTGTTGATATCAAAATTGGTATCAACACCCCAAAAATGCAATCAATACTTTAAAGTATGAAAAATCACAAAATTAAGAGTAAAATAGATGGGGAAAAGTAAAGTGCACACAGCTTTTAGAGTGGTTCGGCTTTAAAAGAAGCTTACGTCCATTATGGAGGAAGTTTCGGTTATTATCATGGCGATTATAGAGTACACGATCTCAATTTCATATACATCATCTCTCTTTTACAATCGATTCTCTCTCTCACACGAAGATCTCACTTAGATCCATGCAAATTGATGAAGAAATTGTAAGATTAGCGGAGAAATGGTGAAATCTTTGTAAATGCAAGGAGTGTGAAGATGGATCTATGAGCTCATGAACATTTAGATGATTTTAGCAGATTCCGTGGTGGATCGGAGGATGGAAATGGCGGATCTCGGCTCAGAGATGGCGGATCTCGGATTGGAGGTGGCAGATCTCGGCTTGGAGATGGCGGATCCCGGCTTGGAGATGGTTAAACTCGGCTTGGAGATGGCAGGTCTCGGATTGGAGAGAATGAATGAAGATCGGAGTACTTTGAGCGAGCTTGAACGGATCTCTAATGGATATTTGACATGATTTGAATCAAGCTAGAGCGTTTTTCCATGGAGCATGAAGAAGATATGATCCATTTGATGTTGGAGGAAGATGGAGTAAGCTTAGGAAGCCATTAATGGAGCTTGGATTGCTTGAGAGCGGTGGAGAAGTGATATGGGCAGCCCTTTAGAGTCCAAGAATCGGTCCCCCGAATGGTGGTGAAATGATGTATTTATATGTGGAATTGATATAGAGTGACGAAGCCGTAATTATGTGCTTGGGACCATATGAGTACAACTAGATGTTCACACTTTACAGCTGTACACAGCTAGCGGTAATGCATGTGCAGGTAGTTGCACGACCTCTCTTCATATGAACGAGTGACCTCCCTTGATCTAACGTGCGAACGATCCTCTTTTACTTTGTACGAGCTGCTCGACCTTATAAAATGGAAGCTGCTCGACCAGTGGTGTTCTGCTCGACCTCTCCAATATAGTCGATGACCGATCTCAACTATTATGAGATGTGAGCGATCTTTATGAACGAACATGCTCTCTAGTGTGCGAGCGAGCTCTATTAGGATGTTCGACCTGTTAGCTAAGGAGGTACGATGCTCTACCAGTTGCATGATGCTCGGCCTGGCTATCATGGTTTACCGAGCTGGGTGAGCAGAATACTTTGCTTGCTTGGTACTGCTTCTAGAAGCTTTATATTCCCATGAAACGACTTATACTGTTTTGTTTTTGTACTTTCATTTGCTATGTACGTCCTGCACTAATCAATTGCATGATCCATGTTAAAGCCTGATGGTTTTGCATTCCTATTTTCAACTTATCATGTGTGAAATGTCGAGTTATCATGTCCACATGGCATATACAGTCCACCTTATACTTTACATGCATAACATAGAATCCACCGAATTTGCTCACTTCTTTGCCATTGCTTTTATACTCGTGACATCGTATATTTGCTTTTGTGTATTTTCTTACTAACTTTTGGACCATTTATTTTATATGAGCTCACGTCATATGAGTCAGCTAAATGAGATGAATAACCAGCATGGCATTGAAGTGAAGGACCATCATTTATGTGGCGCTCGAGCTGTTGATATGAGTAACGATGCTTGATCGATCAGTTAAGAAGCTGTTGTGACCGACCATACATGTTGAGGTAAACGGTCGCGACCCCAGTTGCTCGACCGAGGCAGCAAGACATGTACGAATGAGTTGTTTCTGCTCGATTGAGCAGCTTCATGATGCTCGATCATGGCGACATTCTGCTTGTGGCCAAGATGCTCGAACATCAGCTAGAGTTATCATCTTTTAGTGGTCGATCCAGTTTTGTGGTGTATAACCGAGTAGAAAAAGATGTGTTCGACTGTATAGAGCTCGACCGAACCCCTGTAGTGTGCAACCACTTATGACCGAGCAGATGATGCACGATTGAACTCTTATGTTGCTCGACTATCTTTCGCTCGATCAGGTTAGTGCTTGCACGCTCTTAGATGCATCCAAATCATTGTCAACAGTCGATGCATTATTTTATGAACCGCGTTTTCACAACGGGGTTAACATTTGCCCCTTTGAAGCTCGTATTTTTGCTTACAATAAATACGGGCTTCGAAATGAACAAGTTGTTAATATGATCTGCATTGAATAGCTTTTGTTTGCTATGGTGAATCATGCTTTGAATTTATATGCTCTATGCTACATGTTCTGTAACTAAAACAAGCACTTATGCAACTTTGGACTTATGCTTTGCCATCGATTGTCCATATCGATAACGTACTAGTTAATGAACTATAGCAAATTCTATTTTGAATTGAATAAAGTGTTTGAACAGGATTATTCTATTCAATAGTTTAAAATTCATCGAATTTTATTTATACAAACACGATATTCCAATTCAAATTTACATTGACGCTTGAGATCAACTAATCGACTAAAGCCGACTATGGATTTCAAATGACTTACATGATGGCGTACAACATTTCGCATTTGGAAAATTAAGTATTTGTGTATTATCTTCTGTTCCTTCTTGGAAGAGCTTTGAATGTTTGTTCCCCCTGCCTAGGAGGCTATTATTAGTCCTCACTGCGGGAAAGGCTTTCATTGCTCAACGTTTGTATGCTTTGTCGATCAGTTCTGACATCGGAGATTCCATTGGATGCCCCTACCATGGAGGGGTAGTTTATAATCTGCACATTTTGGCTGGTATGGCACTGTAAAACATTCGTCAATTGTATTTTGTTGGTTTGAAGCTTGAGCTTTTTCTATGATGTTGGTCATGTGCTTCAGCCTCCTATTATTTAAAGCGAACTTACTGGGCTTTCAATTTGATGCCAATCTTGTGCTGTGATACTGTACAGTTTGGTGCTGAAATCCGCAAATCCCTCGGAGCTGAAATCCGCAGGAAACGCCTCAAATTCCTTTAACTGTTAGAATATGTTTCATCAAGTTGTTTTAAAACTGCCGGGACACCACTGTTTGAATTACGGATTCAGCACGTTATTAATGATCAAGACTTGGTTTTTGGCATGTTGATGACGAACGAATTGATGAGTAATGGTGTTGCTGTGTTGCACGAGTTCATCTATGTTGATTGATACTTGAATTCACACTTGCTATTATTGATGCTTTGTTGATGTACAAATACTTCGAATTTGGGATTTGGAACTTTGCAAGCAGTGCAAGTCTTTCTGTTTGTAGCTCTTTAAAACAAGATTCCATGTGAAAAGTGAATACTGACACAATATCGACCCAGCTTTACTAGAGAGTTTCTATTGGCATACGGGCTTATCCAGAGAACCTGTAATGAAGAGCTTTCACGTGCATTTGGCGTCGAATTCGTTTTTGATTGCTCAAGATGACAACGCACTAGTCCAGTAAACGAAAATAAATCATGAGGACCATTCGTAGATTTGACTGGGTTAACAATGTGAAGCTGCTTTTATCTAGGAGTTTATGACATGATAGATACAGTTCACGCTGGTAATACACTCAATTTGCTTATCGACAATGCTCGAGATTCATTGGTGTCGGTTTTGGACTACGAATTTTAAGTATTATCTTTTGAATTATTACTGCATTAAATTTAGTATTTATGAAAGGCGTGCATCTGACAATTTATCTGAAGGAATCCTGAGTTTAGCCTGGCTCGTACAATTATTAGTGATGCCCCAGTCAGCTTGTTTCTTGCTTTCTGCCATTCCTTTTAGGTGACCATGACCGTAGGATTTTCGGGAGAATTAATAGCTTACGTGCTTCACTTAATAAGTTGTATCGGGCCAATGTTTTATATGTTGCTTTTGTAATATTCATCCTGAGAGCTTTGAACCTTGGGACTAGGTCTTAGAACTTGAATGTTGTACAGTAATGAATTGCTTCTTGCATTATTCATGTACTTGCTCATATTGTCTTTTCCCCTATCCTAAGGTGCTCTTTTGGATATTGCAGCCTCGTGGAATTGTCATCTCTTCCAACAGTGTTCAATGTCATGGATTATCTCGGGCTATATAAAATTTTGAATCTCGACTTCATAATGGCTTGCTCCAACGCATTAGTATTGCTTAACTTTCTCCTTATAAATCACGTTGGCACCGCTGATGGATATTAACTTTAATTCCTAGGGAAGCGTTACTGCTTTACTAGATTCAAACAATGTCATATTCGCACAATCGCCTTTTAAGCATCGCTTATCCCTGGGTTTGAAGCCGCATACTATCTAGTCCTTTGAGTTATTTACAATCTTAGCTTTGTTGTTAAGGAAGCGTTTGTGTTGAGGCACTCTAGATTTTCTTAATGAAGGAATTCATTCTCTCAAGAGATTGTTGTTGACCCAGCTTGACTGAGGTACCTACCATTTTCTTCTTTAAGAAGCTCAGAACCAGTCAATGTATAATTAATCCTTCAAGATTTATCTTTATTGAGGTTTATTGACGTATCAAGTCATGTTGATTTTGTCAATAATTTTTGAAGGCAAAGTCTTTTTATCGAACTTCCAAGGATAGATATCCCATTATTTGTACAATTTGGCTTATGTACTTCTAAGTATATTCACCATCTGGTCGAGTGCAAATCGGGTTTTTTTTTATCACGATGTCACGATGAACCCATGGTATGTTTTCCGATATTGTCTAATATTAATGTGGTTGTGTTACTCTTTTATCATGGGTTGTCATGAATTACATTAGATGAATGTGATCAACATTGCCGAATTTCCTTGATTCGGTTTGTCGCACTAGAAGCTTCTAATTTATTGGTAAAAATCTTTTTTGCTTTTACCAGCTTATTTAGAGCTTCTGAGCATGCCGATATATCTAGGAACCTGGTTTTAGTTGCTGATCACTTGCTTAAATCTTTGAGGGATGTTGATGAATAAAATAGGACAAAAATACTTCTTATCACAGAAGGATTCCTTCCAGAACCTGGGCTACTTGTACTTACGTGATCCTTTCCCTTTAGAGAAATTTCTTCTGCTTCCCGCTTTATGCCTAAAGCATCGGATGCCCTAGTTTCTGAGGAGATATTGTATTGGAAAATTCCACCGAGAAGTTCTCATTGAGAAAGTGTTTGAATCCTTCTATACCCTCGGCTGTGATTTTCTTTTTGTAAGCAGAAGAAGGTCTTGATAATTGATCAAATTATATATGCTCGATGAGCTCAAAAGGCTACTGAGAAAAGATTAGCCGCAGAGCAGCAAGTCAATGCTAGTTTGTGGGAAAGGAATGCTTCCTGTGAGTTAGAAGTTTTCTCTTTGAAAGCTAGAATAATGGAGCTAGAGCAAGAAAGGAGATCAGATTCTTTTAAGCAAAAGGACTACTGATCAAGCTATGCTTAAGCTTAAGCCGATCCTGATGTTACTTTATTTAGATTTCATAAACTCAGTGTCATGAGACGAGGCAGTTTATCTTTTTTTACATAATCTCTTCCTCATCACTTTGGCTGAGGCTTGGAAGTCAATTATTGTCGGTCTTGAAGGTTAAAACGTTATGATAAGGACGCGAGTTAACTAACCGCTGCTCCTTCCCTAGTTAAGCCTGGAAAACTTTTGACAGATCCATTGGTACATTCAGATGAGGGAAGAGGAGATGAAGCTTTCCAGATTGCTCTTTTATACCTCATGCAACTTTTTCTTATGATCTGACCGGATATTATGCGATTGTCAGTCTTCGCTTCTGGACTGCGTACACAACTTATTCGACGATATAAAAATGCTTATGTTTTTCTGTAATTTGTCTTGTGCATTTCCGTGTGTTCGATTCTTTGCTGAGTACACATCCTTTGGTTTCTGCAATGTCGTGATGAGCTTGAGGTATGTTTTCCAAGCATTAACTTTTTCTTAATGTGGTGGTGTTGCCCCCATACCATGGATCACCATGAATTACTAAAACCGGGCACGATCAACCTTGATGAGTTTTCTTCGATTATTACTAAGGCATTTGGAAGCTTTTGTACATATTTAATGAGGACTTTTGGCTCTCGTAATAGATGAGGTCGGTCACCGACTATGTTGGAGAGGTTGAGAGTGGATCACCAATGGTCAAGCAGCTTCTATTTTATGAGGTCGAGCAGCTCGTACAAAGTAAAACAGGGCTCGCACGCACATTAGATCAAGGGAGGTCGCTCATTCGTATGAAGAGATGTCATGCAAGTACTTGCTCGTGCATTACTTTTGGTGCTAGCTGCGTACAGTTGTAAAGCGCGAACGTCCAGCTGTACTCACATGGTCATGTGGACATATTTACGGCTCCAGCACTCCATATCAATTCCACTTACAAATACCCCCTTTCACCACCATTCGGGGGGACCGATTATTGGATCCCGAAGGACTGCCCAAATCACTTCTCCACCGCTCTCAAGCAATCCAAACTCCATTAATGGCTTCCTAAGCTCACTCCATCTTCCTCCAACATCAAATGGATCATATCTTCTTCACGCTCCATGGAAAAACGCTCAAGCTCGATTCACATCATCTCAAATCTCCATTAGAGATCCGTTCAAGCTCGCTCAAAGTTCTCTGATCTTCATTCATTCTCTACAATCCGAAATCCGCCATTTCCAAGCCAAAATCTGCCACCTCCAATCTGAGATCTACCATCTCCAAGCCAAGATCCTCCATCTCCAATCCGAGATCCGCCATCTCTAAGCTGAGACCCGCCATCTCCAAGCCGAGATCCGCCATCTCTATCCTCCAATCCACCATGGAATCCTCTAAAATCATCTAAATGTTCGTGAGCTCATATATCCGTCTTCACACTCCTTGCATTTAGAGATATTTCACCATATCTCCGCTGATCTTACCATTTCTCCATCGATTTGCATGGATCTAAGTGAGATCTTTGTGTGAGAGGGAGAATCTATTGTAAAAGAGAGAAGATGCATATGAAATTGAGATCAATGTACTCTGTAATCCCCATAATAATAATCGAAATTTCCTCCATTGTGGACATAGGCTTATTTTAAAGCCGGACCACTCTAAAAGTTGTGTGCACTTTACTCTTCCCCATCTATTTTACTCTTAATTTTGTAATTGTTCATACTTTAAAGTGTTAATCGCATTTTTGGGGTGTTAATACCAATTTTGATATCAACATTTTGGCGCCTACCGTAGGGCTTGAAATCACGACCGCAAGATTAAGAGCCTTGTTGGGGATATCAAAGATTGAAGCCTGTCATTCTATGATAGATATTCATGGTCTAAAAGTCAGGCCGTTCAAAAGATCTCTATAAAAATTAGAAGAGTTTCATGAAGTTATGCCTCTACCGAAGAAGTATGACAACAAGTCCGTCGGGAGTTCGGGATTGTCGATCATGAAGCCGTCACCATTCCACGAGCTAATCTTCTAAATATTGAACGATCCTTGGGAATTGGAGTAGGCTTAACTCGAAATCAGTTGGATGCGGTTGTGGACGAATTAAATCAACAGATGGCGTTTTCAAATAGAGCCTTAATGGATAAGCTTGATATGCTTCTGGACATTCGAACGAATCTCATATCTTTAGAAGTTGATTTGCAAAAATGAGGTAAAGTTGTAAAAGATGTCTCCGTCATTCCGCAAACCAATAACCCGATTGTCGCTGAAACTGTTGAAGCTAGAGTAACCCATGGCATGTTGAAAACTGCTATCGCTGATTTCGATAAACAAAATAAAGCTTTGATGGATAAGACAGGAACTCTCCCTGTTGCTCGAGCTAATCCGGCACCTTGCAAAGTTTAGATCGACCTAAATAGGGATGTGCACTCATCGGTGTTAGATCACAATCATGATCACGACGTAAAGGAAGCTGATGATCGGTTGAATGGTGGAAATGAAACCAACACTGAATATTCCAAAGCAAATCTCGCAGTGTTGAAACAAGCCCTGTCAAGGAAAAGACATGATAACAAGCATGTTTCCTTATAGGTCCTAATGAAGGGGCATCTCTTCAGACTGGAAGTGCAAGGCCTCAGTTTACTAACTATCATCGCTTACCCAAACAAATGTCAAAGAAAAGGGCCGATGTCTGCCTCATAGGACAATGTAAAGGCAAGGAACCTGTCTCAGAAAATAACACTAAGTTTGTAGGGATATCTAGCAATGCCAATGTGAAAGCTTCTGTTGCTTCCCAAGCCCAAAATCTAACCGTGAATGAAACTCCGAGAGATTATGTAACTCGATAAGAATTCGTTGCTGTTATGACCAATTTGTACCGTAAAATAGATGCTTCGAATGAGATGTTACTGAATCAAATACGGGCTCTCGAAGTCACCCAACCCAGTCTCATAAACCATGTAGTACAACTTGGTGTAGAAAGGAGCATGTACCTTACTGCTTCAGATCTTTACATGGAGAAGTGTGGTCATCATTATAATGAGGAGAACAAGTCCAAGTGATCTATCTTCCCTGCCTTTCTGGAAAGCAACAAGAAGGGTGTCAGAGGGGCAAAAAGAGCATATGGAGACAAAGAGGAAAAAGGGGAAAATGCTCTAGCCTGATTCACATCATCTCAAATCTCCATTAGAGATCCGTTTAAGCTCGTTCAAAGTTCTTTGATCTTCATTCATTCTCTCCAATCCGAGATCCGCCATCTTCAATCTGAGATCCGCCATCTCCAAGCTGAGATCCTCCATCTCCAATTCGAGATCTGCCATCTCAAAGCCAAGATCCATCATCTCTATCCTCTGATCCACTATGGAATTCGCTAAAATCGTCTAAATGTACGTGAGCTCATACATCCGTCTTCACACTCCTTGCATTTTGAGAGATTTCACCATTTCTCCACTAACCTTACCATTTCTCTATCGATTTGCATGGATCTAAGTGAGATCTTCATGTGTGAGAGAGAATCTATTGTAAAAGAGAGAAGATGTATATGAAATTGTGATCAATGTACTCTGTAATCACCATGATAATAATCGAAACTTCCTTTATACTAGACGTAGGCTTCTTTTAAAGCTGAACCACTCAAAAAGCTGTGTGCACTTTAATTTCCCCCGTCTATTTTACTCTTAATTTCGTGATTGTTCATACTTTAAAGTTTTGATTGCATTTTTTGGGTTTTGATAACAATTTTGATATTAACAATTGTCCCTTCTATTTTAATCATGATGCTAGGTCGAAGTGGCTAACGAATCCTTGCATCTGATTCGAAATCGAATCTGAATTTGATTTCTCTCCTTTTGTTGTTTTTACATATAACGGTCGATTTTGATTTTCATGGATTGGAAAGGGATGTGATTTCTGATTTAATAGGAATGAATAAAGAAAATGAAGGCTTGGAAGATTAAAACAGCCAGCCATTTTAATTCATTTACGAAAGCTTTGCATAATGGAGGAAATGAAATTTGAGATAATTTGAGGAGTGGCCATTCTAATTCTACCTTTCTAATTATTTTGCATTAGATCAATATGAAAATAGAATAAGGGAGGAAAGTTACGTTTATATAGATGAAGATAAAGCTTAGCGTAGAAGTAGTCTATAGGCAGGCACAATGTAGGGTAGGTTAAGTACACCATTTATTAAATGCGATTTGATTTTGATTTAATCTGATTTGATTTTGAGGGAATTCATACATATCCGTTTAAATTTTATAATAATACAATTCGCTATTCCAAACTCCAATCGAGATGCAACAACCGACGTTCATAGGGTTATACCACTATTCTGGACACAACAGAATATATTCTGAAATTTAATTTGAAAATGTATATAAAATAACCATATTAAATCGATATAATATAATTTAAATTTAGAAACAAATAAATTCCTCGATAATAAATTATTATTATCGTATTTATTCATATAGAATTTCTATTAATCATTTGAATCATTTTGACTCAGTTTTAAATTTCGAATTGAATAATTTCACATCCTCATATTACGAAGATTATATGTATTCGAAATAAATTGTATTTCGATTATTAAATTGATAACTCAATATAAAAATTGATTTATATTATCAACTCAATATTAAAAAAATTAAACGTTTAAAATTAATCGATCAAAAAATCAAGGTCATTACGCTGATTATCCGACATAAGAGATCATGTTTATTTATAGCCTTTGATTGAAAACTTGAAATACTATGGTACAAAGGAGTAGAATCATATAGTATATCCAAAAAAGGAACTTTCGTATGGTCGCTAATTTGTTGTGGCCAATTTGTAATTTTCCTATAAATGTAATGCTTTCATATTGAAGTATGATTGATCATCTAGCTTGTCCTTATTACATGGAAGAAACACGAGCATTTTCATTATCTTATGAAAAGAAATTTTTGTGGTTTGATTGTCATCTTTGTTTTGATCCTTTTAGAAAAGGTAAGAAAAACTTTACAGCTAATGAACATGAGACTTTGCGACCACCAACAGTTTGGTCAAACAAAGATATATATGTATATATATATATAGGGTGCGTTTGTCTAAGGTCCCTAATAAGTTTCTAAATTAGGCTCAGGTCCAGTCCTAAAAACTTACTATAAAATACATCCCTATTTTTCCAAAATTCATCAAAAAAAATTATTAAAAATTATTAAAAAAATCATGAAAATTCATCTTTAAATTAAACATGTAATCGCCATAAATTTCAGATCATAAAACCATCGAAATCGCAACAAAAACAAAAAATACACAAAAACAATGAAACTGCAGTAATTTGCGTCAAATTATGCAAATATTTCAAATTTTTGCGTTCATCTGTGCAACTATTTTAGTGTTGCATCTTTGTTGGCATTTTTGATACATGCATGCGAGTAATACAGATTCTTGCATACACTTGTGCAATAATTCACAATCATGCAAATAATTTCATGATTATTAGCACACCCATATGCAATTAAACATAATACTCACACACATGTATGCAGCAACCTACATGCAAAAAATATCAGTTCACGTTTACTTGCATACATGTATGCAAGAAAACAGAATACTTGCATACATGAATGCAAGTATTCACGCCTATTTTGTCAACCTGAAATCTTCATGATTTACTTGCATACATATATGCATGTATTTGGAATACTTGCGTACATGCATGCAAGAATCCATGTAGATTTTCAGTGTAAACCGCTTCAGGAATACTTACATACATGTATGCAACTACCGTGTATACTTGCACACATGTATTCAAGTTTTTTTTCCTATGGTCTTCTGGGAATATTTGCAGATTTTAGAAAGAAAAAAATCACTTGTCGGCGCATTTTTTTGGGCAAAAACACGTAAGCCCAATTCTAGGGACCCGCTTTATATTTTAAACCTTCCTTGGATGTCGTTCTAATTTTAAAACATAATATGGACGTTAGCCTAATTTCCCCACACACAAACACACACACACAAATATATATGTGTGTGTGTGTGTGTGTGTGTGTGTGTATGTGTGTGTGTGTGTGTAGGCGAGCATTCAGTGACATCCCTAATAGTTGGGCACCCCTTTAGCCCCCTATTTTCCACCACAAGTTCCCCCTCTCTCTCATTCCACTCATTCTCTCTCCTTCTATTTATGGTGGAAAAGTGGGAGGCTAAAGGGATGCCCAACTATTTGGGGTGTCATTGAATCTGCCTCATATATATATATATATATATATATATACATACTTGTAAAATATTATCCAAAGGTACATGAAACTAGAGAACAAATTGAAATTCAAGGTAAATCATTGGTTCATAATTGATGCAAACAAAATGTATTTTAGAAGTTGCCTTACTAGCAAAATCTCCTGATTTATTATAGTACTGACGGGTACTGGAACAACATGTCTAACATAAGAAAAGCGGGGAAAAAATCCTAACTGGATGGACGTTGGTGTATGAGATTCATGGATTAAATAATGGAGCAATCCGAATTTTGAGATAATTTTACCATATTTCAGTTTAAATTATTGCTTACTTTTAAATTATTTAGAATTGTAAAATATATTCTTCAAATAATATTTGTAGGCCGAGTTGGATAGAAAATCGCATATGGGAATCAAGACCAGTAACACATGGTTGTGATTCCAAGTTATTCCAGCATTATCACGAGGACTTGGTAATTTTATTACTTAGGATTATAAATCATTGTTGCATTTTTATATTTTAAGTAACTTATGAACAATCAGTTATTAAATAGTACATGTACTTTAATTATTTTAGGAAAAGCCATGTGTGTTAAGGAATGCGGAATGGATCGTTAAGGAAAAACAATCACTAGAGGGGGGTAAATAGTGTTTGTGAGAATTTTAAAAAAAACCTAAAACTTATGTGAACTATGGGATGAATCAAACACAACAAACACAATAACAGACACAGATTAAAACACAGATACAAAATAAACAGAAATAAAAATGCAGAAAAGGAAAGAACACACCGGATTTTATACTTGTTCGGATTACTCCTACGTCCAGTCCCGCACAACGCTGGATTGCGCAGAGTTTTTGACACGACCCGAACTTCCCAGTGAAGGAAAGCCCGGATAGCGTTGAGGACAAGACAAAATAGAACGCAGACGGAAGAACATTTCTTTGTTATTACAACAATTCCATCAGATACAAGAATATACAGAGTATGATTGAATAAATTACATTCGATAAATATCAGAGATTACAATAAATTACATAGCAGCGGAAAAATAATACAAAGCACAACTGAAGGTGATATACGGATACAGAGCTTTCCGGATATCATTCCAGCTGTAAACCAGGATCCTGTGAATATAAATCTGCAAAACCAAAACTACTAGCTGCCCGTGCGGAAAATAGGGGCACCCAGAGTTTAGGTCAAAACAATAAACTCCAGGTCAGTCATGTGACTGGTGTGAGAACTAAAACAGTTATTTAAAACTTTACTTTAAAGGAGAGTAATTCAAGGGACCATGCCGTATAACACGGAACGGGTTTCCTCCCAAGAATACCAGTGCATAGAATAAACAGCGCAATGCTTTTTCGAAAAATGAAGCTATTATAAGACCCAGGTCCCATCACACAATGCAATGCAAGCCGGAGGATAGGGTTTTCCCTTATAATAGCCAAACATGCTTGGTACGTTTAAAACAAATCATTTGATACTATAATAAGTGTATAGTGTCAAAACAATTTCAATCATAAATATAAATCATAGACGGCATGGGTACCATATATCATATCGCCATACTAGTTCTACAATTAAAACCGCAATACACGTATTGGAAATTGGATTTCCGTCATGAGTCGAGGCAAGGGGCAAGCTCCTCTCCGTGTTCGAGACACTCTAGCAAATGTCTCAGGACTACACACTCTGGGCAATCCTTGATCTTCAGGGCCGGTCCTCACTTACGTTAGAGGATTAATTATGCCTGAACACACGTTTCCCGGTCCTTACAGACCTAAAATCGAGGCGCCTCATCCAACAACCACATAGGTGAAAAGTATATAAATGTCAGGGCTGGTAAGTCACTGACACCACCAAAGCTAGAAAGAAACGTCGTGCTCTCCCTGTAGTCCGTATCCCGTTTTTGACTCATACCGAGGTGTGAGGCTCGCGAATTCATGCTATACACAAAGCTATGCCACATAGGCCGTGCTTTGATCATCAACCACAAGACTTTGCTTTTCAACAGAAGCCTTGATCCATGCAACTCAGCATGCCACACAGGCAATTCATGCCATGCGATTGATATCTATCAATATATAACCTCTAAGCTCGTACGTCTCGGAGAAGGGCGTTAAGCAAGAGAATAAATTCTCCGCCGCCAAACAGATATATATTTAACAGAAATCAATCAACACAGAATAAAATCCAATGTCAGACACACAATCCATTTACAAGTTCGTTCTGGGTCTGAACGAAACCGGAGGCACTTTCCTCGCATATCCATCCATCTCCAAATACGTCTAGACGACCACCAACTATTTCCATCCTCTTGGGTGTACAGCCCAATCAGGATCGTCAGTAATTATCCAAACGATGTGAAGACTTCCGGTTTTCAACCACCGTCTTCATCTTCGACATATCGTCGAATCGGTTATTCAGAATGGGTATAAACCCGGCCTTTCCGAACAACCCGCGTATATTAAAAACAAATGTTACACAAACACAACATACGCCTCATTCCAATGCAGAATATCCTTTTTATTCACGAAATCACATTCTTAGGGAAAGGTTCCCATTAATTTTATCCAAGATAAATTCTTTAAAATTTATCCTTTAATCTTCCTTTGGATGTCGTTTCAAACCAAATTATGGTTTTCTAAACTAGTCGAGATTAGCGAACCATACCTAAGTAATTATTTATTTTAATTTCCAATCCCAACCTATTCATCCCATGAAACAAAACTGGTAGTACTTCACATCTAACACCACAGTGTTATCGGTAAAATTAATTACCATTTCACGTTCAAATCTAATTAAAGATTTAACTATCGCTTTGGAGCAAAACTGGCGATACTCCATTCTCGCTCATTTTCCAAATTTGATAATTCAGATTTTCTATTCACATTTCAATTTAATTGCAGATTCATTAAAACTCCTTGTATTGGGTTAAAGAACTAGTGTCATTTAAAACACAGTTCACGATAAACCCAAATCACATTCTATTTATTATCGGGTTAAAGAACTAGTGTTATTTAAAACACCGTTCACGATAAACCCATTTCAAATCCAATCAAATATATTAGATATTCTGATTATTTAAAACTCCTTTTTAAATCTAATTTATTTATTTAAAAATAATTGGGTTTTAAATTTAGTTCAAAACTAGTTCATTTCGATAAAAATCCATTTTTATCTTTTCAAATATGGAGTTTTTCACCCCAATTTTTCCCAAATCATTTCTTATGATTTTACACAAATTATTGATATTTTTAATAATTTTATCAAGGCCCGTACAGTCGATTTCCATCAACGGTCATCGAACTGCACTTACAACGACCTTTTCCAAATTTGATTTGGACGTATCTCCAAATCCAACCGTTAGATTTCAAATTTCTAATATTCGTTAGAAAGCTCTTTTCGATACGAACCCAACGGTTCCGATTTTAGGAGAATCCGACGGTTAGATCTCCCGTAATGTCCGTTTGAAATAAATGGTCGAAATTCATGAACTGCCACGGCGCGGCGCGTTCTATTCAGGCCATTATATTATATATATAATAAATGTTTCGTCGATTTCTATTTAAAACGAATTTTATAAATAGTTTTGAACTCGTTTCAAAAACATTTCAACTTCCATTTCAATTCAAATCAAAATTGAATTTTTCCTTATAAATTCGTTTTAAAATTCATTTCTATTCAATTCAAATTTCAATTCAATTTGAATTCATTTCAATTTGTTTTCAATTCAATTTGAATTCGTTTTCAATTCAATTCGAATTCGTTTTCACTTCAATTCGAATTCGTTTTCTATTCAATTCAATTCAAATTGGTTTTCTATTCGATTCAAATCAAATTGGTTTTCTATTCGATTCAAATTCATTATATATTCAAATCAAATTCATTTCGTTTTCTATTTAAATCAAATTCATTATATATTCAATTGAAATCAAATTCGTTATATATTCAATTGAAATCAAATTCGTTTTATATTCAATTCGAATTCAATTCGTTTTATATTCAATTCGAATTCGTTTTCTACTCGATTTGATTCAAATTTCATTTCAAAATATGCGATTTCGAAATCACTTTTCAATATTCATTTTAAAATGAATAAAATCGATATAAATATCGTTTACGTCAAAATGGCGTCAATCTAACCAACACGGCTTCATATATTTCTATTTTCAAATATTCTATTCAACAAATGAATATTTATTTTTGTCAACACACGACTAATCTCAACGAATGAGTACTGTCCACGTGTGACTATTTTTGTTATTTAATATATTCTATGAAAATTAAGGTATCTATCGTTTGATTTAAAATTAGACTCCAACCGTAAACTAGTAAGAGAACAATTCCCTGAATATTAACCCCGAAGGCCGAAACCAACATCAGATCAATATCCAGGAGACCACTCATCTCATCTATTTTCCAATTGATTTCTAATTCTATATATGATAAAGATGTAAATTTTATTATTAAAATATTTCGTTCAACACATGACTAATCTCAACGGATGAGTACAGTCAACACATGAACCTTTGCTTTATAGTGATAAAGATATAAATTTTGCTGTTAAAATATTTCGTTCAACACATGACTAATCTCAACGGATGAATACAGTCAACACATGAACCTTTATTTTATAATGATAAAGATATAAATTTTGTTGTTAAAATATTTCGTTCAACACATGATTAATCTCAATGGATGAGTACAGTCAACACATGAACCTTTATTTTATAATAATAAAGATATAAATTTTGTTGTTAAAATATTTCGTTCAACACATAACAATCTCAATGGATGAGTGCAGTCAACACATGAACCTTTGCTTTATAATATTCTTTATCTTCTAAATTGGAATGAGGCCCAATGAATTACCATATAGCGTTAACTATATGGATTTCCATACAACATATGTATATAATAGCATTGAAAAATAATCAACCATTAACCAAAGTGCACTACACTGTATAAGCATCAAATATAGATATCTAACGCTTATAACAACCTGTCAATCAATCGATCGACATATTTAATCAATCAGGATGAGTGAACTTCAGATTTCATCCCAACACCCGTGTGGGGTTTCAAACAATCAAACACAGATTCTTTTTGTGCAGTTGGGCGATGTATAAAATTTATCGTCCCAATCAATGTCCTTCAAATAGGTGTACATAAACAAACCGTCTGGTTTGTAAATGAATATTTATTTATACACATTCCCATTAAAAATTATATTTTTAAGGATAAAACATTTTATTTCAACATATGAATTTCTATTCAGTTCATTCTTTAAATAAAATGATATTTTTATTTTTCTAACTTATTTTAGAAAATTTCGGCGGCATAACGGCACGATACTAGAAACGGGACGAGGCCTAGCCTTATCCCCGGTCTAGTGAAGGCCCACGCCATTCACACACCAATCAAATCCATTCATTTCACCAAACAATTCAAACCAAATAAACCAACCAACTACACAACCAAACAATTTAACAAACAAGCCATCCATGGTCTGTGGATGACGGGTGTCGGGTGCTACTAAACACCGTCTGCATCCTAGTATATATATATATATATATATATATAACTAGAAAAAGAAATTGAAAGGTGAGAAATTCTCACCAATAGCTATCCAATACCACGACTCTTCATTTAGAAATCTTCGTCGTTCTTGTCTCTTATCTCTTTCGTCGCCCGTATTCTCTACATATGTAAAAATTGAATTTTTACTTTGCTATTCAATATATAAAAATCGAATATTTACCTTGCTATTCAATATATAAAAATCGAATTTTTACTATGCTATTCAATATATAAAAATCGAATTTTTACTATGCTATTCAATATATAAAAATCGAATTTTTATTATGCTATTCAATATATAAAAATCGAATTTTTACTAACTTAAAACTAACTACATTTAAATACTTAAAACCAGAAACTAAATCAGGTAATAAAACTTACCGTTCGCTGTTGGACGAGATGGGTTTTCAGTCGAAGAAGAAAAGAGACCGGGGGGAAAGCTGCTCGCCGGCGCTCAGGCGAAGGGGGCACTGGCCAGTGGTTCGGTGATGGCAGGGGTGGGGTTTGGTGCGGTGGTCGCGCGATGGGAAGGAGGACTCGCGGTTGTCGAGGTCTTCGAGGGGGGGTTTCGAGAGGAGGTCGGCGGTCAATCGGGGGGGCTATCGGCGAACGACGGTGGCGCCTAGCTAGGGGTGCGGCGTCAGCAGGGGGCTCCGGCGATGGATGGGGTGGTGGCTTCCATCTTCGTCGAATCCCTTTTTTTATCTCCCTGAAATCGAACGGTGAAGAATGAAAAGGGGAGAGAGAAAGCATAGAGTGGGGGTTAAGTGAAATAAGGGTTGACCCCTTTTTTTAATTTAATTTAATCCCAAAAAGCAACTTTTATTTTCGACCTCAAAACGAGGCCCACCGCCTGTCGTCAATAGCTAATTACCCTCATTCCAAACACAATGGGATATGTATCGTAAGCTGATTCGATCAGTTTTCGTCAAAATCAACATATAACTCTATATATTGGATTTGAACGTGCATTTCAATTTACCGGGGTTACATACTAACTCTATAAATCCCATAAAAATATTTTCTAGCTTCGTATTGACGATACGGTCCTAACAAAACTAGTTTCGACGAATTCTGAGGCCGTTTGAAAAATGGCCAATTTCCAGTCGATTAAAATCAACTGAAACTGGTCAAACGCATTTTCCTTTGCCACGCTCACATTTTGAATCAAAAAATTATGAAATTTGGAATATTGCAATAATTTGACATCACGGATCCAACAAAAGTGGTTTCGTCGAAATCCGAGGTCGTTTGCAAAATGTCAATTTTTAAGGGCCTGAATTCCATAGCGACTATTCAGAATTTTCAACTGGACATATCTTTTGATTCCCGCTATGAAATTTTGATTTTTCGGATTCGTTGGAAAGATATTATCAATTAGATCCTAATGTTTTTGGTTTCACTAAAATCCGAATTGTTTTGCACCCGGTACATTCAATTGAAGTTTGAAATGGAATTATCGAACTACCACGCCATTTTCAATTCTATTTATAGTTATAAATAATTATTTATATTCAAACGACGACGTATATAATATATACGTTCGAATTATATTTAAAATAAATTTCTCGTTGTTATTATTTAAAATAATTCATTTTAAATCTTCAAAACTCGTTGAAGTTGCCAAAACAAAAATTATAAACTGGCTCGGAATTTCCGGGTTATTACAATCTCCCCCACTTAAAACTTTTCGTCCCCGAAAAGGAACAAAGTCGAAAGTGGTTTGATTAATCAACTCTATGTTCGATCTGGCTTCCATTCTCCAACTTTTCAGTTTCTGAGAATTTTCAAATTTTCAAAAATTTGGCTAACACCCTAAATTTTTGAAAAATTTCGCCATAACCTCCCCTGCACCGGGAGCCACGAAAAATCCCGAAATTGCCATATAGGCCTTCTGATCTCAAAAAGGAAAATAAAAGGCCAAGCGGCTAGCCAATAGGCTCATAAAATCATCATCACCCAAACAAAACAGTAAATTATAGTAAACATGTACCTATTTGTCGGGCAAACAAATTTTATTCTTCGGCTCTAGCCTCCTTGCTATGACCTGTTCAATGTACGTACATGTATATGCAAGCAAATGTGACCAATTTTCAATACAGTTCAATATTTGATTCAATTAGGCATAATGGTTCAAAATTATCAAACAAATAAACAAACACACAAACATCAATCAATTAGTGGATTAGAGTTTCAAATTCATAATTTTGATATATATACAGAAAATCATGTTTTTGATGCCAATTCACAACAATGTGTTCTAACTATATAAGTTTTGGTTCTCACACCAGTCTAATGGAAATATATAGATATCACACCTTCGTCACTCGAAAATAAATGCTGATGATGTTTCGAACCACCATCAAAACATCTCCGGGCGACTAGAATGTGATTCTATATCTATTCAATATATTAAAACTTCGAATATACGTTCATGACGCGTATATGCAAAATCTTTATATATCGGATTGTCCATATTCAAAATAAATAAATAATCAAATACGTGTAAAACGATTTAAATTTTCAAAACAAATTTGTTTTCATTTGAAAAATATACTCTTCACACCCGTTCTAGGATACTACTGATCCTATCTCTAACGAGTCATTCTAATTGGATATTACTAATCCAATATCTGATGAATTCTTTCGTTTGGTTCTAATGTGTCTTGTTCTCGAGCTCTGTAAACCAAAGCTCTGATACCAAACTGACACGACCCGAACTTCCCAGTGAAGGAAAGCCCGGATAGCGTTGAGGACAAGACAAAATAGAACGCAGATGGAAGAACATTTCTTTGTTATTACAACAATTCCATCAGATACAAGAATATATAGAGTATGATTGAATAAATTACATTCGATAAATATCAGAGATTACAATAAATTACATAGCAGCGGAAAAATAATACAAAGCACAACTGAAGGTGATATACGGATACAGAGCTTTCCGGATATCATTCCAGTTGTAAACTAGGATCCTGTGAATATAAATCTACAAAACCAAAACTACTAGCTGCCTGTGCGGAAAATAGGGGCACCCAGAGTTTAGGTCAAAACAATAAACTCCAGGTCAGTCATGTGACTGGTGTGAGAACTAAAAAAGTTATTTAAAACTTTTCTTTAAAGGAGAGTAATTCAATGGACCACGCCGTATAACACGGAACGGGTTTCCTCCCAAGAATACCAGTGCAAAGAATAAACAACGCAATGCTTTTTCGAAAAATGAAGCTATTATAAGACCCAGGTCCCATCACACAATGCAACGCAAGCCGGAGGATAGGGTTTTCCCTTATAATAGCCAAACATGCTTGGTACGTTTAAAACAAATCATTTGATACTATAATAAGTGTATAGTGTCAAAACAATTTCAATCATAAATATAAATCATAGACGGCATGGGTACCATATATCATGTCGCCATACTAGTTCTACAATTAAAACCGCAATACACGTATTGGAAATTGGATTTCTGTCATGGGTCGAGGCAAGGGGCAAGCTCCTCTCCGCGTTCGAGACACTCTAGCAAATGTCTCAGGACTACACACTCTGGGCAATCTTGGATCTTCAGGGTCGGTCCTCACTTATGTTAGAGGATTAATTATGCCTGAACACACGTTTCCCGGTCCTTACAAACCTAAAATCGAGGCGCCTCATCCAACAACCACATAGGTGAAAAGTATATAAATGTCAGGGCTGGTAATTCACTAACACCACCAAAGCTAGAAAGAAACGTTGTGCTCTCCCTGCAGTCCGTATCCCGTTTTTGACTCATACCAAGGTGTGAGGCTCGTGAATTCACGCTATACACAAAGCTATGCCACGTAGGCCGTGCTTTGATCATCAACCACAAGACTTTTCTTTTCAACAGAAGCCTTGATCCACGCAACTCAGCATGCCACACAGGCAATTCCTGCCATGCGATTGATATCTATCGATATATAACCTCTAAGCTCGTACGTCTCAGAGAAAGGCGTTAAGCAAGAGAATAAATTCTCCGCTGCCAAACAGATATATATTTAACAGAAATCAATCAACACAGAATAAAATCCAATGTCAGACACACAATCCATTTACAAGTTCGTTCTGGGTCTGAACGAAACCGGAGGCACTTTCCTTGCATATCCATCCATCTCCAAGTACGTCTGGACGACCACCAACTATTTCCATCCTCTTGGGTGTACAGCCAAATCAGGATCGTCAGTAATTATCCAAACGATGTGAAGACTTCCGGTCTTCAACCACCGTCTTCATCTTCGACATATTGTCGAATCGGTTATTCAGAATGGGTATAAACCCGGCCTTTCCGAACAACCCGCGTATATTAAAAACAAATGTTACACAAACACAACATACGCCTCATTCCAATGTAGAATATCCTTTTTATTCACGAAATCACATTCTTAGGGAAAGGTTCCCATTAATTTTATCCAAGATAAATTCTTTAAAATTTATCCTTTAATCTTCCTTTGGATGTCGTTTCAAACCAAATTATGGTTTTCTAAACTAGTCGAGATTAGCGAACCATACCTAAGTAATTATTTATTTTATTTTCCAATCCCAACCTATTCATCCCATGAAGCAAAACTGGTAGTACTTCACATCTAACACCACAGTGTTATCGGTAAAATTAATTACTATTTGACGTTCAAATCTAATTAAAGATTTAACTATCGCTTTGGAGCAAAACTGGCGATACTCCATTCTCGCTCATTTTCCAAATTTGATAATTCAGATTTTCTATGCACATTTCAATTTAATTGCAGATTCATTAAAACTCCTTTTACTGGGTTAAAGAACTAGTGTCATTTAAAACACAGTTCACAATAAACCCAAATCACATTCTATTTATTATCGGGTTAAAGAACTAGTGTTATTTAAAACACCGTTCACGATAAACCCATTTCAAATCCAATCAAATATATTAGAAATTCTGATTATTTAAAACCCCTTTCTAAATCTAATTTATTTATTTAAAAATAATTGGGTTTCAAATTTAGTTCAAAACTAGTTCATTTCGATAAAAATCCATTTTTAACTTTTCAAATATGAAGTTTTTCACCCTAATTTTTCCCAAATCATTTCTTATGATTTTACACAAATTATTGATATTTTTAATTATTTTATCAAGGCCCGTACAGTCGATTTCCATCAACGGTCATCGAACTGCACTTACAGCGACCTTTTCCAAATTTGATTTGGACGTATCTCCAAATCCAACCGTTAGATTTCAAATTTCTAATATTCGTTAGAAAGCTCTTTTCGATACGAACCCAACGGTTCCGATTTTAGGAGAATCCGACGGTCAGATCTCCCGTAATGTCCGTTTGAAATAAATGGTCGAAATTCACGAACTGCAGCGGCGTGGCGCGTTCTATTCAGGCCATTATATTATATATATATAATATATATAATAAATGTTTCGTCGATTTCTATTTAAAACGGATTTTATAAATAGTTTTGAACTCGTTTCAAAAACATTTCAACTTCCATTTCAATTCAAATCAAAATTGAATTTTTCCTTATAAATTCGTTTTAAAATTCATTTCTATTCAATTCAAATTTCAATTCAATTTGAATTCCTTTCAATTTGTTTTCAATTCAATTTGAATTCGTTTTCAATTCAATTCGAATTCGTTTTCACTTCAATTCGAATTCGTTTTCTATTCAATTCAATTCAAATTGGTTTTCTATTCGATTCAAATCAAATTGGTTTTCTATTCGATTCAAATTCATTATATATTCAAATCAAATTCATTTCGTTTTCTATTTAAATCAAATTCATTATATATTCAATTGAAATCAAATTCGTTATATATTCAATTGAAATCAAATTCGTTTTATATTCAATTCGAATTCAATTCGTTTTATATTCAATTCGAATTCGTTTTCTACTCAATTTGATTCAAATTTCATTTCAAAATATGCGATTTCGAAATCACTTTTCAATATTCATTTTAAAATGAATAAAATCGATATAAATATCGTTCACGTCAAAATGGCGTCAATCTAACCAACACGGCTTCATATATTTCTATTTTCAAATATTCTATTCAACAAATGAATATTTATTTTTGTCAACACACGACTAATCTCAACGAATGAGTACTGTCCACGTGTGACTATTTTTGTTACTTAATATATTCTATGAAAATTAAGGTATCTATCGTTTGATTTAAAATTAGACTCCAACCGTAAACTAGTAAGAGAACAATTCCCTGAATATTAACCCCGAAGGCCGAAACCAACATCAGATCAATATCCAGGAGACCACTCATCTCATCTATTTTCCAATTGATTTCTAATTCTATATATGATAAAGATGTAAATTTTATTATTAAAATATTTCGTTCAACACATGACTAATCTCAACGGATGAGTACAGTCAACACATGAACCTTTGCTTTATAGTGATAAAGGTATAAATTTTGGTGTTAAAATATTTCGTTCAACACATGACTAATCTCAACGGATGAGTACAGTCAACACATGAACCTTTATTTTATAATGATAAAGATATAAATTTTGTTGTTAAAATATTTCGTTCAACACATGATTAATCTCAACGGATGAGTACAGTCAACACATGAACCTTTATTTTATAATAATAAAGATATAAATTTTGTTGTTAAAATATTTCGTTCAACACTTGACTAATCTCAACGGATGAGTACAGTCAATACATGAACCTTTGCTTTATAATATTCTTTATCTTCTAAATTGGAATGAGGCCCAATCAATTACCATATAGCGTTAACTATATGGATTTCCATACAACATATGTATATAGTAGCATTGAAAAATAATCAACCATCAACCAAAGTGCACTACACTGTATAAGCATCAAATATAGATATCTAACGCTTATAACAGCCTGTCAATCAATCGATCGACATATTTAATCAATCAGGATGAGTGAACTTCAGATTTCGTCCCAACACCCGTGTGGTGTTTCAAACAATCAAACACAGATTGTATTTGTGCAGTTGGGCGATGTGTAAAATTTATCGTCCCAATCAATGTCCTTCAAATAGGTGTACATAAACAAACCGTCCGGTTTGTAAATGAATATTTATTTATACACATTCCCGTTAAAAATTATATTTTTAACGATAAAACATTTTATTTCAACATATGAATTTCTATTCAGTTCATTCTTTAAATAAAATGATATTTTTATTTTTCTAACTTATTTTAGAAAATTTCGGCGGCATAACGGCACGATACTAGAAACGGGACGAGGCCTAGCCTTATCCCCGGTCTAGTGAAGGCCCACGCCATTCACACACCAATCAAATCCATTCATTTCACCAAACAATTCAAACCAAATAAACCAACCAACTACACAACCAAACAATTTAACAAACAAGCCATCCATGGTCTGTGGATGACGGGTGTCGGGTGCTACTAAACACCGTCTGCATCCTAGTATATATATATAACTAGAAAAAGAAATTGAAAGGTGAGAAATTCTCACCAATAGCTATCCAATACCATGACTCTTCATTTAGAAATCTTTGTCGCTCTTGTCTCTTATCTCTTACGTCGCCCGTATTCTCTACATATGTAAAAATCGAATTTTTACTTTGCTATTCAATATATAAAAATCGAATTTTTACCTTGCTATTCAATATATAAAAATCGAATTTTTACTATGCTATTCAATATATAAAAATCGAATTTTTACTATGCTATTCAATATATAAAAATCGAATTTTTATTATGCTATTCAATATATAAAAATCGAAATTTTACTAACTTAAAACTAACTACATTTAAATACTTAAAACCAGTAACTAAATCAGGTAATAAAACTTACCGTTCGCTGTTGGAGGAGATGGGTTTTCAGTCGAAGAAGAAGAGAGAACGGGGGGGGGGGAGCTGCTCGCCGGCGCTCAGGCGAAGCGGGCACTGGCCAGTGGTTCGGTGATGGCAGAGGTGGGGTTTGGCGCGGTGGTCGCGCGATGGGAAGGAGGACTCGCGGTTGTCGAGGTCTTCGAGGGAGGGGGTTTCGAAAGGAGGTCGGCGGTCAATCGGGGGCGCTATCGGCGAACGACGGTGGCGCCTAGCTAGGGGGGCGGTGTCAGCAGGGGGCTTCGGCGGTGGATGGGGTGGCGGCTTCCATCTTCGTCGAATCCCTTTTTTTTATCTCCCTGAAATCGAACGGTGAAGAATGAAAAGGGAAGAGAGAAAGCATAGAGTGGGGGTTAAGTGAAATAAGGGTTGACCCCTTTTTTTAATTTAATTTAATCCCAAAAAGCAACTTTTATTTTCGACCTCAAAATGAGGCCCACCGCCTGTCGTTAATAGCTAATTACCCCCATTCTGAACACAATGGGATATGTATCGTAAGCTGATTCGATCAGTTTTCGTCAAAATCAACATATAACTCTATATATTGGATTTGAACGCGCATTTCAATTTACCGGGGTTACATACTAACTCTTTAAATCCCATAAAATATTTTCTAGCTTCGTATTGACGATACGGTCCTAACAAAACTAGTTTCGACGAATTCTGAGGCCGTTTGAAAAATGGCCAATTTCCAGTCGATTAAAATCAACTGAAACTGGTCAAACACGTTTTCCTTTGCCACGCTCACATTTTGAATCGAAAAATTATGAAATTTGGAATCTAGCAATAATTTGACATCACGGATCCAACAAAAGTGGTTTCATCGAAATCCGAGGTCGTTTGCAAAATGTCAATTTTTAAGGGCCTGAATTCCATAGCGACTATTCAGAATTTTCAACTGGACATATTTTTGATTCCCACTATGAAATTTTGATTTTTCAGATTCGTTGGAAAGATATTATCAATTAGATCCTAATGTTTTTGGTTTCACTAAAATCCGGATTGTTTTGCACCCGGTACATTCGATTGAAGTTTGAAATGGAATTATCGAACTACCGCGCCATTTTCAATTCTATTTATAATTATATATAATTATTTATATTCAAACGACGACGTATATAATATATACGTTCGAATTATATTTAAAATAAATTTCTCGTTGTTATTATTTAAAATAGTTCATTTTAAATCTTCAAAACTCGTTGAAGTTGCCAAAACAAAAAATTTAAACTGGCTCAGAATTTCCGGGTTATTACAGTTTTATTACTATATCAATATTCAAGTACACCCTCCTTGATTTCACGGCTACAAGGGATATCACCGATTTTTACTTCCCTGATTTCTCGGCTACACGGAAAAACTGATTCTTACTTCCTTGATTTCTCGGCTACAAAGATACCACTGATTCCTCTTTTACTCAACCTAAACAAATAGCCCTAGAACTCTTCAATAGCACTTGATTCAGAGAGAGATGTGAAGAGAGTATAGAGAGAAGAAGTTTGATCAAAACGGAATTGAATTCGGCAGAATATAAGTGTAGAAATCATAAAAATGATAAAGAATAATTATATAATGAAAGAGGATGAAAGTGGAGAAGAAGATATGTTTAAAATTTTGGTTTTAACCCCTTTTTATAGTGTGTGAAAGGTAGCAACATTTCCGAATCGTTTCAAATAGTGAAAAGACACTTCCTTTTAGAATTGAAAAAGTGACAATTATATGTCGACATGGTGTTTTTGTTATGTCGACATACTTAGTGTATTTTTGAATTTTAAAACATTTTTCAAGTGTTTTGATATTAATATAATTATGGAAATCCTTGAATCAAAATATAGTATTGTAAATTAATATTATAAAGTAGAAAATCATATGAAAACATAAATTTAAACTATAAAAACATATTTATAAAATTATAAAATTATAAGGTTTTAAACTATAAAAATATAAAGTATAAAGATATAAATATATAAAATTTAAATTTGAAAAATAAAGAAGAATAAGAAAGGAAAAAATAGAAAAGATAGAAAATAAAATAGAGAGAATTGAGGATAGAATTAAAAATTAGAGTTTGAAAAATTGAATTTGAATTTGAAGCTAGATTGCTATTTAGAGTCTTACATAATCTAGACTCTATAACTATATTAATCTTGAACTCTTGAATTCTTGAAATCTTGAATACTCATGAGTCTTGAAATTTCTCTGATCTTTGAATCTCTATCATCTTTAAACTGTACAGTCTTCAGTAATATTTCCTATATATAATTCTTGCATACGTATATATATATATATATATATATATATATATATATATATATATATATATATACTCTACACAAAAAGTGTTAGTATATATTTTATAATCAATGATAATTGAAATAAGGTTGTTGTCATCAAAACTCTATTCTCCAACAACCTCCCCTTTTTTGATGATGACAACCTTAGTTTATAAAATATCATATCTGTATATACCTGTTGATGATGATCCTTCTAATACTCCCCCTGTTTGTAAGAATCCTATAATTTATTCCTATATTTTATAATTTCTCCTCCTTTCGCATTATCAAAAAGAAATTCTAAGAGAACTCCCCCTAATTTGTTTAACCTTCTGAATAAAACTTAAGTAACTAACCTATAATGATACTCCCCCTTAATTAACTACTTCTAAGTATAATACTCCCCTTAATCTATTCAAACTTAGAATAATAATGTGTAGCAATGTGATGATTAAATACAAACCAATCCAAGTGTTATTATTACATATGTTTGTTTGAAATATATATACAAACCAAATCAAATCACACCATATGTCTTAATATATAAAAGTTTCAAACAATAGAATCCAAATCACATCACACCATATGTTTTAGAATATTTAAACAAATCAATCAAATTGTACCAAATAATTAAACGTTTCTTGGAACTTCAACCCATCCGTCCAAAGACAGGATCCTTCTTAATAACTTCCCAATCTTCATCTTCTTTGGTTGGAAGAGCCTTTGCGAGATTATTATCTTCATCTCTGAAAAGAAAGAGATTAGCCATCGCATTGCATCAAAATGCTTCTCTTGTTGTTCGAACATCTTTGTTTGACTTAGTTCAAGATGACGTTGATTTTTTAGATTAATAGAGAGAATTTTTTGTAAGAATTTAAGGCTTCTTCTATATTTTCAAAAAGATTATGGATAGGATTTGCCATGGATTTGATGAGAAATGAATAAGAAAGGAGTAATGAAATAATGAATTTTTCTGGAAAAAATGTACTTAAATAGGGTCTGGAATTCGTTGGATTTTGAATGGACATGAGTTGTTATTTTAATTTTAAAATTTGAAACAATTTGAAAATCTGTCAGTTATCTGTCGACATGCTCTTTTTATCATGTCGACATACTATAGTGTTTTTAAAAAAAAATTGAATTCTTTTGAACTATATTATATTTTTATTGTTTTTCCAGAAACATAAAGATGATTATATCATAAATAAAACTCCATTCATTATATGATAGAAAGCAAATACATCCAACTAATTAAGACACACTTTAAATACGAGATTCGAAAGCAAATGCAAGGAAATATATAAAGATAGATTAAACTAGATGGCCTAGTTTTCGGATGATGATGAGGAAGACGAAATTCTAAGCTTTCTTCCTATCTTGACCATGAATATGGATATTTTGGAAAGTCTCTTGTTAAGCTTTTATTTGATTGTTTATCGATTTTCACTTGATTTTGAACAATCCTATCTTTGTAAATACGCTTAGAAGTTGGATACTCAATACTTTCCATAGAAGCCTCTTCTTGTTCTTTGACTTCCATTGACTCTTGTTCTTGTTGCATTCGAGGTTATTTGGCCTCGAATGTCTCATACGGTTTAAAAGTAAGAGGAATTTGCATGAGATGAATGTTTGATGCGTCAAACACTTTTCTAGGGACAAATTCTTCTCTATGAAGATCAACATTAAAGTATTTGAAAACGCGAGTGAGTTAAACACCATAGTAGAGGGTGCTTTCTCTTATAGATAAATCTATGGGCTTAATTTCATTTAGGATCGTTTTGGCCCAATTGATGATATATCCACCCATAATAGCAAAAAAACTTTTTGGACTTTGAAAGTTGGATTGTTGAAATTTCCGGAACGGGGAGTGATGGTATGTTGGAGGAGAAGGTTGACAATTCTTGTTTCTGGAGGAAAGAAGCGATTTTTGAATTCCATTGGAGCTCCATCGTCAAATATGTCGTGAAATGATTCCAAATCGGTTTCGTCGATAGCAAAATTTGAGAAATCCGATCCCACACTTCTACAATTTAGAATAGTGCCTAAGAATTCGGCATTGAGAACAATTTGAGTGCCTTTGACACTACTCTAAATTTGATTTTCGTTGCCTTCGTAAAATCCGCGATTGAGATTTGCACAGAACATCTTCACGAGTTTGGGATAACATACTTCGTCGTTATCACGAGAGTCAATCAACACTTCATTGTGTTCGAAAAGAGAGACGAGATCATAAGAGGGAAAGTCGCTAAAGATGGCGAAAGCACTCATGTTAACTTTAGCATTTGCTAAATAGTTACCATAGGTTTTGATGGCCTTTTTTTCATTATGAAGATATTCTTTGATGGTTTTGGTTTTCTTCAGTTTTTGAGATGAACTTGAGGAAGCCATTAGATTGGTAATTTTGGAAGAGAATAGATATAAAGAATATAGTTTTGAGTTATGAGTGAAAGGTAGAAAGGATAGATATATATAGAAATTGATATGAATTGAATGAACATGTATTGAATAGGCACATCTTTTCAGATTAAAATGACATCTTTTCAGACCTTGGGAGTTAGTGAAAAGATTGGAGCGAAGTTTGAAAGTTTAAACTTTGAAATTCAAACTTTAAATTTCAAAACCAGTTAGATATGTCGATATATACTTTTCTGTATGTCGACATACTTGACTTATTCAAAGAAAATTGGATTTTTATGTTTTGAAATATATTATCGATTTATATTTCAGGTTTAACGATTTCCTGAACTAATTCTAATCCTAATAAACACACGAACCAATTATTTTATTAATTTATTGTTTATTTAATACTATATTATTATTTTGAATTTCAAATTTCAAAAGTTTGTGTTAAAAGTTTTAAATTCAAACCAAAACAAACAAACAAACAAAGCAACCATTCAACCAAATAAAATTAAAATTTAATTAATGCGTACTCGATTTTTTGATCCTTTTCTTCATGATTTTCTGAACTTTGAATTGCCGTAAAGCATATATTTGTATTTCCGGTTTCTAGTTCTTCATCACTTGATGACGAATCTGAATCATCTAATGTTGTTGCGTATGCTTTCTTTTCCTTGATGAAATGTTGTTGTCAGTTTGTTGAGTCGATTTGTCTGGATATGGACACATTTTCTTTATGTGGCCTGGTTTGTTGCAGTTAAAACATCTACCATTGTTAAATTTTGAATTTCCTTGAATATAACTCTTCCTTCTATATTTTAGAAATTTTCTAAAATGATTCATCATAAACGTTGTTTCTTCATCATCTCCACTACTCGAGTCAGAATCATTTGTTGTTGCTCTCAGTGCAATAGATTTCTTTTTAGTTGATCTATGTTCTTTTCTTTTCTGTAATTGGACTTCATAAGACATCAAATTTCCAATTAACTCTTCAATCTTCATTTCATTGACATCATTGGCTTCTTCAATAGCCAAAGTCTTCTTATCCCATTTTGTAGTTAATGAATTCAATATTTTTCTGACTTGATCTACTTCAGAATAAGTTTTTCCAAGTGTTGTTAGCAAATGCACTATCTCTTGAAATCTGCAATACATGTCTGAAATAGACTCATTCTCGTTTATTTTGAATAACTCAAATTGATTAACTAACATGGCTATCTTAGTCTGTTTAACTTTACTAGTTCCTTCATGAGTAACTTGTAAAGTTCTCCGGATTTCATAAGCAGTTTTTCATACTGATACTCTATTAAACTCATTTCTATCTAATGAAAAAAAAACATATTCATGGCTTCAGAATTCTCTGTGCCGCAGCCTTTTGTTCATTTTTCCATTATGCAAATGCAGTTGTGGGTTCAACATATTAATTTTGTGTACTATTCCTTGTGTCTAATCCTACTGACTGTAAATAAATTTTCATTCTACATGCCCAATATGAATAACTACTTCCATTAAACAATGGTTGTCTAACAGTGGATTGACCCTCTATAAAAGAACTATTATTGCTACAGGTGTTGGTTGCTATTATCACTATTTTCAAAAATTAGACTATTAACTTTTTGAAAGACCTTGCTCTAATACCAATTGTTAAGGAATGCAAAATGGATCGTTAAGGCAAAACAAACATTAGAGGGAAGGTGAATAGTATTTGTGAGAATTTCAACAAAATCTAAAACTTATTTGAACTATGGGATAAATCAAACACCGCAAACACAACAATAGACACAGATTCAAACACAAATACAAAATAAAATGAAACAAAAATGCACAAAACTCCTACGTCTAGTCCCGCACAACGTTGGATTGTGCAGAGTTTTATTACTATATCAACAGTCAAATACACCCTCCTTGATTTCACGGCTACAAGGGATATCACTGATTTCTACTTCCCTGATTTCTCGGCTATAAGGAAACACCGATTCCTTCTTCCTTGATTTCTCGGCTACAAGGATACCACCGAATCAACCCAAACAAACATCCCTAGAACTCTCCAATAGCACTTGATTCAGAAAGAGATGTGAAGAGAGTGTAGAGAGAAGCAGTTTGATCAAAACGGAATTGAATTCGGCAGAGTATAAATGTAGAAATCATAAAAATGATAAAGAATAATTGTATAATGAAAGAGGATGAAAGTGGAGAAGAAGATATGTTTAAAAATTCGGTTTTAACCACTTTTTATAGTGTGTGAAAGGTTGCAACGTTTCTGAATCGTTTCAAATAGTGAAAAGACACTTCCTTTCAAAATTGAAAAAGTGACAGTTATATGTCGACATGGTGTTTTTGTTATGTCGACATACTTAGTGTATTTTTGAAATTTTAAATATTTTTCAAGTGTTTTGATATTAATATAATTCTGGAAATTCTTGAATCAAACTATAGTATTGTCAATTAAAATTATAAAGTAGAAAATCATATGAAAACATAAATTTAAACTATATAAACATGTTTATAAAATTTTGAAATTATAAGGTTTAAAACTATATAAATATAAGGTATAAGGATATAAATATATAAAATTTAAGTTTGAAAAACAAAGAAGAATAAGAAAGGAAAAGATAGAAAATAAAATAGAGAGAATTGAGGATAGAATTAAAAATTAGAATTTGAAAATTAGAATTTGAAGCTAGAGTGCTATTTAGAGTCTTACATAATCTAGACTCTATAACTATATTAATCTTGAACTCTTGAATTCTTTAAATCTTGAATACTCATGAGTCTTGAAATTTCTTTGATCTTTAAATCTTTATCATCTTTAAAACTGTACAGTCTTCAGTAATATTTCCTGTATATAATTCCTGCATATGTATATATACATATATATTTTATACAAAAAGTGTTAGTATATATTTTATAATCAATGACAATTGAAATAAGGTTGTTGTCATCTGTTAGCCCACTTTGTGAACTGGGCAACACAAAGTCAAGACATGATATATTGAAGAACTTGAAAAACTCTGAAGCGGGTCGGATCGGAGCAGGATAGCGGTTCGGATAGGGTAAAGTCTGCTGTTCGGATCAGTGAACTATTACTCTTGGAATTAAAGAAGCACAGCTATTCGGGTCAGAGGGGAATCTACATCCATTCGGATCGGAAAGCCACCCAATTGCTACAGAGATAGGTCGGAGCGGAGCGGAGCGGAGCAGAGTAAAAAGAAGAGAGAATTGGTCCTCACTTAATCCTATTCGGATCGGAGGTACCAATCCGAACCCCTGGAGACTACTCTTCCGATCCGAACCCATTTTCCACATCGCTCCCCTGCATGAGCGCCTGGATATCCGGATCGGTTATGACCAGTTCCTGCCCACAACGTCCATTACCCTGATGGGTTGTCAACATAGAAATCCATCCGAACCCGAGGCTGATGGGATGGATGACACGTGGCTCCGATCCGGGTCGGGTTCTGAGCAAATTCACACCTATAAATACCCCGTTTGGAGACAAAGAAAAGGATCTTTTTCTGGCACTTGGAGAGTTCAACCACCTTCATAACCCGAATTCCAGCAATCCCAGAAAATCCAAATCTTCTTTCATTATTTGTTTTCAGACAATTGAGTGATTGTAAGTGAGTTGTGAGAGAAATCAAGTGAACATTTCATTGTACTTGCAACTAAATCAGTAAAAATAGTGAAAGACAAGTGGACGTAGGCATTTCTTCGCCGAACCACTATAAATCCTATGTGTTCATTTTTTATTTTTATCTCATTTCATTTGCTTTTAATCAATTTGGGTGTTAGAACCACTTTTTGGTCTAACATTTTGGTGCTTTCACTGAGAACTCATCTGAATTCTTTGTTTTCCGGGATTATCATTCTACTTTTTGGACCGTTGAGTTCAAAGAAGTTAATCCTCAAGTTTCAACGCCCTTAGATATTTGTTGAAGTGATTGTCGAAGAACCATGGCCAAAGGAAAAGGCAAAGAAATTCAATCTGTTCGAGGAAATGGAACTGGCGAAGATCAGCAAAATACGGTTGTGACAAGGTCTCGTGGGCAGAGTTCAGCAGCAGGACGAACCGATACAGGAAACCCGAACCGCCTTCAGGGGGAGAGCTCCGATCCGATCCGGGTAGGAGATTCTGAAGTAGTGCATTCCCCCAACCTGAACCGACCCGAGCAGCTTGCCACGTACTGACCCGACCAGGCTCCCCAGCTCCGAACCGACCCGACCTCCTATCTCCGATCCGATCCGACACTTGATGATGTTGGAACCTCTACTTGAGTCCCTATGAATGCTCCGATTCCAGCCACTAGGGTCAGTGATCAGTTCAATCCATCTGCGCCCATTACTCAAGGAGATTTCTCGCGCCTACTTGACATGCTTGAGAGTACTAGGGAGGCTATGAAAGTCCACGAGCGCACTAATCTCATGATGCAGGAAAATATGAGGCTCATGAGCAGGGAGATTAGCGAACTCCGTCGACAGAGAACCCCATCACCGGTCCGTCACACCCCAGTGGATCAGTCTTCATCTTCCGAGGAAGAGCGGCCCCGTGAACGAAGGCCACTCGAACGACCTCAGAATGTGGAGCTGCTGACATTCGGATCTTTGGGGTCTCGTGAGGATATTGCACGAGCACTAGGAAACAATGACCCCGCTCAGGGGCAAAGGCTCCAGTCCCCTCCTCCCGGGATCGACCGGGAGCGTAGGGAACGGAATAAAGCAGAAGCAGCTCGAAGAAGAAGGGCATCTCCTGAACAAGAGCCCAGAAGGAATCCAGATACTAGGGCCAGGGAACCTGAACGGCCCCTAACTAATGCTGATGTACAGGCAATGGTGCGTCAGATCATGTCCGAGAGTCGGAACTATACAAATGAAGATTATGGCATTGAGCGAAGCCATACTCCTTTCACCGACGATATCCTAGACTTCCAATTTCCCCGGCGTTTTAACCTGCCACAGATGGACAAGTACAACGGGAGGACTGATCCGGAACAACATTTGATGCGATACTCGTGGCTCATGAATGCTTCTGCCGCCCCTGATGAAGTGAAGTGTAAAGCATTCCCAATCTATTTAGAAGATGTGGCGTTGTTCTGGTTTACCCGACTTCCCCCTCGTTCGATTTCGAATTACAAGGAGCTGAGCGAACGTTTTATGAATCAGTTCCGACTCCATGCCCGAAAGTCCAAAAGTGTTATTGAACTGTCAAGAATTAAGCAGGCATCAAGAGAGTCTTTGAGGTCATATCTTGACTGTTTTAACTTAGCTGTGACTGAAGTTAGTGACCCGCATGAGCCTACCATTCTGATGGCATTAAAGGAAGGAGTCGATCCTGAATCTGAGTTCGGGGATTACCTTTCTGGGAAGACACCCTCCACAAGAGAGATGTTCTATGAAAAAGCCGATATTTACTTAAGGCGAGAGGAGGCCAGGGCAAACCGAAACAGAAAGTCTGAAGCGGCTTCAAAAGAAAATGTGCAGAGTAATGTCGCCGTGAAGCAGTCTGGGGAAAGTTCCGGCAAGGTTGAAGTAAATGTGGGAAACAAGGGTGGAAACAACAATGCTGGAAACGGGGGCAACAACAATAACCGTAATACGAACGGTAGCAGAAGAAATAGAAATAGGGGAAGTGATCCTAACAAAAGACCCCGATTCCAGACCTGCGAGAATTATACACCATTGAACGACACCCTGGAAAATATTTACCTGGATACGTACAACGTTTTGCAGTATAAAAGACCGCCACCTCGTGATTCGACCGAGAAAGAGATGGCAACAGGGAAGTTTTGCTTGTTTCATGGAACTCATGGGCATTCTACCAATGAATGTCGGCATTTGAGAGATGTGATTGAGAAGCTGCTGCATGAAGGGAAGTTGGATGAATACAAGGTTGCCCCGAGGGACAGGGGGCAAGGAGAGCAGGCTCCAAAACAGATCCTACCTGCTCCCAAGCCTACAGCGCAGCAGAAAGGTAAAGGAATTGTTATCAACTCCATAGTCGGCGGACCCCACCCGGCAATCCGAAGTTTCAGATCAATGGATCAATATGTAAATGCTGCCAAGCACATAGATGTGAATGAAGGTGATGATTTGGAAGATGTCACCCCCATAAAATAACAGAAGACCATGTTTGATGACGTGGTGTTCCGCAGCAGAGATAATACTGGGATTCAATCACCCACTGATGATCCGTTGGTTATTACTACCACCATTGGGCCGGCCTTGGTCCATAAGATATTAGTAGACAACGAAAGTTCTGTCAATATTTTATTTAAAAAGTCGTTTGATCAGATGAAGCTTGAATCTGAAGATTTGAAGCCATGTGAAGGATGGATCAGAGGCTTCAACGGGGCGTCAACAGCTCCCATGGGATACATAGAATTGCCCGTGACCTTGGGGCAAGGAGAACGCCGAAGAGTGCGGATACTTCAGTTCGTAGTATTGGACGTGGATTCGCCTTATAATGCATTTTTGGGGAGACCTGCCCTTGCTGAGTTCAGAGCTTGTATCGCCCCTTGGTGTTTATTGCTTAAGTTCCCAACCGAAGCCGGAACTGGAGTAATGAGAGGGGATCAAGTTTCCGGATGGGCCTGCTATGTTGCCGAGCTAAAGATGTTGATGAAAGGACTTAACATCGAGAGTAAAGATGCCTCGTCTCCCTCAAAGGGGGGCTCGGCATAGCAATTAGAGAAATCGACCCCGAAGGAGTTGCCCAAGGGAACGCCTGAAGACCTGGATCCCAGAAAAGACGAGGAACCAGAGGCTAGGAATGCAACTCCTAATGAAGCGACAGTGGAAATTCCCATTGATGAAGCTGATCCGACAAAAGTTTTAAAGATCGGTTCTCAATTGGATCCACGTCGAGCCAAAGAACTAACGGACTTCTTGAAGGCAAACTTGGACGTGTTTGCCTGGACCCACGCTGACATGTGTGGGATATGGCCATCCATTATAAGTCACAAATTGAATGTAAACCCGAAGCATCCGCCTGTAAAGCAAAAGAGACGCATGCTGGGCCCAGAGAGGTCGGCTGCTCTCAAAGAGGAAGTGGAGAAGCTGAAGCAAAACGGATTTATTCGAGATTCGACATATCCCGACTGGATATCGAATCCCGTCTTAGTAAAGAAGCCGAATGGAAAGTGGCGGACTTGCATTGATTTTTCAGATTTGAACAAAGCTTGCCCAAAAGATAGTTTCCCACTTCCCAGGATTGATCAGCTTGTAGATTCGACAGTAGGTCATGAACTTCTCTCTTTCATGGACGCATATTCCAGACATAATCAAATTCCTATGCACGTGCCAGATCAAGAGCATACCAGCTTCATTACGAATTTGGGGTTATATTGTTATGTTGTAATGCCATTCGGATTGAAAAACACCGGAGCCACTTATCAGCGTTTGGTGAACAGAATGTTTTACAATCAAATAGGGAAGACTATGGAGGTTTACGTGGATGATATGCTTGTCAAATTGAAACAGTCCTTCAGCCATACGCAAGACTTGGCGGAAATGTTTGGTATCCTGCGAAGGTATCAGATGAAGTTGAATCCTTTGAAATGCTCATTTGGAGTGGCATCGGGAAAGTTCCTAGGCTTCATTGTGAGCTCCCGAGGAATTGAAATCAATCCTAGCCAGATAGCAGCGATTAGATACATTGAAGAGCCGAGGAGAATTAAAGACGTCCAAAGTCTTGCAGGGAAAGTAGCAGCGCTGAGTAGATTTATCTCCAAAGCCACAGACAAAAGCGTTCCGTTTTTTGATTTGATTAAAAGAGGAAAGAAAACTTCGAGTGGACTCCGGACTGTGTTGAAGCCTTTCGAAATTTATTGGAACTGCTAGAGAAACCGCCGATTTTGTCAAAACCAGTGGATCACGAAGAATTGTTTGTTTACTTGGCAGTCTCGGCTCACGCCGTTAGCACAGCTCTGGTTCGAGAAGAAGACAAAGTACAAAGGCCAGTATATTATGTAAGCAAGAAATTAGCAGCGGCAGAGCGCAACTACCCAAAGATTGAGAAGCTCGCTTACAGCCTCCTAATCGCATCCCGAAAGCTTCGTCACTATTTCCAAGCTCATCCAATAACCATATACACCGACCAGCCCTTGAGGCAGGTGTTACAGAGGCCCGAAGCATCGGGGAGGTTGATCAAATGGAATATAGAATTAAGCCAATTTGATTTGAATTTTCAACCATGAAAGTCGATCAGGGGGCAAGCCCTGGCAGACTTTATTGCGGAGTTCACCATCCCGGAGGAGGAAGTAATCGATGACAGAGTGGTTAAGTCCGAGGACGAGTTAAAGATAGATCCGTGGAAACTGTACACAGATGGAGCCAAGAACGACCGAAGGTCCGGAGCTGGAATCATCTTAGTCACTCCTGAAGGACGATCGTTATATAACGCTCTACGATTAGAATTTTCGGCGACTAACAATGACTCTGAATATGAAGCCCTGATTGCCGGGCTGAAGCTTGCTAAAGACCTCGGAATAAAAACGTTGGACATATTCTGTGACTCTAAAATCGTTGTTTGCCAAGTGCGAGAGGAATTTGTGGCTCGGGGACCTCGACTTATCGCCTACCTCAGGAAAGTGAGAGAGCTATTGAGTAGCTTGGAGCGGTACAACATAACACATATCCCAAGAGTTGAAAACCAGAAGGCGGATAGGCTGGCAAAGCTGGCTAGTTCCGACAATCCAGAAGAGACTGAATTTATTCCAATTGAAATGTTGGAATCGCCAAGCTTTGAGTCGATGGAAGTTGAGTTCGCTTTCGAAGAGGAACCAGAAAGGGAGTCGTGGATGACCCCAATTAAGAACTTCCTTAAGAATGGGACACTCCCATCAAAGAAGAGTGAGAAAAGGGCTGTAGTTCGCAAGGCTACCAGATATGTCATGCAAGATGATACTCTTTATAGGCAAGGATTTTCTATGCCCCTGTTGCGATGTATAGCACACGACGACATCAAGCGTGTACTGAGAGAAGTGCACGAAGGTGAGTGTGGAGATCATACAGGAGGTCAGACTTCAGCAAAAAAGATATTACGATACGGATACTTCTGGCCCACAATTAATAAAGATGCAGCTGATTATTCACGACGCTGCAATAAGTGCCAGAGATTCGCCAAAATCCCCAGAGCAATGGTGAGTCCTTGGCCATTTGCCACGTGGGGAATTGATATCATTGGAGTTCTACCGATTGCTAAAGGAGGAGCGAAATATGCAATAGTGGCCGTGGACTATTTTACGAAGTGGGTGGAAGCTGAGCCCTTGACCAAAATCACAGCAAGAAAGGTGATAAGTTTTGTGGTCAGAAATATTATATGCCGATTCGGGATCCCAAGGACGATTATAACTGACAACGGAACCCAATTCGATAGTACTGAATTCAGAAATTTCTGCCAGAAGTATAAGATTGACAAGCGATATACTGCAGTTGCCTATCCGCAGTCGAACGGGCAAGTAGAGGCAATAAACAAAGTAATAAAATCCATCCTCAAGAAACGGTTAGAGCGTGCAAAGGCAAAATGGGTTGACGAATTGCCCCTAGCTTTGTGGGCATATCGAACAACATTTAAGACGACCACCGGCCACACCCCTTTCTCTCTCTCCTTTGGCTCAGAAGCAGTAATTCCAGTTGAACTGGAAGTTCCTTCCCACAGGGTGACATATTATGATCCGATGACGAATCGGGCGCTCTTACTTGAGTCTCTTGATGAAGTCGAAGAAAAAAGAGACGAAGCAGATTTGCGTGCGGCAAGACACCGACGTCAGATGGCACGCTATTACGAAAAAAAAGTTCGCCTCAGGACTTTTGAACCAGGAGATTTGGTGCTAAAGAGAGTCTTTCCATCCCTTCCTCACCTCGGTCCAAAGTGGGAAGGACCTTTTGTCATCCAACGGAAACTTGAAAAAGGAACCTTCAAGTTAACGACCGTAGATGGCGAAGAAGTCCCTAGAGCATGGAATGCCCAACACTTAATGCGATATTTGGATTAGAAATACTGTACTCTTTGTTATTTTTCTTATGAACTCTGTAATAAGGCACGACTTGCCTTGGGAAAATCTGACGATATGAATAAAGGACTATAAAGTGGATGTAGGCTACGACTTAGCTGAACCACTATAAAAATATTGTGTGTTATTTACTTTTATGCATTACATATATACATTCATCAATTATTCTGTTGTGATTATGGAATACGGGATGATTCAAAACCTGAAAAGGTTAAAGACAGTTTAAACATAAGAAAAAGCACAGCGACTATTTGTGCGACAAGACATAAAAGAATGAGAAAACGACATTCCTAACTCTAACTCTCCAGAGAGAGAGAGTATAAAAGCGTCTCCGACTGAGCGCTGAAAAAGAAATTCTTCCCCTAACTCTAACTCTCCAGAGAGAGAGAGAGAGTATAAAAGCGTCTTCGACTGAGCGCTGAGAAAGAGATCTTTCCCCGCCGAAAGACCGAGGAATGAATAGATTGCTGAGCTCGAACTCTAACTCTCCAGAGAGAGAGAGAGTATAAAAGAAATGCCAGAAAAAGCGACAGGCATTGACGATGCAGAAAATGCTATCCCGTCAGAAAATCGGGAGCGCTCAGATTGCTTGATTAAGCATTAAATAATTTGTGAAAATTGACTGGGGGCATATATGTTTACGCATATTTCCTCCCTCCGTAACTTCATTTTATAACTATAGCAAGACATGCATTTTTACATAAGTGCAGAACTACTGACAAACAGACATTGCAGAAAACGAATTATTTTTTATTATTTATCTACAAATGAATAAATCTGTACAGGAGAATAGCTAAAAAAGAAGGTGCGAGAGCCGCTCTTGTAGCAGCAATTGTTGGTTCACTGAATGCTAAAACGACACAAGGCAATCCACTATTTAGATTTGGAGTGAGCCTTGGACTTCTTGGCGGCTTTCTCCGCATCCTTTGCTTCTTTCTCGGCCTCTGTCAAGATTCGTTTGGATTTCTTCTTTCCTGAGGATGCGGTGCTGGAATCGGCAGACTTCTTCCCAGAGGGCGGAGCGCTGGAATCAAGAGAAGATTTTTTGGCAAGTTCCTCTGTGATAGATCTGGTTGATAGTTTAACAACTAACCTTGATCCCGCATCCACAACTGCGAGGGGCTTGAGGGCTTCAGGGTCTAATTCTTCGGCTTTCAATTGCAAGCGTTTGTCTTGATCAGCTTTCATTGCAGCCAAAGTGACATCATCAGCATTTTTTGACTCCCCGACTATTGCAACTTCTGGTTCCTCCTCATGACCTTCGTCACCACCATCATCCTTTAAAGCTGCTATCATTTCTTCATCATGGGGAGTGGCGGCCTTAGTCGGCACACTTCCTTCTCCCAAGTCTGTAGGAGCAGCCTTGTCCTCCCCTCCTTTTGCCTTTTCTGTAGGTTCTGCCCCGGTGGTGGCTCCTTGAGTCACATCTGTCTTTTCGGATGGCTCAATACCTATAGAATGAGAAGCAACAGTTATCAACTCAGGCGAAAATAACGGTTTTTTCATCGATTGCTCAATCATGTGGAGAAAGGTAGAAATAGCCTTGACAAATTGAGGAGAAAAGGTAGGGATACCTTCCGAAGACTTCTCGGCAGGGGTGACTACTACCTCTGATGCTGTTTCAGGAATAGGGGATAGCAGAGTTGTTCAGGGAATTCCCGGATTTTCAGGATCATACCCCTCTACTTCAGAAGTCGCAGGGGCAGAAGAAGAGGAACCAGCTTCGAGAACATGCTTTTGTTTAGACTTCCGTCTCTCTTTTCCATGGCCTCAGCAATGAGGCGGCGCCCTTCAGCTAGGCGCTCCGGTTCATCATCCCTCAAGTATTTCTCCATTAGCATATCTTCATCGATGGAATCGACCTTAAGTTCCACTTTTTCCCACTCGACGATCTGATTCCATACTTGAACTAGAGTGGATGGATAATCCTCGATCCAAGAAATGTTTCGGCGACGGATGATATGTGCGAAGAATTCAATCATTAATTCGCCAAAATCCTGAATATCAGCCTCCGCCTCTGACAGTTGTTTGCGGGCTTCCTCCGTAGATTTAATAGCACACTCCACGTTGCCCTCAGCCAGGGCAGCTCTGTTCTCTGCCTCCAATAGCTTTGAAGCTAAGTCAGCATTCTTCTTTTCTAGTTCAGCACTCCTCTTTGCTAACTCGGCATTTTTCCGTTCGAGGTCAGCATAAGCGAGGCGTGTCTTAGCAGCTTCTGACTTAGCCTCATCAGCTTGCTTTATTAACTCAGAACGCTCTTGAGTGTGAGATTCAAGCAAGTCATGATAACGTTTTTGCATGTCCTCAAATTGTTGTTTGAAGTTAGAAGCGTCCCTTTGAGCGACAGCTAGCTGAGCTTGAGTGTCTTCCAAATCTTTTCCTAGAGCTTTTAAAGCCTTGGCATCCTCCTCCGCGGTCTTTTTCATTGAGTCGGTATTTGTGATTAGAGTGTGGATGATTCTGGAAAGGTTGCGTGAATATTTAAACATCTCAGAATACTGTTTTTCCACCGCATCTATCTTTGCTTTGGCCTCATCTGCCCACTTAGAAGAAATAGGTTCAAGGGCAGGTAAGAAAGTCAAAGTCTCGAAGTAGTGTTCGGGAAATTGTTCCTCCAAATATGCCTGCTTTACTGCAGTTTCCGCATCTAGTGGGGGAGGAGCGGGGATTGTCAATTCGGTGTCCCTATGTGAGGAGGATTCGGTAGTTTCTTTGTCCGTCCTAGGTCGTTTAGTAGCAGGGACCTTGTGCTTACTTCGAGACCCGGTTTCTTTTGGAGGACTTCTCTCTCTACTGCGCTTTTCATGGGAAGAAGTGGAGTCTTTAGATTGTGGTCTGTCCTCTTCCCTAAGGCTTTGATAACCTTTGTATTTCTCTTGTTCCGGCCGAACGGGTGAGCGAGAACGTGAGGGTCGAGAACGATAGGGATCATACGGCCGTCTCTCCTCCCTACCACGATCATCACGACGATCATACTCGATATCTTGAGGTGGATTAGACATGCTGCAGCGAAGCTTCCTGATATCATAGTAGGATCGAGACATCGTACCTGCACGATAAGATAAACGAAATTTAGAATCAATGGATTCACGGAGAAAGAGGTGCAATGAATGCTGATGTTGTTGTATAAAGTGTGTCCTAAGTGGTGTGTTTCCCCCCAACCAACCCGAGTCTGAAGCTAGACTAGTACGGGCAGGCTCTTTGGCCTTAGCAGGAGTGGTCTCTTCAGAAGAGGTGAAAGCTAAAGGATCCTTCCTAAAATCCTCTGAAGTGTATATAGTTTCAGGTAAGGGGAGATCCCCCAAACCCTGAAATATTTGGTCGTCAGTACTAGGGACATCCCCCTCGGAAGCATTAAGTGGCGACTCTTGGGAGGATGTTGACTTTTCCAGAGAAGTAGCCTCCTCGGAGGCTGTATATCCTTCACGATGCTTTTCGGCCAGGTTAGCCAATTCGTCATCTTGTGTAGAAGATGGAGAAGGTGAAGCTTGAAGAGGCACTGTAGGAACTCCTGAGCCTTCTCCTGTCTCCGGGACTACCTCCACTGGAGGGATGTATACGTACGAAGCCGTCCCATGACCGATGCTACGAAAAACGGATAGCAGCCCATGAAAGTGAAGATATTCGTCTTTAAGGACTTCATCGATAGTCAAGAATTTTTGATCGCCATTAAGAAGTTGGTGCATCCGGTCAAAGAACACCTGATCTGATATTTGTTTGGGATTGTCGACTGCAAACAAAAAGGAAAACAAGTTAAGGTGATGATTCAAGTGTATAGAGCCCGGATTTAGAAAATCAGTGCTTTACTTGATTTTGTCCACCTCCTGGCACATCCAGGCTGTCGCTTCACGTAGAACCATTCTAGTCTGGAATCTCCAGCTTTACTGCTGAATGGTGCCGAGATAATCTTCCTTTTTGGAACTGACTCAAAATAGCAGAAAGACGGAGTCTCTCGAGTCCGATGCTTGAAGTTATAGAAGAAATGAACGTCATCGAACGTGAGCTCTATGCCTAAGATCTCGCGGTATGCTATGTACAAAGTATGCAAGTAGGCATAAGAATTGGGATGCAGCTGCATGGGGGCAATCCGCATTTGTCTTAAAAAGTCAACGATGAAGGGAGAGAATGGAGGGATAGCGCCGACCATACACATCAACCGAGTGACCGCCATATATCCTTCTGGAGGGTTGTGGGGACGGTCAGAGCTTGAAGGCACTAGAGTGTCCCTTTTCATTATCCCGTACTTTAGGCAAATTCGGATAAGTCGATCGTTGTCGATGGTTGACTCAATAGAATCTGAAGGTGATTCCAGTATGATAGCCGATTCAAACTCATCAGGAGCCCGGTCGTCGCCAACCCCTCCTTCTTCTTCAAACCCTAAAGAAACATCATTTTCTGAAGACGCTTCTTCACTTTTAAGATTTCTGACATCGTAGTCCGAACCCTCATTATCCCATTCTGGATCTGACGGAGAAGATATGTCCTCGAGAGTGATTTTGTTAGAGGTTTCCGGGGCTTCTTTCCTCTCAGCTAGTCTGGAAGAGCGTCTGGGTCTCATGGTCATAGAACTATTGAAGAAGCAATAGCATAAATTAGAGCAAATTAGCCCGTATCTCCCCGTGCATGTGTGCAAGCTAAAGTGTGAACAGTGTATACGGAAAGTGCAAAGTAAATGTTTAAAAGTGCGACGCAAAAGTTTGGCAAGATGTAAAGAGTTGAAGTAATTCTTGATGTCCAGTCACGTTCACAAGGCACTATCCTAATTGTTCATCAAATTGAAGATCATGCCAAAAGTTGGTTGGGCCAGTTAGACGAGTTTTTATGCGTTAAGGTAGACTGTGCTTCGGTTCGGTTCGGATCCATTCATTGGGATCGGATCGGGGGCGTGGCATTGGGCTTGAATGTTACATTGAAACTCAGAAATCAAAGACGGATCGGATCGGAGGCAAAGTCCCCAAATGGTTCAGATCGGATTACGTAGTTATACTTCTTCTCCGTCATTTTATGGTCCGACCCGATCCGATTAGGTAAGCTCCTTTTTTCCCTTTTTCAAATATTTGCTCCGACCCGATCCGATCTCTTGAATTTCTTTTCTTTTCTTTTTTTTTCTTTTTTGCGTGCCCCGACCCGGTCCGATTTCCTGAACTCCCTTCTTCTTCCCTTCATTTTTTCAACTTCCATGTCTCCCCGAACCGAACCGATCCTCCATCATATTCTTCTTCTCCTTCACCCTCCTACTTCCCTAACCGACCCCAAGGCCAATCTCGTGCCGGTCACTCAAATCAAAGCCAAGCAAGTATATGCTGATGCATTCAACTACGGATGATGAAGGGGAGGGTCACGGCGGCAAGGTCATCGGAGTTTAATACCTAAATCATCCTAATCGCTCACGAATCCGACTCGAGAATGATTAAAGAAGGGATTGTTCAAAGTTTTATAACCTACCAGTGTGATTACTTCGAGAATTAAGAAGAATTTTTAAAGTTTCACGAATTGAGTATTTTCTCTCTCGTTTTACAGAACTTCGCGAATGAAACAGTGAAAATGAAAGGAGGAAGAAGGCAAAGTTTATATAGGAGAGAAAAGTGTCTATTCGTCTCCCCATTCGGATCGGCAGCCCAGTAGAGGAATTCTCGTTCGGATCGGATGGACAGCCCAGAGGCAAAGCTTGGCCCAATAGTCCAGTGGAAAATAGAAAAGAGAAGGGGTCTGTTCGGATCGGATTCCGAACCGAACCGAGTTCTTTAGCTCAGCAACAAATTGAATTGAAATTTGAAGAAAAAGATAAAAACGCAAGGAAAATCAAAAGGGAAATTACCTCGAAGAGCGCTATGCATTGATGGTCAAAGCATGCTCCGTCTCCAACAGAAGCATCCTTTGAGGGGGCAAAATGTTAGCCCACTTTGTGAACTGGGAAACACAAAGTCAAGACATGAAATATTGAAGAACTTGAAAAACTCTGAAGTGGGTCGGATCGGAGCAGGATAGCGGTTCGGATAGGGTAAAGTCTGCTGTTCGGATCGGTGAACTATTACTCTTGGAATTAAAGAAGCACAGCTATTCGGGTCGGAGGGGAATCTACATCCATTCGGATCGGAAAGCCACCCAATTGCTACAGAGATAGGTCGGAGCGGAGCGGAGCAGAGTAAAAAGAAGAGAGAATTGGTCCTCACTTAATCCTGTTCGGATCGGAGGTACCGATCCGAACCCCTGGAGACTACTCTTCCGATCCGAACCCATTTTCCACATTGCTCCCCTGCATGAGCGCCTGGATATCCGGATCGGCTATGACCAGTTCCTGCCCACAACGTCCATTACCCTGATGCGTTGTCAACATAGAAATCCATCCGAACCCGAGGCTGATGGGATGGATGACACGTGGCTCTGATCCGGGTCGGGTTCTGAGCAAATTCACACCTATAAATACCCCGTTTGGAGACAAAGAAAAGGATCTTTTTCTGGCACTTGGAGAGTTCAACCACCTTCATAACCAGAATTCCAGCAATCCCAGAAAATCCAAATCTTCTTTCATTATTTGTTTTCAGACAATTTAGTGATTGTAAGTGAGTTGTGAGAGAAATCAAATGAACATTTCATTGTACTTGCAACTAAATCAGTAAAAATAGTGAAAGACAAGTGGACGTAGGCATTTCTTCGCCGAACCACTATAAATCCTATGTGTTCATTTTTTATTTTTATCTCATTTCATTTGCTTTTAATCAATTTGGGTGTTAGAACCACTTTTTGGTCTAACATCATCAAAACTCCATTCTCCAACAATGTAGGGGTCCGTGTGATACTAGGATGTCATTACTTATATCCATACCATGAAGCAGACGAATGAGGCAGACTCAGTCATATACTGATGGGATGATGATGATATAGCAACAACCACATACGTAAGTATATTATAATAAATTTGTTTTAACTTGAATAAATAATAATTAAAATTATATTATGTAAAATTCAATTACATTTTGTATTACAACAACGATTTCCGGAAGCAAGTGCATAACTTTTGGATGATACAGGATGTGATGTGCTGACTACAAACGAGGACGATGCGATATTTGAGTCTATTATGGATTCACTAAGCCATAATAAATGCTATGCATTTGGAATCAAGTGGTAATTATTTGTTGTCTTTCTCTTTAGTTTTCATAAGCAACAATTCTATATAATGTTAAAAAGAATCTTATGGAAACCACAACTAGTTGATTGATTAAACCAATATTTCTTTAGTTATCAACTCATATAAATAAAAGATATTCCGAAAATAAACATATTTAATCTCATACTTTGAAAACTAGTGTGTATGATTAACATATGACAATAGTAGTTATGTTGTATTATATGTAAGCGTATATGATATATAAATTAGTAGTGATTCAATAAATTAGTTAATTCTTAGTAGTTAGTAGCGTTTTGTGATTAAATTGTGTTATATTGACATTTACGATTTTATATGGTCATGTTAATTTGTAAATTGTAAATTTTTGATTACATTTCTTATAGGCAAGTATATATTCTGATATAAATATAAAGTAATTTGTAACCTATTGGAATTATATATAACAACTTATGTTATTTGTAGGCTCGGACCACTTGAAAGGCATATCGGATGACTTTGGATAAAGCGAAGATCATAGAGCTACAAGCCTAGATCGCCGAGCAGTTGGAGCATGATTGACATCGTTCTCTAGAGATGAAGCAACTGAACCAGCATGTACCCAATTGCATGGAGCGTCATGGGACATTCGCCTCATTTGGTAGTTCTGGGGGTTCAGATGCAGCTTGACAGATTGGTTTTGACTTGTATATATATGTTATGAGATTGTGATGATAATGTTGATACAGTATTGTTAGTTTTTGTTATGCTTGATAATGATTTGGGCTTGTTTTGTAGACATAATAGTTGCATGACTTGGATTTTACTTTCTTTTTATGTATTAGTAGGTTTTTTGTTTTGGCTATGTTTTGATGTTTATATTATATATATTGAAGTTGTTGTTGTGTCTATTGTATACTTTTTTATGTATACACATTCAAATAAGCTTGATGATATATTTGAGTTTGAAATGGAGCTATGAGATCAACTGTGGTATGTGCAGGGGGTTGGAAGCTAGAAGTCGCAGAAGCTTATAAAAAAATTCTCAAATTTTTTGATGGCTTCCGACGGATTATAAATTATGATTTTTCAATGGTTTCCAATGACACATGTCGAAACTAAGTCGTCGGAAGTCTGGCTTCCGCTGGAAGTCGTTGCTAAAGAGGAATCGTATCCTGATAGTTTTTCTAATGGTTCCTGACGACCATTGATAGCAATTTTCCATTGGGAACCACTATTTCTCTTGTTTTGAATTATTCTTTAATCTTGTTATAATTATGCATTTTATAAGGTATTCCCAATATAGGTAGGGTCACATTTAATTGCAATTTCGTTCACGTCAGTATTAAAATACACCCCATAACGATTGGTGCAATTCATGAGTCCCATTTAATTAACCCACTATACCCCTGAATTCCACTAATCATTATTGGTGTTATTTTTGTTGAAAATCCTAAGTGTAGATGAAATATACTTGTCCCACATCACCAAAATGCACAACAAAATTAAAGTATATGAATAGCCTCCTTATGAGGAGCTTGGGGCCTTGAGGCACTCATATGTGTGCTTTGTTGTGAGGAGGGAAGTAATACTTCACCACCACACGCGTGCGCCACTCTATTCGATTGAACTAGTCCGGATCGGGCTTGGGTTCAGGTCTAATATGAGCTTATTTTTGCTTCAAAAAACTAGGTCGAACTTAACATTTGCAGGATTCGGACAGAAACTAGACCAGGAAAATTCAGATAGAGTCGAGCGCAGTTAGTCTAATGAGGTGCGACTTCCATAAGCAGGCACGGTTTTTGGCGGGCAGATGTGACCTGTTAATGCAGCAACTAATCTACAATAGTCACAAATTTCTAAAGAGGTACGGAAGCGACTATCTGAAGAGGTGTAGATGCGACTGTACGAAGAGGTATGGACGCGACTGTTCAAAGAGGTGCAAAAGAAAATATAAATAGGGGATAATACTAATCACATTCTCCATCCAATTTTTCCTGGTTTCTTGCTTCTCTCTTCTCTACTATCGCTGCTACTCTAATAAAGATCACAGAGTTTACATACTCATTACAGTCTCGTGCAGAAATATTCTGTTGTGTCTTGGGAAACTCCAAATAAAAGTTTTAAGGAAATTGCTAATGCAAGCCTCAGAATACCATTTCCTTAGTTTATTTTGTTGAATCACTATGATTTATTTGTTATTGTGCTGTATTTTTTAATACTTGCAGTTATATTAATTCCCCGTATCTAACAATCTTAAAACTTTTCGAAAGTTCAGGGAATTTTCTTAAAATAGGAAAGTTGTGAGCTTTTTGTCTACGCTCTGTTCATTGCCAGATATTTGTTATTTCAAATTCATATTTCGTACCTTGTTTTATGCAACAGGAAGTGACAACAATTGAAATATTAAACAAAAGCGCTATGCACAAAAGGTCCGATCCTTTTAAAGGAGATGGTGACGATTTTCTAACATAGCAGAATCATATGTATTGTCGGGCTGCAAAGGTATCTCGAGGAGGATGAACCAATACCTGCACCATGCAAGGAAACAAACAAGGATGTGATTCTTGCTATTACCATATGGAAGCATTCATACTTCCTTTGTAGAAATTATATTCTGAATTGTCTCGACAAGGTGTTATACAAAGTATAACAGCTTCTAAAGATAGCAAAGGCTCTCTTGATTGCACTTGTTGTCAAGTATAAGACCCAGAATGTTAGCCTGGAAAAATTATTGTAAATAAATTCATAGACTACAAGATGGTTGACTCAAAACCGATGATTACTCAATTGCATGAACTTCAGATTTTCATTCATGAACTCCAAGTAGAAGGTCATAAGGTTGGAGAGTCATTTTTGGTTGAAGCAATCACAGGAAAACTACCTACACCATGGAGAGATTACTGCAACCATCGAAAACATAAGAAGAAAGAAATCTCTCTATAGAACCTCAGTCTTACTTAAGATTGAGGCAGACAACCGTCAAATTATGAAAAAAAGCGAGGAGGCATTTGTTGTCAAAGACCAAAAACAAAAAGAAGAATTCCCAAAAGAAAAGGATATCACTTGAAAACAAACCCTAAGAAAAGAAACAAACCAAGAAGTTCAACAACGAGTGTTGGGTTTGTGGGAAAGTAGAACACACCGCTAGAGATTGCAGACACAAGAAGGAACGCAACTCAGAAAAAAAATATGGTGGACAACGTGGAAGTGGATGAATCTAATTTTTCGGTAGTTGTATATGAATGGAATTTGGTTCAAACCCTACACAATGTTGGCTAGACATAGGCACTACTTGTCGTGTTTTCTCGGACAAATCCATCTTCTCTACATATCAAAAATTCGATCAAGAAGAAAAACTCTACATATTTAATTCAGTAGTTTCCACGATCGAAGGCAATGACACAGTAATCCTCAAGTTTACTTTTGAAAAAACTTTCAAGTTGAATGATGTCCTTCACATTTCAAACATATGCAAGAATCTCATCTCTTGTTCAGTGTTATCAAATAAAGGATTCAAAATGGACTTTGGGTAAAACAAGATGATTGTTCAAAGCTGGAATGTACATAGGAAGAAGATATTTATGTGATGGCTTATTTAAGGCAAATGTAACCATAGTCAATAATAAAATTATGTATTCTGATTGTGTTATTAATAAAATTGAAGTTTCTTACTTTCTTGAATATGAAACGTTACTATGGCATTATATATTTTCGAAAAATGAAAAGCAAGTTAACTTGGGATTTATTACTAAATTTTAAGAAGATAAAAACTATAAATGTGAGACGTGTGTAGAAGGAAAAATGATCAAGAAATCATTTCATACTGTTGATAGAAGCACTGAACCACTAGGTTTGATTCATACAGTTTTATGTGATTTTAAATCATTACCTACAAGAGGTGGGAAAAAGTACTTTATTACTTTTATTGATGATTATACGCGATATTGCTATGTATGCCTTTTGAACAGTAAAGATGAAGCAATTATATCATTTATAAAGTACAAGGCTGACGTAGAAAATCAGTTAAATAAAAAGATCAAGATATTGAGATTTGATCGAGGTGGAGAATATGAATCACCATTTGAGCAAATCTATGCAGAAAATGAAATAATTCATCAAACAACAACCCCATATTCACCGCAAAAAATGATGTTGTCAAGAGAAAGAATAGAGCATTAAAAGATATGATTAATGCGATGCTATTGACCTTTGGCTTACCGAAAAACTTGTGGGGGAAAGACTTAAATATGTCTAATTACATTTTAAACAAGGTTCCTCACAATAAAATAGGAACAATCCCATATAATCTATGAAAAGGTCATAAACCAATTTTAAATAACTTAAAGTGTGGGGGTGCTTGGCGAAAGTTCCAGCTCCACCTCCCAAGAAAGTCAAGCTTGGACTAAAACTATACATTGTTACTAATTAGGGCTAGCCAAAATAGTAGTGCTTTTAGATTTTTGGTATTCAAATCTTATATAGCTGATATCAATGTAAATACAATCATTGAATCAAGAGATGCCTCATTCTTTGAAGATGTGTTTCCGCACAAGAGGAATAAAGGAAATAATGTCCTTAAAAAGACAAGAGAAGAATCGAGCAAGTCACATGAAGATGAAACTCATTGTGTAATTGAGGATATTGAACCTAGAAGAAGCGTAAGGGCTAGAACTTTCAAGACATTTGGTTTGGAATTTTTAACAAATATGTTAGAACACGAACCTCAAACATATAAGGAAATAATGTCATCTTCTAAATCCTCATGCTGAAAAGAAGCAATCCAAAGTGAAATTGATTTAATTCCAAGTCACAAAACTTGGGAAATAGTTGATCGTCAACTAGGAATAAAACAGATTGGCTACAAATAGATTTTCAAGAAGAAAATGAAACCAAATGGCTCTATGCACAAGTATAAAGCAAACTAGTAGCCAAAGGATACCGTTAAAAAGAAGGTGTAGAGTTCTTTGATACATATTCACCAGTTACACGAAAAACCTTTATAAGAATGCTAATAGCAATTTCATCCATCTATAATCTAGAAATTCATCAAATAGATGTAAAGATAACATTCGAAAATGAAGATCTCGATGAGGAGATATACATGGAGCACCCTGAATGTTTTATTTCCAAAAGAAATGAAATAAAGTATGTAGATTAGTCAAATTGTTATACGGACTAAAACAAGCTCCAAAACAATGATATGCGAAATTTGATAGTTTCATGATGAAAAACGGTGTTTGATAAATGAATGTGATTAATGTGTTTACTATAACAAGTTGGACAATCATACATAATGGTCTTTCTATATGTGGACGATGTGCTAATCTTTGGTCCTAACATTAAAGTTATAAAGACCGTAAAGAAAATGTTGATCAACAATTTCGATACGAAAGATTTAAATATTCGAGACGTTATTTCGGAAATCAAAATAATAAGAACATCAAATGGAATTGAATTATCTCAGTCACACTATGTAGCCAAAGTGATTGAAACATTCCAAAATTTTGGAATAAAAGAAGCATAAAACCTTTTAATCTATCAGAAGTGCTGCATAAAAACACCAATGAGAGTGTAATGCAACTGGAATACTCTCGTGTAACAGGATATCTAATGTATCCCATGAAATGCACAAGACAAGATATAGCTTAAGTCGATTGAGCAGGTATACAAGCAATGCAGGGAAGGAACACTGAAAATCACTAATGAAAGTGCTTGGATATTTAAAAAAATACCACAACTATTCCTTGCATTATGAAAAATGTCATGTCGTCTTAGAAGGATATAGTGATGCAAACTGGATTGCTAATTTAGAAGAATCAAAATCTACTAGTGATTATATCTTCACCTTAACAGGTGCAGCGGTGTCATGAAAATCTACTAAACAAACATGCATAGCTCAATCCACTATGGGATCAGAGTTCATCGCTTTAGATAAAACAGACGAAGAAGCAGAATGGCTTCATCATTTTTTATAAGATATTTCATTTTGGCCTAAACCAGTATCGACCATATGTATACACTACGATAAAAAAGAAGTGTTAATAAGAATGCAAAACTTCATGTATAATGGAAAGTCACGACACATTCGTAAACTCCATAACACAATTAGACAGTTACTTTCAAATAGATCTATTTCCATAGATTATGTTGGAACAAATGATAACCTAGCGAGTCCATTTACTAAAGGTTATCAAGCGAGAAAATTGACTGCGCATCGAAGTGAATAAGTTTAAAAGCCTAAACCAACAAAAGTTATCTTATACAGAAACCTGTCCTAGCGACTGGAGATTCCACGGACTAGGATCAATAGGAAAACAAGTTCTGAATAACTCAAGACATAATGCATTTGTTTAGACATAGTTCTACTACATTCCTATGGTGCACAATATAAATGCATAACTACACAAGTATTAAAAGGCTAAAACTATGTTTCCAATGATGACCATATCTTGAAAATAACAAGTGGTGTATATGTAGGATACCCTTAATGGTTGCAATGACCTATGTTGGTGTGAACTGGGTCGTCTCTACGAGAATATTACATGCTTAAATTCTTTATAACACTTGCAGAATGAAAAAGTGTTTAGGACCAAAATGAATACAACTAAGAGATTGGATCAGAAGGGAATCAATACTTCGTAAAGACTATTGTCTGGATATACAATAAAGGTCGACCATTCAAGATGGAATAATTCACCGATTAGCCAAGTAGATCCGATAAGTTTTAACTAGGGAATGTTCAAAGTGGAATACTGTAATGACCTGCATTTATGTATTAAAGGATCGTAAAATATTTTTATTTATTTTCCTGAGGGTTGGATCATTCTCATATTTTGATATGTTGGTTATGGGGATGTGAGACATGTCCATAATTTTTATTAATTGTATTTGTAACCATTTTGCCCCAGTTAGTTTTGTATAAGGTATAACGTTTGACCGGGATCAAATCAGGTGCTAAGGTCGATTTCATTGGAAAGGAAATGGTATTTCCAATTCTGTAGAGTGGTCACATTAAAGTTTAGTTTTGGTTCAGCGGCTTGGGAGGAATCATTGTTCTTGTATTACACAATTTATGGTTAACTAGTCATTAATGGGCTGATTTGGTGAGGCCCATTAGTGGGCTGCTTGGATGGCTATAAATAGAGGGGTAGACCCAAGGAGAATGATTTAGTTTCTTCATTTCTCATTTGGTTGAGTTTGTGATCCTCCTTGCTCAATCAAATACATCTCTCCTCCATTAAAATCTTAGATCTACATTAGAACATTGAACAACATCAAAGAAGGCTAGATCAACATCAAGATAGAGTAGATCGCATCAAATTGAGTGATTTGAAGATCATTCTTCGCTGTCCGGATTTGTAAATCACTGTTTTAATGCTAATTTGAAAATTTGGTGCGTGATAAGCATCTCTCACACGAATTCAATCAAGTATATGGGTTGTTTGATCTTATTTTCATCATTTCAAGTTATTTTCACCAAGATCTACATCATAGTGAGTATATTTTCATTTGAATCACCATAGGATCTAATCTGGCAACTTAAATTGGTAATTCTTATGTTACTTCATATGTTTATGCAAATTTAGATCCACTGTTTTGTTCATTCATTGTGTTATCATGATTCGGTGAATTCTATAGGAATGTATGATGATATTTGTTGTGTTATTGTTCGTTTGATGATTGCTTGAATTATTGGATGTTTTGATGAATCAGTTGCATGAGTTGATGGTCGGTCGAATCTAGCATGGATCGATTGTGATTAGTGATTGATCGATCGCGTGACTTCTCGTGTAAGAAATGATAGGTCAAAGTGGTCGGGTCGTTCGAGATTGAAGTCGGGTCGTTGATGACGTGACAAGCTTGGGTCATAGCTTAATGGGTCGGTCTGGTTGCAACCTGATGGATCAGTGTTTGGTAAAGTTGGGTCATCCAAGTTGGGTCCGGTTGCTTGAAGTTGGGTCGGTCAAGGCAGCGTTTAATGGATCGGTGACAGTGGCTTGCAACACTTCAACGAGTCGCTATGATCAATGGGTTGTCATGGGAGCAAACTGATGCATTGTGGAACGACCTAGGAATGGTCGCAGCGTTTGTGAAACAATGTGGATTGTGACTTATGGTAAAAGATGAAACACTATAGTAAAGAAGGGTGAAATGTTGTATATCAACTATTGACCAAACAAAGCTTATTATTGGTTTGATGATGGTCGTGGCTTCGATGTGAATTCTAGATGCATTGTTCGATGTGTTTTAAAGTGTTCTTGATCGTCGTAATGCAAAGAATGTGAAGACGACCAAAGTTGTGAGTTCTTGAATAATGGTTGCTCGAGAAGTCGCTTGAGCATATGAAAAGTCATCTGGTTGGATGGCTAGAGATATCAAAGGCTAAGGAAATACTGTTAGTCGGAGGTTCTAGCGGACTCAAAGCAGGGGTATAGTGGGGACGCTCAAAAGACTTGATATTAGCTGGTCGAGTACCCTAGGTATCGTGGAAAGGCCTAGTTGTCTTCGTTGAGTAAGGAAAACACACGTATCGTGGAATGCGTATGGAGTTTTGCTAGAATCAGGGTTACCATTAGCCCTTGACAAATGTCATGTCGTAGCCAGTCATATAATTAACGATGGTTTCAAGGCAGGATCGGCAGTGATAGACATAGTCAGGTGATGATTGTTTTGCTTGTGTCATCTTGTATAGATTGTCCTACGTCGAAGGAGATATCTCTTGAGTGCGTGTCTGATGTTGGTTTAGGCCTTCGGGACTTTTTCCTGGGGGATGTCAATATCGATTAGGATGGTTTACACTTGATAACTGATTACCATGAATGTAGTGTTTGTATCTATCTGGTTATTTGTAAATGCCAGCACTGTCGGATGTGGGGAAGACGGGTTGGGTTCTTTTCTGTTGATATGATTGGTAAATTAGATGATTAATCTTCCTATTCACCTATACTTTATTGATGATGTTAGATATTTGTTTTATCATTTACTAAGGCTGTTGTCTGACTCAAGGTTTTATGTTTCCTCTTATTACCTTGGGATGTTCATCCTATTGCGGATGGGCAGACTGAGTAGCAGGTCACATGTTGTAGATCTTAGTGGACGATGCTACAGATCGATGACAAGCAGAGACTTACATATCAGTTTTCTACTATTCATATCTAGTTTTTGTTTCCGCTGTTATATTTGCTCTATGATTCTCTGAGTGATTGTAATGAGGCATTTTTATACAGATTCTTATGAAGAAACCCTTTTTTGTATGGATATTCTTTCAAGTTGATATGGAAGTTTAAGTTTATGCTCAAATCTACTTCACAATTATGTGCTTGTTGTATATGTTCTATTATATTTTTATCTTTACGGTATGAGTTATATGACATATTCCGCTTGTGTTATTATACCCCGATGATCGTCCATAGTTACCTGACATATCTTTCAGCGTATTATTCCTCTTGTTAAGTGCAAGAGTTATGGGCGGTTATCACAAATATCTACTTATCCACGATAAAACATTATATCATATATACTCTGTGACATTCCACTTTTGTAAGGGAAAGTATATTATCATCTATGCGGGGAATTATTGGAAAATCCAAAGTATAGATGAAATATACTTGTCCCACATCGCTAAAATGCACAACAAAATTCAAGTATGAATAGTCTCCCCATGATAAGGTTGGGGTCTAGAGACACTCAAATGCGTGCTTTGTTGTGAGGAGTGGGAAATATTCTATTGTATCTTGGGAAACTTTGCACTTAAAAGTTTAAGGAAACTGCTAAGGCAAGTCTTAGTATACCATTTTCCTTAATTTGTTTCGATGAATCACTGCAATTTGTTTGTTATTTTGCTGCACTTTTTATACTTGCAGTTATATTAATTTCCCGTTTTTAACAATTGTAACAGTGATGTTAAAAAAACTAGAGGCATCACATTTAATTTGAGGTAAGTTTGTCTCAGATCCAAAATAGTTTTCAAAATACACAGAAACTCCTTGCCTTAAAACTTTGTAAATTAGGTCCCTATTTTTCTAAAATCATCAAAAAAATCACGAAAATTCAAAATTAAATTCAACACATAATAGTCATCGTTTTCATGCATTAAAATACAAAAAAAGAACGTAAAAAAAAGCAGCACATTCCAATATGTTGCAGCAAATAATGCTATTATTTGCAATTGTTGTTGATATTTCAGCAACTTTTGCAGGTATTTGCATCAACTGCAAAAACATTGCTGAATTATCATCAATATATTGTAAAAAATTACTGATTTTGCAGCAATTTTTATTTCGCCTTCAGTTAGTTCAGTTTTTCGTAAGTTTTAAACACTTGCTGATATATCGTCAATTATACACTATCATTGCATATATATCAGCAAGAATTTATCAACTCAGCAATTATATATAATGATTGCTTAGCAATTATATATTATAATTGATGATATATCAACAATATTTCACATCGCAACAATTTTTAACAATGTTACTGATATATTAACAATTATAGTGAATTATTGCTAGGGGTGGATCTACATGGTGGCCAGCAAGGGCCACCGCTGCAACTGAAAAGTGGAAAGCACGGCAAAATTTTATAGATTTCAGTTGATCGCCCTACCTGAGAACAATTGAAATGCCCTACTTGACCTCAAACCAACCAACACCGACCAACAATGGCTCAGTCTCACTGATTTGGTTGATTAGCAATGTTGAAAACATATGCTGGGATTCAAAAAAAAATTATGGTGTGGGACAAAATTCTGAAAATTATTACTCTATCTGGGAACAAATGCTGGATCTGCCACTGATTATTGCTAATATATCAACAATCTCTATATTCGCTGACTTTTAAAGTTTTTTTTTTAAAAAAAAAAAAATTATACAACGCGCTAATATTTTGTGAAAAAAACGCGTAACAAAAAAAAAGGACTGCTTTACATTAAACTATAAGGAGGGATGCGACTCATAACAAACTTGAAAATAAGGACTTCTGCTGAATTTCCACTTTAATTTAACTATATCTAATAAATTATGGAGAAGCAGATGGAACAGTTACTAAGAAGTCGACTGGTACGTCCAAACTCCAAAGTTTTTAAGAAACCTGTAACCGTGAATTCTGATGAAGTTTCACAGTGTATATGGTAACTGTGAATTTTGTAGTGTATATGGTAACAATAAAGAAAGCTGGTAAGACAAATTTACCAGCAAATCTGTATCTGTTGCGTTTAAAAAAAGAAGGAAAAAAGAAGAAAAGGGTATTAACATCTAAGGGATAACATGAAATGGTTATCTTTAAACTATAATTACATGACAATAATTTGCAGTACATAAAAAATAATATAATCATAAAATGGTTAATATTGCATTCCTTTAAATTTCATTCAATTTTGAAGCAAGTGATAAGAATGTGTCTTCTTTGCAAGGAAGCCTAATGCCCTGAATTCCATGATCAAAACCAAACTCCTCCTCGGCTTTATATAGCAAACTTTTAAAGAGCGGATGCTTCAGATATGATAGTGGGACGGCATATCTCTTCTCTGTGTCACCCATATACACAGGAAGATGTCCATTAGGCACACAAGACTTTCTATTTCTTTGTAAAAATTGAAAAGGGAGCAAGTTCTTTCCTTGAACAAATCCAAGAAAACGAACTCCCATTTTCAATTTTTTCTCCTTAAATATGAAATATCAACTGAGATATTTAGCACTTTTTGTACTTTGAACAAATAAAGATCTAAGTGTGTATATATATGAGGAGATGTGGACAAGACTCATGGTTTGTTGGAGATGTAATGCTACAAATTTATGGGAAGACTTTATAAATCTTAATATTATATGTCATCCCTTTATCATGTAATTTTGGCCGTTGTCACTTCAAAACCAGAGGTAGCAGCATATTGTTTTGCCTTGTAAAGTGGATTTGATAAGGTAAGCATTCTAATAATATCCCTATTATTCTGTTTCGATTTTACATTATTTACTTGAAAGTCACTATAATATTTTGGGTCAATAATAAAATCTTGGAGGATAACATAAATATGGCAGATTTAACTCTAAATTCCTGGAAAATGAAGTGAACACCTCTAGCATTATCATCATTACCGAATCATTTAGGCAAAAGTACACGTTTTATGATCATTTTCGCCAACTTTTAATTCATGAATCAGTTTAGATCACCGATTCACATATCCAGAGGAACTAGTGAATCCTACTAAATAACATATACTTACAACAGTACAATAAACATATTATTAGGTGTGGCATATCTAACTGATGCATCCCATGGAAACAACACCTGATATTTGGCTGACATATGCATAGTTAACTAAAAGCTGCATTTCAAGGAGCAAAAAGTTCACATTTTCCTTTAGCACACATGTATCGAATTCGGCTCTAGTCCTAGAGGGTGGAATACTAACAAGTCCTCAAAATGACATGAGCAGAAGCAAATTCACCCAATGACTTTATTTTATTATAGTCTACATCTTACTGCCACTTAATACTCATCTATGAAAAACAGTGTGCTTAATTCCAAGTTTTACCTTTTGCAACATGCTAGGATAACATATTTCTTCTATTCTCATAACATATCTTTGTTGGCAATAAATTAAACTGCAATAAATGTCATTATATATTGCCTTTGTTAATTGCAATTTATATTGCCTGATTCGTGTATTTGGTTATATTTGGTATTGAATTATTGATTACGATAAAACCAAATGTATTCTAGAATAGTATTATCTTTTGGATAAGGATGAAGCATGTATAAATAAAGCTATAGATTTGCAATGTAATAAGTCAAGCAAGTAAGCAATAAAGCAATAAATTTATCTTCTCCTAAACTTCCTCCATCTCACTTTTCTAATATTCTACAAATTGGTATCAGAGTTTGTTCGATCAGAATGAACAATTCTTTTATTATTCTTTTTGTTCCTCAATTAACCAAAGAAAACTATGGTAAATGTAGTGTTCAAATGAAAGTTCTTCTTAGATCTTAAGAAGCATGGGAGATTGTTGAAAGCAGGTATACCGAAGTTGAAGATAAAAAAGAATTAACACAATCTGAAAAGGAGAAATTAACAAGATTGAAAACAAAAGACAAACAAGCTTTGTTTTATATCTATCAGGGAATAGAGACATATGATGTCGTTTTTGACAAAATACATCGTGCCACTTCTGCAATGGAAAAGCAAGCTTGGGAGATTTTGCAAAGCTCATTTGTAGGAGAAGGAAATAAAAAAGTGGAAGAAGAGAAAGAGGAAGAAAAGTTTGAAGAGATCGATGAGCATGAAGACGAAGAAAAAGAGAAGTGCAATGAGACGATAGAAAAGGATGAAAACGGGTAGGATAGTCAATGTTACCTAAATAGCAGTGGAAGAAACCACATGTAAAGAAGAAAAAACATGTTCGTAGAGCTTGATGAATCGATGAAGGGCAACGTAACATTTGATGATGAGAACAAAGATGCTGAAGGCATCGCCAAATATGGTGAACAATTAGGGAAGGCAGCAAAACAAGTCGAGCCTATTGTTTCAGTAGTGGTAGAAGATAAAGAAAAAGTTAAGCCTGAAGCTGAAGAGAAAGAGATAGAGAGAAAAAATCATAGATTCTGAAATAATGACTGAGGCAATCCAAGATGAGAACATTGGTAAAACGATCGAGGATGTTAGTATGTCACCAAAAGGAAAAGAGGAGGAAAAGATAACCAAGAAGGAAGAAAAGGTTGTAGAAGAACCAATAAAAAATGAAGAGATAAGGGTAGTTAAACTTAATGAAACGAATGATGATGAATTTGATGATTTGAAGGAAAAAGATTGTATACAGATCGAAGAAATGAAAAAAGTGAAACTCAAAGAAGAACACCGTCAAATGATGGATGATGGAAAGAATGGTAATTATGAGAAGAAGCTTGATGATGTTACCAAATGCAATGGCATTAATGAAAAAGAGGACGATACTATAGAAGAAGAAAATAAAGGAAATGAAGATGATGCCAATGATGGAAATTGTGAATGGAAAAGTGACAAAAATGAAGAACATATGAAACAAGGAAAAATTGAAGAGCTTGATGGAGATTTAAAGCATAAGCACATTTGGGAAGAAATTTGGAAAATAAATAAAGAAATTGAATGAATTAAATTTTGCAAAAGAGAGTTATTAAAAGAATTCAAAGATGTCATATCTGACTTATTCAAAATTCATTGCACGGGAACAAGATGGAAGATAAAGCATATACTTTTTAGAGTATTCTATGGCAGTAAAGAAAGATAAAATGAACAGAGTCCAACAAAGATTTGTGTAATCGCATTGAAGACCGTGATAATGACAAAAAAGGAGAAAATAAAAAGGAAGGCTTGCATGATTACTTTGTTCCTACCAAAGCACGTGAGACATAAAGGAATCAAAACCGAGATGTTCTCAAAACAAGTAATCAAATGACTGATATTTTTGACAAAGGCACTTAGTGCACAAGTCTTCGAAAGAAGTGTAGAATTTTGGGAATAAAAAGCAAATTTAATTTAGGAGAAGCATTATTGACAATAAATTAATCTGCAATAAATGTCATTATATATTGCCTTTGTTAATTGCAATTTATACTGCTTGATTTGGGTATTTGGTTATATTTGGTATTGAATTATTGATTAGGATAAAACCAAATGCATTCTAGAACAGTATTATCGTTTTGATAAGGATGAAGCATGTATAAATAAGGCTATAGATTCGCAATGTAATAAGTCAAGCAAATAAGCAATAAAGCAATAAAATTATCTTCTTCTAAACTTCCTCCATCTCTCTTCTCCAATATTCTACAATCTCTCCTTCATTTCTTGCATAAAATATGCATGCCACATGCCAATAACAAACTTCTATATGCAGGTTATGCATATTTAATTTTCCAATTTCGTGATGTACCAATATATCCTTCGTTCTTCTACTCACTGAATTGTTTCTGAATTCTAATTAAATATGGTAATTCTAATGCCTTTATCGACTAAGGCTGAGCATGTTGTGCTTCAACCTTTACTTAAAAGCAAAAAATATTCAGCTGATGAGTTGCGACACTATATTTTCGAGTAGCAGAGAAAAGGTATATTGTTCTTGTATCTTGTTTGAAGAATCCATTGTTTTAAATGCTTCTGCATACATCAGAAGAATGTTGTTTTGTTCGTGGAATCAGAACACAACACTCTCTTGGCGTCAAAAAGGATTCGATGGTAAACGTGATAATAGAGAAAGCCCTAACCTTCTTTCCATACAGTACAGTTTCAGGTTAACGAATATCATATCAACCTATTAGCCCAACAACTAATTATTACATCTTTTAGCCTAAATGTATTTGGACTTTGTTTTTCTCATCTCACACCCTTGCTTCTTTTTTAATTTTTAATAATTTAAAATTGCTCCATCTTCAAATCATAACAAGTGAAAACACGTTTCAACAGAACTAGGTTTATGTAAAATTGCTCAGTTCAAGCGAGATTTATGTACTAACCCCGCTTGGACTGAACTATGTTTGTATAATAATCTAGTCATAGTTGAGCCAGGTTTGTATAATAACCCAATTTGAGATTAGTGAGATTCTAACAGTGTTACATTTGGACGTGGTATAACAATGATGATGGCATTATTTAATATGAATCGGAGACGAAAACGTAAAAGTGGGATATATTGTATTTTTCAAAATTGGCTGATGTGTAAAAGGAGGAAAATGAGGTGGAAATAGACATAACCCATCTTTTACCTATTGTAATGTGTACATATAAGCAGTTGTGTTCAGCAGAACAAAGTAGCTCATATCATTTTATAAGCATTACAACTTTCTTTTACATTTATAGATATTTCCAATATAGTACGAAAGCTACACGCCTAACATCATTGATCATCTCTCATCAGATTCAAGAATCAGCATTTGAGATTAATAGTTATAATTTTTCTCCTCAAATCGGTTCCATCATCGAAGAATCCCCTTTCTCTTGTCCATGAACAAGTGATCGATACTGTAATTCAAAATTTTGCTATTTAGTGTTGTTCTATGTTGAAGAGGAGTCAAAAAATTCTCTTAACATATTATATCCCTTGTTTATTTTGGTCCTAACATAATTTATCTGAAAAAGGAACTTTTGTATGATCGCTTATTTTTGTGGACAATTAGTAATTTTCCTATATATGTAATGCATTCAGATTGTAGTTGGTCATTTATCTTGTCTTTGTTTCATTAAAGAAACATGAATTTTCATTACCTTATGAAGAAAAAACATGGTTTGATTGTAATCGGTGTTTTCATCCTTTCGGAAGAGATAAGCAAAATTTTACAACTAATAACATGAGACTTTGCGACCGTCAACAGTTTGGTTAGGAAAGATATATATGAACATTGCTTTACTGGAAAAATCTCCTAATTCATCATAATATTGAGGTGATGCACAACTACTGGGATAACATGTATGATATAAGAAAAGCGGGAAAAAACACAACTGAATGGGTGTTGCTGTATGGGATTCATGGATTGAATGGTGGAGCAGTCCACGTTTCGAGGTAATTTTACCATATTTAAGTTTGAATTGTTGCATATGTTTTTATTATTTAGAATTATTAAGCATATTTTTTCAAATTACATTTGTCGGTCGAGTTAGACAGGAACTCCGCAAATAAGATTAAAAACCAGCAGCATATCATGGTAATTCCAAGTTGCTCCAACATCATCGCGGGTACTTGATAATTTTATTACTTATGATTAAAACAGTTGTTACATTTTTATATTTTAAGTAACTTATGAACAATCAGTTATTCCATAGTATATATACTTTAATTATTTAAGGAAAGATCATGTGCGGGTCCCGTGTCATACTGGGATGTCTTTACTCATACCCATATCATAAAGCAGACCAATGAGGGGGACTCATTCACATACTGATGGGTAGATGATGATAAAGAAAAAACTACATATGTAAGTATATTATAATCAATTAGTTTTAACTTGTATAAATAAGAACTAAAATTATACCGTGTACAATTCAATTTCATTTTGCATTACAATAACAGTTTCAGGAAGCATGTACACAACTTTTGGATGATACAGGATGGGATGAGATCACTACAAATGAGGAGGATTTTATATTCGAGTCTAGTATGGACCCAACAACATGTAATGGATGCTATGCATTTGGAATCAAGTGGTAATTATTTTGCTATATTTCTCTTTAATTTCCATAAGTATCAATTCTATGCAGTGTTAAAAGAAATTGTATGAAAGCAGTTGCTAGTTGATTAACTAATTAAATCAATATTTCTTTAGTCGTCAATTCATATAAATAAAAGATATTCCGAAAACCAACACATTTAATCTCATATTTTTCAAAACTAGTATATACAATTAACATAGTATATACAATTAACATATGACAATAATAGTTATGTTGTTTATATGTAAGTGTATACTGATATTTAAATTAGTAGTGATTCTATAAATTTGTTAGTTCTTAGTAGTTATTTGTGATTTGTGATTAAATTATGTTGTATTGACTTTTACAATTTAATGTGGTTATGTTAAATTATGATTAAATTTCTTATAGGCAAACAGATACTCTGATACAAATATAAAGTAATTTGTAATTTCTTGGAATTATATATAACAACTTATATTATTTACAGGTTAGGACCACTCAAAAGGCGTATCAGAAGACTTAGGATAAAGCGAAGCTTGTAGAGCTATGTATAAGCCCAAATCGTCGAGTAGTAGCAGCAAGATCGACATCGTTCTATAGAGATGGAGCAGCTAAACCAGCGTATGCTCGAGTACATGGTAAGACATTCGCCTTATCTGGTTGTTCACATGCAGCTTGACAGATGGGTTTGGATTGGTTTTGAACTGTATATATACGTATGAGATGGCGAGGACGATGTTGACAGTATTGTTGGTTGTTATGTTTGACAATGATTCGGGTCGTGGACATGATAGTCATATGACTTGGATTTGGCTTTATTTTGTTGTATGTATTAGTTGGTTTGGTTGGTTTGTTGTGGCTATGTTTTGATGTTTACATCGTATATAATGAAGTTGTCATGTTTATTGTACACTTTTTTATGTATGCACACTCGAGTGAGCATGGTTTTATATTTAAGTTCGAAATGGAGCTATAAATCGATTGTAGTATTTGCAGGGGTTGGAAGAAAGAGCTCGCAATAGCATATAAAAAAAGATTCTCAATTTTTTTTACGCTTCCAACTGACTTTAAGTCATGATTTTCCAACCGTTCCAATGACATATGTCGAAGCTAAGCCATCGGAAATCATAGGAAATTTTGTTGTCACTTTCGTTGGAAGTCGTTGCTAAAGAAGATTCCAACAGTTTTTCAGGTGGTTTCGACGGTCACCAATGACAAATTCTATCGGAAATAACTGTTTCTCTTGTAGTGAATTGTTATTTAATCTTTTTATAATTGTGCAATTTATAAGGTATTCCTAGTATAGCAAGGGTCACACTTGAATGCAATTTTGTTTACGTCGGTATTAAAATACACCCATGACGATTGATAGAATTCAAAAGTCTCGTCAGTCCCGGCCCAGAGTGCAAGCCACTGGGCTTGGGTAGCAAAGTATGATATTTATTTGTGAAGTATTTATCATAAAGTCTTTAGAAAAAAACAATATGTAAACTGCTATATAGTCCAGCGGAAAGTTAAAGCAAAAGATGAAAATTGGGTTGGGTTCGATATTGGCATCAGATCCTAAATTTTTTATTTCATTTTTTTTCCTTTAAAAACTTGTGTATGGGCTGAGGAACCAAAAATACTGGGTCGGCTCTGGTCCCAACTAACTAAACCCACTAAACCCTGAATTCCACTAATCATCATTGGTTTTATTGTAACAGTGATTTTAAAAAAATGAATGCATCACAATGAATTTGACTGTATCTAGTTAATTATCGAGAAGCAAAACATGGAACCATTACTAGGAAGTCAACTGGTATGTCCAATCTCCACCGTTTTTAAGAAATTTGTAATTGTGAATTTTGATAAATGTTCATAGTGTATATGGTAACAATAAAGAAAGGGACAATTTGGCTCAGGTCCAGTTTTGGTTTCAGAATACAAGAAACTCTCTGTCTAAAAACTTCAGAAATTAGGTCCCTGTTTTTTCGAAAGTTATCAAAAAAAACTTAAAAATTTACCAAACTACGAAATTTAATTTACCACATAGTTATCCTTAAATTCATACAAGAAAACTACAAAAAATTATTTAAAAACAAAAAAAATAAAAAAATATTCATGCAACAATGAATTTCAGTAAATTTTCATAAAATTGCAAATATCACAGCAATTATTTCAAAAACTTGCAGTCTTTCATGCAGTGTTTCTAATTTTCTTTGAAATTTTAAATTCAAAACCTACACTTGTTTAAACATCGAAGTAATGCAGAAAAAATATTAAAACTGCATACAAATGAAATATTATTCATCTCCAGTAAATTGGTGAAAAAAAAAGCAACAATTTCCAAAATTTACTGATATACCTGCAACGTTTCTACATGGTACACTATACTAGAAACGAGTTGCAGATATATCTGCAATTATTTATAATAATTGCAAACATTACTGCAACTATTCTTCCTTCTTTTAATCTTGCAGTTCACCATGTGAATAACTGCTGAAATGTCTGCAATTATTCAAAAAAATTCCAGATATTTCAGTATTTTTTTTGCATAATATTTCCATGAATATTTACATTTTTTTTTGTACAGCAGCGCAAAAAACATGAAAGTATGATGCTCCAGTAAAATAGGGACCCGATTTACATGAAACTTTACACAGGGAGCCGCTTACAATTAAGTTTCAAAATAAGGATTCTCCCTAATTTCCACATAAAGAAAGCTAATAAGGCTAATTTATAGGCAAATCTGTATTTGTATTTTCCGAGTTTAAACAAAAAAGGAGAAGAAAAAGAAGAAGAAAATGATATTAACATTTAAGGGATAACATGAAATGGTTATCTTCTTTTACTATAATTGCAAGACAATAATTTGCCATAAATTTTATATATATACACACACACATTATGTAACACCTCATGTCCATTAATGTCACTCTCAAGGGGAATGCATTAACTTTCATGAAGTATTATTGGTGTATAGAACAGAATATAACAAGACAGATACATATATTGGTACTTGAAAAATTAAAAACAACTTTTATTACAGCGGAGAAATAGTTTGGTTATAACAACATCAAGACCCAAAAATAAAACCAAGTACACTTAATATCCATCTTGACAAATTATTTTCTGAGTACATAAAGTAAAAAAAAAGCATAACCCCAACATAAGTAGCCATAAAAGAGATGAGCTGAACTTTACTTTCAGCAATCCAAGCACTTCCAAAAGAGAGAGAAAGATCCAAATCAAGCTCCACTAGCACTAGTCCCACCCTGAGAACCTTGGAGGGGAAGGAAGGAAGAAAAGAGGCGAAAACAAAGGGGGGTCAGACATAAAGTCTGGCGAGTCCAATAACTTTAACAATATAATTATTAAAGTAATTAGGATAAGGTATAAACTGGTAAAACAAGGAATGACTATGAAACAAGTGGGCAAGACAAAACAAACAAGAGGAATATTCCGGCGTTAATCTCGCTCCTAATCACTATAGGATAATTACTATACTGCACCATTACTAGTCACCCTAAAAGTTGATCCCGCCTACTGAACATAATAATCATAATGGTAGTTTCGTGTACCCCTAGCTGTCTTCATAGGTGCCGCCTGCCCTTATCTCCACTAGTTGTACCCACGACCCCCATGCGATCGGCTCCCTAACTCGTACATACCCGTGCTGGTCCCACAGTGAGGTGTATCACTCCCCAAAGTGGCAACCCAATACCACTAAAGATGCATGGCTTATATCTACATGATGCAACGTCTTACCTACCAGCCCGGGCCCACGCACGCACATGATCCCGTTGGACTTGCATTGCCACCGTTAACCTGTTTTGACCTCTTACAATCAAACCCAGTAAGCGTGTCCCGTCCTTGATCTAACTTGAGCTCACAAAGATACTTAATGGGTTACTGGTTTGAAAAGGGTCCCCATGCTTGACACAAGCTTTCTACCTATACTTGGTCCCCACTAGAATTTCCCACTTAACCCCTTCTTATTCATGTCTTCTTACATGTTTCAAATTTGGTTAAGTATTTCTAATCGTATTTCACATGTCACCCATGTCACCCACTTAACCCCCATGTCCCACCACATGTTTATCTTGGTTAAGTGTTACTTAATTCATTATAACTGTAATCTTGTAAGCCCTCCCACATTAGACTACCATTTGCGGTTGCTGGATCTGCCGGGCGAGTCCGGGTAGTCTATACCGCAAACGAATCTAACCTCGTGTCTTTACAATTGTTACGCATTTAATTTATGCCTTCGACCTCTTACATTAGACTACCGTTTGTGGTTGCTGGATTTGTCGGGCAGGTCCGGGCAGTCTTACACCACAAACGAGTCTAACCTCGTGTCTTAGGCGTTTATTATTACACATAATTATTTCACGCCAATATAAATTAATTATCCCTATTCATATTGTCAATAATTTCCAAATTAACTATGTCCATAATTGTCACCTAAATTATGTCCATACTTTTTAGGTACATAAATTATACCAATTAATGTCTCAATTTAATTATATGCCTTTAAAAAGCCATTTTATGTCAATTCACAATATGTATTATTAATATTTTCCCATTATCCCCACGTTGTTCGTACGTTTAACATGAACTATGTTAAACTCGCAAATAGTCTAACTTATAAAAAGAAAAGCAACATCACAACTGGCATAACATATAAAATAGATCTAACTTGCGAATAAGAATTATAACATAAGTTTGCATAGTCAATAACTTGCATGTAATGAACATATAGAACATAAATTTGCATAAACTACCATGGATCTAAATATAGATCTAAACATGAAGTTGTGAACTTGCATATATGAATATGGGTGTTACCTAAACTTACATATGTGAATATGGTTTTTCACTTATACTTGCATATGTGAATATAATTTTCACCTAAACTTGCATATGGATTCCTATAAACTTGCATATGAATTTATCACATGCTTTCATATAAACTAGCATATGTATATACTTGATTCACATATAAACTTGTGTATAATTCGCATACAGACTTGCATAAGATTCACATACAAACTAGCATATGTAAAAACAGAGTTGGATAAGATTCACATACAAATTAGCATATGATTTAACATCCAAAACTTGCATAAGATTCACATACGAACTAGCATATGATTTAACATCCCAAACTTGCATATAAACTGATGTCATAAAATGAATCATGTTAAACATATATAATTGGACATATAAATTAGATCTACCAACATAAGATAACAAAACTGTTATATATTCACCAACAGACGATAACAAAGTTAAATAACATCACATGATTCAACAGACATGTTCTCATCATCCCAATTATAACTCATCATAATTAATTTATTAATAATTTTGTGAAAGAAATTGTACTCACAAAGAGAGGTTAGAGAAGAGAATAATTCGTTTGTCCTTTGTATTAGAATTCTAATTTGCCAATCCCTAAGCTTTAGGAAGAAGAACTATTCTAGCAGCAGCATGGTGGCTAAGAGTCTAATTTGGTTTAGGTTTAGGGTTTGAGTCTATGCGTGCTTATATAGAAGTTCAAATCAACCTAAGCCGTTAGATTATCATAGGAGCAATCCCAACCGTCCAGACTAGATAGAGTAATCTAGAATTGCCACCTCTGCCCTAGTGACTCAACAATAGGTTAGGTAAGACTCAACAACAAGTCAGGATCATCAAATTTCAGATCTGCCCCGGGGGGTAGGTCGACCCCCTGGTCGATCTGTATAGGGTAGGTCGACCCCCAGGTCGACCTGGCCTTGGGCGGGAGAAATCCCGCCCAGCCCGCTTCCTCGTTTGAATTTTGAATTTTGAATTTTTATCTGAACTGTTTTTAATTTTTTTTAAATTACTAAAACTTCCGAGGGCCATAACTTCCTCATACGAAGTCCGATTTACGAAATCTTGGACTCTATTCCAAGCAGAATTTCGAGATGAACGCAATAGCATAACCTATTTCCCTTAATTTTCACTTTAACAATTAAGTATTATTAAATTTTTTAATTTTAATATTCACAGAAAATTCAGGGTATTGCATTCTCCCCTCCTTAAAGGATTTCACCCCCGAAATCTCCAAGTTAAGGAGAATGTATATCCTAACATCCAATCATCCATCTACTCAACCATCAAACACAGGCATCCATTGTCCTTACAAGATTTCTAATGCCATATGAACATATGCAAAAAGTGTGTGTATATGTTCCATATCCAATGCAAAATCAGGCGGTCCACTGATTCAGTTGACCTCCTTAATGCAAATTATGATAGTGCCATGCGTCCATTATGTATGCGAAAGAATCCTAACGATACATATTACTTCTACATGTGTGCATAACCATTCATAAAAATGTAGCATCCATATGATAACACAACCATTATACATCCATTAATTTAAATATGCACACACATTTATATGCAATATGAAAGTGACTGAGCCGATCTAGTGCCTAATGTGTGTACATGCATCCACGAGCAACCACTTGCAACCACTCGCAACCATCAATCATAACATGTTTCAAATACATGTTTACATCCATTGTTTTCAGGATTAGGACCGAGGAGATATACTTAAAAGATAGATATAAGCATAAATAAACTTATGGAAAAAGAGATCAAGGAGGTACTCTCAAAAAGAAAAGGGTAGGCTGCACGTATCTTTCTCTCAGTTTCCCAAGTCGCGTCTCCTTCAGTGTCACTCCATTGAACTTTAACATGCTTGACTTCACGATTGCGTAGCTTTTTGACTTCCATACCCAAGATACAAGTTGGAACTCTTCTCACAGTCGCTTCTCGTTCCACTTCTACTTCCTCTAGAATACTTGGCTCCACAACTTCCGCAGACTCATGTAAGCACTTTCGTAGTTGAGAAACATGAAAAACATTATGAATTCCAACCAATCCTTTTGGTAACTCTACTCTGTAAGCCATCGTCCCAATCCTTTCAATGATAGGAAATGGTCCTACAAATCTTGGTGCTTGCTTTCCTACAGACCCAAAGCGGATGACATTCCTCAAAGGAGATACTTTAAGGAACACCTTATCTCCAACCTCAAACTCAAGGTCGGTTCTTCTTTTGTCTGCGTAGGACTTCTATCTATCTTGTGCAGCCTTCATCCGTCTTCTTATCAAGTCCACCTTTTCTGAGGTTTCACTAATCATGTCTGGCCCAAGTACGAGCTTGTCTGTAGACTCCCACCAACAAGTTGGTGGTCGGCATGGTCTTCCATATAAAGCTTCGAAGGGCGCCATGCCTATGATGGCTTGGTAGCTATTGTTGTAAGCGAATTCCACCAATGGAAGATGATCCTCCCAAGACCCTCCAAAGTCAAGAATGCACAATCTCAAGAGGTGGTCCAATACTCTGTTCACTCTTTCCGTCTGACCATCGGTTTGGGGGTGATAGGCCATGCTTAAGCATAATTGTGTGTCTACAGCCTCCTGTAAACTCTTCCAAAACTCGCTCGTAAAGATAGGATCTCGATCACTCACTATGCTGGAGGGTATCCCATGGATTAGAACTATCTCTTTAAGATAAATTGATGCTAGGGACGAGGCAGTCCTTCTACTTTTAACAGGTATAAAGTGAGCGCTTTTAGTGAGCCTATCCACTATTACCCAAATACTGGTATTGCCTCTTCTTGACCAAGGCAACCCATCAACAAAGTCCATCGAAATGCTATCCCACTTCCACTGTGGGACCTCTAGAGGATGAAGCAGATCACCAGGCTTCTTCTGCTCCGCTTTGACTTGCTGGCATATCAAACACTTAGCGACGAACTCAGCTACATCCCTCTTCATGTCATTCCAAAAGAAAACCCTTTTTATATCTTTATACATCTTGTCTCCACCTGGGTGTATGCTTCTTCGAGAACCGTCTTCACTAAATTCCTTGCTTGTGGGACGCATAGCCTTCCATCCCGTCTCAACCAACCCTTATCATCGATGGAGCATCTATTGAGATGGCTAGAACTCTCACCCCTAACTAGCTTATCCATCACATCAACTAGCCGAGGGCCTTCTCATTGCATGGTTCCTATTGAGTCCAAAAGAGTAGGCCGCACCTTTAGCGATTCTAACAGACCAGGCACAATTTCAGAGTAGGGTCTAAAGTCAAAGTTTGTTATGTACTCCAAGCTTGGCCTTTCTACAAAGAGTGGACTCAAGGTCAGCTTCTTTCTACTCAAGGCATCTGCTACCACATTGCCCTTGCCAAGGGTATAGGAAATCTCAAAATCATATGAGGCCAGAAATTACATCCATCTTTGTTGTCTTAAGTTAAGATCCTTCTGTGAGAAAAGGTACTTTAATGATTTATGGTCTGTAAACAATTCGAACCTTTCTCCTAGTAGGTATTGACGCCATGACTTTAGAGCGAAAACAATGACAGCTAGCTCCAAATCATGCGTTGGGTAGTTATTCTCATGTACCTTCAATTGCCATCCCCCATAACAAACTACCTTGCCTTCTTGCATCAAGACAGCACCCAACCCCGTACCGCATACGTCTGTGTATACGGTAAACATTTTTCTCCCATCAGGCAATGTCAGAACTGGGGCTGTTGTTAGAGCCCTTTTCAAACGTTGGAAAGCAATATCGCAATCCAAATCCCAAGCAAAAGTTAGGTTCTTCTTTGTCAATATTGTGAGTGGGGATGAGATTTTTGCGAAGTCTTTAATGAACTTTCGGTAAAAGCCCGCTAGCCCGTGGAAGCTTCGGACTTCGGTTGCATTCCGTGGAACCTTCAAATCTTGCACCCCAACTACTTTTGCAGGGTCCACAGCTAACCCCTCTTTGGACACCACATGTCTAACCAAGAAACCTCACTTCTTCTCTCCAGAAATGGCATTTGGAGAATTTGGCTTTCAGCTGATGTGCACGAAGAGTATCCATGACTTCCCTTAATGCAAAGCATGCTCTTCTTCATTCTTCGAGAAAATCAAAATGTCGTCTACGAAGACCACCACAAACTTATTAAAGAACTCCCTGAACATCCTTCTCATCAGGTCAATGAAGTAAGCAGGTGCGTTTGTCAAGCCGAAAGGCATGACAAGCCATTCGAAGAAACCATCCGGGGTTCTGAAAGCAGTCTTACCAATGTTGTTTTCAGCTATTCTTAGCTGATGAAACCCGGTGGCTAGATCTAGTTGGGAGAAAACCGACGCACCTACAAGCTGATCGAACAAGTCGTCTATTCTTGGAAGTGGGTGCCTATTTTTCTTGGTCAGCTTGTTTAGCTCTCTATAATCAACGCATAGGCGAAGTGATCCATCCGCTTTGGTTGCGAATACTACTGGAGCACCCTATTTTGAAATACTCCGCCTTATAAACCCTTTTTCGAGCAACTCTTTGACTTGCTTACCGAGCCATTTTCTCTCCCTTGGAGCCATGTGTCTAACGGGTAGAGCTACGGGTTTTGCATTATCAACAAGGTATATGCGGAAGTCTATATCCCGCCTCAGAGGTAAGCCCTTTACCTCTTCAAATACATTTGAGTATTCATGGACTACTCTAATCGTCTGCAAGTTTTCGACAGACGCATCAAGAGATTCTTGGTATCTAAGCATAACAAAATGTATGGGATTACAAGAGATTTCGAGAGTGTTACCGAGGCGAGTCATAAGTCTAACCACTCTCCTTTCACAATCGAGGATGGCACCATTACTAGATAGCCAATCCATGCCTAGAATCAACCCATAGCCCGTGAAGCCAAGAACGAAGGCATTGCATTCAAACTCAACGCTCAAGATAGACACTCTCAAATCCCGACAAATCATTGAAAGTTGAGCCGAACAACCAATAGGATTAGAAACTACTATGGGATCCGTAACTAGACTAGTATTTAGGTGCAATGTTTCAACTAACGAAGCAGATATAAACGAGTGTGAAGCACCAGAATCAAACAAAGTACGAACAAGATGATCAAACAGAAAAATCAAACTTTCAACATAAATGTTTCTACCTCTCTCCTGTCCTGGTGCCATGAGAGCATGAACCTGCCCTCTTACTTGCCCTGGTGCCATGAGAGCCTGAACCTGCCCTCCAGAAGTAGAACCTGTCCTCTGCCCTTGCCTTCTCGGGCAGTCTTTAATCAGATGTCATGCCTCACCACAGTTGAAGCAGCCAATCTTCTACTTCTTCCTATAGTCCTTGTTCAGATGGCCTGGTGTTCCACAATTAAAGCACCTTTTCTTTCCTTTGCTAATGTTATCCTTACCACCTTTCTTAGGTTGCTGTTGTGGCTTCTTTTGATCCCCTTTCTTTTCCGGTGCCTTATTATCATTAGCGCCTTTCTCCTCTTCATGCATAAGCGCCATGTCAACCAGTTTCTCAAAGGTAGCCCCTATAGAAATGTGGGTCATAGCCAACCCATGTAGCAGCTCATTCAAACCTTTAACGAATCTCAGGGCCTTCTTTTCAGGTGTGTTCACCAAGTCTAAGCCAAATCTCGCCAATTGATTGAACTTGATGACGTACTCCTTTACTGATAAATTCCCCTGCTTCAATGCCAAGAACCTCTCCATGTATAAATTCTCTTCTGCTCGTGAGAGAAATTTCATCTCGAACCTATATCTGAAATCTATCCATGTCTCCACTGGACGCTCTCCATTCATGACCTTCCACCAAAACAAGGCTCCGTCCATCATTAACCAAGCAGCTAATTGGACCTTCCTTCTGTCTTCTATCTCGAAGATACCAAACAAATCTTCCACTTCCTTAAGCCAATTTCGAGCTTCAACAAATGTCTCTGATCCGTGAAAGGTTTCCCACCCATTGCCCGAAAGTCTTTGCGTATCTTCGAAAAAGTATCAATGCGGGGAGGGGGGAGGAGGAGTGGCTGCAGCTGTGGGAGGAGGAATGTCTACTGGTCCTGCGGCGGTGGCCCTAGCCTCAAGATACCTTCTGAACTAGGTGGGTATCGATATCCCCGCGGGTATCTCAAGTAATCCAGGCATGCTGAAAAGAAAAAAGAAGAGATTCAAAACGGAGAATCGAAAGTAAGATATATGGCTCGTGGGGGTTATGTTTTTAAAACAAACTTTTCTCTTGAAAATACTCTCCTCAAAACATATTTTTGAAAGTATTTCTTTTTAAAACGCTTTTGAAAAACAGTTTTTCAAAATCTCTTATCTGTTCTATTAACCTTCAGCTCTGATACCACATGTAACACCCCACGTCCATTATTGTCACTCTCAAGGGGAATGCATTAACTTTCATTGAGTATTATTGGTGTATAGAACAGAATATAACAAGACAGATACATATATTGGTACTTGAAAAATTAAAAACAACTTTTATTGCAGCGGAGAAATAGTTTGGTTACAACAACATCAAGACCCAACAATAAAACCAAGTACACTTAATATCCATCTTGACAAATTATTTTCTGAGTACATAAAGTTAATAAAAAGCATAACCCCAACATAAGTAGTCATAAAAGAGATGAGCTGAACTTTACTTTCAGCAATCCAAGCACTTCCAAAAAAGAGAGAAAGATCCAAATCAAGCTCCACTAGCACTAGTCCCACACTGAGAACCAGGAGGGGGAAGGAAGAAAAGAGGCGAAAACAAAGGGGGGTCAGACATAAAGTCTGGTGAGTCCAATAACTTTAACAATATAATCATTAAAGTAATTAGGATAAGGTATAAACTGGTAAAATAAGGAATGACTGTGAAACAAGTGGGCAAGACAAAATAAACAAGAGGAATATTCTGGCGTTAATCTCGCTCCTAATCTCTATAGGATAATTACTATACTGCACCATTACTAGTCACCCTAAAAGTTGATCCTGCCTATTGAACATAATAATCATAATGGTAATTTCGTGTACCCCTAACTGTCTTCATAGATGTCGTCTGCCCCTATCTCCACTAGTTGTACCCACTACCCCCATGCGATCAGCTCCCTAACTCGTAGATACCCGTGCTGGTCACAAAGCGGGGTGTATCACTCCCCAAAGTGGCAATCCGATACCACTAAAGATGCACGACTTATATCTACACGATGCAATAACGTCTTACTTACCAGCTCGGGCCCACGCACACACATGATCCTGTTGGACTTGTGTTGCCACTGTTAACCCGTTTTGACCTCTTACAATCAAACCCAGTAAGCGTGTCCTGTCCTTGATCTAACTCGAGCTCACAAAGATACTTAATGGGTTACTGGTTTGAAAAGGGTCCCCCATGCTTGAGACAAGCTTTCCACCTATGCCTGGTCCCCACTAGAATTTCCAACTTAACCCCTTCTTATTCATGTCTTCTTACATGTTTCAAATTTGGTTAAGTTTTTTAATCGTATTTCACATGTCACCCATATCACTCACTTAACCCCCTTGTCCTACCACATGTTTATCTTGGTTAAGTGTTACTTAATTCATTATAACCGTAACCTTGTAGGACCCCCCACATTAGACTACCATTTGCGGTTGCTGGATTTGCCGGGCGGGTCCGGGCAGTCTTATACCGCAAACGAGTCTAACCTCGTGTCTTTACAATTGTTACACATTTAATTTATGCCTTCGACCTCTCACATTAGACTACCGTTTGTGGTTGCAGGATTTGCCGGGCGGGTCCGGGCAGTCTTACACCACAAAGGAGTCTAACATTGTGTCTTAGGCGTTTATTATTACACATAATTATTTCACCCTAATATGAATTAATTATCCCTATTCAAATTGTCAATAATTTCCAAATTAACTATGTCCATAATTGTCACCTAAATTATGTCCATTCCTTTTAGGTATATAAATTATACCAATTAATGTCTCAATTTAATTATATGCCTTTAAAGCCATTTTATGTCAATTCACAATATGTATTATTAATATTTTCCCATTATCCCCACGTTGTTCATACGTTTAACATGAAATATGTTAGACTTGCAGATAGTCTAACTCATAAAAAGAAAAGCAACATCACAACTTGCATAACACATAAAATAGATCTAACTTGCAAATAAGAATTATAACATAAGTTTGCATAGTCAAGAACTTGCATAGGTAATGAACATATAGAACATAAATTTGCATAAACTACCATGGATCTAAATATAGATCTAAACATGAAGTTGTGAACTTGCATATATGAATATGGGTTTCACCTAAACTTACATATGTGAATATGGTTTTTCACCTAAACTTGCATATGTGAATATAGTTTTCAACTAAAAATGTGAATATTGTTTTAACCCAAACTTGCATTTGGATTCCTGCAAACTTGCATATGAATTTATCACATGTTTTTCAGATAAACTAGCATATGTATATACTTGATTCACATATAAACTTGTGTATAATTCGCATACAGACTTGCATAAGATTCACATACAAACTAGCATATGTAAAAAAAGACTTGCATAAGATTCACATACAAATTAGCATATGATTTAACATCCTAAACTTGCATAAGATTCACATATGAACTAGCATATGATTTAACATCCCAAACTTGCTTAAGATTCACATACGAACTAGCATATGATTTAACATCCCAAACTTGCATATAAACTGATGTCATAAAACGAATCAAGTTAAACATATGTAATTGGACATATGAATTAGATCTACCAACATAAGATAACAAAACTGTCATATGTTCACCAACAGACAATAACAAAGTTAAATAACATCACATGATTCAACAGACATGTTCTCATAATCCCAATTATAACTCATCATAATTAATTTATTAATTATTTTGTGAAAGAAATTGTACTCACAAAGACAAGTTAGAGAAGAGAATAATTCGTTCGTCGTTTGTATTAGAATTCTGATTTGCCAATCCCTAAGCTTTAGGAAGATGAACTATTCTAGCAGCAGCATGGCAGCTAAGAGACTAATTTGGTTTAGGTTTAGGGTTTGAGTCTATGTATGCTTATATAGAAGTTTAAATCAACCTAAGCCGTCAGATTATCATAGGAGTAATCCCAACCGTTCAGACTAGATAGAGTTATCTGGAATTGCCACCTCTGCCATAGTGACTCAGCAACAGGTTAGGTAAGACTAAGCAACAAGTCAGGATCGTCAAATTTCAGATCTACCATGGGGGGTAGGTCGACCCCTGGTCGACCTGTATAGGGTAGGTCGACCCCCAGGTCGACCTGACCTTGGGCGGGAGAAATCCTGCCCAGCCCGCTTCCTCGTTTGAATTTTGAAATTTGAATTTTTATCTGAACTTTTTTTAATTTATTTAAATTACTAAAACTTCTAAGGGCCATCACTTCCTTGTATGAAGTCCGATTTACGAAATCTTGGACTCTATTCCAAGCAGAATTTCGAGGCGAACGCAATGGCGTAACCCATTTCCCTTAATTCTCACTTTAACAATTAAGTATTATTAAATTTGTTAATTTTTATTCATAGAAAATTCAGGGTGTTACACATTATATGATATGTGTATATATATCATACAATGTGTGTGTGTATATACAATGGTGTGTGTGTATACAATGTGTGTGTATATATATAAATCATATGACGGTCAATATTGTATTCCTTAAGTTTCATTCAATTTTTAAGGAAGTGATAAGAATGTGTCTTCCTTGCAAGGAAGCCTATTACCATGAATTCCATTGTCAAAACCAAACTCCTCCTCAGCTTTGTATAGCAAACTTTTAAAGAGAAAGTGCTTCAGATATGATACTGGAACGGCATATCACTTCCCTGTGTCACCCACATACACAGGAAGATGTCCTTTAGGTACACAAGACTTTTTATTTCTTTGTAAAAGTTGAAAAGGGAGCAAGTTCTTGTTAGAAGAAATTTGAAGTAAATGGAAGAAGGAAAGAACAAAAGAGAAATTTTGATTTGTCCAACATCATGAAATATAACATAGTATGCTCCTATATATGTAAAGACATGATGTATTATATCAAAAGAAAGAGGAGAAGAGACAAGGCAAGAACATGACATTGGCATGAACATTAATATATAATTTTCAAAAGATGGGCCTTAGGATTGTTGGAGTCACGTGATAAGATGAGTCTTGGAATGCCAATGGGCTTCCTGAGCAGGCCATTTTTTGTTTTGCTCGCAGCAATTGTACCAGTCGACTGGTGCCATATAGACCAGTCGACTGGTCCCAACAGATGCGACTGTTTCTAAAAAGAAAAAAATGTTGTTGTTCGAGGAATTGCAATCTTTATAAAAAGAAGCAGCCTGTATCTCCTCACTGCTATAAAAAATGGACTGCACTCCAGTTTTGAATCACTCGAATTACTTCTCTACAACTTCTTCTTAATTCATACTCTGCCATTTTATTAAATATATTGTGTAACGACCAGTATTTTTCCGGTTAATTATTTAAATTATTTTATTTTTAAATATTGAATTGATTTAAATAATCTAATTTAATCATTTTATTTTTGAATATGTTATTTAAATAAATAATATAGTAATATTTTATTTCAAATTTTTTGGAAAAATGTTGAATTTACAATATAGTGTGAACGGGCAATTTAAAATGGTGTAATATTTGTTTATTTTTAAATTATAATAACGATTCGTTAATTAAATGGCGTTATAACGTTTAGTTTATAGTTTAATTATAAATAAAGCTGCAGTGACGCGGCAATTCGTAATATTAGGTTTTAACTTTAAATGGATGTAATATAAGCCGGATTTTCTCGAAACAAGAAACGTCGGAATCTATTTGACGATATTTTTTTAATGGAAGAGAAAAGTCGAGTTTTCATAACGTAGATTTTGTTTTATGTCCAAATCAAATTTTAAAATAGTCGCTATGGAATTCCTTTATAAATTATATCGATTTATTATATAAAATAAGGGGTTTTTTTTAATATTTTTAATGTTGAATTGGCTTGGACTTCAATCCGGAGTATTTTATTTTGGTAGTACATCAAATTCTGGTCAAGTATGACCAATTGCAATATTTTGTTTTTATTATATTGAAGTATTTTTAAATTAATTTATTTTAATTAAAATTGGACCTTTAAAAGGGGCTGTATTCAAACGACCTCCATTTTCGATGAAACAAATTTTATTGAGACCGTAACAGTAAATTATTGCAAGATTTCAAATTGCGCGTCAATCGGAGTTAATTTGTGAGCGCAGCAAAATTAAATGCATACAAAATGATCATTTGGACGTGAACGAGCGCCGTTTGAGCAAACGGACTCGGAATTCGATGAAACAAGTTTCATTAGGACCGTAACGTTAAATTATACCATGCCGCCCATTTTCGAAGTGAACAGAGTTTGTATGTGAGCGCAAGAACAATAAACAACATTCAGAAATTGCAATAGACATAAAATAAAAATCGTTAGTCATTATCGTTCGTCAAATCAACTTAAAATATATTATTTCCATTTATAAATACTGTCCACCGTTCAGCCACTTCAGCAAACTCCATTCCCGTTCATACATTCTTCACAAATTTGCAAACAAGTCCACTTTTCTTAAATAATTTATATCTTCAATTCTGTCGTGAATCGGCTAGTAGGACCTGAAGCAAAGTTGTAGATCAGCTCGATACCTACCTACTGTAAAAAGTTAGGGGTGATTGGTCAAATGCAGTTGCCGGAATCGGCCTGAAACTGTGGATTTCTACTTTTGTTCTTGGTGGATTTGTAGCAATCTGAATGAACATTTGTGGATGGGGTCTGAGGCGAAGTTATAGAGGGGAAGGAGGTCGACATTTTTGCCTTTGGTCGGATCACCTAACGACAACCGTGGTGATCGGAAATTATAGTTGATCAGAGATCAACATTTTGGAGATTTTCTTGAAGCTGCCGGCGGTTTTGACCAATTTCCGATCAATTGGGGAGTCGAGGAGTCCGAAGTCTGAAGTGGAAACCTAGGGGAGGTGACGCCGATCGAATGATGGCGGTCTGGTGATATACGATGAGGTGTGGCGGTGGATTTTGGAAGTTGAACGGGTTCGGTTTGGAGGTAAATTCCGGCAAACTGGGGTATGGAGGTGGTCGGGGTTCTCGGGTGGAGGAGCGGCTCTGACAGGCCGTTGCAGAGGTAGTAGTCCGGCGGTCCCAGGTGGTCAGTAGCCTGAGCAGTAATCGAGTGATGGCACCGTACTTTCTGGTGTTGAACGAGATATAGAGAAAGGGAAGAAGAGGATCGGGTTCTGGTAAACCGAAATGGAGAAAACGCGTATGTCAAATCTGATGTGGCAAAGTTAATTAATATGGTGGGTAATTAAGGGTTAAAGGTAATTAATTATTTATTAGTTAATTTATATCTTTAATTCAATTTAAATCTAGTATTTGCGATAACTTTTGCATACGTTAACGGATTCAGGCGTAATCAGATCCATTGGGATCGCAGAGACGAGATCTAGACAATGGCTCTGACTGAGATTCGATTGGATGCAGTTGAATTTTCAGTTAATTTTAAAATTAAATGGAACAAACAACGCTACAACCATCAACTGAAATAACTAGTGAGTTAATTCTCACACTTTTCTAGACTGCTATGATGTGATAAATCCATATAAAAATATGAATTGGTTAATTGGTTGCGTTTTGTTGCTATTGGTTGATTTAATGGTTGCGGTTAACTATATTATCATTATTCATTTATTTATCTAAAATTATCTATTGTCATGGAATGTTACAATAACCATAATGCAGGGAAGAACAGGTTGGAGGGATCCGACCAGATTCCTCAAAATAATTTGTATATTGTTTATTTTTATGTTGTAATCCATGAACTGATTGAACCCCCAATTGACATTAAACCCTGTTCAGATAGTGATGGTTGAATGGATGTTAATCGTTGTTGTGTTTTTAAATCAATTGACAGTCTGATTAAGTAGTTGGCAGTGAGGGCCTAAAATTTATTGTTTTAAATATTGTTATACCGTCGGGCGAATTAACGTAATATTTAGTTATAAATTTATTTTTTATAACTAATTTAAAGTTTTAAATTTATTTTATATAAATCAATTAAAATGGGAATTTTATAAATATATTTATATTAAATCATAATTTATAAAAGGGATCGTTAAATGTTTTCTATAACATATTTTATGTCATGTTCTGAATGGAAATTCTGAAACTAACAAACACGTTAGAAATAATGGAATAATTGTTTTATAAACAATTAAGTGATGTTTTAAAATTAATTAAGTTATTTAATTTATTTAAGAGGGAAATGGAAATGGAAAATCAGTTAATAGTAACTGATATGTACGGTTGGCGAAAATCAACTGTTCCAATTGGAAATTGACAATTGGAACAATTTGATCTAAATTAATCAAATCAATAAGTTTGATTGAATATTCGTTAAAATCTACCAAATGGTGTTAAACGTTAATTAGTCTTCGATTAACTACATTTTATAGTAATTATCAAATTGTTTAGTGCTAATGAAGTTATTTATAATTTAATAAGCTTTTAAATGATAAGTGTTTTATTTTGTAGTTAATACCAAAGTTAACTATTCTAACATAGTTAGTATTCAAGTTAAATATTATTATTTTAATTAATAACGATTAAAGCAATGATTTTTAATCGGAATATAATTATGAAGCGATTAAGTGGGCGAGCTAAATTATTAAGATTTGAAACTGAATTCGCGATATTAAAAAGGAAGTGTGATGTTAAAACTATGTTTTAAATCGAATGGTAAGTGAAAAATGGTGGAATAATTGGAGAAAGGAGAAAAGGAAGTTCGACATGATTTCATTAAGTAAAAATGGAGGTGATTATAATAGGATGGTTAAGTGGATTCAGGAAAAAGGATATTGGTTAGTTTAATAGCGTAAGTGGAGAGATTATAAGGCCATTACCAATGTATGATATGGTTTGTAAAAATCATATTGGATCCAAACGGTAACTAAGATTTGGAAGTTTACTTAATGAAGTCAAAAGAATTAACTTGTGAAGTGGGTTTTCAAGTAAAAGGAAATGGTTTTTAAAAACCATAGTAAATGAAAATGGAAATGGAATAACAGATGTTGGGTGGTGAACTTAAGAGCGTCGTCGGTCAAGGTCTGAGAGGTAATTAGAATACCCCAACTTGAACGGCTTCACTATTATCGAGAGATAGTATTAGTTGTAATGGTAGGAGAGCGATTATCGAGTTAATTATGATTTATAAAATTCATCATTTATTTCAACAACCTTTTAAAATGAATTAACTAGGCTAGTTTAGTTAAGAAGAAAGAAAACTACTTGTATTTAATGATAACCAAAATGAGTGTTAGACAATTGGAATTTCTTTTATTTAAAATGAAATAAAGGTTATAGATTGAATTAGTATAAAGACAATTTGAAGTTCAATTCAAATCATAAATCAAAGTTTGCAAAGAGGGTTTTACCCAAAATAGTAGCTTTAAGAAAAAAATAGCATTCACCTGAGAGTTGGATTAAGCGAAATGTTTGAGTTGAAATAAGGGGGAATTTGTTAATTGAACCTATGTCGTTTTTTTAAGAAGAAATATAACTATATTATCAAATTTTAAGGGAAATGGAAAGTGGTTTACGAACTATAGTGACATTTTCAGAAATGAGGAAAACATGAAAAGGCTTAAAGTGTATAAAAGGATTTTCCAATATAAAGAAAATAAAAGAAGGTTTACATGTTATATAATATTCCTAACAAAGGAAATAAAAAGGAAAACCTGGTAAATACGTTATGCTTAAGAAGGTATCAATAATGTTTTTTGGTAATAAAACCAGAAGATATTTGTTAAGATAGAATTTATGAATCGATTTTAAGAATCGATAAAATTATTAAATGAAATATGTTAATAGAAATTACCTGAGCTGCCAATGTAGTGAACAATATTGTTATGATTTGATAGTTAAACCACCGACTATCAAATGAATTATTCTTGGACCTTTCCGGCGTGTTGTTTCGAAGAGACCGGGATGGGAACTAGACCCAAAACCACTCTGAATCAACTGTACGAATGAGACTAACTTGCAGAGGGTGTAAAGACGGAGTAAATTGAAGACCGTAGATATTTATAAAGCAGAAGAACTACTTAAAATCTTCTGTTTAGCGGCCAGAGATATACTGTGGTTCTGTCGTGGTTAAAATCTACGGATTCGCAAGGGCTACTTGCTACTGATCTATAGGGTGATTCCTAGGATACAGTAGGAGGGTGCCTTCGGTTCATCCTATTCCTGGGTGTCTGGTATGGACGAATGTCTGACAGAGTATTTCCAAAGGGGCGTGTACGTTGACTTCTTCAAACGTACCAGTTGGTGGCATAGAAGGGAATCTTCTTTAGCTTAAAAACTAGAGTATTTTTGTGGAAATCAATTAGTGACTTCTGGAGGATTTCACAATGTGGCATTCAAAGTAAATGGAGATATATTGTTCTGAATGATAAGCGTAACCTCTAGCCTCATCAACCGGGAAATGGCATAAAATCGGGTAGGCAACATGGCTATGTGGGTCGCACCCATTAAAAGGGTATATAATTACCTGATCTGGAGGAATCAAATGCCTTCGTTGTCCCTTTTTATTTTATATGTTTGTTATCGGTTCGGTTGGCTGGCCCCCAATCGTGGTAATGATATATTCGGTACTCCCAAGAGAAATGAGGGGTCAGTCATGTGTGAGCCGGGTTGCAAGACGTTCTTGTTGAACCCCAATGTATTCATCTCAGAAGGTATATTGTCGGAAGGTGGTCCCTTACCTTGCCATAGTTGGAAATCCATTATCCAATACGAGCCTGCGATTTTGATTGTATACTATATATGTAGAGCGTGAGATGCAAGCGTTCTGCTAGATTGATATTTATCTGTGATTTGATAGACATTATTATAATATCAGAAAAGATATCGATTTCGAAACTGTTTTGGGTTATAGTAAGGTAAAATCCATCCTTATTTATGTGTGGGTTGGTCTTACTATTATACTTTGATCTCAAAAAGGTTTTTTCAAAGTTAAACAAGTTGTTTGTGCTGTGAATTTATCACTGATAGTATTCCAGACTGATCCGGGTGAATTTTGCTTTGCTTCAAATGTTCTCTGGTCAGACCGAGTATATTTACAGGCTAGGTTTCGCTGGAGTATAGGAGCTAGAAGTAGGAGGCTTCACCGTTAGATATATAAAGTGTATTTCCGCTGTGACGGATATATGTTGTACTCTGATGATTGGTATGTATATACAGTTTCTTTGTATAAAGAAATTTGATATATTATATTTATTAGTTTTGTTGTGAGATTCTGAGTGTTCTTCTCTTCTTCTATTCTAATATTTCTTTCTTTCTTTCCTCATCCTCTAACTTCTTTCTCATAACTATCCAGTGTTTTCGATGCTTGAATGGTCGACATGGTGATTTTATGTCGATTTTCGAGGTCGAAAATCCTTGGGTTGTTACAGTGGTATCAGAGCGAGGTTTAGTAATAGCCTTGGCTCTGTGGCGTAACTCAATAGAGATAGGATCAGTAATATCCTAGATTGAGTTGAGTGTATATATGAGAGTACCTATTTGTAATTTGATATAAAATTCTTTTGAAAATTATTTTACCCAATATATTTTATAAAGCAGTAAAGGTAATAATTTTCTTAAATTATTGTGGGCAATTAGATTTACCAGTGTTGATTTGAAATGGGTTAATTATGAGGTTGGATTGAACCAACCCGAGGACATCTTATATTTGAAATGTGAAAATATGGGAACATTAACTTAAGTCGAACCAAAGTGAATTATATGAGTTATGAATTGGATTCGAATGTCGAAATGAAATATAACTTAAAGTCAACAATGGTTTGACTTGAATTGGAAATAGAAACACATGCAAATGAATGAATTTGAATGGAATGTTGGGTTGGATGATTGATTGCATAGATATAAATATAAATTTGATTGAAACCCATCTGGTATGAATAATGTAATAACCCGGAAAATGTGAACCAGTTTAAAATTCTGGGAAGCATTCCAGACAGAATTGGGAACCAAATTAAATCTAAGCACCGCTTATCACCCTCAGACGGATGGCCAAACTGAGCGGGTGAATAGAATTTTAGAAGATCTATTGCGGGCTTGCGTTATCGATTTTGGAGGCTCATGGGAAGATCATTTACATTTAGCAGAATTCTCTTACAACAATAGCTATCAAGCAAGTTTGGGAATGTCCCCATTTGAAGCATAATACGGTAGACCGTGCAGATCTCCCGCATGTTGGGTAGAACCTGGCAACAGACTTGTGTTAGGGCCCGATATGATTCAAGAAGCATCGGATAAAGTCGATTTCATTAAGAAGCGGTTAAAAACCGCACAGAGCCGACAGAAAAGTTATGCTGATGCGAGAAGAAGGGATATATCGTTTGTCGTTGGCGATTATGTATATTTAAGAGTTTCTCCAATGCGAGGAGTAATCAGATTTGGCAAGACTGGGAAGTTGGCACCGAGATTTATTGGTCCCTTTCCTATACTTGAACGGATTGGAACTCTTGCATATAGGGTTTCATTACCTAATTGGTTGCCTGGTATTCATGATGTGTACCACGTATCTCAACTCAGAAAACATGTTCATGATCCCGACCTTATTGTGGAAGAAGCAGCACAACATGATATTGACATAACTCCAGAATTAGCACTCAAGAGAGATCCATTAAAGATAGTTGGCAAAGAAACTAGCGAACTAAGAAAGGAAACGACAGTATATGGGTAATCGTAGATCGCTTCACGAAGACTGCCCATTTCATCCCTGTCCGATCCAACAGAACGGCTCAAAGTCTAGCACAGATTTACTTCAGAGAAATAGTTAAACTTCATGGAGTACTGCTCAGTATAGTCAGCGATAGAGATCCCCTATTCACTAGCAAATTCTGGGAAGCCTGGTCATTTCTCTAATGTATGCAAAGCCCCAAAGAAGCCAAAGGCCAATGACTCAGCCGAATGCTACAACTGCCACAAGAAGGGGCATTATAGCAAGAATTGTCCTTTGAAGAAGAGCGCACAAGTGGCCCATGTTTATGACGGGAAGACCCCGCCAGCTACCACCGATGGATCAGGTAAACCCGACGTCTTGGGAGGTACCCTTAACATTAAAAATATTCCTGTTTCTGTACTTTTTGATACTGGTGCATCACGTAGCTTCATTTCTGGTAACCTGGTTCACAAACTAAAATTGAAACGAAGAAAACTAAAGGAACCAATTAAAGTTCAAAACCCGATATGAGGTTCTGTTAGTCTCAGTATATACTGTAGAGTGCCTATCTCTTATTCATGTTACAAGTTTTCTTTTGATTCGATTGTAATGGACCTTTCCGAATTTGATATTATACTGGGGCTGGATTGGTTGACAAAATATAAGGCCGAAGTCAGATGTGCCGAAAGAATCGTGAAAGTTAAAACAAAATCTGGGCATATCACTATACCATGTCTCGGTGCAGAAATAAATAGAAAAGAATTTTGGCCTTCTTTAGAAATTACTCCCCCTTCAATAGAAAAGATACCGGTCGTGAAAAACTATGCGGATGTGTTTGAAGAAGTAGAAAACTTACCGCCGCAAAGAGAAATTGAATTTAGAATTGATCTAATTCCGAATGTCCGACCAGTAGTTCATCCAATAAGAAGAATGGCCCCGAAAGAAAAAGAAGAGCTAAGTAGTCAAACCCGAGAATTGCTTTGGAAAGGTCTAATCAGACCGAGCTTTTCAGCGTGGGGAGCCGCAGTAGTATTTGTCCCGAAATCAGACGGTACTTTAAGACTTTGCGTTGATTACCGAGATCTCCAGAATGGACCTAGCTACAGGTTTCCACCAATTGCGTATAGCCGAAGACTGTGTTCCTTTGACAGCCTTCAAGGGTCCCGATTTATTCTACGAATGGTTAGTAATGTCGTTCGGCTTGTGCAACACTCCGGCATACTTCGTTGATCTTATGAACAGAGTGTTCCGTGGTGTATTGAATAAATTCATTCTAGTCTTCATCGATGACATCCTAATCTACTCTAAGTCGGAAGAAGAACATGCAAAACATTTAGAACAAGTGTTGAAAATTCTAAGGAGAAATGTCTTAAAAGCTAAATTTTCTAAGTGTGTCTTCTGGCAGAATGAAGTCAAATTCCTAGGCCATGTCGTATCAAAAGAAGGAATTGCTGTAGACCCAAGCAAAATTACAGCGATTCAGAACTGGAAACAACCTACTACACCCACTGAAGTTCGAAGTTTCCTTGGATTAGCTAGTTACTATCGGAAATTCGTTCAGGATTTTTCAAAGATATCTGGAGTTTTGACAAAGCTTACAAAGAAGCATGAGAAATTCAAATGGACTCCCGATTGTGAAGAAGCTTTCCAAGAGCTGAAACTGAAGTTGACAACCGCCCCAGTATTGACAATTATAGAAGGCAACCAAGACTTGACTGTGTGGACAGATGCTTCTATTAGAGGGCTGGGAGCAGTGTTAATGCAAAAAGGTCAAGTGATCACTTATGCCAGCCGTCAACTAAAACCACATGAATGAAATCGCGTTGTATAAATTATATAAGCGAAGTGTAAATTATATACGCATTGTATACCTCATGTACATGTGTTGTATAAGTTATATTAGCGATGTATAAATTATACAAGCGTTGTTTGAAACATATATGCTTTGAATTGTGATGAAATGCAAGTGAATTATTATATTATATATATATATATATACTCCCCTCGTCCACAGACCATGGACGATATTTATTGCTTGTGATGGACGTGATATTATATGGTATGATGAATGGTTGGGAATAATTGTTTGTGGTTGATATTATGGTTGAAAAATACCTTTATGGTTGAAAAATACCTTTGTGGTTGAAAAATACCCTCTTGTGGTTGAAACAAAATAGAATAGGATTGTGGAATTGAAAATAAAACATGCTGCCTGCGTGCGAACTAGATGCATGATCCCCATTGTCAAAAACCGCGAGGTTTTAAGGTAGAGCGAGGAGCCGTACTAGGGACGGTCCCGGTTTTAACTACCCTGCCTTTATGCTGCCGAAATTTTCAGAAATAATTATGTGTTAGAATAATTTTCATTCATTGAAATTATATTCAAACTATATCGAATATTCATGTGTTGAGTTGCAATTCATTCGTTGAGTTGAAATTCATGTGTTGAATATTATTCGAATTTAAACAAAAGGCTTTAGCAATAAAAATCACATTTTTATATATATTCAAACTATATCGAATATTCATGTGTTGAGTTGCAATTCATTCGTTGAGTTGAAATTCATGTGTTGAATATTATTCGAATTTAAACAAATGGCTTTAGCAATAAAAATCACATTTTTATATATATACAAACGATATCGAATATTCATGTGTTGAGTTGCAATTCATTCGTTGAGTTGAAATTCATGTGTTGAATATTATTCGAATTTAAACAAATGGCTTTAGCAATAAAAATCACATTTTTATAAATATACAAACGATATAGAATATTCATGTGTTGAGTTGCAATTCACTCGTTGAGTTGAAATTCATGTGTTGAATATTATTCGAATTTAAACAAATGGCTTTAGCGATAAAAATCACATTTTTATATATATACAAACGATATAGAATATTCATGTGTTGAGTTGCAATTCACTCGTTGAGTTGAAATTCATGTGTTGAATATTATTCGAATTTAAACAAATGGCTTTAGCGATAAAAATCACATTTTTATAAATATACAAACGATATAGAATATTCATGTGTTGAGTTGCAATTCACTCGTTGAGTTGAAATTCATGTGTTGAATATTATTCGAATTTAAACAAATGGCTTTAGCGATAAAAATCACATTTTTATATATATACAAACGATATAGAATATTCGTGTGTTGAGTTGCAATTCATTCGTTGAGTTGAAATTCATGTGTTGAATATTATTCGAATTTAAACAAATGGCTTTAGCGATAAAAATCACATTTTTATATATATACAAACGATATAGAATATTCATGTGTTGAGTTGCAATTCACTCGTTGAGTTGAAATTCATGTGTTGAATATTATTCAAATTTAAACAAATGGCTTTAGCGATAAAAATCACATTTTTATAAATATACAAACGATATAGAATATTCATGTGTTGAGTTGCAATTCACTCGTTGAGTTGAAATTCATGTGTTGAATATTATTCGAATTTAAACAAATGGCTTTAGCGATAAAAATCACATTTTTATATATATACAAACGATATCGAATATTCGTGTGTTGAGTTGCAATTCATTCGTTGAGTTGAAATTCATGTGTTGAATATTATTCGAATTTAAACAAATGGCTTTAGCGATAAAAATCACATTTTTATATATATACAAACTATATCGAATATTCATGTGTTGAATTGCAATTCATTCGTTGGGTTGAAGTTCATGTGTTGAATGTTATCATCTCTTAAAAATAAAATGAATCGATGATGAAAATATTCCTTTTATCATGTATACGCTTAGTTAAAAATACACATGTGTCGAATAAATATTTTTGATGATAAAAATATTCCTTTTATCATGTATACGCTTAGTTAAAAATACAAATGTGTCGAATAAATATTTTTGATGATAAAAATATTCCTTTTATCATGTATACGCTTAGTTAAAAATACACATGTGTCGAATAAGTATTTTGATGATAAAAATATTCCTTTTATCATGTATGTGCTTAGTTAAAAATACACATGTGTCGAATAAATATTTTTGATGATAAAAATATTCCTTTTATCATGTATACGCTTAGTTAAAAATACACACGTGTTGAGATAAATAATAGTTTGCTAGAAATATTATTATTAGCTTTGTTCTGCATATATATACATGTGTTGAACAGGAAAAATGGATTAGCTGTAGAGTAAAGAAATTATTTGCGTGCCCGACAAATAGGTAAACCTTGATGAGTTGGCTGCGCAATTTTATTTATATATCAACTCCTGTGAATGCCATTGGATGCGGAGTGCTGGTTTTTCTGTGTGAAATAATAAACAACGCCATAGGATAGTAACAATTAATTTTGAACTACACTACATGGCATACTTCTTGATGATAGGCATACTTCATCATATTCCACATAAGCAATTGGAGCTTGTGTGACGAGGTGGAAGATTTACCATACAAGCAAGAGGCTTGTATGGCGATGACTATATACTACAGGTTGAACTGATGACTGATATGGACTATATAAATTATAACGATAAATTGCCAAATTAATAAAAACCCCACACGGGTCTAGAGTTGACAATAATCACGTCGCTCTAGTTATTAGATACGGCACATGGACTATTTATTTCCACACGGAAACGGGGTGACGGGAATTTATTCTCTGGAGTGATTATCAGTACATGCTCCCCCGTAAACACCAAAATATATCACTAAAAATATGTGAATGCTTTTTAGGATTTATTGGGTACCTAATACGGCCCAATAAATTTCCAAACCCCTCCCCGTACAAAGGAGGTTATGGCGAAATTTTTCGAAATATTAAGGCGTTAGTGAAATATTTGAAGTGAAAATGAAGTTGAAAATATAAAATGAACTATAGTTGAAACTATGGAATGAACTATATTTATATATATAAATATAAATATAATTAAAAGGGAATAGAGGCCGTGCAGTTCGCGTTTCGGAATCGTAATTTGAAACGATTAGTACGAGAAATCCGACCATCGGATTTTCCCGAAACCGCAACCGCTGGGTTCGCCTTGGAAATACCTTTCCAACGGCACCAACCTTGTAAAAATCCAACGGTTGGATTGTCCGGAATGTTTAATTCAAATCTAAAGAAAAACAGCGCCGGAATCGTTTATATTTATATATAAATATAAATATAATTAAAATTAAATCGAATAACGACGCTGCAATTCGAATTTTGAAACCGTAACTTCAAACGACTAGTGTGGAAGATCCGACCGTCGGATTCTCACGAAACTGGAACCGTTGGGTTCGCTTTGGAAATATCTTCCCACTGATATAGACTTTGTAGAAATCCAACGGTTAGATTTTTTGATATGTGTAAAACAAATTAGGGGAAAAACAGCGCCCGTGCCACGGCACGACCTGAAACGTCGTTTAATTAAATATGGCCATTTTTAAATAAATAAAAATGGCGAAAAATCGCTATAAAATATTATAAGCAACATAGGTTGCAAATAAACCAATTGGGCTTGAATTGTTTGATATTTGATGGTTGTATGTGTTTGACGCGTAAATAACACTAAATAACTGAAAGATGGATGTCGAATAATATAACCATATAAAGAATCGATTTAAATTCTAATGACGTGAATTATTTGAAAAGGCCGAGCTAACCCTCATTTCAAATAATTTATCGAACGATTCGAATTGGAAAATGCAAAGACGATTCAAGACCGACGATCTTCGTATCGGTTGGATGGGCGCTATTGAGGTTCCTGACCGGAGTAGCTACCGGAAGGGGACGGAAGTAGTAGCCGTCTGAACGTATGTGTTGATTGTACGGATTTGCGAGGAATTTGACGCCTCCGGTTTCGTTCAGACCCAGGACGGACTTGTAAATGGACTATGTGTCTGACATTGGATTTTGTTCTATACTGATTGATCTCTGTTAAATATATATCTGTTTGGCGGCAGAGAATTTATTCTTTTTCTTAACGCCCTTCTCTGAGACGTATGAGCTCAGAGGTTATGTATCGATGGAAATCAATCGTATGGAGTGGACTGCCTATGTGGCATGCTAAGATGTTGTGATCAAGGCTTCTGTTGCAAAGCAAAGTCTTGTGGATGATGATCAAAGCAAGGTCTGCATAGCCTAGCTTTGTGTATTTCGTAGATTCGCGAGCCTCACACCCCGGTATGAGTTAAAAACGGGATACGGACTGCAGGGAGAGCACGACGTTTCTTTCTAGCTATGGTGGTGTCAGTGACTTACCAGCCCTGACATATATATCTACTTTTCACCTTTGTGGTTGTTGGAATGCGAGGCGCCTCGATTATAGGTCTGTAAGGACCGGGAAACGCGTGTTCAGGAATTGCCAATCCTCTAACGTAAGTGAGGACCGGCCCTGAAGATCCAGGATACCCAGTGTGCGTAGTCCTGAGGCATTTGCTAGAGTGTCTCGAAGCGAAGAGGAGCTTGCCCCTTGCCTTGACTCATGACGGAAATCCAATTTCCAATACGAAATAACGGACTTGATTGTAGAACTAGTATGGCGACATAGTGGTATGGGGCACTTATGCCGTCTATGATTGATATTTATGATGCTATTCGTTTTTGAAACATATATGCACTAGTAATAATATCAAATGATTTCGCTTTATACGTATCAAGCATATTTGGCTATTATAAGGTAAAACTCTATCCTCCGGCTTGCGTTGCATTGTGTGATGGGACTTGAGTCTTATAATGGCTTCATTCTTTCTAAAAGCATTGCGTTGTTTTAAAAGAATTTACTTTGTTTTTAAATGCACTAGCAATCACTGGAGTAAACCCGTTCCGCGAAAGTGGCGTGGTCCTATGATTTACTATTATTGTTGTTTAACTGTTAAATAGATTCCTCATACCAGTCCCCATGACTGACTCGTTGTTTGTTTCACTTTGCAAACGCGGGTGCCCTTATTTTCACACGGGCAGCCTAGTACACAGGTGACAGGTTGTTTTTGGTTCTGCACTGCTGCATAGAGTGCATTTTTGGCTCATGGCGAGGCTGACTTCATAGAGATGACTTTGACTTTTTCCGCCATTACTGTACTTATATTATGATTCCGCCACTGGCGATGCAGACTGATTTACTTTCCGTATTTCTTATTATATGTATATGTATTCCGCCTTCAGCGATGTAGACTGATACCCTTATTATGTCTCACTGCATGTATGTATTCCGCCTCTAGCGATGATAACTGATCACTTTCCTTTTTATTTACTAAGTACATCCCACGTTATGCTATTCTGATATTCCTACATGTTGTGATTCCGCTGTCATATCCATGTAAAATTATTTTATTTATTGTTTCTGCTATTATCTGTACTCTGCTATAATGATTAATGTGTTATTTCCCTATGATTATCCTTAATACCGCCCCTCGGATTTTGGGATCGTCACAAATAAGTTGAGCTCATGAAAAATGAATTCAAACACAATGAGTTCGAGTGAAACATATGTAAAAAAATAAATGGATTGTTAAAATTGATTGAATTGTATGGAAAATTGGTTGGAATAGATGATGTGGATGTTTGAATCTTACTAACATTATTTTGAAAACTAATGAGTTTAATTGGAGTTGAGAACAAGTGCAGAAAAGCTATTTTGATTTTGAAAACCTATCCAAGAGAATTCTGGAGTAAATTAAATACAGTTTGACATGCTAATTAAGCAAGAACAAGAATAATTTATCGCTTATCAAATAATAGCGCTCACAAAAAGGTACGCCTACGCAAATATAAAATTTTGGGTTCTATTTGGATTTTGAGTTTGGATTTTGACTTTTTCCCACCGTGTTGGTCGATGTATATCTATTTCTTGAACCTGCAATATTGCAGATGTCCCTCCGTACAGGGGAGACTCTGCCAAAAAATTTCCAAAATTTAAGGTGTTAGAATATTTTTGTAAAATTTTGTTATCTAAAATAAATTGGTTCTAAAACTGATTGGGTTAATTTTGAAAATAAAATCTAGTTTTAATTAAATATTTTTGGTAAAGATAATAGGTTGGCAACATTTCTTCTACCTTAGAAATTTCGGGGACGAAATTATTTTAAGGGGGAAGGAATGTAACGACCCGTATTTTTCTGGTTAATTATTTAAATTATTTTATTTTTAAATATTGATTTGATTTAAATAATCTAATTTAACCATTTTATTTTTGAATATGTTATTTAAATAAATAATATAGTATTATTTTATTTCAAATTTTTTGGAAAAATGTTGAATTTACAATATAGTGTGAACGGGCAGTTTAAAATGGTGTAATATTTGTTTATTTTTAAATTATAATAACGATTCGTTAATTTAACGGCGTTATAACGTTTAGTTTATAATTTAATTATAAATAAAGCTGCAGCGGCGCGGCAGTTCGTAATATTGGGTTTTTAACTTTAAATGGTTGTACAGGATTCAATATAAGCCAGATTTTCTCAAAACAAGAAACGTCAGAATCTATTTGACGATATTTTTCTAATGGAAGAGAAAAATCAATTTTTAATAGCGTAGATTTTGTTTTATGTCCAAAACAAATTTTAAAATAGTCTTTATGGAATTCCTTTATAAATTATATCGATTTATTATATAAAATAAGGGGTTTTTAAATATTTTTAATATCGAATTGGCTTGGATTTCAATCCGGAGTATTTTATTTTGGTAGTACATCAAATTCTGGTCATGTATGGCCAATTGTAATATTTTGTTTTTATTATATTGAAGTATTCTTAAATTAATTTATTTTAATTAAAATTGGACCTTTAAAAAGGAACTTCATTCAAACGACCTCCGTTTTCGATGAAACAAATTTTATTGAGACCATAACAGTAAATTATTGCTAGATTTCAAGTTGCGCGTCAATCGGAGTTAATTTGTGAGCGTAGCAAAATTAAAACGACCATTTGGACGTGAACGAGCGCTGTTTGAGCAAATGGACTCGGAATTCGACGAAACAAGTTTCATTAGGACCGTAACGTTAAATTATACCATGCCATCTACTTCTGTAGTGAACGGAGTTTGTATACGAGCGCAGGAACAATAAACATCATTTAGAAATTGCGATAGACATGAAATAAAAATCGTTGGTCATCTTCGTTCGTCAAATCAACCTAAAATATATTATTTCCATTTATAAATATTGTCCACCGTTCAGCCACTTCAGCAAACTCCATTCCCGTTCATACATTCTTCACAAATTTGCAAATAAGTCCACTTTTCTTATATAATTTATATCTTCAATTCTGTCATGAATCGGCTAGTAGGACGTGAAGCAAAGTTGTAGATCAGCTCAATACCTACCTGCTGTAAAAAGTTAGGGGTGATCGGACACCTGTGGTCGCCGAAATCGGCCTGAAATCGTGGATTTCTACTTTCGTTCTTGGTGGATTTGTGGCAATTTGAATGAACATTTGTGGATGGGGTCTAAGGCGAAGTTATAGAGGGGAAGGAGGTCGACATTTTTGCCTTTGGTCGGATCACCTAACGACAACCGTGGTGATAAGAAATTATAGTTGATCAGAGATCAACGTTTTGGGGATTTTCTTGAAGCTGCCGGCGGTTTTGACCAATTTCCGGTCAATTGGGGAGTCGAGGTGTCCGAAGTCTAAAGTGGAAACCTAGGGGGAGGTGACGCCGATCAAATGATGGTGGTCTGGTGATGTACAATGAGGTGTGGTGGCGGATTTTGGATGTTGAACGGGTTCGGTTTGGAGGTAAATTCCGGCGAACTGGGGTATGGAGGTGGTCGGGGCTCTTGGCAGAGGAGCGGCTCTGACAGGTCGTTGCAGAGGTAGTAGTCCGGCGGTCCCAGGTGGTCAGTAGCGTGAGCAGTAATCGAGTGATGGCACCGTGCTTTCTGGTGTTGAACGAGATATGGAGAAAGGGAAGAAGAGGATCGGGTTCTGGTAAACCGAAATGGAGAAAACACGTATGTCAAATCTGACGTGGCAAAGTTAATTAACATGGTGGGTAATTAAGGGTTAAAGATAATTAATTATTTATTAGTTAATTTATATCTCTAATTCAATTTAAATCTAGTATTTGCGATAACTTTTGCATACGTTAACGGATTCAGGCGAAATCAGATTGTTAGGATCGCAGAGACGAGATCTAGACAATGGCACTGATTCGGATTCGATTGGATGCAGTTGAATTTTCAGTTAATTTTAAATGCGCGTTTAAAATTAAATGGAACAAACAACGCTACAACCGTCAACTGAAATAACTAGTGAGTTAATTCTCACACTTTTCTAGACTGTTATGATGTGATAAATCCATGTAAAAATATAAATTGGTTGATTGGCTACGTTTTGTTGCTATTGGTTGATTTAATGGTTGTTGTTAACTATATTATCGTTATTCATTTATTTATCTAAAATTATCTATTGTCATGGAATGTTATAATAACTGTGACGCAGGGAAGAACAAGTTGGAGGGTTCCGACCGGATTCCTCAAAATAATTTGTATATTGTTTATTTTTATGTTGTTATCCATGAACTAGTTGAACCCCCAATTGACATTAAACCCTGTTCAGATAGTGATGGTTGAATGGATGTTAATCGCTGTTGTGTTTTTAAATCAATTGACAGTCTGATTAAGTAGTTGGCAGTGAGGGCCTAAAATTTACTGTTTTAAATATTGTTCTGCCGTCGGGCGAATTAACATAATATTTAGTTATAAATTTATTTTTTATAACTAATTTAAAGTTTTAAATTTATTTTATATAATTAAATTAAAATGGGAATTTTATAAATATATTGATATCAAATCATAATTTATAAAAGGGATCATTAAATGTTTTCTATAACATATTTTATGTCATGTTTTGAATGGAAATTCTGAAACTAACAAACACGTTAGAAATAATGGAATAGTTGTTTTATAAACAATTAAGTGATGTTTTAAAATTAATTAAGTTATTTAATTTATTTAAGAGGGAAATGGAAATGGAAAATCAGTTAATAGTAACTGATATGTACGGTTGGCGAAAATCAACTGTTCCAATTGGAAATTGACAATTGGATCAATTTGATCTAAATTAATCAAATCAATAAGTTTGATTGAATATTCATTAAAATCTACCAAATGGTGTTAAACGTTAATTAGTCTTCGATTAACTATATTTTATAGTAATTATTAAATTGTTTAGTGTTAATGAAGTTATTTATTATTTAATAAGCTTTTAAATGATAAGTGTTTTATTTTGTAGTTACTACCAAAGTTAACTATTCTAACATAGTTAGTATTCAAGTTAAATATTATTATTTTAATTAATGACGATTAAAGCAATGATTTGTAATTGGAATATAATTATGAAGCGATTAAGTGGGCGAGCTAAATTATTAAGATTTGAAACTAAATTCGCAATATTAAAATGGGAGTGTGATGTTAAAACTATGTTTTAAATCGTATGGTACGTAAAAAATGGTGGAATAATTGGAGAAAGGAGAAAAGGAAGTTCGACATGATTTCATTAAGTAAAAATGGAGGTGATTATAATAGGATGGTTAAGTGGATTCATGAAAAAGGATATTGGTTAGTTTAGTAGCTAAGTGGAGAGATTATAAGGCCATTACCAATGTATGATATGGTTTGTAAAAATCATATTGGATCCAAATTGTAACTAAGATTTGTAAGTTTACTTAATGAAGTCAAAAGAATTTACTTATGAAGTGGGTTTTCAAGTAAAAGGAAATGGAAATGGAATAACAGATGTTGGGTGGCGAACTTCTATTATCTTAAGATAAGAGCATCGTCGGTCAAGGTCTGAGAGGTAATTAGAATACCCCAACTTGAACGGCTTCACTATTATTGAGAGATAGTATTAGTTGTAATGGTAGGAGAGTGATTATCGAGTTAATTATGATTTATAAAATTTATCATTTATTTCAATAACCTTTTAAAATGAATTAACTAGGCTAGTTTAGTTAAGAGGAAAGATAACTACATGTATTTAATGATAACCAAAACGAGTGTTAGTCAATTGGAATTTTTTTATTAAAAATGAAATAAAGGTTATATATTGAATTAGTATGAAGTGAATTTGAAGTTCAATTCAAATCATAAATCAAAGTTTGCAAAGAGGGTTTTACCCAAAATAGTAGCTTTAAAAAAAAATAGCGTTCACCTGAGAGTTGGATTAAGCGAAATGTTTGAGTTGAAATGAGGGGGAATTTGTTAATTGAACCTATGTCGTTTGTTTAAGAAGAAATATAACTATATTATCAAATGTTAAGGGAAATGGAAAGTGGTTTATGAACTATAGTGACATTTTCAGAAATGAGGAAAACATGAAAAGGCTTAAAGTGTAAAAAAGGATTTTCCAATATAAAGAAAATAAAAGAAGGTTTACATGTTATATAATATTCCTGACAAAGGAAATAAAAAGGAAAAGCTGGTAAATACTTTATGCTTAAGAAGGTATCAGTAATGTTTTCTGGTAATAAAACTAGAAGAGATTTGTTAAGATAGAATTTATGAATCGATTTTAAGAATCGATAAAATTATTAAATGAAATATGTTAATAGAAATGATCTGAGCTGCCAACGTAGTGAACAATATTGTTACTATTTGATAGTTAAACCACCGACTATCAAATGAATTATTCTTGGACTTTTTTGGCGTGTTGTTTCGAAGAGACCGGGATGGGAACTAGACCCAAAACCACTTCGAATCAACTGTACGAACGTGACTAACTTGTAGGGGGTTTAAAGACAGAGTAAATTGAAGACTGCAGATATTTATAAAGCGGAAGAACTACTTAAAATCTCTGGTTTAGCGGCCAGAGATATACTATGGTTCTGTCGTGGTTAAAATCTAAGGATTCTCAAGGGCTACTCGCTACTGATCTATAAGGTGATTCCTAGGATACAGTAGGAGGGTGCCTTCGGTTCATCCTGTTCCTGGGTGACTGGTATGGACGAAGGTCTGACAGAGTATTTCCAAAGGGATCGCGTACGTTGACTTCTTCAAACGTACCAGTTGGTGGCATAGAAGGGAAACTTCTTTTGCTTAACAACTAGAGTATTTTTGTGGAAATCAATTAGTGACTTCTGGAGGATCTGACAATGTGGCAGTCAAAGTAAATGGAGATATACTGTTCTGAATGATAAGCGTAACCTCTAGCCTCATCAACCGGGAAATGGCATAAAATCGCGTAGGCAGCATGGCTATGTGGGTCGCACCCATTAAAAGGGTGTATCAATGCCTGATCTGGAGAAATCAAATGCCTTCGGTTGTCCCTTTTTATTTTATATGTTTGTTATCGGTTCATTTGGCTGGGCCCCAACTGTGGTAATGATATATTCGGTACTCTCAAGAGAAATGAGGGGTCGGTCATGTGTGAGCCGGATTGCAAGACGTTCTTGTTGAACCCCAATGTATTCATCTCTGGAGGTATATTGTCAGAAGGTGGTCCCATACCTTGCCATAGTTGGTAATCCATTATCCAATACAAGCCTGCGATTTTGATTGTATACTATATATGTAGAGCGTGAGATGCAAGCGTTCTGCTAGATTGATATTTATCCGTGATTTGATAGACATTATTATAATATCAGAAAAGATATTGATTTCGAAACTGTTTTGGGTTATAGTAAGGTAAAAACCGTCCGTATTTATGTGTAGGCTGGTCTTACTATTATCCTATGATCTCAAAAAGGATTTTTCAAAGTTAAACAAGTTGTTTGTGTTGTGAATTTATCACTGATAGTATTCCAGATTGATCCGAGTGAATTTTGCTTTGCTTCAAATGTGCTTGGGTCATACCGAGTATATTTACAGGTTAGGTTTCGCTGGAGTACAGGAGCTAGAAGCAGGAGGCTTCACCTTTAGATATATAAAGTGTATTTCCGCTGTGACAGATATATGTTGTACTCTGATGATTGGTATGTATATACAGTTTCTTTGTATAAAGAAATTTGATATATTATATTTATTAGTTCCGCTGTGAGATTCTGATGTGTTCTTCTCTTCTTCTATTCTAATATTTCTTTCTTTCTTTCCTTATCCTCTAACTTCTTTCTCATAACTATCCAGTGTCTTCGATGCTTGAATAGTTGACATGGTGATTTTATGTCGATTTTCGGGGTCGAAAATCCTTGGGTCGTTACATATTGCAAAAGGGTTCTAGTTCCTGCAGGCTAGAATTTAAATCTTCTGTCACTGTAGACGAATATATCCGGATAGTGAATCGATGTGTTGTGCAACCACGTCGATTAAAGATATTCAATATTTGCTCTGTTGTATCTTCGAACAGATACTCATGCACACAATATAAGAGGGCAAATACTGTTTTAGGATAGCGATCAACACATCGTGCCTCGGATTTTTGTAAACAAGAAGAATCAGCGACGAAAATTATTACAACAGTTCTTTCCTTGAACAAATCCAAGAAAACGAACTCCCATTTTCAATTTTTTCCCTTAAATACAAAATATCAACTGAGATATTTAGCACTTTTTGTCCGTTGAATGGATGAAGTTCTAAGTGTGTATATATATGAGGAGGTGTGGCATGACTCCTGGTTTGTTGCGGATGTCGTGCTACTAATTTATGGGAAGAATTTATAAATTGTAATATTATATATTTATATGTTATCGCTTTATCATGCACTTTTGGTCATTTTCACTTCAAAACCAGGGGTAGCAGCATATTGTTTTGCCCTATAAAGTGGATTTAATATGATAAGTATTCTAATATCTTTGTCATTCTGTTTTAACTTTTTTTTTTTTTTTTTGGAAGTCATTATAATTTTTCAGGTCAATAGTTGAACTCTTGAAGAACAAAAGAAAAGAAAGACGGCAGATTTAACTCTAAATTCCTAAAATGTTAAGTGAACACTTTCACCAACTTTTATGAACATTTTCACCAACTTTTTAAATTATGAATCAGTTTAGATCGCCGGAAGTGGTGATTCATAAGTCCCAAGCCATTAGTGAATCCTACAAAATAACAAATACTTAACAACGATACACAATGAGCATAATATTGTAAGAGTGAACAACATCTAACTGAGACAACCCATATATAGAAACAGCACCAGAGACTTGGTTGACAATACATATATACATAGTTACCTAAGTACTGCATTTCAGGAACCAAAAAGTTCACATTTGTTTTTAGTACACGTATATCGGCTCTAGTTCTTTAGGATGGAATGCTAACAAGTCCTCAAAATGACATGAGCATAAGCAAATTCACTTACTGACTTTATTTTATTCTAGTCTACATCTTACTGCCACTTAATGCTCATCTACTCAAAACAGTGTGCTCAATTCCAAGTTTTACCTTTTGCAACATGCTAGGATAACATATTTCTTTTATTCCCTAACATGTCTCCTTCATTTCTTGCATAAAATATGCATGCCACATGCCAATAACAAACTTCTATATGCAGATTGCACACATTTTCCACTTTCGTGATGAACCAATATCTTATTTGTTCTTTTACTTGTTGAACTGTTTCTGAATTCTAATTAAATTTGGTAATCTGAATGCCTTTATCGACTTAAGCTAAGCATGTTCTGCTACAACCTTTACCTAAAAGAAAAAAATATTCAACTGATGAGTCGCTGTATATGTTGGAGAAGCAGATAAAAATATATATTGTTCTTGTATCTTGTTTGAAGAATCGATTGTTTCAAATGCTTCTGCATATATCAGAAGTGTGTTGTATTGTTCACGGAATCACAACACAGCACACTCCCGACATCAAAAAGGCTTCAATGATAAAAGCGATAACAGAGAAAGCCCTAACCTTTTTCTTTCTATATATTTTGGACGCTGCCTTACTGGCAAAATCTCCTTATTTGTCATGACATTGACGTGATGCACAACCACTGGAATAACATGTCTGACATAAGAAAATCAAGGGAAAATAATCTAACTGGATGGTGATGTACACTTATGTTATTTAGAATTGTAAAACATATTTTTCAAATTATATTTGCAGGTTGAGTCGGCCAGGAACTCCTCAAATAAAAATAAAAATCAATAAGAAAAATAAATATTGTTATTGTATCTTGTTTGAAGAATCCATTGTTTCAAATGCTTCTACATACATCAGAAGAGCGGTGTTTTGTTCATGGAATCAACAAACACAACACTCTCCCGACGTCAAAAAGGCTTTGATAGTTAAAGCTATAATATAGAAATCCTCTAACAATTTTTCCATACAGCACAGTTTCAGAATAACAGATAGCAGATCAACCTATTAGTCAAACAATTAATTGTTACATCTTATAGGCTACGACTTCTTTTTAAAATTTTAGGTAGCATTTGGTTAAAAATGAATTTTGGGCTTTGAGCTTTCAAAATTAATTAAAAACATTAAAGATGTGAAAGAAGGATTGATAGAATGAAAAAAAGATGAAGAGAACCGCAAGGGGATGTAGCAATTATGGAAAGGAGAATTGCTCTTCGTGTTTCTCTTATTTCTCAAAACATGAAAAATAAATAAAAGTTGCTTTTTATTTTTATATGTTAACTTTGTTTTCGAAAATGGTTGTTTTTCATAATATACATGCATCGTGCACATTTTTGTATGGACGAAAATCCAAAACTTAAAATGATAAACCAATCACTACCTTAATATTTCAAAATTGCTCCCATCTTCAAATCATAACAAATCACGTTAATATTCATTTATCGTGAAAACAAGTTTCAATAGAGCTAGGTTTGTTTAAAATCATCACTCAGTCCAACTGTGATTTATTTATTAATCTTGCTTGGACTGAAATTTGTTTGTGCAATAATCTAGTTAGAGTAGAACGAGGTATGTATGATAACCCAATTTGGGATGAGCGAGATTCATTAACTAGCAATGTTATATTTGAACGTGGTTTAACGAAGATGAAGGCATATTCAGTATGAATCAAGGACAAAAAGGAAAAAGTAGGATATGATATATTTTTTGAAACTAACTAGGATGTGGAAAAAGGAAAGTGGGATGGAAATGGACACAACTCATCTTCTATCTATTGTAACGTGTACATATATATATATATATATATATATATATACATATATATATATATATATATAAGCAGTTAATGCTTCGCTACTACCTCGCAATATCCCGTAGGGGATTACCACCGCTATGCTTTTTACAAATAGTTTTTGATATAGCCTCTCCGCTTTAAGCTACGCTAGTTACAATTCGCTATTCTCGATATATCCAGTTATTTCCGCTATGTTACGCTATTTCCGCTATATCTTTGATGAAAGAAAGAACTAAAACATGACATTTATGCATTATAAAAATTATGAAGTTAGGTTTTTTAATTGAATTTTTTAACATATACTTGTAGAAACAAAAATACTCATATTCTATAAATTTAATTAAGTTAAATAACAATTTACGTTTATTTACAAACATTTATACATGTTTTTGTTTAAAATTAAGAATGTACTTATTATAATTAAACCAAGTGCTAGTTTTTCATTTAATTATCGTTTTTACATTCATAAGAACAATACGAAAGAGTTACATATGTTATTTTAGACTCATTCGCTATATCCTGCTATTTCCTCGCTTCGTTCTCGCTATGACTTTTTCGACCGCAACCGCATTAGATCCGTTAAGCGCTTTAACTGCGCAGGTTCAACCGAACAAAATAGCTCATATCATGTTATCAGCAATACGACTTTCTTTTACATTTATAGATATTTCGAATACGGTACCAAAGCTACACGCCTAACGACATTGATCATCTCTCATTAGATTTAAGAATCATCATCTGAGATTAATATTTATAACCCTTCTTGTTCTTTTTTTTACAAAAAATACTATATAGCAAAAGAAGAGAAAAAAGTCTTTCTCCAATAGCGTACAAAAACCGATTCGTAGTTAATAACGACTACAAAATCTAATATAAAAACGGAAAATACAAAGGAATAAATATACAAAAGAATTGAAACAAAAGCTGATAGGCAAAATCCTCCTCGTCCAGATGCAAGAGGGGCAGAACGAACAAGCCCAGCAGAAGCCGTTGAAAAAACAAAGGCCTCCAATCATAGCTAGATCAAAGCAACAGAAGAAAGCAAATGTGCCATCTTATTGGATCCCAAGGCACACGGATCTAAGATGTTGCTTGAAGATATGACAAAGCTCGCCTACTCCTAGCTAGAGCAACATCCGCGTCTACCAACCACGCCCAAAAGAAACATGTAAATCCTGGTCCTGCACGACTAGAAAACATCATAAGACCTAACAACGGGGGTGAAAGGCGAAGTAAGCAGTAACAAACAACAAATAGTATCAACCAATCCCCGCACGTTCACAGAATTCCCCTTCTCTTGTCCAGGAATAAGTGAAATTGTGATCCAATAATTTGTTCTTTAGTGTTGTTCTGTTTTGAAGAGGATTTAGAAAATTCTCATCATCTTCTTCTTGGTTGTATATCAACAGTGATCATCGGATAATTCTCATCATTTGCTCATACATCTTTGGCTGCATACAGTATAACTGTCTTCCGCTCCAAGAATTATGTCCCTTTTCCTTTTTCATAACTTTTAAAATTCAAGAACTTCACACTTGTTGATTTCATTTGTAATTCTTTCATCATGGTCGAACGCAAAGATGATGATGACTCATCAGTCTCACCAAAAACAATGCCAATAAAACCACTTCACCAATTAAACCCACCACCTTCACCTTGATCAATCCCAATGTTAATGTCACCATCATTTATATGGATGAAAACAACTATCTACTCTGGAAATATTAAAGGGAAACTTCCATAAGAGGCTAAGAACTTGAAACTTTCATCAATGGAACATTCTCTGTCTAGAAAAGATGATTGCAAACAATAAAGTAAAAGTGATAAGTAACAAAGATTACATAAACAATCAAAACAATATAGTTTATTAATATTTTGGCTATTGCCATCTATTAATGCAGATATGTTACGTAAAAAAGTTGTCTATGAATCACCACATGACATTTGGATAGTCATAGAGTATATCTTTAATTCTTGGTCTGCAGTAAGAATCATACATTATAAAGACAATATGACACTTAAAAGAACAAAAGCATGTCTATAGGAGACTACCTTAAAAGGATCAAAACATTGTGAGATATTCTTGATTAGGAATGAAAATGGAACAGGCTGGGGTGGGTTTCTTGTTCCTCAGACCCGCCCCAGGCTTTTCAAACCCTGCCCCAGACCCGCTCCATAGACCTAGTGCGGGTCTAGAATTTTCCCCGCAGCTGAAACCTGTATGGGTCAGGGTAAACCCGGCCAGCCCAACGACCTGGTGAAAATTGTGTTTTAATGTACACAAATTTATATACTTATATTTTTATCACTAAACGATAAATGTATAGATAATAATGTGTTTACAATGATAAAAGAATATAATAAAATGAGTTGTAAAATAATAGTTCAAAGTGTGTGCACTTGTTATTGTATGATTATCATTGATGCAAGTTAATACTACGAAAAATTTATAGCCTGCTAATTGAAAGAATATAATATTTTAACTCATAACCACATATACCTAAGAAGATTAACAAGTAATCATTATAGTTGTTGAGTGTTTTAATGATGTTTCAATAACGCGGGTCGAATTGGGGTGAGTTAGTTATGCCTCAAACCCTACCCTAGACCCATATCTCTTAAAAGCAGATTGTAGGTCTACCCATCCTGAAAACCCAATGGGGCAGGTCTAAATGAGTCAAAACAGGGGCAGGTCAACCAGGTTTAGAACATAGACCCACCCCATTGTCATCCTTATTCTTGATACTACTGATCACAAAATATCCGAAATAGATCATACCTTGGCCATAATGAACGGTTTAAATGAGGAATATGAATTTGTTGTACCTGTTAATTTATCACAAAAGACACTTTAAGATTTATATTATATTCATTCCCATTATCACCAAAAATTACCATAGCCATAAAGGAAGTATGGCTACGATGAAGGGATGTCAGAAACAAGAGACTTTTGGAGCAGCTGATGGCATCACTACATACGACATCATGAAAGAGATTTAGATAGTAAAGACAACCTTTTGACAAGGAAAAATACCATTGAGAAAGTCGAAAGGCACACCTATCTTGATCCTAACAAAGCAAAAAAAAAAAAAGCGAGCTCGTACCTTTCAAACCAGAACATCCTTCAATCTATTCAAAGAGGAGGTTTCGACCATTTGATCCTGAAGAAAATCTCTAGTGCATAAGAAAAGCTCTATCTTGGAAGCAACAACCCGTCAGAATCACTAAAGCAAAGGCATTTAGAGTCGTCTTTGTTCCGCAAGCACCAATCCTCCATTCAAATCAAAAGTTACACTTTGATAGACTCAAGAGCCCATCAAAAGTTTTCTGATGGAACCTGCTTCCACTTCCATACTGCACCAATAGCTCCAGAATATGGATTGTCAAAGCCTTTGGGCATTAGAGCAAAAGCATCGAAGCAGAAGAAGGTCAACCCATACCTATAAATATGATCCTAAGGATTTAGAATCAAGGCTGAATTTTTCATTCTTTCACTTGTTTCAAAAACTTTGAAAACCTAATTCCTAAATCAAATCGGGGATTTTAGGAACTGCAATACATAAATCTCTTCACTCTTCAAAATTATTGATAAAAAGAGATTAGTTCATTCAATTGAGGTAATTGAAAGGTAATTAATAATTATTATATTAATATGTTAATATGTCATGAACTTTGCAGGATCAACATCAAAGAGGTCCGACCTACTAAATTGTTTTTGATACAACCGAAAGGGCTAATTGGATATTAAAAGGAAATAACATATCCCTAAGCCTATTTGAAAGTTCCTAGCCTATAACTTATAGACCCTTGACCTATTCGAAGGTTAACAAAGATACATAATAGTTATATACCTTCTCAAAAGTTTCCTGTCAACAGCCACAAGAGAACTAACATATATATATATATATATATATATATATATGTCCAAAAGGATTCATTCCATATGAGACAATAATCTGACAACCGTGGACTTATCTGGAAGCAATCTACTTGTGACCTAAAAAGGATTAAGTTGTCAATCCAAAAGGTAATCTATAATATCAACATCTACCTTATCCTTTAAGAGATCCCAACCCATATAGATATTTAGTGTGACGCCCCCACCATGAGACCCACACTAACAAAGAGCATTAACAAGTAATGCCATTTGCTAATTGTTTGCTAAATAGATATTCTATTAAATTAGAAAACCGTTAACATGAAATATCGTGGTAATACCGCAAGCGCACGGCGTATAATTATTAGTACGTAGTGAATACGAGTAGATCCGTATGGAAAGAAGTGATTTCAATCTTATTCAATCGAATTAAGCCGAACTTTGGATTGTTTACTAACAAAAACTAAAGAAAACTAGAAACTAAGTTGAGATTAGAGAGCAATTTAAAGGTAAGCCCCCTCTCATATTTATGTAAATCAACAAACATACAATCTATGATCTCTATTTTTAATATTAAGTGACGTAAATGTTGTATTTATCATAAGTGTAGTTTATTGATGTTATTAGTTAACATAACATAAACTATCAAACTATAACACAACACTTAAACCACTCATTGTTCTCATGAAAATGACAACAAAGCAAAATCTATTTTAAGTATGATTTATTCACTATTGTAATTAGTGACACAGATCATCAAATTTTGTTCTTGCTGATATTTCATGATCAAAAACCACTTAGCAAATATTGATATAACTTGTGTTTATATTGAGTAAGAATAGCTCATTTGCAAATGCAACATAAACTATCAAACTCATATGTATAAACTTACATTAATATCCACTATCAAGAAGCACAAAATGAGAGATAACAAATCATATAAATGTTGAACTTACATAAAATTAGAGAGCTTCATTACCTATAAATTGTAGGGGCTTAGCTTCTAATGTACGTTATCATATTAACACATGTAAGTTTCAACATTGGAGAATAAAGCAAAATGAAAGAAAATCTAAATAGAACAATAAAAGAACTAAACTAAGTGCATGTAAATAAATCTAAACTATGAACACGAAGTAGAGAGCATGTGAATAAATCTAAACTACGAACATAAAGTAGTGCATAGAAATTAAAAGAGACAAAAGATAGACATAAAAGAAATTGGTTTGGAATCCATTTTTATTTATTTGATCACTTACACTTTCATATGCTAAAAAGGAGATGCAAAATACATGAAACAAAGGGGTATATATACATGATCTAAAACCCTAAAACCCTAATCACTTTCCTTGGGAATTCCCCAAAATGCCCATTCATGAAGCTTCTAATTGATATTAGCCACTAATATGTCATGTAGAATGCATGAGGCCTTTTGTCCCATTCAATAATACGAAGCTTAAGAGCAAGTGGGCTAGTTGAAAGATGAGCCCTCCACTATCCATAAGATGAATTAATTCTTTGCCTTCTCTTGTGTATGTGCATGCTTTCATTCATCTCTTCATGTGTATATATCATTTTAGCTCCTTAATTCCTATAAGAGTTAATAACAAGGAACAAGTAAAAGATTTCACAAATTAAAACATGCACAAGTGACCCCCTTTTTTCCCAAAATAAGTGATGATTTTGAAAATATTTAAAACATGGTTTGATCACATAAAATACCCAAAAATGTTCATTTATTCAACTAAACAAGAATAAATATATGAATATAAGTGTGCATTTTTACGTGCACATCAAATACCCCCACACTTATCTTTTTATTCGTCCTCAAATAAAGTAAAGAAACTAAGATGAATCCACTTTCGTAGGGAGCACGATTGCATTGAGCGTATGCAACAAGCCGTTAAACATCTGGGTGTCCCCAGTAGGACGAGTGTTGTCTCGTGAGGGTTTTCAGCGGATACTACCCACAAAATCCAAATGTTAAATGTAAAAATATTTACAAAAATTCATTTTTTTCGAAAGAATATTTATCTACTGGCACTTTTTAAAAACGACACGAAGAAGTTAATACAAGTTGGGTCGTCATTATGAAATTTTAGTCCGTTACTTATCAAAACTTCGAACAAAAGTCAGTTATCGTTGCAAACTCCTCCAGCTTGGCCAGTTGTTTTGGTAGAAACATAGTGCAAATATGAAATGAATTCTGTAATCGTTATCAACAATCGTAAAATGGCATCGTTAATTACTTTTGGTTAGCAAGTTAGGTCAAATAAGTGAAGAGTGTGCTTGGATTGCAAATGCTAACTCGATCTTTATTACAAAATATTTACATTATTATTATTTACAAATACCTAGGTATACCACCCGTACACTGCATTACGACTTACGTGAGGGTCAGTAATCCTAAGGTATCCAATCTCATGAAATGAGACTAAGGTATACCGACGCTGACTTTGTCAACAAGGTGTCGGAAAGAGCTTGGCGGGTACGCACACCAACGCCAGATGTACCAGCAATGTTGGATACCCTTGGATTATTATATATATACATATTCCTTTTTTTCCTCTTATTTTTTTAAGAGAGAGAGTTTAGCGAGAATATTTTAGCACAACTTCACTTAAACGATCTAAAATGTTATCGTAAGTAATCTAAATCAACCGTTCATTTAATCGGATTACAATTTAGAAAACACTTCATACTCATCACCTATGAGTTTCCCTATATACCGGTTACACTAAATTTGCTCATAATTCAAACTTTTCTTTCGTTATCCGTTAAAAGAAGTAAAATTCCAAATATTTTAATCGTACGACCAAAACCGTATGCTAACTTCATCATGTCATATATTAAAAGTAAATAGAAATGCAAAACTTTTTTTTTGTTTTTTTTGTTTTTTTTGTTTTTTTTTGTTTTAAAAAAAAGAAGAAGGAAACTTTACAAACTTAAACTACGCAAAACAGAATGAAAATGAGACACCCCCCACACCTAATTTCGACTTTGTCCCCATAGTCAATGCATGACACAATAAGTGAACGGAAGAGAAATATTTACATATTTACAAAGGAGGGTTAACTTAACTTTCTTACTTGACGTAGCATGGCAGAATCATGAGCTCCTCCTCTCAATCAGTGGGTAATTCCAAGAATTGTTTTAGACGTTGACCGTTGACTTTGAATATGGATCCATCCCTCGGGTTTTCGATTTCGATGGCACCATGTGGAAAAACAGTTCAAACAACATATGGTCCGGTCCATCTTGACTTTAACTTTCCAGGGAATAAATGAAGTCGTGAGTCATATAATAGAACTTTTTGGTCTAGCAAAAACGTTTTTCAAAGGATTGACTTGTCATGAAAAACTTATGTTTTTTCCTTGTAAATTTTTCGCATTTTCATAAGCGTCATTCCTAATTTCTTCTAATTCGTTGAGTTGCAATTTTCGGTTTTCGCCAACTGGTTCAAGATCAAAGTTTAAGTTTTTTATTGCCCAAAGTGCTTTATGTTCAAGTTCAACGGGTAAATGACAGGCTTTACCATAAACTAATCGGAAAGAGGACATTCCAAGATTAGTTTTAAAAGCAGTACGGTAAGCCCAAAGCGCATTGATCAATTTCTATGACCAATCTTTTTTTTATTTACAGTTTTCTCCAAAATTTGTTTTATTTGACGATTCGACACTTCGACTTGACCACACGTTTGCGGATGATAAGAAGTGGACAACTTGTGGGTTATCGAGTATTTTTTTCATTAACGATTCAAAAGATCGATTACAGAAATGTGTTCCATTGTTGCTTATTATCGTGCGCGGTGTGCCGAACTTCGAAAAGATGCTTTCTTTTAGGAATTTCACGACAATTTTATGATCATTTGTTTTACATGGAACGGCTTCGACCCATTTTGAAACATAATCAACGGCAAGAAGAATGTACAAGTTTCCGAAAGAATTTAGGAATGGTCCTATAAAGTCAATACCCCAAACATCGAGGATTTCGATCGTAAGGATGGGGTTCAAAGGCATCATATTTCATCGAGAAATTTTTCCTAGCATTTGGCAACGATTGCAAGTTTTACATAATTCGAACGCATCTTTAAAGAGAGTGGGCCAATAAAAACCACATTGAAGCACCTTTTCGGTGGTTTTCCTAGGACCAAAATGTCCACCACACGCATGATCATGGCAGAACGAGAGAACACTCCTAATTTCGCTATCAGGAATGCATCGACGAATGATTTGGTCCGGACAATACTTAAACAAGTATGGGTCGTCCCAGTAGAAGTATTTCACTTGGGACAGAAATTTGAATTTATCTTGTTTGGACCAAAAAGTGGGAGTTTCCTTAGTGACTAGATAGTTCACTATGTCGACGAACCAAGGATCGATTGAAACAGAAAGGAGTTGTTCGCCAGGAAAGTTTTCGTTGATTGGCAAAGAAGATGGTGCGTTCGGAAGACAAGACAAGTGATCGGCTATAACGTTGTCGGATCCTTTTTTGTCTTTGATTGTAAGATCGAATTCCTGAAGTAAAAATATCCATCGAATTAAGCGTGACTTAGCGTCCTTTTTAGTAAAAAGGTGTCGAAGAGAAAATTGGTCAGTGTAGACCGTGATGTGCGAACCAATCAAATAAGATCGAAACATCTCGAGCGCAAATACGACAGCTAAAAGTTCTTTTTCGGTGGTCGTATAATTAAGTTGAGCGTCGTTCAAGGTCATACTCTCATAGTAAATTACATGAAGGATTTTGTTGATGCGTTGTCCTAAGATAGCACCAACCGCGAAGTTAGAAGCGTCACACATGATTTCAAAAGGAAGTTCCCAGTTAGGAGAGCAGATTATCGGGGCTGAAATGAGTTTGTTTTTCAGACGTTCAAAAGAGGCGACACATTCAGCGTTAAAATCAAATGGAATGTCCTTTCCTAGAAGAGTAGTCAAAGGACGGGCGATTTTCCTAAAATCTTTCACAAAGCGTCGGCAAAAGCCAGCATGCCCTAGAAATGAACAAATGTCCTTAACGGATTTTGGAATGGGTAGTTTTGAAATAACGTCAACTTTCGCTTTATCTACCTCAATGCAATTATTTGAAATTATGTGTCCAAGGACAATGCCTTGTTTGACCATAAAGTGACATTTTTCCCAATTCAACGTTAAGTGTTTTTCTTTACATCGATTTAAAACAAGTTCAAGATGATGTAAGCAAGAGGAAAAGGAATCGCCAAAGATCGAAAAATCATCCATAAAAACTTCAAGAAAGCATTCGATCGTATCGGAAAAGATGCCAACCATACATTGTTAGAAAGTCGCAGGAGCGTTGCAAAGTCCGGAAGGCATACGTCGATAAGCGAAAGTACCAAATGAACATGTGAAAGTCGTTTTCTCTAGATCTTCGGGAGCGATTAGGATTTGGTTATAGCCGGAATAACCATCAAGAAAGCAAATGAATTCGTGATCGGCTAAACGTTCAAGCATTTGATCGATGAAGGGAAGAGGAAAGTGGTCGTTACGTGTTGCAGCATTCAATTTTCGATAATCGATGCAAACACGCCAACCCATTTGAGTACGAGTTGGAAGAAGTTCGTTTTTTCGTTTGCGACAATGGTGAGTCCTGACTTTTTAGGAACGACATGAATGGGGTCGACCCATAAGCTATCAAAAATAGGGTAAATGATATAATTGTCAAGGAGTTTAAGAATTTCTTCATGAACTACTTCTTTCATTTTAGGGTTAAGCCTACGCTGCGCCTCGCGAGTGGGTTTGGCTTCGTCGGTTAAGTGAATGCGATGTTGAACGATTGCGGGGCTAATTCCCTTGATGTCAGAAATGGACCCACCGATTGCATCTTTGTTTTTAGAAAGAGTCGAAAGAAGAGAAATTTCCTAATCACGAGTTAAATTTGAAGAAATTATGATAGGACAAGTTTCGTTATCACCTAAGTAGACGTACTTAAGGTGATCGGGAAGAGGTTTAAGATCCAACTTTGGTGGTTTCTCGATTAAAGAATTCGGTTGAGATTTGGACTTAACTGAAAGCGATTCAAATGGAAGCACGTACACAACTTTGTTAGGAGCGTCTTGGAACAATTTTTTGTACTCGGCCTCACGCTCGTCATTAAGGTCAATCGATTCGTTTTCGAAATTTTCGTGAATGGCATTAACTTCCAAGGTTTGGTTACACGATTCATTCGAATGACTTTCAAGATTGAAAATATTAAGATCTAGAGTCATGTTTCCAAAAGAGATTTTCATTGAACCGTTGCGACAATTTATTAAAGCATTTGAAGTAGCCAAAAAGGGTCGACCTAAATCAATGGAATTTGACTCATTGGATTATTGACAGACTGAGTTTCCAAAACAACGAAATCGACAAGGAATATGAATTGACCAACATTGATGAATACATCCTCGATTTCTCCAACGGGTTTCTTAATTGAACGATCAGCAAATTGAAGAGTTATTTTCGTTGGTTTAAGTTCTCCCAAACCAAGTTGTTGGTAAATGGAATATGGAATCAAATTGACATTCGCACCCAAATCAACTAGGAATTTGTTAATTTTTTTTATTTCCTATCGTGCACGAGATCGTAGGGCATCCAGGATCTTTGTATTTAACGGGGATCGATTAGGTCAAGACTTCGCTAAGTCCGGCGGCTAAGAAGACTTTCTTGGGTACATGAGTGTGTCGTTTTTGGGTACACAATTTTTTGAGAAATTTAGCGTAGGTGGGGACTTGTTGAATGATGTCAAGAAGAGGGATGTTAACTTTCACTTGTTTGAAAATTTCCAACATCTTTTCCATTTGGTCGAAATGTTTATTTGGTCGAAGACGATGGGGAAATGGAATACGAAACTCAGTAGGTCGGTCTACTTGAGTTGGAGAAGAATTAGACTTGAAATTTGGATCAAGATCATTCGTGGTTTTAGAAGATTCGAGAGGAAGACCTGGTACATTATTTAAGTTTTCAACTTGATTATCGATTTTCTTACCGGATCATAAAGTCGTGATAGCATTCAATTGAGTTACATTGCTATCCTGAACGATATGAGCTTGGTTTTGATTTGGATTCTGGCTCTTGTGGTTTGGAATGGGTTGACTCGGGAAAGTGCCTCTTTCCTGTTCACTTACGGATGTGGCTAACTGACTCATTTGCATTTCAAGTTTAGCGATCGATTGAGTCGTGTTCTGCATGTACGAAGTCAATAACTTTTGCAAATTGTTATTTGATTGGAGATTTTGAGTCGTTGCTTTAGTCAATGTTTCGAGACTTTCCTCAAGTGAAGTCAATCGTTTTTCATCTTGGGGAACAAAAGATTTTTGCGCTTGATTTTGAGAAGGTGGCGCAAAAGTTTGGAATTGATTTTGTTGAAAAGGGGGATTTGAAGGATTATTCGGAAATGGTTAAAACGGGGGTCGAACCAAATTCGAATTTGGGTTGTTTTGGGTCCAAGAGAAGTTAGGATGATTTCTCCAACCAGGATATACGTTGGAGAGAATGGGTCGTTCCTAACTTTGTTGAAAGCATTGATTTGTTCTAACGAGTGTGGGCATTGATCGGCAATATGGGTAGGATCGTTACATTTGAAACACGAGGGTTGAGAAGTTTGAGCTTGACTCATTTGATTTGATGAAAGAACATTATCGAATTTGGTTAACAATGCGTCGATTTTCGCTTCTAAAGCAGATGAAGATCCTATCGAATGAGTGTTTGATTGGGAATAAATCGATTTCTCATTGGATCGTTCCCATTGAGCTGATTTTTCGTCCAAGTTTTCGAGAAATTGCCAAGCGGCATCATGGTTTTGGGCTAGAAACTTTCCTTGGCACATCGATTCGAGCATGGTTCGAGAGTTATTTTCGAGTCCATCGTATAAAATTTGACAAAGAGTCCATTTTTCGAAATTGTGATGTGGACATTTGACTAGAAGTTCTTTAAATCTTTTGAAATATTTTGCAAAGGATTCTCCCCCAAATTGATGAAAATTAACGATTTTGTTTCGAATTTTGGACGGTTTTTCCAAGGGGTAAAATTTCTTTAGAAAAACTTTCACAAATTCATCCCACGTTCCAATCGTATTTGAAGGCAAGCTATACAACCATTTTTCAACGTAATCGGTAAGTGCAAATGGAATTAACCTAAGTTTGATTCCATCGTCACTTAGTTGTTGAAATTTCATGTTTTCACAAACTTGTTCAAATTTCGTTAAGAAAAGTTAACGGTCATCACGTTCAAAATTGCTGAATTTTGGAAGAATATTTATGTGATTTGAATGAATTTCAAAGTGATTACCTGTTGGGGCGGGCAATATGATGCAAGGAATAGAAACTCGATCGGGAAAGATTCTATCCATAAGAGTTCGAAGGGGGTTTTCTTCGCCCATGGTTGAAGGGGCGTTCGTTCAAACTAAACGATTAGTGGGAAAATCACGTGTCCAACGATTCGTATTAGTGTCGTGAGTCCAAATACTCATGCACTAGCGAGAAGAAGAGAAAGAACAAATTTGAGAAGACAATAGACGCGAATTTTTTTCTTTACAAAATGAGAAATGCTTTGATTTTTTTCTTTTTTTTGAGTTTTGATTTTTTTTGTTTTGATTAAAGAAAGAAAAAAAAACAAAGAAGGAAACGAGATGTTAATTTTTTTTACAAAAGGATATATTTTTTTCAAAAGAGAAAGGAAAGCTGATTTTTACAATATGAAAATCTTTTTTTTTTTTTTTTGAATTTTTGGATAAGAGGAAAAAACGATATGATTTACAAATGAAGATGATTTTTTTTTGGATTTTGGATTTTTCTAAAAAAAATGTTTTTTTTTATATATGCATGAATCTAAAGCAACTAAATGAATGCAAGGATTAACTACATATTTTCTGCCCTTAGTGGCTCCTAACCTAAAATTATAAAGTGACACGTCTGATTACTTAAAACAAAAGATTTCTCAGCCAGTTAACGGACAGGAGTTATCTGTGCACCAGGAATCACCCTAGAAATGAAACCGAAGGTTTAAGTACCTTCAGAGCAACAACCGATATAATATTTACGAATCACCATAATATTTATAAGTGGTTATTTCTCTGTCGTAGTCTAGACACCAAGAAATACTTCGTTCCAAATATATCAACTATCATAATATAATTAAGCCCTAAATGAGCCCACAACTCCCTTAAGTTCAACGTCTAACCGTTATTATTAGTCAATTTCTACGATGATATGCAATTTTCTGGGCTAAGGAAGGGTAATGAACTCCCCACCTTATGTGAATTGGGGTATGCCCTTAAGAAAATAAAATAAAATGAGATGAATGCAAAACAAAAATTAAGCGTGTATTAACAATGCAACTATGAGTGATTTTAATTTTGTTTTTAGATTCTTTATGCAAATGCAAGCAAACAACAATGCGATTAAAATAAAGGGGTTAAAACACGATACCAGAGGGTCTGAATTTATTAGCAATTTTTTTTTAGCGAGCAAGCAAAGCGGCGCAACGCAAGGCGATCCAACCAAGCAAAGCAAGCAATTCCTTATTTTATCTGCTTTGACTACCTGAAAAGGGAAGATGAGATATAAACAAATGAAAGGAGAGAGATGGGGTATTTTTTTTTTGTTTTTGAAATTAAAATATAAAACATAAGAGGAAATGACGCAAAAGGATGCTTAACAAACAAATATGGACAAACCAAATTTAACAAAACCTAACAAATCAATTCAAATGCAGCCTCCTTAGATCAGTCCACCCAGCTCAATCAAAACAGTTCAGAACCGACATAAACCCAATTAAAAAGAAGGTCCTTCCAGGGAAATTGTTCTTTCCTTTTCTCAGTTTAAAATCAAAACCGACTCTACTTTTTTTAATGACTCACGAAATCAGAAGCGAAAAGAAAGATCAAAATCGAAAAAAATGAAATTAAGGCAATTCGGGATCCAACTTGTGATTCACGAGAAATTCAAGAAACCGAAGCCAAAATCAATTGCGAATTTAGGAGCCCGGAGGTCGATTAGGGAATCTGGTGAATAAGAAGGCGTATTGAATTAGTGGAATTGATTTCTGGGTATTTGTTGGTTTTGGATTTGCGATTTCTGTCAGCTTGGGTGGTTTTTTTTGTTGCGGTTTTGCTGAGACGATTTCGATCGGGGGTGAACTGCCTGAATTTATGTGTTTTTGGAGTGGATTTTGACTGGTGTTTGGGGATTTTCAGGTGGAGATATGCTGATGGTTCGAATGTTGAACTTGGTGGTAGAAGTTTGAAATGAAGATGGGGTTTGGTTGATGAAGCAGTATAGTGGATAATGTGAAGGAGTTGAATGTTGAACAGAAGATGGTTGAGATTGCAGTGATGATTTGTATGGTTATGGGAGAGAAGTGTGCACAAAGAAATGCACAAAATTATCAACACAGAAGAAAACAGACTTTTGTGATGGGGAGTTTGCGGATGTTCGAGGCGAGGAGAAGCGTGTATATATTTTTGGCTTTGGTTAAGCAGTTTGGTGGTTTGATGGCAGTGTTGATGTAGTGGGTTGTTTGTTTGCGAGTGGGAAGAGTTGAAATGTGTATGGTGCTTTGTTGAAGGCACTTACGGGTTGTTTGAAGTTTGTGGAGATTGATCGGATTTGATGGAGCAGTTTATGGCTGAAGGCTCTGTTGGGAGTTGGAGCAGTGTGAAGGAGGAGGGTGCCCGCTGATGGTAGAATGATTCAGGCCTAGTTGAAGAACAAAGAGGAAATTTACAAATGCAACTAAGAAAAACAAACTCAAATGTAATAGGAGGAATGTAGCAGTGTGTCCTAAACAGTGTATGTATTATACAGACATGTTGATCAATCAAATGTGCAGTTTACAAAATCAAAATATGCAATTGTGAAACAAAGACAAACTTTTTCTTTAAATAGAAAAACTGTTGGGATGAATGATGAGAATGGGACTGCAAATGAGAAAATGTGAAAACAAACTAAACAAAAGCTGCCAACAAAACACAGAAATAGTAAAGCTCAAGATTTTTTTTTCTTTTTAAACAGTAAGGAACATGCAGAGGACAAAGAAACTGTTTAAGAAACAAAAATGAAACTGAATACAAACTTGGAAGACAGTGAACAAATGCACAGAAATAATAACACAAAATACAAAGGATTTTTTTTTTTGAGAGACAAGAACTAACACAATAAGAAAACAACAAAAACACTCACACAAAATGCAAAAACTAAAATAAAGATGAACAAAACAAAAACAACGACACACAAGAATGAAAAAAATAGAGAACAAACACAAGAAGTTATGAACAATTTTTTTTTAAGACGAACAAGAAATTAATCCGAAGAATAAAATTAAAATCAAATTCCTTCCCCGGCAACGGCGCCAAAACCTTGTTCGCTAAACGGATATTCAATTAAATTAGAAAACCGTTAACACAAAATATCGTTGTAATACCGCAAGCGCATGGCGTACAATTATTAGTATGTGGCGAATACGAGTCAATCCGCAGGGAAGGAAGTAATTTCAGTCTTATTCAATCGAATTAAACCAAACTTTGGATTGTTTACTAACAAAAACTAAAGAAAACTAGAAACTAAGTTGAGGGCTAAATATGAGATTAGAGAGCAATTTAGAGGTAAATCCCCTCTCATATTTATGTAAATCAACAAACATACAATCTATGATCTCCATTTTTAATATTAAGTGACATAAATGTTGCATTTATCATAAGTGTAGTTTACTTATGTTATTAGTTAACATAACATAAACTATCAACCTATAACACAAAACTTAAACCACTCATTGTTCTCATGAAAATGACAACAAAGCAAAATCTATTTTAAGCATGATCTATTCACTATTGTAATTAGTGACATAGATCATCAAATTTTGTTCTTGCTTATATTTCATAATCAAAAACCACTTAGCAAATATTGATGTAACTTGTGTTTATATTGAGTAAGAATAGCTCATTTGCAAATGCAACATAAGCTATCAAACTCATATGTATAAACTTACATCAATATCCACTACCAAGAAGCACAAAATGAGAGATCACAAATCATTTAAATGTTGAACTTACATAAAATTAGAGAGCTTCATTACCCCTAAATTGTAGGGGCTTAACTTCTAATGTATGTTATCATATTAACACATGTAAGTTTCAACATTGGAGAATAAAGCAAAATGAAAGAAAATCTAAATAGAACAATAAAAGAACTAAACTAAGTGCATGTAAATAAATCTAAACTATGAACATGAAGTAGAGAGCATGTAAATAAATCTAAACTATCAACATAAAGTAGAGCATAGAAATTAAAAGAGACATAAGATAGACATAAAAGAAATAGGCTTGGAAGCCATTTTTATTTATTTGATCACTTACACTTTCATATGCTAAAAAGGAGATGCAAAATACATGAAACAAAGGGGTATATATACATGATCTAAAACCCTAATCACTTTCCTTGGGAATTCCCCAAAATGCCCATTCATGAAGCTTCTAATTGATATTGGCCACTAATATCTCATGTAGAATGCATGAGGCCTTATGTCCCATTCAATAATATGAAGCTTAAGAGCAAGTGGGCTAGTTGAAAGATGGGCCCTCCACTATCCATAAGATGAATTAATTCTTAGCCTTCTCTTGTGCTTGTGCTTGCTTTCCTTCATCTCTTCATGTGTATATATCATTTTAGCTCCTAAATTCCTACAAGAGTTAATAACAAGGAACAAGTAAAAGATTTCACAAATTAAAACATGCACACGTGACCCCCTTTTTTCCCAAAATAAGTGATGATTTTGAAAATATTTAAAACATGGTTTGATCACATAAAATACCCAAAAATGTTCATTTATTCAATTAAACAAGAAAAAATATGTGAATATAAATGTGCATTTTTACGTGCACATCACTAATGCGGAGAATATGGCTGGTTAAGAGCGATCATCCGTATGCCTTACATCAAACGAGTATTGAGTATGCCGATTGTGTGTATATTTATTTTCTTTCTTACCTCAAGTGGTTCTACGTACTCAATTCTTGTTTAATATAGAACTATGGTAGCTAAGGATCTTATTCAAGAAATAGTACAAATACAAACATTAATAATAATTTAAAGAAAAAAATACATATACATACGTACAACGGAGTATAACAGATACATAAACACATATGGTTTTATACAAACCGAATACAAATACACATGTCCCAATAAGATTAATATACGCATAAGTCACGATCACCAACCTACTTAACTCAGGTACTAGCTTCTAGTGAAAAGATCCGAGAGGAAAGCAGCTAAACACAAATCTATAACAAGCTATAAACTGAAATAACCTGGTCTGATCTGAGTATAAAATACACGGGTCAGTCTAGCTTAAATATATCAGTTAGATCATGGTAAGTCAAAATATAAGAACTCATGGCTAATAATTCCTTTTTATAAAAAAGGAATTATATAACCCTAATAAACTAGGAATACATGAGATAACTAGACTAAATCACCTAACAAGAGTCTCATGTAATAAGCAATAATAACAAATGACAAGCATAAATATTTCTATTGCAACATGTAGTTTTCGCACTAAGGTTAAGCTATACAATAAAAGCCCGCAATACAAGGAAACATATTCAACCTCTACATGCAGAACTCATTCATGAGTCCAAATCATCATAAATGTAATCACCATAATAATCAACAAATCAGCACAAAGGCTATGAAAATAAACCAACAACAATCAAAGTGGTGAAAATATTTTGAATCAACAAAATCAAGGTAAGTATATGGATCCATATTAATTTCATCAAGTTGAAGCAACATCACGAAAGCATCATCAATTGATGGCCAATGCCTGTCAAGTACTATTCATTAAGAGACTCAACAACCCTTAATTAAGGCCAAACAGTCCAATAAACCGATTAAGAGACCCAACAGTGGATGCAATGGAATTGGATCTTAAGGAAAACCCAATACTAGAGGGGGTGAATAATGTCTAAGGGATTTATATGAATATTTTTCAAATTACTTCAATTACACTTGCAAATTATCATAAATTTATCACAGAAATCAAAAAAATCACAAAAAAATCAAAAATGGTAAAAATTTTAGAGTAAAGGAAGGAACACACCAGATTTTATACTGGTTTGGAGTTACCTTACATCTAGTCCCACACCAAAACTTGTATAGATTTTTAATCACTTCAAAATATGTTACACTTCTTGATTTAGGGCTAAAAGGAGATACCATCTAAAATCTCGACCTCTAGGCACAATCAACTTGATTTCTGGGCCAATAAGTCACATCCAATTGCTTTTCGGGTACAATCAAACCCAACTTAATTTATGGGCCAACAAGTCACACCCTTTTGAATACTTTTGTGTCGATTTTATAAAGAAACTTAGATTTAATCTTGCGATCGTGCCCTATAACTCTGATTTGTACTTTGACCTTGATAGACCACGTAGAGGATGATGGAGAGTCAAAAGCTGAGTATAACTGATTGATTTACTTGAAAATTCGGCAGAATATGATTAGGATTTTAATTAGAAATGGTGGAGAAGAAAAGAGGTGAATAAGAAGATAAAATAACGACTGAATTTTCAAAATCGGAACCCCTATTTATAAGAGAGAAGAAAATTATCCATTCATGAAAGGGTATGACAAAAAGACACTTCAATTCAAATTTCAAATTTGCGAAAATCGGCTAGTATGTCAACATATTCGAAATGCCTATGTCGACATACTCGAAGTGCCTAATAACAATACTTAAAAATAAATTTAAACTTAAACACATACACTGTATGTATATGTATATATATATATATATATATATATATATATATATATATGGCAAAGCTGTCGGGGTTTAGTGGGCCTCTACCACTTTATTGATATACCGAAGACGAATATAAATTCACAAAGAAAGCAACAAACAAAGGAAAGAAAGACAAAGGAAACACAACATAACAATCACAAGAAAAACAAAGACAACACAAAAACAAAAGCTAGGAAAGAGACGGGGAGGACAAGAAAGCAGCAAGAAGATGCAACATGCTTTAAGACTGAAATATCCTAGGATCAAAGGTGAATTTTAAAAAAATTCAGTCTCTCCCTAATCTCGAACTTGACGTGTTTCTTAAGCTGGTTGAATGAAAATGCTTTCCTAGGATCAAAAACGTGGCAATTCCGAGCTTTCCGCACCACGCTGATGAATTTCTTATCATCTCCAATTCCTGCACATTATCTTGAAGAATGTGGTAGTTTTAGACCAAATGAATTGAATCACTGGACATTCGAAGAACATATGCAACATAGTTTCAGGCTACAGACTGTAGGAGTCACATAGTAAAGAAATTTCCATTCCTTTACTATCAAGCTTGGACGTTGAGAAGATAACATATTTAGCACTTTCCAAAGGCACGGGTTTTCATTTGCAATAGTGTCCCTTTTCCACACCACTTTGTGCCACCTACGCACATGCAAGACTGTTACACTAAGCATAGAATTATACATGTTTTTAATGCTGAAACTCTCACCTGGTCATTTCCAAATGGTGGACAGTTCATCATTAGCAATGAAAAAGGTGCTATTTATTTTGTTCCGTATTTTTGTTATTTTCTGACAAGAAGTATTAGGCAAGCAAAAATTATTTTCGTATAAAGCTAGCAACTGTGTAGTTACTAGTAACTCCCGATAAACTTTTCTCAAGGTAAGTAATCAAGTTTTTAACAATGGTACTGAAACCCAACCAAGGATCCTACAAAAGTTTATAAGATTTGGGCCAAATTTAAAGAAAGGCATAATTATATCCCTAAGTTTAAGTATACTTTTCCATGTCCAACTGTGTCCCTGTAGAGGTTTCAAGGACCAGAAGCTGATACCTTTTGAGAACATGATCAAGGGACCATAACACCCATATGCTTTCCTATCTACATAGTATATTATCAATGTGCTAAACAAAAGTAGCCCTATTCTAAATACAAGTGTTAAAAATACCCAGATCCCCCCTTACTGATAGGCCTTTGATCAATTTAAACAAAAGAAATAAGAGCCATATATTTCATGTGTAAATTACCTTTCCACAAAAATCTATTGAAGGTTGTCATGATCATGTCAAGAAGTTTATGAGGTAGAATAAAGGTACGAGTATAGTAAACATGCATGGAAATAACAATTGATTTAATAAGTAAAATTCTACCAGCTTGGCTTAACATTTTTATTGGACCAACAAACCATCCTAGCTGTAATTTTATCAAATAGGGGTAAGCATTCAAGGGTAGTAACTCTGGAGGTTGCCAAGGGAAGACCAAGGTATGAAATTGTTGAGTCATTGCAAGTTAATCAGTTTAAGGGATGAATTTGAGAAATCATGTCAGGATTTATTCCTGCAATCATAAATTCATATTTTTCTACATTGATTTGAAAACTGGTCATTGCATAGAACTTTTCAAGGGTACTCATGATGCTTTGTAAAGTAATGCAATCTAGTTTATAAAAGATTATCAAATCATTAGCGAACATTAAAGATGTGATTCTAGGGATTTTACATTTTGGAAGCAAGTTGAAAATAATTCTTATCAAATAATTCATCAAGCATTCTAGTTAGTAATTCCATAACTATGATAAATAAGTAAGCAGAAACAGGGTTCCCTTGAAGAACTCTGGTATACATGTAAATGTGTATATTTTATCCGCTTATTTATCTTGTTTTCTCGTAAAAATAATTGATACTGTGTACTTATAGTTGTGTTTTCAGGTTTTTTAAGATAAATGGAATTGATGCACTTAATTGTTGAAAAGCTTGAAGAAATGTTGTTGTTCAACCAACTTCTGCTGCATATTTTAAAAATTCAATGCCTTTTCATAAAGATAGCTTGTCGAAGATGTTATGGTGTTCCTATTCATGCTCAAAACAGTTGGAGTTGATGCCATTTAATGCCCGCAAGCTATGACACTTGCAAATTCATTCTTACGCGTTCACATTCAGCTAGTTGGTTTATATGTTATTTTGAAAAAGGGCTTTCGTCCCACATTGTGTAATAGGCTACTTAGTCTTGGCCTGGGCAACTATAAATACAATTGTATTTAGTTCATTTGGATTCATTCAACATTAGGTTTCATTCTGTAATTCTTTGCTTAGAATAAAATTCTTCTTCCCTGTTCTCTTTATTTTTAGTTTTTTTATTTACATGTTATTTTCTTTTCTGCAAGTAGATTAGATTGTCCTTTATTTTATTTTTATTTTATTTTCTTATTTTTGTTCTATGTTGCAATCTACGTTCGTTGTTAGAATAATAAACATGAGAGGCTAATCCCTTTAATTTAGGGGTGATGAAGCTCTCTAATCACATAGATTCAAAATAGTTTATTTTTCATGCTCTCTATTTGTGTTTTTTGAAGAATGGATGTTTAGTGTATTTTGTTAATCATGCTTGGTTTTGATGATCTATGCTTCTAATTAATAGAGGATAGATCATGCTTGATTAAATGACACAACAAAATTTGCCTTTTCATCTATATATGATTTTGGCAAAAAGAGGAAGTGTTAATCAACATTTGATATTCTATATTACCAACTAATAGTATTCTTAAAATTGATATTGCTTTCAACTTGTTGTCTTTTTCATGAGAATTGAATAGTGAATTAGATTTGTGCTATAATTTGATGACTTATGTTATGCTAATTAATAGTATAAATATGTCATACTTATGATAAACACAATATCTAACCTCACTTATACCAAACAAATAGAGATCATAACTTCATCATGTTGATTTGTGTGATCTAGAGAGTGAAAACACCTCTAAGTTGCTCAATAGTTGTATTCTCAACTTAGTCATTAATTTTGTTAAATTTTAGTTAACATATTTTAAAGTTTGGTTTAATGAATAGAAATTAAAATTATTCCTTCCCTGTGGATCGACTCGTATTCGCTAACGTACTACAAGTGTACGTCGTGCGCTTGCGGTTTATTACACTTCGCGACGATATTCTAATTCATAGAATATTCGTCGTCGAACAAGTTTTTGGCGCCATTACCAGAAAAGAATTTAATTTTAGTATTATTCCTCGAATTAATTTTCTTGTTTGTTTATCTAAAAAAAAATTATGTGTTGTTTAGAGTTTTTCTGTTTTGTTTTGATCTTGTGTTGTTTCATTTTGTGTGTGCTTGTTTTTGGGTTCATTTAAAAAAAGGGAGTTGTGTGTTTTGTTCCATTTTGTTTTTGTATTTTGTTTTACTTTTGTTTGTGTGTTTGTTTCTTTTCGTTTGTGTGTTTTTATTTTGTGTGTATGTGTGTTGATAGATTTCATATTGTGTTAGTTCTTCTATTTCCTCTCTCTTAAAAAAAATATTACAATCTTGTCTTTTGCTCCCATTTTTCATTTATTTCTTTCCAAATTTTCTCTATATTTCTTTCCTCTTTTTTCTTACAAATAATTTTTTAAAAAAATTATTGTTTTCCTTTTCCTCCCTTTTTTAATGTTCTTTCCTTTTTTGGCCTTACATTCCTTGACTGCCTTCATTTCTTTCTTTCCAGTAATTAATTAAAATTATTGCTTTCCAACTCTTCATTTCTTTCCTTTTTCTTTCATTTATTTCTTTCCGATTTTCTATAAATTTCATCCCTTTTTACATTTTTTAGAAAAAAAACAAAACATTACTGCTTTCCTTTTTCTTGTCTTCCTTCTATAATTTTCTTTCCTTCTCCGCCTTATTCTTCACAATTCACAACAATCCTTTATTAGCCAATCCCACTTCACACCATTAAATCATTCCCTGCATTTCTCATCCTCTCACCTTCTAATCTCCAGTGCTCAAACCAATACACCATCTCTTCCACTAGTCTTCATTGCTCCATAATTCCTAACAACATAAGCCTCTGTTTGAAGCCAATACACCGTCTACTGCCATTGAACCCATCATCTACATCCTCCATCCAGAGCCCTCTAACATCTATCTCCAGTCACCAAACAACACCCAGCCCCAATTTCTACGCAAAAACCCCAAATTCATTCATCATCATCGAAGTTCCCATCGCAGTTGCTAATCGACATCACCAATTCGAATTGGGAAATGAAGCTGAACATGAGTTTTTTTGGTATTATCTGGAATTGTTCAGTTTGATTGTTGATTTCCATGTGATAGCATGGGTATTTATTTCGAGTTTTTGTGGTTTACTGAGAATAAAAGAGGGGCTAAAAGAATTGACTTGCTTTTGGTTTCCTGGAAAACCGTATAAGGCGGTTTGTTACCATTACTTTTGTTTGGGCACGATTCGTTTTGATAAAAAACAGAGGGGTGAGTTTTGTTATTGAGTGTGGAGGTTTCTGATTTAGGACGTGATTTGTGACTCATTTATTTTGGTTTGCTGAGAATACTTGTGGTGTTTGATAGCCATAGGAAAAAGAAAAGATTGGTCAACTATGTTTTAGAACGAGAGTTAAGCATGTGTACTTGGTTTCATTTAATTTTTTAATTAGGACGGATTGGTTGTCTTTCTTGAAGTATCGAGTGTGTGGTTTTGCTTGTTTTCGGGTAGTTTGTCCACCGTGATTGAGTTTCTTGTTTTGATTAGAGTATTTTTTTTTTCATTGAGTTCTTAGGTTTTTGGCTTTAGTTTTTAGCTTTTTTCCCCTTATTTTTGTCTTTATTAATTTGCTTTCACAAAAAAGGAAGAAAGAAAAGAATAGAAAAGAAATAAAAACCAAAAAGAAAATCATTTTCAATTCTTCTTTAGGTTGACCGAGCTGAAAATAAAGGATTTGCTTGTCAGAACTGCTTGCTTACTTGGAATTGCAGTGCTTGCTAATAAATAAACTACTCTGCTCGCTAAAAAAAATTGCTAATAAATTATGCACACTCAGGTATCATGTTCTAACTCTGTTTTTATTTCCTTGTATTATTGTTTGCTTGCATTTGCATTAAAAAAATCCCAAAAAAAAATCATTCGTAGTTGCATCGTTAATTGTAATGAATGCAAATCACAATAGTTTCAATGTGTTAAGTGAACCGGAAGAAGATGAAGAACAGTATGAAACAGATGAGGATAATAAGGCAACAATGGAAGAATGTAGTGAAGATGACGAAGTAAGTGAAGAAGGAGAAATTGCAACAACAAAGGGGATTGGTAAAAATGGGAAGAAAATAATAGATGAAGAAGTAGAGAAAAGGAAAAGTGAAATTGAAAACAGCAAAAATAAGATGAATGGTAAAAGCAAAGAAACAAATAAAAAGATCAAGATGCAGGAATTGGACATGAATGCATGCAATAAAGCTACAATGCATGGTAGAGTTAATGCCACTATATACCATAAAAATGTTATGCTATTCAAACGTTGCTCTTTATTGCACTCAACTACCCATTCCAAACCCACCACTTCCAATAACAGACCCAACTCTTCACATAACACCAAAACCAAAGTTGCATTGTTTAAATCTTCCTTAAACTTGCCACCCATATTATCCACTCCTATCTCGCATGCAAACAATAGCAACCTCCCACCTCATCCTCCTCAGATGTCCACATCCACATCCATGCACGTCCCCTTAATCTCAACTCCAATTCCCAACCATATAATACCCAACCAGATATCCCCTACCTCCCCACGTCTTGCGGCTCTTTTTTCTAAAAAGACAAGCAAACTTCAAAGCACCTTTGTTCCCAATATCCCTGTAGCAAAAGTCAGTATGAAGAAGAAAAACCAGAAGTTAAGCAAGGACCCCAAATCTATTCCGCCTGACCTCTCAACGATAGACTCTAAATGTTAAACAGACCCATCACATCAGGATTTCCCCTTAACTCTCCATATTCTTCCCCAAGAAGAACTAGAAGTGCAACAAAAACAAACCCAAATGTTAATGATGTTAGACAATATAGTAGCATGGAACATAAGGGGAGGACATAAAAAATCAAAGCTTAATCAAATCAAATCCCTCATACAGGATCACCAGCTATCTCTCATCTCTATCTCTGAAACAAAAATAAACAAAATCCTTTCCTCCAAAGCAACCACCTACATCAACCCTTCATGGTCATCCATAGATAATCTCTCACAAGCACCGCATGGCAGACTGCTCATACTATATGATCCTACTAAATTTCCCCCCTCCACCATACATTCTGACTACCAGTACATTCACGCCAAAGTGCATCATATTCCCTCTGATACCACCCTTTTCCTCACCTTTGTCTATGCTAGCAACACTCCTTCTATTAGACAAAAGATTCTTGATACCCTGCCAAATTATTTATAGAACACTCATCCTTGGATTCTGATTGGTGACAACTGCTCATACCATACATCTCACAAAAGTGGCGGGATGCCTTTGTGCTTATCTGATATAACACCACTAACACAGTTATGCACAATGCTTCCCTTCTAGAAATACCCTCTTTGGCTCCTAATTTACTTGGTCAAACAAGAGTTTGTCCTCACCAAGAACTTTAACAAGGATTGACCATTGCCTCATGAATTTTAAAACCCTATCAACCTGGCCTTCCATTCATTTAAGCATTCCAATGCCAAAACTCTCCGATCACTGCGCATTGATCCTATCCTTTGGCACAACATCCATTTTTAAAAGGTAAATATTAATTTCTTTAATATATGGACACAAAATCCCTCTTTAATGCAGGTGGCAGACGAAGCATGGAAGATAAGAATGCATGGGAACCCAATGTACAACTTGCAGCAAAAGTTAAAGAACACAAAGACATCATTGAAAATATGGCAAAATGAAGTATATGGTAAGGGAAATAAAAGATCCACTGAAATTTCATAGTAACTAGAGCAGATACAACAGCTGAACTTTCAACCTAATGTCGACACACAACTATCAGATGGAAAAGCTACTAGCTCAGCAATTGGAAGAAGCGCTAGACGCAGAAGCTAGCATGATCAACCAGAAAAGCAGACAGAATTGGGCAAGACATAGTGATAGAAATACTAAGATTTATCATTCTACATTGAAGATCATGCAAGCCAAGGAATTCATACACCAAATAAATGATCAACGTGGACAATTCCATTCCTCCCCTAACTCTGTTGATGATGCATTCCTAAACTACTTCGAAGACCTGCTGGGATAACAACCCCCTATCCCTGATCAATCCTACATCAACATCCTACCAATAGCTCCAATTCCAATGTCCATGCAAGATCTTATTGTAAAGCAGGTTACTAATGAGGACATTAAGAACTCCATATTTGGCATGAGAAAAGCAGCTTCACTAGGCCCTGATGGCATCACATTATCCTTTTATATCCATTACTGGCCTATTATAGCACTTGAAGTTCTCAAAGTAGTTCACACCTTCTTTGTCAAGGGAAAAATCCTTAGCAGCATAAATTCCACATACCTAGCCCTAATACCCAAAATCAATAACCCTTCTGATGTCACACAATTCTGTCCTATAGCTTACTGCAATGTTATATACAAAGCTATCTCTAGAATATTTGCTTCAAGACTAAAGGAAGTCCTACAACATGTAATATCCCCCAACCAAACTGCCTTTCTCCCTTCTCGCAACATTCTGGACAATGTCCTTCTTACTGATGAACTACTAAATGGCTATTCTTTAAAGAACACTTCCCCCAGAGCCATGCTAAAAGTTGACTTGAAAAGGCATTTGATTTTGTGTGTTGGAAAGCCCTTATGGGCATCATGGAAAAAAATGAAATTTCCTGAGAAATTTAGAAACTGGATATACCTATGCATCTCAACTGTGAGGTACTTGCTAGTGTTTAGTGCACACACAGTAGGATACTTTAGAGGGCACAATGGATTAAGACAGGGCAATCCGATTTCAGCATACCTTTTTATACTAGTAATGGAAACATTGACAATGGAGTTTCAGAGACAAGTTGCAAATAAAAATTATGTGTTACATCCAAAGTGCAGATCCCCTCAAATCACCTCTCTGGCTTTCGCAAATGAGTTGCTAATTTTCACAAAGCCAACCGCATCCTCTCTTCAGTCAACAATGAATTCCCTGACGCATTTCTACAAATTATCTGGTCTGCAAAGAATATAAACAAATCACACATCCTAATTGTTGGCCTAGATGATATGCAGACCCAAAGAATCTTAAATCAGACTCAGTTGTCCCTAATGCATGAAAACATGTCGTATCTTGGTATTCCCCTGGCAACAAAGATAATAACTACTACACAATGCCTATCTTTATATGAGAAAATAACCTCGGTCTTGTCCAGCTGGGAAAACAAACATCTTGCGCACCCTGGCAGACTAGTAATATTAAACGCTATAATCTTCTCTATGACCGTATACTGGTGGAGGATGTTTATCTTTTCAACCAAGCTGTTATCCATGCTTAAAACTGCAATGAGGAATTTCCTGTGGTTGGGTTCAATACATATAACAAAGCTATCTCCTATCGCATTCAATAAACTGGAAAATCCAAAGAACAAAGGAGGACTGGCAAAAAAGAACATAAGCCTCTGGAATATATCTACGTTATCAAAACACTTCAATAATTTGGTTGGAGAGAGCAGCACGCTATGGGTTAATTGGAGCAAAAAACGCAATTTGAAGAGTGAAGAAATTTGGACAATGCAACCGAAGCCGACTCAAAGATGGGTATGGAAAACGATGCTTAAAGTGAGAGATAGAGTTAAACCATACTCTCTGATCAACTTATCCGACGAGAGCAAAGCCAATTTCTGGAACACACCATGGTTGAAAAGTAGCATTATTTTATCTGATATTGTTGATCATGCTTCAAGAATACAATCTGGTATTCCCCTAATTGCAAAAGCAATTACTTATGTCAGCAATATGAAAGTGTGCATGCCCAATACTAGCATCAGTGTAGTACAAGCAATATAGCAAGAATACAATGGCAAAGTATACAGCCCTGGACAAATTGATGAGTACCTTTAGACTAAACGCATGAAAAAGCACTCTACTGCAATGGTATACAAAGCCCTAACTGGTGAAGAACAATTGACAAAGTTTCCGTGGTATAGAAGGATCTGGAATGACAAAGCAACGAGAGGCTAATTTTTCAAATGTGGAAAGTGCAACAAAATGGTATGAACACGCTAACGAACCTGGTGAGAAAGGAATGAATGTATCGAAGACATGTGTCTTATGTCAGTCTGGAGATGAAGATGTTCATCATCTCGTTTTAACTGCTCATATGTAAGGTTCCTATGGAGGAAAATCAAATAAAAAGGAGGATATGCTGCACCACTTCTTGACAGCAAAGAGGAATGGATGAGCATATATAAAGCAACGCGCTGGGAAGAAGAGAAAACATATGAGCAGTTAATATTGATAAAGGTGATGATGTATGAAATTTGGAAAGAACGAAATCAACGAATATTTTACCGCAAAGTGACTAACAGAGCATGTGTTTTTCAAGAGATATGCAGCAACATCACAAAGGAAGTTTTGCACTCCACATTTCTTTTTGATACTTCAATCAAACTTAAATGGACATGATGCAGTCCGGTTTTATTTCCTAGTCTAGTTTTTTCTGTTTCAACTCTTGAAACTCCTTGTACCCTATTTCTTATGTTTAAGTTGTAAGTTTGCTTATAATATAAATAAAATGGAAGGGGCCATTCAACCCCGCAGGCTTTGCCAAAAAAAGAGTTAAGTTAACCAAAGGTTTTGAAATGTTCAAAAGGTATATAAGCATGATTCCTATATAACATTGAATTTAAATACACATATGTTTCATATATTTTATTTAAATCCAATTAATGTGAAATACATATTTTGAGATATGTAAATAACACTAGATATGACTTGTCATCTCAAATTATAAAATCCCTTTAAATTAATAATTTATATTGTCATGGTGACGTCTTCCAATAAATACACCCATCAATGCTCGAAGCACTGGATGTAGGTAATGCCAAAGCATTGTTCACCTTTTATTTTAGTTATATGCAATAGAGTAAATGTGATACTCAACTGTATAATTGAATCTGACTTAACTAGGCCGCATAATAAGATTATGGGCGTAGAGACAAGGAGCATGAAATAATTAATATTTAAATGAACAAAATTGTTCATCATGCTATCCAAGAGTTATATAAGAGATGTAATTGACACAAGATGTATACCAAAAAGATTGTGTTTTGGACGATTAGCCAAAGCTAACTCAAGGCATGATTAGATATGGATCTTGGACTACCAATATATATACATATATATATATATAAAGAGGGATTTTAATTTGAGTGGAAGCATATTTTAGTTTAAATTATACATTTATAATAATATAAATTTTGATTGCCAAAGTTTTTGTTTATATTATATGTAATAACCCGGAAATCCAAGCCAATTTAAATTTTTTATTTTGGCTATTTTAATGAATTTTGGATATTTAAAATGATTTATTTTAAATAATAACGACGAGAAATTTATTTTGAATAGAAATAGAACGTATATATTTATTTGAATCATCATTGGAATATAAATATTTATTTTTAATTATAAAAGGAATTGAAAATGGCGCGGTAGTTCGAAAATTCGATTTCAAAATTTCAAATGAATGTACAGGATTCAAAATAAACCGGATTTTAGAGAAACTAAAAATATTTGAATCTAATTGAGAATATCATTCCAACGAATCCGAAAAATTGAAATTTCATAGCGGGGATAAAAAGTTATGCCCAGTTGAAAATTCAGAATGGTCGCTATGGAATTTTGGCCCTTAAAAATGGAAATTTTGCAAACGACCTTCGTTTTCAATGAAACCACTTTTGTTGGACCCGGGATGTCAAATTATTGCTAGATTCCAATTTCCATAATTTTTGAAATCAATATGTGAGCGTGGAAAAAGAAAACGTGTTTTTACAGTTTTAGTCAATTTCGATCAACAAGAAAATGGCCATTTTTCAAACGGTCTCAGAATTTGATGAAATTAGTTCTGTTAGTACCGTATCGTCAATACGAAGCTAGAAATAATTTTTCTAGAATTTTTAGGGTCCGTATGTGACCCCAGTAAATTGAAATGTGCGTTCAAATTCAATATACATTAATTTATATTTATATTTCGATGAAAACTGATCGAAACAGCTGGATTGGCTTGCGATACATATCCCATTGTGTTCGGAATGAGGGTAATTAGCTAGGGACGATAGTCGATGGGTTCGATTTGGGGTTCGAATAGAAAAGTTACTTTTATGGAAAAATAATAATAAATAAATTATATAAAACTCCCTTCTTCCTCTCCTTCAAAGTCAACCCCTATTCCCTTTACACCATCGGTTTTCAGAATAGAAAAAAAGGAATGGAAGACGGAGTGGGTAAAAACTGCCATCGCGTGCCCCTCCAGGCGGCGCCCCACCGCGAGATCCCCTCCCCTCCGATGTGCCGCCTCTTCCCATCGTCCCCCTCTCCTGATCGAACCACTCCAGCCCCTCCCAAATCGAACGGAGTCCGTACCATCGAGCCACCACCCACCTCACCCTCCAGTCGCGTGCCACCCCGCTGAGACCACCAGCGAGCACCATGTCCGCCCCTCCCCCTGCTTGGCTCACGCGATGATGTTTAGAGGTCGAACGTGAGTTCGACGGCTTCCAAATGGTTTTAGCAGTAAGAAATTTTAGTTTTATTTATTTAATTAATTATAATACACTAATATTTTCTGATTTTTATTTATATAATTTATTTATATAAAGATATGAAATTTACTTATATAAAGATAGCGATTTTTATATATAATACATTAGATTTAAAAAGAAAAAGATATGATTTTTGTTTACATAAAAATGAGATTTTTAATTAGAAAAAGGCAGGATTTTTATTTATAGAAAGGTTCGATTGTTTAAAATGGAAAAGCTTAGTTTTTTTATTAAAAAGATTAGGTTTTTAGTATGATAAAGATTCAATTTTTATTATGAAGTTAGCGAACTAAAAATATAATTTTTGTTATGAAGATAACGAAATAAAAATGCAACCTTTATAATATACGTAGCGAATTAAAAATACGATTTATATATATATATGAAGTAGAGATAAAAATGTGATTTTATCCATGTAGCAATGAAATAAAAATGTGATTTTTATTTATGAACAGCGTGGAAAGGTGAAGTAGGAATGTTGGGTAAAATCCAAACCATCGTCCGCTGAAGAATGGCGGAGCGGATCCCAAAGGTGAGAACTTCTCACTTTTAATTTATTTTCTAGTTGAAATATATACTAGGATGCAGACGGTGCTTAGCAGCACCCGACACCCGTTGTCAACAGACCATGGACGACTTGTTTGTTTGTTGTCTGTGGTGTGAATATTGATTGTGTGACGGGGGATGGAATAAAATATTTTATAGTTAAAAATATAATTTTTAACGTGTATATAAAATAAATATTTATAAACAAATCAGATGGTTTGTTTATGTACACCCATTTAACTGATATTGATTGGGATGATAAATTTTACACATCGTCCAACTGCATAAATAAAAATTTGTGTTTGTTGATTTGAAACCCCACACGGGTTTTGGGATAATATTTGGCGTACACTAATCCCAAATAATTAGTTGTATGTCGATCGATGGATTGACAGGCTATTATAAGCGTTAAATATTTATATTTGATGCTTATGCAGTGTAGAATGCACTTTGGATGATGGTTGATTATATATCGTTGCTATTATATACATGTGTTGTAGGGAAACCATATAATTAACATTATATGGTAATTGATTGGGCCTCATTCCAAGTTGGAAACTAAAGAATATTCATGTGTTGAATAAAAGAAAATTCATGTGTTGAATAAAAAGAATATTCATGTGTTGAATAAAAGAAAATTCATGTGTTGAATAAAAGGAATATTCATGTGTTGAATAAAAAGAATATTCATGTGTTGAATAAAAGAAAATTCATGTGTTGAATAAAATATATATATTCATGTGTTGAATAAAAGAAAATTCATGTGTTGAAGAAAATATTCATTTGTTGAATAGAATAACGAAGTTATTGAAATATATAAAGCCGTGTTGATTAGATATACGCCATTTTGACGTGAACGATATCTATATCGATTTTATTCATTTTTATAATGAATATCGAAAAAGAATTGATTTCAAAATATAATGTTTTGAAAATATTATCATTTATATATCGATGATATGGAGTATTCAATTTTGATTTGAAATAGAATATGAAGTTGAATTCGTTTTGAAAATGAATTTAAAACGATTTATAAAATACGTTTTAAAAGGAAATCGATGAAATATATATATATAATATATATATATATATTATATATACATGATGGCCTGAATAGAACGCGCCGCGCTGCGGCAGTTCTCAAATTTTGACCATTGACTTCGAATGGACATTACGGGAGATCCGACCGTCAGATTCTCCTAAAACCAGAATCATTGGGTTCGTATCGAAAATAGCTTTCTAACGAATATTAGAGATTTTAAATCTAACGGTTGGATTTGGAATTATGTCCAAATCAAATTTGGAAAAGGTCGTTATAATTGTTGTTCGATCGTCGTTTATGGAAATCGACTGTAAGGGCCTTGATAAAATTATTAAAAATAGTAATAATTTGTGTAAAATCATAAGAAATGATTTGGAAAGAATTGGGATGAAAAACTCCATATTTGAAAAGATAAAAATAGATTTTTATCGAAATGAACTAGTTTTGAACTAGCATTATAATCCATTTATTTTTGAAATAAATAAATTGGATTTGAAAGGGTTTTAAAAGTAACCAGAATTTCCAATAATTGAATTGGAATGGATTTGAATCAAAATTGTCTTTGGAATATTTCGATGTTGGATTTCGTGATTATGCAGATATTGTTATGGAAATTTGAAAGATATATTTATATCGTTATTTCCAATGCGATATTTGTTGGTCATAGAATTTGATATTGAATATAAGCCAATATATTTTCTATTCAGAGCCTTGTATTTAATATCAAATGGGATTTGGGTTTGTCGTGAATGGTGTCTTCATTAACACATTTCTTAAACCCGGTTGAGAAAAAGATTAAATCTTTTTATTTAGATTTAATGAAGTATACCAAATTGGAATTGAATTTGAATTGATTTTTGGGTTTATCGTGAACGGTGTTTTAAATAACACTTGTTCTTTAACCCGATAATTAATGGAATGTGAATTGGGTTTATCGTGAACTGTGTTTTAACGACATTCATTCTTTAACCCGATTTACAGTGAAATGTGATTTGGAATTTATAAATCTTTTGTTAAGATTTAAAGGAGATTTTACAAAGTAAAGTTTTCCAATTTAATAAATTAAATTGGAATGGAATGGAATTCGATTTGGTAATAATCGAAGTGAATTTCTGTGGAGGAAGACAACTAATATATCTGGAATTTAAAAGGCTTTGCCGTTATTTCATTTATATTATTAGTCGGATATGGAAGTTTATATCGATTATATATATCGATTTGTTTTCCATGAAAATTCCATTGTAAATGGAATGTGATTTTGGGTTTATCGTGAACCGTGTTTTAAATGACATTGGTTCTTTAATCCAGTTAAAGACAGGATACGATTTCCCAAGTTAAATAATCATTGATAGTGACTTTTGGGAAGATTAAAACCAAGTGGAGCTTTAAATGAATCTTTAATTAGATTGAAATGATCGAGAATGGAGTATTACCAGTTTTGCTCCAGGCGATAGTTAAATCTTTAATTAGATTTGAACGTGAAATGGTAATTGAATTTACCGATAACACCGTGGTGTTAGATATGAAGTATGACCAGTTTTACTTCATGGGATGAATAGGTTGGGGTTGGGAAATTTTACAAGTGATTACTTCGGTAAGGTTCGCTAATCTCGACTAGTTTGGATAAACCATAATTTGGTTTGAATTGATATTCAAAAGAAGATTAAAGAATAAATTTAAAAAAATTATCTTTGATAAAATTAATGGGAACCTTTCCCAAAGTGTAAGAATATTTGAATAAAAGAAAATTCTGAATTGGAATGAGGCGTATGTTGTGTTTGTGTAACACTTGTTTATTATATACGCGAGTTATTCAAAAAGACCAGGTTTATCCCATTCTGAATAACTGATTCGACGGTGTGTCGAGGATGAAGACGGTGGTCGAAGACCAGAGGTCTTCACATCGTTTGGATAATTAATGATGATCTTAAATGGGCTGTACACCCAAGATGAGGGAATCAGTTGGTGATCGTCCAGACGTACTTGGTGATCGATGGATATGCGAGGTACAAGGTGCCTCCGGTTTCGTTCAGACCCAGAACGGACTTGTAAATGGACTGTGTGTCTGACATTGGATATCATTCTGTGTGATTGATGGATATCGGTTGCATGGAGTGGTTTGCCTGTGTGGCATGCTAAGATGCAAATGATCAAGGCTTCTATTGAAAAGCAGAGTCGTGTGGTTAATGATCAAAGCACCGCCTGTGAGGCATAGATTTGTGTAGCGTTAATTCGCGAGCCTCACACCTCGGTGCGAACCAGAAACGGGAGAAGGACCTCAGGGAGGGTATGCGTTTCTTCTAGCTAGGAGTGGTGTTCTGGGTTTTACACGCCCGGGCATTTTACTTATGTGGATGATGGATTGCGAGGCGCCTCGGTTATTTTGGTCGATCCGGGACCGATGGAGTCATTTGGCTCATTTACGCCCCATAGGGCGGGGAAACGCAGTGTTCAGGGTTTAAGTTTAATCCACATCGAGTGGACCGGCCCTGACGATCCAAAGGTCACTCGAGCTCTGACCTGAGACATGGGCTAGATTGTCTCGAAGCGGTAAGGACGATCCCTTGCCTTGGTTCACAGATGGAAATCCAACTTCCAATACGACATTTTGCGGTTTTAATTATAAACCTGTATATGGCGACATAGTGGTATGGGGCACTTATGCCGTCTATGATTGATATTTATGATTGAAATTGTTTTGACACTATGCACTTATTATAGTATCAAATGATTTGTTTATAACGTACCAAGCATGTTTGGCTATTATAAGGGAAAACCCTATCCCCCAGCTTGTGTTGCATTGTGTGATAGGACCTGGGTCTTATAATAGCTTCATTTTTCCAAAAAGCATTGCGCTGTTTTGTTATATGCACTGGTATTCTTGGAGGAAATCCATTCCGTGTTATACGGCGTGGTCCCTTGATATATCTGATTTAAAGTAAAGTTTTAAATAACTATTTTAGTTCTCACACCAGTCACATGACTGACCTGGAGTTTATTATTTTAACCTAAACTCTGGGTGCCCCTATTTTCCACGGGTAGCTAGTAGTTTTGGTTTTGCAGATTTATATTCACAAGATCTTGGTTTACAGCTGGAACGATACTCGGAAAGCTCTGTATCCGTGTATTACTTTCAGTTGTGTTTTGTATTATTTTTCTGCTGCTATGTAATGTAATTTAAATCTCTGTTATTTATTGAATGTATTTTATTCATTCATACTTTGCATATTCTTGTATTCTGATGAAATTGTTGTAATAAGCAATGAAATGTTCTTCTGTCTGTGTTCTGATTCGGCTTGTCCTCAGTACAATTCGCTCTTTCCTTCACGGGAAAGCTCGGGTCGTTTCAATATATATATATATATATATATATATTATAAAATCATTATTATTGTTTTATTATTTATTATCTACTGTATATATTAAATGGAAAACTACTCCGATAATATATATTACTAAAATTGATCCTTAAGAAGAATAACCTGAATTAAATTGAATTTCTTGACTAACATCAAAATTTGAGGATTGTCCTCAAGCAAAATTGCAATGCAATTGTTTTACAAATATACAAGATCTAAAAAGGAAAATTGAAGTATGACTTCAACCAAATAAAGTATAAATGTTATAACAATCTACTTATACATCTTTAGTATTAGATACTAGATATGGATCACATATATGTATGTGAATTTGCAGGAATTGCAAAAGAAGTGGAAATCTGATAAAATAAGAAGTGGACTTACGAATGAAAATGAAGTAAATGTTGCTGCATTATCCATAGGAATCTACTTCTTGTTCTAAAACACCGGCTTAATTAAAGAATTAAAATATTGTTGTTATAATATTCTGATTAAAATAAATGCTATTCTGTATCTTATTTTTACAAGTTTGAAATTCGTTTGTAATAAAAGTACAATTGTTGTTCATTTTATTTAAATGAAATATCTTATAGAATTGCTCGACTAGTTAATGATTTTATATATATAAGTCCTTAACTTTAATATTGATTATAACATAAATATTGAGGGATTAAATCTAATAATCCAAAATACCTTGGCATTGTCGGTTAGGCCATATAAACAAGAAATGCATATCAAAACTCTGTAATGATGGAACTTTGAGGTTATTTGATTTGGAATCATATGAAGAATGCAAATCTTGTTTGTTAGGAAAAATAACTTAAGCACCTTTCACTAGATACAGTGAATGGTCTAGTAATAAAATGGGCCTTATACATTGTGATGTATATATAGACCAATGAGTACATCTGCTAACGGTAGGTTATATTACTTCATTAAATTTACTGATGATGTCAGTAGATATAGTCGTGTGTCACTTATGAAACACAAATCTGAATCATTTGAAAAGTTCAAAGAATTAAAAAATGAAATTCAAAACCAATTTTGAAAAAAATATAAAGATTTTTCGAACAGATCGAGAGAATAATTAAGCCAATAATCAATGACTATATACAGGAGTGTGAAATTGTCTCACAACTCACTCCACTTAGAACACCATTTTGGAATGGTGTATCTGAAAGGAGAAGCCGCACCTTATAAGATATAGTACGATCGATGATGAGTCATACAGATCTTCCAATAAAATTTTGAGATTATCCCTTGAAACAATTGCATTCATGTATAATTGTAATCCTACTAATACGATTCCGAAGACGTCATATAATATATGGACTAGGAAGCATCCTAGTATGTCTTTTGTAAAAATTTGGAATGTGAGGCGCTTATTGAATGTCTCGCCTCTGACTAGCTCAGACCCAAATCTGATAAGTGTTATTTTGTGGAATATCCAAAAGAAGCAAATGGATATCATTTCTATAAATCCTATGAGAATAAAATGTTTATTGCTCGAATTAGTACCCTTTAAAAGGAGAACTGGTCTCCCAAATTCCGATGGGAATACTTGGGAACCACAAAATACTATTAAACCTTGTATGGACAAGAAATTGAGTGGGAGTGATACAATAATTCTAATGTTATACATTGGTAACATATTACTTATTGTGAAAGATGTTAGTTTAAAACAAGAAATAAATACTAATTGTACTAAAGAACATGTTTGGATTAATAAGTTCATTATTGAACTTAATCCATTGTTGATCCAATAATTTACATTGTGATAACAATGGAACTATTGATCAAGTCTAGAAACCTTGATCTCATTATCGATCCATTTTTTTTTATATATATAAGAAATATAATTTCTTATGTGAAATTATTCACAGAGAGGATATACATATCTGTAAAGTAACAAAAGGTTGTAATGTTGCAGACCTACTGACTTAAACTCTATCAATGCAGAAGTATGATAGTCACAATAGTTTCATGGGTATACGATACATGAATGATTGACTCTAGTGCAAGTGGGAGATTCTTAGAGTTTATTCCCTAGAGGAAAACCATTTGATGAGATTAATAACACTTTTGATGTTATTATTTTATTTTGAATAAAACATTTAAGTATATTTACTGCGTAATATAATAATTAACATAATAGAAGTCCTTAGAATAATAATATGAATTATATAGTTCAAGTAAATGACTTGAACATGAGATTGTATAATATATAACAAGTATTATAATTCTTAATTGTCCCTAGTCAAGTTTTATTGTTTATATAGAACAACAGTGAAGCATTGAGACTAATATGCTGATTGATATATGATCATATCTCATCGATCATTAATATGTGTGATATTAATGTCAATACATAAATACTGATTGGAGAATAACGCATTGGGCTGACACAACATGAGAAAACTACATGGAATATTTTTTGAGAGGGTTTTTTAGCAGGAAAACTACGTGGAATAAAATTAATAGTATCATAAGTCAGTCTTATAGTGATGGTGATGTAATGGTCCTCAGACCTGAAATCATTATATTTTTATTCGAGAATATTTGTGTTTTGATATCATCAAAGTTACTTTTAACCGAGTAGACGATAAAGGTGATTACTGGATACATCTCGAATCGAATGAAAATTATGAATGACCTAGATGGAATTTATCCTACTATATATGTAGTGATATCCATGGACCTCTTGATTGAGTGAGACTATGAAATGCTTGGTCGTGCTCAAATATTGATTTGTTTTATATAGTCTACTCATCGATCAAGATAAAAGGATTAAATTATAAAGAGGATGATATATTCTGTGCCTCGAGTTTAATCCTGGATATATTGGTTAAGAGGATTATATTACACTGATACACTTATCACAGAAAAGGTTGTATCGAATTGTTAATATTATTATAACTAAGGTAACAGTGACATATTACTAGATGTCAATCACTATTTATGATTTTAAATATGATTTAAAATTATTTCCAACGTTATAGTAACCTATAGGGCCACACACCTAGAACATTAAAAGGGGAAACATTCTTTAGGTAAATAAAATATCAATCTGTTAATATTTTATTTAGTGTTGAAAAGGTACGCGGGTTGATTCCTTAGTTTATGGCACACGTTCATTTTAAAGGGGATATACATTCCTTTAATGTATGGACGGACGATATGCACAAAAATAGATCAGATCGAATCCAAAAACCAACTGAAATATCCTTTTTAATTCAAAACCCTAAACATAGAGGCTAGTACCAATTCCCCCCTTTATATCTTCGATTCGATCGAAGATATGGCGTTCGTGTGGATACTGATAGAAGCGCCTTATTCAAGCGCTAGATTTTTATTCGATCGGATCCAGTTTCATGCGAATTCAAGGATTGGAAAGCTATTATGAGGTACATAGTTGATTTTGCTTTTGAATTCATATTTGTACGATAAAATTAGGGTTCAAATCTTAGAATAATTTGCCTCCTATCGATTTTTATTTTCTTTTAAAAAAAACCCAGATTTCATAACAACAAAACAAACTAGCAAACAAGGAGACGTAGACCATAAATCTTCGAGACACAAAGACCACTGCAAAATAAATTGATAACGGACAGGCTATAGATTCGGAAAACACCAAACCTGCTGTAGACAGTCACGAAGGGAAGATCTGACAGTCACGCCGTCACCAGACTTGATTCGAGCGTCTGCACTAGAATCGGTCATTAGTGATTCATCAGAGTTTGTATAACGGCCGAATTAGGGATTACGAAAAATAGATCTTAGAAAAACAGGGGTTTGAGATTGGAGCTAACAACGAATAGACAGTAACGAAGAAAGCTAGTGTGGTGGACACTATTTACATCCACTTAAACTTTTCTCTCGCTCATTTATTCTCTCACCCACCCAATTACTTTATTCACTTACCGACGTCCACCTTTTTTTCTTTATAAAGTAACCTAGCTTCATTTCTCTCTCTTATTTTTCAAACAATGAAATAAAAGTTTCTTCATTTGAGATGTTCTAGTCTCATTTTCATTTAATGCTTCTTTAATAAACATGAGTCCAACTAATTTGGTTATGAAAATGGTGTTACTAACTTTAATTATATGTGATAAGCACCTTGACAAAACTAGTTAAAACGCTTGGGAATTATGCAAATGATTAAGGGTTCGATTATCGTTTTGCGGGGTCCATCATACTTGTCATGTAATATGTTATATATTACCTAAAACTTATAAATAAGTGCAAATTACGGAGGCATCCTTATTTTGAAACTTAATTAGTAACAATTCCTTGTGTAAAGTTTCATGTAAATCAGGTCCCTATTTTAATGTAGCATCATACTGTTGTGTTTTTTTGCCCTGTTGTATAATATATTTTTTCCTGTAAATATTCACGGAAGAATTCTGCAAAAAAAAGCTGAAATATCAGCAATTTTTGTGAATAACTACAGACATTTCTACAATTATTCATACCGAGAACTGCATGTATTAAAAGAAGGAAGAATAGTTGCAACAATGATTGCAATTATTATAATAATTGCAGACGTATCTGCAACTCTTTTATAGTATAGTGTACTATGTGGAAAAGTTGCAAATAAATCTGCAAATTTTGCAAATTGTTGCTTTTTTTAGCAATTTATTGAAAGCGGATAATATTTCATTTGTTTGCAATTTTAATATTTTTCTGCAATACTTTGATGTTAGAATAGGTGTAGGTTTTAAATTTAAAATTTAGAATCAAATTATTAAAAATTGCGTGAAAACATGCAAGTTTTTGAAATAATTATTGTGATGTCTGCAATTTTACGAAAAATTACTAAAATTCGTTGTTACATGAATATATTTTTTGAATCATTTATTTGTAGTTTTCTGGCATGAATACGACGATAATTATGTGTTGAATTAAATTATGAAGTTTGGTAAATTTTTACCTTTTGTTGTTGTTTTTTGTGATTTTCGAAAACAAGGAGCTAATTTATAAAATTTAAGACAGAGTTTTTTTTTTTTTTTTTTTGAAACTTAAACTGGACTTAAACCAAATTGTCCCTATACATAAAGTAACAATTACAAAAAAAGTAGTCATACATATATTTTCGACTTTTTTTGTAAATTATGTCACCATAACTAAGATTATGTTATTAAAAAAATAACTTGAAACTCAGATTTGATGCCATCGTGGAACATGTTAATGAGCTATTGTAATAAATTCAGTAAAATATATATATCATTATTACTTTTGTTCCTACTCCAATAAGAAAAGTAAAGAACAATGAAACCAACTGTAACTAAAAGCTATATGATACAACCAACTATGCTTAACTTCATCATCATTCCTTATAACGTTAACAAATTCACAAATATATCAATTTACTTATGCGTTCTAAATAAAATATTTTATCTTATTAACTTGTTTCATAAATTGCTAAGATATTTATAGTTATGTCACTCCTCCTAATTTTTTCCACTAACTTCTGGTGTAGATAATAGAAAATAGTTATTTTTGAGGATTTCATTTCATTTTATTTTGATATATTTATGTTTATATCCTCTTTTGAATATAAAATGAATGTCAAAAGTAATTTCTATGATTTAATTTTATTTAATGTTTAACTGAGGTCAATGAGTGTTTAAATGGGTATAGACGTCAGTGAATGAAAACATATGAATACACTGAAAGAAGTTAATAAAAACGGGTAAGTTGAAGGGAAACTTTAATAACCCAGATTTTCAGAACCAATTTAAAATTTTTATTTTAGCTATTTTAAAAGATTTTGAATATTTAAAATGATTTATTTTAAATAATAATTGCTAAAAATTTATTTTAATTGAAGTTAGAACGTATAAATTTAATTTAATTATATAACGAGCCTGAAATGGCGCGGTAGTTTGAAAATTCAATTTTAATTTTCAAATGAATATACAAGATACAATATAAACCGGATTTCAGTAAAACAAGAAATATTTGAATCTGTTTAATTATATCTTTCTAACGAATGTGCAAAATTCAGATTTCATAATATAAATTGAAAGTTATGTCCAGTTTAAAATTTGAAATAGTCGCTACGGAATTTATATATATATATTAAATTATATATAGCCCTCGAAAATAGCCATTTTGCAAACGACCTCCGTTTTCGACGAAACCACTTTTGTTGGACGCAGAATGTCAAATTATTGCTAGGTTTCAAATTTTATAATTTTTGGAATTAATATGTGAGCATGGAAAATTTAAACGTGTTTTTTCAATTTACGTTGAATTGGATCAACCAGAAAATGGTCATTTTTCAAACGGTCTCCAAATTCAACGAAATTAGTTTTATTAGGACCGTATCATCAAAACATAGCTAGATTTATTTTTCTGTAATTTTTGGAGTTAGTATGTGGCCCCAGTAAATTAAAATGCGCATTCAAATTCAATATATATTGATTCATATTTTTAATTTTGATGAAAACTGATCGAAATAGTCGAATTGGCTTACAAAATATATCCCATTGTGTTTGAAATGGGGGTATTTAGCTAGAGGCTTTAGTCATTGGGTTGAGTTCAAATCAAAAAACAAGTATTTTTGTGAATTAAATAAAATTATAAATATATATATATATATTCCTTGGTCAAAGCCCTAGGTTCATTCAAAGCCGTGGTCAACTGGCTTCAGCGCCTCTAACGAATTAACGGCGAATTTCGTTCAAAACTTCTCACCTAAATCATTTAAAATCCATTCAGTAATTTCAAATATTTGTTGAAGGAAAATTAAAGAGCCTTCCAAGATCTTCATATCCATAGCAGTTGGATCGAATTTCATGGAGTATGGCGATCGATTTTGGCCTTTGAAGCCGCCGTCGTCGCAGGCGTTTCTGGAGTAGGAGGAGGATTCGAGTTGGGTGGCGGTTGGCATGGAGACAGAGGACGTGACGCCCTTCGACGTCGTTAGCTCCGATCGACTTCCGGCGTGGGGGATTGGTGGAAATTTCGAGCCCTTGTTTTGGGCGATGGGTGCAGAACGTCGACTTAAGGTGTTAAGGAGGAAGAGAGAAAGTTTTAAAAGGAATAATTTATTTAATTATAAAGTTAATTAACTCTCTTAATTACCCAATGTATTTAATGCGATAACTTTCTCATACGAGGTCGGAATCACACGAAACTGGATTCCTTGCAATGGTAGGGACGAGAGCTTCACACCAAGACTAACTGGGCCCAATTTGGAGCACGTTAGAATTTTAGGCAAATTCAAACTCAAACTGTACTGAAACCATCTGATAAAGACTGACGGAGTGGATCCCAATGTGAGAACTCCTCACTCAAATTATTTTACAATTAAATATATCTTAGGTTGCAGACGGGGCTTAGTAGCTTCTGACACTATTTATTGTACAAACCATGGATGATTTGTGTGATTTGATGGTGGTTGTGAAATTGATTGTATTATGATTAAAAATATTCATGTGATTGAATAAAATGTTTAATCATTAAAAATATCATTTTTAATGTGTAATAAAACTATATAAAATATTAATGTGTTAAAATAAATATTCATTTACAAATCAGATGATTTGTTTATGTACACCCATTTAACTGACATTGATTGGGACGATAAATTTTACATAACGCCCAACTGCACAAATAAAATATGTGTTTGTTGATTGAAACCCCACACGGGTATTGGAATGATATTTGACGTACACTAATCCCAATTGTTTAGCTGTATGTCAATCGATGGGTTGACAGACTGTATAAGCATTATTTATTTATTTATTTTAATGCTTATACAGTGGTAAAATGCACTCTGGATGTGGTATGAATTTTTGATGATTGTTTATCATTATCGTTTTATACATGCGATGTATGAAATCCATATAACTGAAATTATATGGTAATTAATTGAGTCTGATTCCAATTCAGAATTAAAGAATATTTTTAAATAATATCCAGTGTATAATCAAAATCAGATATTTTGAAAATATTATCATTTTAATATTATAATGATAAGAAATATTCAATTTTGATTTTTATATTGAAATGAAGTAGAAATCATTTTAAAATGAATTTAAAACGAATTTATTAAGAAATATTCAATTTTGATTTGAAAATGGAAATGAAGTAGAAATCGTTTTAAAATGAATTTATTAAGAAATACTCAATTTGGATTTGAAAATTGAAATGAAGTTGAAATCGTTTTGAAATGAATTTATAAACAAATTATAAAATACATTTTAAATGAATATCGATGATATATATGTATAATACATTATACATACATACATATATATATATATATATATTAATAGTTTGAATAGAACGCGCCGCACTGCGACCATTCGCGAATTTCAACCATTAACTTCGAATGGACATTACTGGAGATCCGAACATCGGATTCTCCTAAAACCGGAACCATTGGATTCGTATCAAAAAGAGCTTTCCAATGAATATAAGTGATTTAAATTTAAACGATTGGATTTGGAATTATGTCCAAATCAAGTTTGGAAATGGTCGTTATGGATGCAGTTCGGTGGCCGTTATTGGAAACCTACTGTGCAAGCCTAGATAAAAATTATTAAAAATATTAATAATTTGTGTAAAATCATAATTAATTGTTTGGGAAAATTATGGATGAAAAATTCCATATTTGAAAAGATAAAAATATATTTTTATCAAATGTACTAATTATTAACTAGTAAGATAATCCAACGTTTTAAATAAATAAATTGGATTTGTGAATGGTTTTAATCTAACCAAAATTTTCCAACGTATAAATTGAAATGTATTTGAATGGAAATCATCTTCGGGACATTAGGATATTAGATATAAGCCGATATAATTTCTATTTAGAGCCCTGTGTTTTATATCAAATTGGATTTTGGGTCTGTCATGAATGGTGTCTTAAATAACATTGTTCTTAAACCCCGTGGTGAAAAGAATAAATCTTTTAATTAAGATTATTAGAGTTTCTAGTTATATTTAGTAATTGGAATAAAATGGAAAGTGAATTTGGGTTTATTGTGAACTGTGTTTTAAACGACATCCGTTCTTTAACCCGATTAACAGTGAAATGTGATTTGGAAATTATAATTTTTTTATTAAGATTTAACTATATATGCATCTATGAGGGTGTATTTCATTCTGCTATACTCATTTTAGGACATTGCTGATCCTATCTCTGACGAGTCACTCTTCTTAGAATACTGGTGATTCTATTTCTGACGAGTTGGTTAATATGTTATATTCCGGAGCTAAGGTTAACCAAAGCTCTGATACTGTAACGTCCCAGAAATTTCAACAAGTGGAATATGGATTGAACTATGAATAATCAATTTTTTTGATACTTGAGTTATCAATTAAAATTTGATATTTAATTCAGAATGGTTGATTGGAAATCAAATATTTAATATTGGATATTTGAATTGAATTTGGTTGAATATTCAAATTAGATATGAAATTCGATTGGAAAATATAAACGATTAGATTTAAAAATGAATGTAGTTGACGTTAAACAAATTAGAGATTTTATTTATTGAAATATATGGAAAACTGAATTGATTCGTGTGTATTCATATATATGTAAAGAAACAAAAATTTAATGTTTAAAATTTTAGATCAAAAGGAGTTAGTTTGTGAACAAACAGAATTAATTAGTGAACCGATAAACGGTATAAATTAAAATAACATCTTTATACAAACAAAATCAGAATTCAACCAAATAATTTTTTATTGGATTCAAAATGACGAGGCGTAAAGATACGTAAAATTTCGTCATGATTGGATTTCGTGTCGGTTCAAAAATAAAACATCAACATAATTTGCGGTAGGAAAATTTAAGGAACCGTAAATAATATAAATAAAATAAAACGTTTGGTTCCTTCCTATACACAATCCTGATTCCTTGGCTCCCACGAAAACTTGGTACCTACGGGTTTTGATCTATATAATTGCACTGCTTTTCCCCCAATTTTTTTTAGATCGAAGCCTTACACTAATGGCTTCTGCCGCAATCACCTTCATAAAATTACGCTCCTCGTTTCTTCTTCTTCTATTTTCTTGAGTGAGCAACTGAAATAAATCCATATTCCCTAAGTTTTAGAATCCCTAGTTTCCCTAAATTAAAGAAAATGGTCACCATAGAATCGACCCTCGCCTAAAAACGTCCACCGCCTTCGATTCGAGCACCTCCGCCTGCTCCGATCAACGTCAACCACATGAAAACAAAACCCAGGCCTTCTCGAGCAAGAGAGCCAGCACCTGTAGCCCACCGGTTGCCTTAACCATCGCAAGCTGCTTTCACCAAGTTGCCTATGCCGTTGATGTTATACCAATCGGTGGAGCTTCACCCCGTTCCTACAAATCTTCGTCTTCACGGCTGTAAGGTGAGTTTCAGACTCACGATTTCATCTTGTTTCCAAGTAATTTGATTTCAACCATTACTGAGTATAGTAGTTTTCCCTTGTTCTTCTGGTTGCTATCTAGTTTCCTTGTTCACCTTATTTCAGTCGAGACGCTTATGTTTTGTTTCTGCCTGGGTACACTTCGAAATGCAGCAAGTAGTTGTCTTTGCAATTTGCATGTAACTTTCCTTTATCACTTGATATGTATGGCTTGAGAACCAAGCCTACCACTTTGCTCCATTGTATTTACACTCTTGCTATCTCGACACTGACTTTATTATCATGCTAGTGCTATATGAGTATATGCCAATTTTGATATATTGTACCTTGTTCACTGTTTGCACATGATGCCTATAACTGAGAATAACTGTTTTGGAAATATAGACAAGGAATTGAAAATAAATAAATCAAAAGGTGATTTGTTATATTAAATTGGTAATATAATAGTGGTATGATTGAAAGAACTTCAAAAAAAAGTTACATATTTACATTACCAAAGAAATACATACTGAGATCAATAGAGGTAAATGCCTCTATTTTTTTAAACATAGGGAGCACGAACCTATAAATTATAAATCCGCAACAGTCACTATTTATCTAATTTGATTTACATCGACATCATTGAACAACCTGATACTTAGGATTATAGTTCAAACTGGGTAGCTCACTATGTTCACTAAATAGCTAAAAATGAAAAATAGATTATCAGATGTTTTATGTGTTAGTTGCAACTTCTTTGCACATGGACTTGCGTAGTGGGTGAATGTTTGTAAATTTTTTATGAATGTTTGCATCTTGCTGTTACTTACATAGGCATGTACACACACACTAATTTGCATTTGTTGTTTGTTACTCATCTTGCTTGCTCTGTTTTGAAAACCTGAATACGTGTGTTTTGGCACAATAATTTTGTGATTATTACAGGCCATGTGTTTTAGTCTTAAATCTTCATCTCTAGTTGATGAATATTTGGGACACAATTAGTTTAGTATGAAACAAGTTTTTCTTCTTCTTATTGTTTCCTGGCCTGCACATGTTTTAACAACTTGAATGAATACCTATACTATTTCATTTTGGACATGGCCTGACAACTTTTTTATACATAGCACTATATGTATAACATACTTATTACCTTGCCTTAAATGGGTTGCTATTTGATTTCGTTTTATCTGTAGGCTTTTAGAATATACATATTTCTATAAGGAGTGCATATACCAGCTACAAATACATTCATATGTTTTTAGCAAAATGGTCTATACTGCCATGATCTAAAAAGGTATATATATTGTGATGTAAACGTATATATATCTGCACATCTATTTCTGAATGAGTTCAACCTTTGTATCATAAACTAGAATGATTGAGAGACTGAAAAAAAACTTAAGATAGAACTATAATAGAAGACAGCAGACATTTTTGTTGAGTAAACCCCTATTTTTTCTCTTTTTGAATACAAACCAGTGGATGATTGCCTGATATTAGCATGAAGCTTCTGTGTAAGTCTGGTGATGTTGTTTGTATAACGTCTGGCAAACCTGAAATCAAAAAGGGAAAAGAAAAGAAAGATATATATATATATATACAAGGGCTACGTTTTCTTATTTTGTAATGGCCACACTTTATTTTCTTCCATATGCATATGTTGATCACTTGGTAAGTTTTTGCCTCATTCTCTCAGCTTTTTATTTTCATTTAAATAATATTTGGCGTCCTAAGTTACAATTTGTGGTATGATATAAATATTAAAAGCAATGTCGGAGAACCTCAGCTCATGTACGTCTTAACTCGGTTTTAGTACACAATTAGGAATGCTTGGTAACTTTTTGTTGAAACGCTTGGTTGGAATAAATTTTGAGTAACTTATTATTACTAAGAGCAATAACTTGCACAAAGCTTGTCTAGTGTTGGACTTTTTTAATGCTCTGTTTTTTTTCCTTTATAGCTGGTACCCTCTTGATCATTAAATGCTGGTAACTTTACTGGTGCTTTGTTATTCATGCTAATTCTTAAGTTTTGTCAATAAACAATGTGGGCAAGCTGTGTCCGGATTACGAATAACTAGTTATTAAAACCAAACTTGATTAATCATATGTTGATCACTTGGTTACCTTTGTTTAGACTGAATGTATTGGTACTCGTTAGCAATTCTCTGCCCAGATTCATTCAGCATTTCGTGTAAACTGCCTCGTACCCCGTTGTGCATTTTTATGTATCTGAAGCATGATTTTTAGTGTGTGTATATATATGTGGTGGCCGATGTACACATATGTATATATATACCACTGTATGTATATATATATGTCATCGGCATACGTATATATATAAATCCATATGTTGTCCTGCCTTGTTTCGTTCCAAGTCGCTATATCTTCGCAGTTTTATTCCGTGGGATTAACTATTATATTTTAGTTTGTAGTGAAATTAATTTACTTGAACTATGATTAATCCTGACTCGAGTGTTTTATGTTTTTGCATGGAACGCTCGGGTTAGATCTGAGCATTTCAGAATTGAAGAATACAACTTAAGATTGGCGAAGCTGGGGATTACAGGAGACGCGCACTCTGAAGATTTTTAATATAGTAAAGATTTTTCTTGTATTTTAAACTATTCTTTTACAATTCCGCTTTACAGGAAATTCTTTGTATCAATTTTTTTATTAATATATATAAAAGTTATTTCATTGTTCAAATACTGTGTTATTTATTTATTTTGTGTTTATTTTCTGTGTTGATTCAGATTTAAACTCTATAAGATAAATAACGACCCGTCAATTTGAACGTTCTAAGTTGGTTTAACCACCAATTTGAAGCGGTCAGAAAGGCGGGACCTTACAGATACCAACTGTGATACCCCCAAACACCTGTGCCATGTAAGCAAGGATAATCAGTGGAATATAACACATAAACAATAACTGCAGAACAGAAACATAGTTTTACACCAGATGATGCACATCAAATTACACTGGAAATAATATATCATCAGAGTTATGCAACATAATAGGAACGTACTTAGTACAGAATACAGTTTCAGCTTAATAAATAATGTCTGCAGTGGAACCAAACATAATATACTTAATGAAGTCTGAATAGCATAACGGAAATGATAGAATCCATCTTCAGCTCCATAGCTATTCAGACTGAGTTTGCTAAAACCTGAATACAAGACTGCCCGTGTAGAAAATAAGGACACTGAGTTTGCAAACTGAAAAAAACTACGAGTCAGTCATGGGGCTGGTATGAGAAATCATACTTAACCTATTTAATAATAAGGCTAATCACAGGACCACGCCGCTAACGCGGAGCTAGTTTACTCCACTGGATTGCTAGTGCATAAATAAAGTAAATCATTTAAACAATGCGATGCTTTTTAGAAAAATGAAGCCATTATAAGACTCAGATTCCATCACACAATGCAATGCAAGCCGGAGGATAGAGTTTTACCTTATAACGGCCAAAATATGCTTGATACGTATAAAACAAAGTCACTTGATATTATTAGTGCATATATGTTTCAAAAACATATTCAATCATAATGCATCAATCATAGACGACATGGGTACCATATATCATGTCGCCATATATAGGTTTACAATTAAAACTGCACGATGTTGTATTGGATGTGGGATTTCAATCATGAACCAAGGCAAGGGATCATCCTTACCAAATTCGAGACACTCTAGCCCGTGCCTCAGGATTAGTCGCAACTGCATCTTGGATCTTCAGGGCCGGTCCTCTCTTACTTTTGAGGATTGGTAATTCCTGAACAATACGTTTCTCTGCCCAATGGGGCGTAAATTTAGAGCCACTAGGGACTTAAATCCGAGGTACCTCGCTTTCCAATATCCACATAAGTAAAAATGTCTGGGCTCCATACCATGACACCACTCCTAGCTAGAAAGAAACACATGTCCTCCCTGTAGTCCTCTCCCATTTCTGATTCATACCGGGGTGTGAGGCTCGCGAAATTACGCTATACACAAAGCTATTCTAGTTAAAGCTGTGCATTGATCATCAACCACAAGGATCTACGTCTCAGAGAATGGTGTTAAGAAAGAGAATAAATTCTTCGCCACCAAACAAATATATATTTAATAGAAATCAATTAGCACAGAATAAAATCCAATGTCAAACACATATCAATTTACTAGTTCATTCTAGGTCTAAACAAAACCGGAGGCACCTTATTCCTCATCCCATATGTCCAATATAGGAGAGATACCCTCGCACATCCGAACAATCAACAAATACGTCCGGACAACTACCACTTTAACCTTTCAAGGCAGCAACTCCAATCAAAGGCATCAGTAGTCATCCATTCGATGTGAAGATCGTCGGTCTTCAACCACCTCTTCAATATCTTCGGCTCTCAATCGTCGCATAATTATTTGAAATGAGATTTAACTCGGCCTTTTCAAATAATTCTCGAATATATATAATTCAAATCATTTCTTTTCTTTGGTTAAATTCAATTCAATCCTACATATCAATGTCAAAGAATCTAATCGTCCATATTACTTTATGAACTAAGTGAAATTGGTTTAGTTCCATTCCATATCGTTTACAATATTTTATAATGATTTATCGCTATTTTTATTTATATAAAAATAGCCCATTTAATTCAAACAACGTTTCAGGTCATTACGTGCACTTGGCGCTGTTTTTATTTAGATTTGAATTGCATATTTCTCGAAATCGAACCGTTGGATCTTAACAAATTTAATATCATTGGAAAGATCTTTCCAAAGCGAACCCAACGGTTCCAGTTTTGGGAAAATCCGACAGTCAGATCTTTCAGTATGATCGTTTAAAGTTACGGTTTCAAAACGAGAACTACCGCGCGCGATTCGTTTAACTTTATATATATATATATATATATATATATATATTATTTGTTCGACGATTTCAAAACCATTTATTCTTCAAATAATTTTGCACACTTCATATTTATGTTAAAAATGATATTGTAATGAACAAAAATATATTTCAAGATATGTGAATTTTATACACTTCATGTACATGTTAAAAGTACATTTTTATCATATAAAACATATACTTACATGTAATTATTTTATTTTAACTAACATGTTAAAAGAGATGTTTTTAACTAACAAAATATATTTTAACATGCAATTATTTTTCTACTTCGCTCGCATGTAAATGACATTATTTTAATGAATCAATACATATTTAACAAATGAACAGTTTTCTAACTCCGCTAATATGTAAAGGACATTATTTTAATGAATCAATACATATTATTGTTTTTCTAGCATCACTAACATGTAAATGATAATGTTTAACAAATGATCATTTTTCTACTTTGCTAACACGTAAATGATTATATTTTAAATAAACCAAACATATATTAACAAATGATCATTTTTCTTCTTCGCTAACATGTAAATGATAATCTTTTAAATAAACAAAACATATAATGACAAATGATTCCTTTTTCTACTAACATGTAAATGATAATGTTTTAAATAAACAAAACATATAATGACAAATGATCATTTTCCTACTAACATGTAAATGATAACATTTTAAATAAACAAAACATATAATGACAAATGATCATTTTTCTACTAACGTGTAAATGATAATGTTTTAAATAAACAAAACATATAATGACAAATGATCATTTTCCTATAATATGTAAATGATAATGTTTTAAATAAACAAAACATATAATGACAAATGATCATTTTCGTACTAACATGTAAATGATAACATTTTAAATAAACAAAACATATAATGACAAATGATCATTTTTCTACTAATATGTAAATGATAACATTTTAAATAAACAAAACATATAATAACGAATGATCATTTTTCTACTAACATGTAAATGATAACATTTTAAATAAACAAAACATATAATGACGAATGATCATTTTTCTACTAACATGTAAATGATAACATTTTAAATAAACAAAACATATAATGACAAATGATCATTTTTTTATATTAACATCGCTAACATGTTAATAACAATATTTTAATCTAACTTACATATAATAAAAATGTAAATTTTTATTGTTGCCATATTTTTATTTCAAATAATGAATATTTTTAATCATTCCTACATACACAATAAAAATGTAATTTTTATTGTTAACATATTTTTATTTCAAACAATGATCATTTTACATACATAATAAAAAAGTAATTTTTATTGTTAACATACTTTTATTTCAAACAATGAATATTTTACATACACAATAAAAATGTAATTTTTATTGTTAACATATTTTTATTTCAAACATGAATAATTTTCATATTTTATACATACAATAAAAATGTGATTTTTATTGGTCAAACAATTTTTATTTCAAACACGAATTCTTTACAACACATGAATATTTCAGAACATTTCGGCATTATAACGGCAGGGTAATTAACACCGGCACCGTGTCCAGCACGGCTCCTCTATTATCTTAGGCCTCACGGTAATACAAGGGTTTCATTTTCATAATTCCCACAATATAATTCATTTTCACAACACAATGAATTTTCCACAAACACAATCGATTTTGTTGCAACCACAATCAATCATTCACAATCACAATCAATTTCACACCACAGCACAATCAAGTCGTCCATGGTCTGTAGACCACGTCAGGAGCTACTAAGCCTCATCTGCAACCTATAATATTTTTCTAAATTTTATTTGAATTTAGAAATCTCACATTGATTTTTATTCCTTCTAAAATTGTAGAAAGCTTCAAAAATTCTCCGGTCTCTTCTACAATGTAGCGTACGATGTCACGGTCCTATTGTCTCTTGTTTCACTGAATTTCGACAACATACGAAAAAGATATGATTTTTATTCGATAAAATGAATTAGCAACGGTTTTAAGTGTTGAAAACCTATTTAATTATACCTGACGTTAACTTTCTATTTGGTTCAAAACTAGGTCTTGGTTTTTCAAGCAAACCGGTGCACTGCGGGATGATCAACCAGTGCCACATCGTAGGAGGAGGAGCGGCGCGTCTATCGGTGGTGGTGGGGTCCAGTTTGTGCCACGGTGGAGGAGAAAACCATCGCGAGGCGGGCGGACTTCGTGGGGGTGGTTTGCACGATATACACAACGATAAATCACAGGGTCTGTATGGATTTGTAGATGGAGGAAATTTCTACAAAATCCTCTAAAGGATCGTACGATTTCGTTGAGAGGATCGGAAGGAATCGGGGGAAGAAGGTTTGAACTCGCGCCGCCATTCGCTTCTGAGGGTTACGGGGTTTGGAAGATAATGATTTGGTCAACGCTGAAATGTGATTGGCCCTTATATTTATTTTTAATTTTTAATTCTTTTATTCCAAAAAGGCCCGTTAATCCATATGAATGCCAAATCAAGCCCAACGACTGTCGCCCTAGCTAAATACCCTCATTCTGAACACAATGGAGTATATTTCATAAGCCCATTCAACTATTTCGGTCTGTTTTTCTTTAAATTAAAATATAAAACATTCAATATTAAATTTGCTCTAAAAAATATTAAATTTGAACGTACATTTTAATTTACCGGGGCCACATACTGATTCCAAAAATTCCCGAAAAATAAATCTTACTATGTTTTGATGATACGGTCCTAACAAAATTAATTTTATCAGATTTGGAGACCGTTTGAAAAATGGTCTTTATAATGGTCGATCCAATTCAACAGAAAATGCCAAACGTGTTTTAATTTACCATGCTCACTTATTAATTCCAAAAATTATGCAATTTTAAACTAGCAATAAATTGACATTCCAATACAGCAAAATTACTCTTTTGCAACTGCCAAAAACAGTTGTAATAGGCCTATTACAACTGACGTCCGTCAGTCTTTATATCCAGAGTTGTGGTAGAGCAAGAATATTTTAAAACTGTTTTTGACAGTTGTAAAAAACTCATCTACGACTGCCTATTCAAAGTTTAGTTTAATTTTTTTAATCAAATAATGAATATTAATATAATAATTAAGTCATTGAAAATTAAATACAATGGTTGAATATTAAATTTAATTAATACATATTATGTATTCAGTAATTATTATTAATTATTTATTATAATTTGGAATGTTAGAAAAATAATTATTGGTATAGGTAATGTTTAGTAATTATAAATTATTTATTGATAGTCATTATTTATAAATTATAATAGAATGCCTATTCATGTTTTTATTTATAAGCTATTAATTCTAAAATACCGGCTTGAATAAATAACCAATATAGTTTACTAATTATTACATTTTTAATATTGGTTATAAATATCAAATATAATTACTAAATATTAAATATTACTTCTTAATGTTAACTAACAAATTTAATTATTTATCACTATTATTATCTTTTTTATTAATTATTATTTCTTATTTATTTAATATTAATTATTAGTATTAAATAATCAAATTTTACAACTGATAAAAAGGCTTGTAAAAGGTATCTATTACAACAAGCAAAAAGAAAGGTTGTCAAAAAGCAGATGTCTTTTACAACTGACGATAAGAGTTGTAACGGACATCTATTACAACTGATACAAATAATAGTTGTCAAAAATAAGTATCTATTACATCTGGCCAAAAAAATAGTTGTAATAGGCATATATTACAACTGGCAAAATAAAAGAGTTGTTGTAAACTAATCCTTTACAACTTTCTGAATAAAACAGTTGTAAAAAACCTCTATTACAACTGATGTTTTACGCCAGTTGTAAAATTACAGTCGTAATAGGGTCTTTTTGTTGTAGTGCAACCAAAGTGGTTTCGTCGAAAACGGAGGTCGTTTGTATAATGTCTATTTTTAGAGGTTATATATTATATTAAATTGCATGGCGACTATTATGAATTTACAGTGGACATAACTTTCAATTCTCGTTATGAAATCTGGATTTTTCACATTCGTTAGAAAGATATAACTAAACAGATTCAAATATTTCTGGTTTTATTGAAATCCGATTTATTTTGAATTCTGTACATTCATTTGAAATTCGAAATCGAATTTTTAAACTACCGCGCCATTTCAGGCTCGTTTTATAATTAAAATAAATATATATGTTCTGACTTCGATTTAAATAAATTTTAAATCGTTATTATTTAAAATAAATCATTTTAAATATTCAAAATTCATTAAAATAGATAAAATAAAATTTTTAAATTGGTTCTGATTTTCCGAGTTGTTACAGTCTCCCCCATTTAAAACTTTTCGTCCCCAAAAGGGAAACAACAGTAAAGTAGGAAACAAAATGGAAATGCAAAATACTGTAAATGTACCTTGCACCAGAGCTAATCAGAGATGTCCACTCTGCCTTGAGATAAGCTTGCTTAATGCTATCTTCGGTCTCCCATGTACAGTCTCTAGGATCTCCACTGCACTTTGACTAAGTGAACCTTCTTGTTTCTCAAAACCTTGGTTTCTTTGCCAATAATTTTCACTGCTTCTCGCTGCTAAGCTTAGAGCTATTTCCAAATCTTGCTACGCGGCTTCCTGTACAATCAGATCTGGATCATATCCATGCTTTCGATGTTGAGACACGTGAATACATCATGTACTCCTTGAAACCAGTCAGGCAACTGAACCCTGTAAGCAAGAGTTCCAATCCTCTCAAGTATAGGAAATGGACCAATAAATCTAGGAGCCAACTTCCCTGTTTACCCGAATCGGACTACTCCTCTCATCGGAGAAACTCTCAAATATACATAATCACCAACAACAAATGCTAAATCTCTTCTTCTTGAATCTGCATAACTCTTATGTCGGCTCTGAGCTGTTAGCAGTCGCTTCTTAATGAAATCGACTTTATCCGAAGCAATTCGAATCATGTCGGGACCCAATACTAGTCGATTGCCTGATTCTACCTAACATGCGGGAAATCTACATGGTATAACATAAATGCTTCGAATGGTGACATTTTAAACTTGCTTGATAACTGTTATTATATGAAAACTCAACCAGATGCAAGTGATCTTCCTACGATTCGCCAAAATCAAGAATACATGCCCGCAACAAGTCTTCTAGTATACGATTCACCCTCTCAGTTTGGCCATCTATTTAAGGATGATATACGGTGCTCAGATTTAACTTTGTTCCCAGCTCCTCTTGGAATGCTTCTCAGAATTTACTAGCGAATATCGGATGACGATCAATAACAATACTACTAGGAACTCCATGTAGTCTAACGATTTCTCTGAAATAAATTTTTGCCAGACTTTGAGCTGTTCTATTAGACTTCACAGGAATAAAATGGACGGTCTTCGTGAAACGATCTACGATCACCCATATACTGTCATTGTCTTTCTTGGTTCGGGGCAAACCATTTATTAAATCCATGGAGATTTGATCCCACTTCCAATCTGGAATCTCCAATGGTTGTAACAATCCAGCAAGTTTCTGTTGATCGCTTTTGACTTGTTGGCAAGTGGAGCACCTGCTAACATATATGGAAATGTCTCTTTTCATAGATCTCCCCCAGAATATACGTTTGAGATCATGATACATCTTACTCACTCCTAGATGAATACTAAACTTGGATTTGTGACATTCATCCATCACTTCCCTTCTGAGCTCAGGAATATTCGGAACACAAATTCAGCCTAACAACCTCAGAACTCCTTTGTTATCAATCTGCAAACTCAAGGGTTTGCCTTCCTGAACTCTTTTACTAATTCTCTAAATAAATTCATCATTCTTCTGAAGAACAGAGATTTTTTCAATCAATGAAAGTGTAATAAAGAGATTAGCGATATTGGCATTCTTTCTACTAAGCGCATCTGCTACAACATTGTCTTTCCCTAGTGTATACAAAATATCTAGATCGTATGCCGCAGGAAATTCTAACCAACGTTGCTGCCTCAAATTCAAGTCCTTCTGGGTGAATAGATAATTTAATGACTTATGATCTGTATATAATTCGGACTTCTCACCCAAAAGATAGTGCCTCCATATTTTTAAAGCAAACACGACGGCTAACAACTCAAGATCATGAGTAGCATATGTCTTCTCATGCGGCTTCAACCGACGGCTAGCAAAAGCATCAACTTTGCCTCTTTGCATTAATACTGCACCAACACGTTTAAGAGAAGCACCTGTATAGACTGTCAAATCTTAATTGCCATCAATAATAGTCAATACTGGAGCTGTAGTCAACCTTAATTTCAGCTCTTGGAAAGCTGCCTCACATTCAGGCATCCAATTAAACCTTGTATGCTTCTTGGTAAGTTTCGTTAATGGACTAGATAGCTTTGAAAACTCCTTAACAAATTTCCTTTAATAGCCAGCCAATACTAGAGAACTTCTGACTTCTGTAGGCGTGCTAAGCTAGTTCCAATCTCGAATGGTTGTAATTTTGCCTGGATCTACTGAAATTCCTTCCTTCGATACTACATGACCGAGGAACTTTACTTCTTCTTGCCAGAATATGCATTTAGAAAATTTGGCTTTTAATATATTCTTTCTCAGAGTTTCCTAAACTACTTCCAAATGCTTCGCATGCTCGGCAGTTGACTTAGAGAAGATTAAAATGTCATCAATGAAAACCAGCACAAATTTATTCAAGACATCGCGGAATACTCTCTTCATTAAATCGACAAAGTAAGCAGGAGCGTTACATAAGCCGAATGCATTATTAACCACTCATAAAATATGTCTGGACCTCTGAAAGCTGTCAAAGGAACACATTTTTCAGCAATATGCAATTGATGGAAACCTATAGCTAGGTCCATTATAGAAAATACTTGCGCTCCATTCAAGCGATTTAATAAATCATCAATATGCGGTAATGGATATTTATTCTTTAGTGTCTGCTTATTTAAATTTCGGTAATCCACACATAATCTGAGAGTACCGTCTGACTTTGGAACAAAAACTATTGCTACACCCCAGTTCGAAAAGCTAGGCCTGATCAGACCTTTCCATAAAAGCTATCAAGTTTGATTACTCAATTCTTCTTTCTCTTTCAATGTCATTCTTCGAATAACGTGCACAACTGGCCTTGCATTTGGAACTAAATCAATCCTGAAGTCAATTTCTCTTCGCGGAGGTAAGCTATCAACTTCTTCGAACACATTCGCATAATTCTTAACAACAGGAATATTTTCTATAGAAGCAGGAGAAACATCAAGAGCAGCCCAAAATTCTTTTCTATCTGAATCTGAGCCTACGCATGGTATAACAATATTTCCAAGCTTCGTTTTAACTTTGACAATTCTTTCGGCACATTTAACTTCGGCCTTATATTTCATTAACCAATCTAGCCCAAGAATGATATCAAATTCAGAAAAATTCATAACGATCAAATTGAAAGGAAACCGATAACAAAAGTAGGAGACAGGCACTTTATAATATAAACCGAGAACAAGAGAACCCCCTATCGGATTATGAACACTAATCGATTCTTTAAGATTCTTTAGGGTTAACTTTAACTTTTTAACTGTGTTACTTGAAATGAAACTTCGTGATGCACCAGCGTCAAATAATACTGTAACTGGAATATTGTTGACAGTAAGAGTGCCTTCCAAAACATCTGGCCTTTCCTGACTCGCTGAGGGCATTGCAGCATCTATCGTGTTATTGACTTGAGCCACCTTGCTGATTTTTAAAAGCCGGCAATATCGCTTTATATAACCTAACTTATGGCAAAGATTGCATTCCCTGGTCTCTTGAGACTTCTTATTGGATTTAGATCCATCCTTTCTTTGTTTCTTTAGAGATCTACAATTTATCGTCAAATGTCTTTGTCTATTGCAGTTAGAGCATGTGGCAGTCGTTAATGGTTCATTCTTAGATTTAACCCCTTTCTTATTGACTTTAGGCTTCTTACCGACCTCAGGCCTCGTACTTGCCTCAGGGCTATCAGTTTCAAACTTCCTTTTGTTGCTAGAACTGCCTTCCTCTTCATCTTCCAAAACACCTTACTTAACAAGACCCTCATAGCAATAAGCCATTTGTATCATCTTAGAAAAAGGAAGATTCACATGAGCAATTACTCTACCTTCGTATTTTCTTTGAAATCCGTTAATAAACCTCAGATTCTTCCTCAAAGGATCTCGAATTAGTTCTGGGCCAAAGTGGGAAAGTTCGTTAAATTTATTTTGATACTCCCGAATGGTATATCTCCCTGTTTCAGATGGTAGAACTCATCATATAGCCGCTCAGTTGCTTCTGCAGGAATAAATCTTTCTTTGAAAATTTCTTTAAATATATCCCAGATTATATTACCTTCCGTATTATCCTTTGTAACGGTTTCCCACCAAATTAAAGCTTCGTTTTTGAGTGCCTAAGATGCTAGTAATCTTTTCTTATCATCTCTCAGCTTTAAGCCTTCAAAAATTCTCTTAGAAGAACGCATCCATGCTTGTGTTTCAATAACAGACTCTTTGCCCAAGAATGGTACTCCATCCAGATTTCGATACTTCTTTACTAGAACTTCTAGCTCTAATTCTGGTTATGGAAGCACAATTGGCTCATTAGATTGTTGAACCATAGAATTACTTCTTCTGTTTCTTCCACTCATTTTCTATTATGTCTGCAAAAAGCAAACAAAGATTCAGGCCAATAGAAAAGATATTGTAAAGCATAGAGACATATATTTAACTATATATGCATCTATGGGGGTATATTTCATTCTGCTATACTCATTCTAGGACATTGCTGATCATATCTATGATGAGTCACTCGTCTTAGAATACTGCTGATTCTATTTCTGATGAGTTCGTTAATACGTTATATTCCGGAGCTAAGGTTAACCAAAGCTATGATACCAACTGTGATAACCCCAAACCTGCGTGCCACGTAAGTAAGGATAATCAGTGGAATATAACACATAAACAATAACAACAAAACAGAAACATAGTTTTACACCAGATGATGTACATCAAATTAAACTGGAAATAATATATCATCAAAGTTACACAACATAATAGGATCATACTTAGTACAGAATACAGTTTCAGCTTAATATAAAATGTCTACAGCAGAACCAAACATAATATGCTTAATGAAGTCTAAACAGCATAACAGAAATAATAGAATCCATCTTCAGCTCCATAGCTATCCAGAATGAATCTGCTAAAACCGGAATACAAGGCTTCCCGTGTAGAAAATAAGGGCACCGAGTTTGCAAAGTGAAACAAACTACGAGTTGGGCATGAGACTGGTATGAGAAATCTTACTTAACCTATTTAATAATAAGGCTAATCACAGGACCATGCTGCTAATGCACAACATGTTTACTCCATTGAATTGCCAGTTCATAAATAAAGTAAATTATTTTAACAACGCAATGCTTTTTAGAAAAATGAAGCCATTATAAGACTCAGGTTCCATCACACAATGCAACGCAAGCCGAAGGATAGAGTTTTACCTTATAATGGCCAAAATATGCTTGATACGTATAAAACAAAGTCATTTGATATTATTATTAGTGCATATATGTTTCAAAAACATTTTCAATCATAGACGGCACGGGTACTATATATCATGTCGCCATATATAGGTATACAATCAAAACCGCACGATGTCATATTGTGTAACAACCCGTATTTTCAATAACCTGTTATAACATAAATCGAGGCAGAATTTAAATCTAAAATATGAATCAAGGGAAACGGGCTATGCCATTGCGTTCGTCTTGGAAAAATACGCGAAATAGAGTCCGAGTTTTCGAAAATCGGAGTCCGTATGACCCGATTAAGGCCCAACGAAGTTTTCAGAAAAATTCAAAGTAAAAACAGATTTCAAATTCAAAGTTTGAATTTGAAAATTAGGTCATACAGGGCTAGGCGGGAAAATTCCCGCCAGAGCACCCAAGTCGACAGCCCTGTCGACTTGGCTGTCGACTTGGTCCAGCCGGGCTGTTTAGCCTGGTGCACCATTTTGAGATTGGGTTGAGCTTGGGGGCCAGATTCGGTTTTGAGGGCTGAGATTGGAACTAGGGTTTAATCCTAAGGTTGAAACTAGTCCTAATCTCTATAAATAAGGCCCTAACCTAACCCTAAATCATCATTATTCATCATAGCAACTAAACTATGGCAAAATCAATCCTCTCATGGCCTCCACTCTCTTCATAAATTTCTAAACAAATTTTTATGAGATTATCCATGCATACAAGTGTTTTCAAGCTTGTATGAGCATCATTAGCTTGCATTCAAGTCAAGTTTCCATATTTACATCATAAAGCAAGGGTTTTGATCAATTTTGCTTAAGGGTTTTCTATTAAAGCTTGCATTTTGGGTTTAATTGGTTGCATAAGGGCTTTGTCATATTTCCTAAGCATTGTAAGCCCTATTCTACTTTCATACTTAAACTCTAAAGTTAAATGTATGATATGCAAGTTTATATGCAAGTTTACTATGCTATGATATGCAAGTTTATCATGTTGTGATATGCAAGTTTATATGCAAGTATGCCATGTTATGATATGCAAGTTCATCATGTTATGTTATGCAAATATGCCATGTCATGATATGCAAGTTTATCGTGTTATGTTATGCAAGTTTGATATGCAAGTTTGTCATGTGATATGCAAGTTATGTTATGCAAGTTTGGGTTGAACATTTTGTTCATGCTATCATGTTATGCAAGCTTATCTTGGGTTTATGAACATAAAGCTTCAAGCTTTATGCTAAAGGTTGCATTTTGGCAACATGTAAGTTATCATATCTCTTATGATAACTTGCATGTGAGGCTAGATGCGAACTTATGGCCATTTTTACATGTCATTTATCACCATGTATCACCAATATGCTAAGTTTGGTTTTATGCATGCTTTTGAGGCCTAAAAACATAATATGCAAGTATATGAACATATGTAAGTTTCATATGCCACCATGTTGAACTTGTGGCTTCAGCACCTTTATGTTGTGATTATGCCAAGTTCCCTCTTTCTATCCTTTATGCGCTATTGCGATATGTAAGCGATGGGATTGCGTTTGGGGTTGGGTAAACTTAAAAGACATAAAAACATAAGCTTGGGAATTTACCTATTAAGTTAGGTCTACCCATTGGGAATTTACCTATTAAGTTAGGTCTACCCAATTGCTTGAAAACTTGTAATATGTTTTGGAAACATGATGGACATGACACTTAGAAAATATAAGTGTGACCAACTCGAGGTTGGGTTGAGTTTGTAGCGTAAACCTACCCGGAACCGACCGGCTTAACTAGTTGCTACAAACAATAGGACCCAATGTGAGAAGTTGGCCATGTTGTACCTTGAACCCGAGGTTAGACCAAGTTGTGGTGTAAAGCTACCCGGACCCGCCCGGCTTAACTAGTAACCACAACAAAGTCTAATGTGAGAGGTTAAGGCGCATTAAATTAATTAATGCCACATGGTAGGGTTAAGTCATGGACCGCTTGAATACTTAACCAATTAAACACGGTGGGTTGGTAGGGTTAAGTCATGAACCTTGGGTACACTTAACCAACTGGGTACTTGAATGGGTTGGGTTAACCACGTTTAACCCATTAAGGAAACCTTAGTCACGTGGTCCTTTGCATCAGTAACCCTCTTAGTTGTATCATGATACCCTAGAGACTAGGCTAGGGAGGGGCACGATTACTGGGATGCCATGTAAGCGACCAAAACGACGGCTGAGTAGGTGCGCCGGTGTGGGTTCAGACGGGTCATGGTCATGCACATGGTCCGGAGTTGAAAAAGCAGGCACGGGCACCAGTAGGTTTAGACTGTGCGTGCATTGATTTGTGTCGGTGGTTGACACCCTAGGACTTGATACACCCTAGGGTGGACCTAGCACAGTTTAGCTACACTTCGTAGTTGGGCCGTATGACACAGACACTTGACGAGTTAGGCTTATAGGGAGCCGATCGACTAGACCGTGCTAGTTGGACCTTGGTTTGGGTCATTCATGATGATTGGGCCAAACTTGGGCCTGGGGATCACTTCTTGTTAACACTTTGGACCTCGTATTGGGGTCACTTCATCTTATTGGGCCAAAGCTTGGGCCAAGGGATCAATACAAGTTTATTCAAGTCATGTTAGTTTGCTAGTACACCTGTGGTGCAGAACCTTAAACATGATTATGCGATGACACCTTTATCTACCTTGTTAGTTGATCATCATGCTAGTATGTTGCTATCTTTATGTTCATCCCTGCTGCTCATGTCAGTTAACTTTATCAGTTTACAATGATTGTAGTAGGGCTTACTCAGTCTTTTTGACTGACCTGTTTTTCTTTCGCCTCTTTTCTTCCGTTTCCCCCCTAGGTTCTCAGGGAGGGAACGTTGGAGCTTAGCTTGGATTCCTGATCGCTTGTTTGTGGGATTTAGCTCATGTACGGTCTTGACATGAAGCTAGCTATGGTTATCACTTATTTTGGGGATAGTACTTATGTATTTTAGTTTTCAGTGATGTTGTTTTTATCTAGACTTATGTATTTGGAAAGTTGACATTATGTTGTATCAGACTTGTTTTGAAGTAGTTTGAAATCTTCCGCTGTTTTACTTATCTTATTTACTCTGTTTACATATATACATATGTTCTTGTTCTGCCTTGATATATCATTATGCATGTTTACCTGATTCAAACGCCCCTCCAAAGTCAGAGTGCTTGCAAGAGACACCCTGGCGGAGGTGGGGTGTTACATTTGGTATCAGAGCATATGGTTTACGAGAAGGGACAAAAAGGTTTTTAAAACTTTTGGAAAACTATTTTCAAAACCAAGTATAAAGTATTTTCCAAAGAAAAGCCTAGTTTATTTTAAAGGCTATTCCCCAAAAAGCCATTAGCAAAATTCCTTCGTCTTTTTCCATTCTGAATCTGTCTTTTTCTTCGTTTTCAGTATGGCCAATAACTTTGCTATTTCGGAGGGAGTACACGTACCTGTTTGGTATAGGAGACTTTTGGAGGCTAGGGCGACCGAAGCCGGCCCCGCAGATGTTCCTCCTCCGGTAGTTAATGTTCCTCCTCCTCCTATCGCTGAGGTTCCTCTTCCTCCTCCCCCTCAGCATCCTCAGGCTGACTTCGCAAAGACTTGCAAGGATTTCAAAGCAATGGGTGGCAAGAACTTTCAAGGCACCGAGACTTTTGTAGAGGCCAGAAATTGGTTGAAAGAGACCGAGGATTTATTTGCTATCTTTGGATTAGACGATCAGAGGAAGATCTTGTTGGCGGTTTGGCTTATGAAGGATGAAGCCGCTTATTGGTGGGAAGTCACCAATGGTACTAGGCCTGTTGAGACTTGGGCCGATTTCAGGGCAAGGTTCGTGCTTAAGTTTCTATCTTCTGCTGAGGAGAATCTGCAAATGGAGAGGTTCATAACTTTGAAACAAGGAGATATGTCTGTCAGAGAATATGTGAACAAGTTCAATCAGTTAGCTCGTTTTGGCTTGGATATGGTGAATACTCCTCAGAAGAAGGCTCTTCGTTTTGCTAGAGGATTGAATGAGCCATTGCAGGGATTGGCTATGTCACATATTCCCCATGGGGCCACGTTTGAGAGCTTGGTTGATATGGCGTTACTTCAGGGAGATGTCAAGAAAGAGATCAAGGTGAGTGATACTCAAGCCAAGAAGACCGATTCCCAGGGGAAAGGAAATCAGAGTAATCAGAACAACAAGAACAATAAGAACGACAAGGGCAACAAGAACAAGGGATAGGAAACAAGAAAGTGCAACTTCTGTGGGATTGTTGGACACATAGTCAAGGACTGTAGGAAGAAGAGAAGGAAATTGGGTGGGTGCTTCCACTGTGGAGAGACTGGACATTTCAGTAAGGATTGCCCGAAGAAGCAAGGGCAAGGCCAGGGTCAGACTCAACGTGCTGGACCTTCAGGAGGGCAAGTTCATGCTCTCAATGTCGCTCCAGTTCCCGATCGAGGTAGTATTTCTGTTGAGAGCCTTGTATATATTTCTGATTTTCCAGTTCGTACCTTGTTGATTCTGGTGCATCGCATAGTTGTTTCGTCTGGTTTAGTTGAAAGTTTGCACCTAAGTACTAGTCTAGTTAATGATCCCGTGTGTGTTTCAAATCCAATTGAGGGTTCCGCCCATTTGTCTATTATCTACGTGGATTTGAAAATCTCTATCTTTGGTGTAGAGTTCTCATGTGATGCTTATATTCTCGGTTTCATGGGGTATGGGTTGATTTTGGGCATGGATGGGTTGTCCAGTTTTGGAGCCATCCTTGATTTTTGAGCATAGGGTTGTGAGGCTCGTGACTCGCCTCGGTAATACCCTAAAAATTCCTTGTAACCCTATGGGTCCCGTCATGTTGTGTTATCTTGAATCCCTCAACTCGTCTATCGATAGTTTGCAATCGGTGAGGGTGGTCCGAGAATATCCTGATATCTTGGGTGAAGTAAAAGGGGGTTACCCCTAAACGAGAGATAGATTTCCGCATTTATCTGGTTGATAATGCCAGGATAGTTTCGTGGCCGGTTAGGCACATGGTCCCGCAAGATGGGAGTTAAGTAAGCAAGTCAAGGAATTGCTTGAGAAGAACTTCATTAGACGAAGTATATCTGAATGGGGAGCGCCTGTAGTATTTACTACCAAGGCAGATGGTTCTCTTTGACTTTGTGTCGATTAGCGTGAGTTAAACAAAGAGAATAGACAACCGTTACCAAGGATCGATGATTTGTTCCGCTTGTAGGAACATCTGTTTTCTCTTGATCTTGCTACTGGATTCCCTCAGCTCAGAGTAGCTGAGGATAGTATAGACAAGACTGCGTTCAGAACTCCAGATGGATTTTTCGAATGGCTTGTCATGCCGTTCGACTTGACTAATGCACCCGCATATTTCGTAGACTTGATGAGTAGGGTGTTCAGGGAGTTCTTGAACAAGTTTGTCGTGGTCTTCGTAGATGATATTCTGATCTTCTCTAAGGATGAGGAACAGCACGCAAGGCATCTCGTGGAGGTGATGGATACGCTTAGAGCGCATCAGTTGAAAGCCAAGTCCTCCAAATGTCATATTGGAGAAAAAGGAGTTAGATTTCTTGGGCACATAGTTTCTAAGCAAGGCTTAGCGGTGGATCCCGCTAAAGTGGTCGCGGTTCAAAACCGAAAAGCTCCGACGAGGACAATTGAAGTAAGAAGTTCTCTCAGTTTAATTAGTCAGTTAGCGTCCCTTGAGTTTAGACCTACCCTTCTGGATCAAGTAGGGACTTCACAGAAAGAAGACCCGCAGTTAGTCGAGATCATGGACAAGTTGATTCGAGGCGAGATGTTAAGTCACCTCGCTATAGACGACAAGGGATGGCTAAGACGCAATGAGAGAAAGAAGGCTCTTGAAGATGCACATCACTCGAGGAGGTGGCCGAGTTTGTCCCAAGGTGCATGTTGTGCCAACAGATTAAGGCCGAGTCATAAAAGCCCGGTGGGCCATTACATCCATTGGAGGCCCCCTCAATGGAAGTAGTAAAGCGTCACGAAGGATTTCGTGGATGGACTGCCTAGATCAAGGAAAGGGAATAAGAGCATGAAGGTCATAGTAGGTAGACTCACGAAGAGTGCTCATTTCACTCCGGTAAAGAGCGAAAGGACTGCATCATAGCTAGCGACAGTTTACTTTCAAGAAATAAAACGGTTGCACGAGGTTCCCTAAAGTATAGTTAGTAACCATGACTCAATCTTCACTAGCCAGTCTTGGGATAGTCTACGGGAAGTCTTGGGCAAACGGCTGAATCTAGGTACGGCCTATCATTCGCAGGCGGATGGTTCATTTCGTTCAAGCATGAGTTATAGAAAATCACGTTAGTAAGAGCAATTGGCAACGTGGATTGGTATTTTCAAGAAAAGTTCTGCTGCGTGGAATACTTTATGGTAACGAGATCCAGGATTCACTGGTGAATTTTGGAGAGCTTGCATAAAACCATGAGGTCATAGTTATGTTTAAGCCAAGAGTGATAGAAGAGTAAGTGAAAAAGGAAGACGAGAGGCGACAATGAAATGGGTTCCAACTCATATTTGGAAATAAGAGTTAAGAAGCTAAGAAATCACGAAGTAAAAGACGGTCAAAGCACAGTGGAATCAAGCTCAAGGAAATGTGACTTAGAAGACTGAAGGCTAGATACGTGCATCATATCTCTTTCTAAGAGTATATCCTTGATCCTTGTTTCCCGGTGGAACCTACTCGCATGTTATCTTTTTACGTATATCCTCTCGGTCCCATTTTCGGTCCTATTTCTGTCGGGAGGTATGACTCATCGGTTAGTAGTACATGTCAAGGTTTGAAGGGGTCCGTTAGGTTGACTAGACCTGTTGGGCTTTTATAGAATATGGGTTGGGTTAGGAAGGTATTTCTTGTAATCCGAAAGGAATATATCCTGCTTATCCTCCCTATCTTTTGTAGCATATCTTTGCTATCCATGTTTATCTAGTTTATCGTGTAAATCTTGTCATGAGAACCTTAGGTAGAAACCCTTTGGATGAAACATGTGTTTGAAACATGTTATGCTTGATGGTTGCAAGTGGTTGCAAGTGTTTGCAAGTGGTTACTCGTGGATGCATTATACACATTAGGCACTAGATCGGCTCACACACTCCTCATATTGCATATGCATGAGTGTTTACGCTTATTCATGGATGAAAATTTTTGTGTTATCACATGGATGTTGCATATGGATGTATGTTATGAGCACACATATAGATGTTATACATTATGTTAGGAATTGCATACATATGGATTCATTTCACTAACATAATTTGCATTGATGATATTTGCATTAGATAGGTACATATACACACACCTTTGCATATGTTCATACAACATTTAGAATCTTGTAAGGACAATGATTGCTCGTGGATGATGTTTTGAGTAGATGGATGATTGGATGGTAGGATACGTTCTTCCTAACTTAGAGATTTCGGGGACGAAATCCTTTAAGGAGGGGAGAATGTAACAACCCGTATTTTCAATAACCTGTTATAACATAAATCGAGGCAGAATTTAATTCTAAAATCTGAATCAAGGGAAACGGGCTATTCCATTGCGTTCGTCTCGGAAAAATACGCGAAATAGAGTCCGAGTTTTCGAAAATCGGAGTCCGTATGACCCGATTAAGGCCCAACGAAGTTTCCAGAAAAATTCAAAGTAAAAACAGATTTCAAATTCAAAGTTTGAATTTGAAAATTAGGTCATACAGGGCTAGGCGGGAAAATTCCCGCCAGAGCACCCAAGTCGACAGCCCTGTCGACTTGGGAGTCGACTTGGTTGGACCCAAGTCGACAGCCCTGTCGACTTGGCTGTCGACTTGGTCCAGTCGGGTTGTTTAGCCTGGTGCACCATTTTGAGATTGGGTTGAGCTTGGGGGCCAGATTCGGTTTTGAGGGCTGAGATTGGAACTAGGGTTTAATCCTAAGGTTGAAACTAGTCCTAATCTCTATAAATAAGGCCCTAACCTAACCCTAAATCATCATTATTCATCCTAGCAACTAAACTATGGCAAAATCAATCCTCTCATGGCCTCCACTCTCTTCATAAATTCCTAAACAAATTTTTATGAGATTTTCCATGCATACAAGTGTTTTCAAGCTTGTATGAGCATCATTAGCTTGCATTCAAGTCAAGTTTCCATATTTACATCATAAAGCAAGGGTTTTGATCAATTTTGCTTAAGGGTTTTCTATTAAATCTTGCATTTGGGTTTAATTGGTTGCATAAGGGCTTTGTCATATTTCCTAAGCATTGTAAGCCCTATTCTACTTTCATACTTAAACTCTAAAGTTAAATGTATGATATGCAAGTTTATATGCAAGTTTACTATGCTATGATATGCAAGTTTATCATGTTGTGATATGCAAGTTTATATGCAAGTTTACTATGCTATGATATGCAAGTTTATCATGTTGTGATATGCAAGTTTATATGCAAGTATGCCATGTTATGATATGCAAGTTCATCATGTTATGTTATGCAAATATGCCATGTCATGATATGCAAGTTTATCGTGTTATGTTATGCAAGTTTGATATGCAAGTTTGTCATGTGATATGCAAGTTATGTTATGCAAGTTTGGGTTGAACATTTTGTTCATGCTATCATGTTATGCAAGCTTATCTTGGGTTTATGAACATAAAGCTTCAAGCTTTATGCTAAAGGTTGCATTTTGGCAACATGTAAGTTATCATATCTCTTATGATAACTTGCATGTGAGGCTAGATGCGAACTTATGGCCATTTTTACATGTCATTTATCACCATGTATCACCAATATGCTAAGTTTGGTTTTATGCATGCTTTTGAGGCCTAAAAACGTAATATGCAAGTATATGAACATATGTACGTTTCATATGCCACCATGTTGAACTTGTGGCTTCAACACCTTTATGTCGTGATTATGCCAAGTTCCATCTTTCTATCCTTTATGCGCTATTGCGATATGTAAGCGATGGGATTGCGTTTGGGGTTGGGTAAACTTAAAAGACATAAAAACATAAGCTTGGGAATTTACCTATTAAGTTAAGTCTACCCAATTGGGAATTTACCTATTAAGTTAGGTCTACCCAATTGCTTGAAAACTTGTAATATGTTTTGGAAACATGATGGACATGACACTTAGAAAATATAAGTGTGACCAACTCGAGGTTGGGTTGAGTTTGTAGCGTAAACCTACCCGGAACCAACCGACTTAACTAGTTGCTACAAACAATAGGACCCAATGTGAGAAGTTGGCCATGTTGTACCTTGAACCCGAGGTTAGACCAAGTTGTGGTGTAAAGCTACCCGGACCCGCCCGGCTTAACTAGTAACCACAACAAAGTCTAATGTGAGAGGTTAAGGCGCATTAAATTAATTAATGCCACATGGTAGGGTTAAGTCATGGACCGCTTGAATACTTAACCAATTAAACACGGTGGGTTGGTAGGGTTAAGTCATGAACCTTGGGTACACTTAACCAACTGGGTACTTGAATGGGTTGGGTTAACCACGTTTAACCCATTAAGGAAACCCTAGTCACGTGGTCCTTTGCATCAGTAACCCTCTTAGTTGTATCATGATACCCTAGAGACTAGGCTAAGGAGGGGCACGATTACTGGGATGCCATGTAAGCGACCAAAACGACGGCTGAGTAGGTGCGCCGGTGTGGGTTCAGACGGGTCATGGTCGTGCACATGGTCCGGAGTTGAAAAAGCAGGCACGGGCACCAGTAGATTTAGACTGTGCGTGCATTGATTTGTGTCGGTGGTTGACACCCTAGGACTTGATACACCCTAGGGTGGACCTAGCACAGTTTAGCTACACTTCGTAGTTGGGCCGTATGACACAGACACTTGACGAGTTAGGCTTATAGGGAGCCGATCGACTAGACCGTGCTAGTTGGACCTTGGTTTGGGTCATTCATGATGATTGGGCCAAACTTGGGCCTGGGGATCACTTCTTGTTTACACTTTGGACCTCGTATTGGGGTCACTTCATCTTATTGGGCCAAAGCTTGGGCCAAGGGATCAATACAAGTTTATTCAAGTCATGTTAGTTTGCTAGTACACCTGTGGTGCAAAACCTTAAACCTGATTATGCGATGACACCTTTATCTACCTTGTTAGTTGATCATCATGCTAGTATGTTGTTATCTTTATGTTCATCCCTGCTGCTCATGTCAGTTAACTTTATCAGTTTACATTGATTGTAGTAGGGCTTACTCAGTCTTTTTGACTGACCTGTTTTTCTTTCGCCTCTTTTCTTCCGTTCCCCCCCCCCCCCCCAGGTTCTCAGGGAGGGAACGTTGGAGCTTAGCTTGGATTCCTGATCACTTATTTGTGGGATTTAGCTCATGTACGGTCTTGACATGAAGCTAGCTATGGTTATCACTTATTATGGGGATAGTACTTATGTATTTCAGTTTTCAGTGATGTTGTTTTTATCTAGACTTATGTATTTGGAAAGTTGACATTATGTTGTATCAGACTTGTTTTGAAGTAGTTTGAAATCTTCCGCTGTTTTACTTATCTTATTTACTCTGTTTACATATATACATATGTTCTTGTTCTGCCTTGATATATCGTTATGCATGTTTACCTGATTCAAACGCCCCTCCAAAGTCAGAGTGCTTGCAAGAGACACCCTGGCGGAGGTGGGGTGTTACATATTGGAAGTTGGATTTCCATCATGAACCAAGGCAAGTGATCGTCCTTACCGAATTCGAGACACTCTAGCCCGTGCCTCAGGATCAGTCGCAACTGCACCTTGGATCTTCAAGGCCGGTCCTCTCTTACTTTAGAGGATTGATAATTCCTGAACAAAATGTTTCCCCGCCCTATGGGGCATAAATTTAGAGCCACTAGGGACTCAAATCCGAGGTACCTCGCTTTCCAATATCCACATAAGTAAAAACGTATAGGCTCCATACCATGACACCACTCCTAGCTAGAAAGAAACGCATGTCTTCCCTGCAGTCCTCTTCCGTTTCTGGTTCATACCAGGGTGTGAGGCTCGCGAATTAACGTTATACACAAAGCTATGCTAGTTAAAGTTGTGCTTTAATCATCAACCACAAGGCTCTGCTTTTCAACAAAAGCCTTGATCATTTGCATCTTAGCATGCCACAATAACAATTCACGCCATGCGATGATGTCTATCGATATATAACCTCTGAGCTCGTACGTCTCAGAGAAGGGTGTTAAGCAAGAGAATAAATTCTCCGCTACCAAACAGATATATATTTAATAGAAATCAATCAACATAGAATAAAATCCAATGTCAGACAAACATCCATTTACTAGTTCGTTCTGGGTCTGAACAAAACCGGAGGCACCTTATTCCTCGTCCCATATGTCCAATACAGGAGAGAGGCCCTCGCACATCCGAACAATCAACAAATACGTCCGGACAACTACCACTTTAACCCTTTCAAGGCAGAAACTCCAATCAAAGGCATCAGTAGTAATCCATTCGATGAGAAGATTGCCATCTTCAACCACCGTCTTCAATATCTTCAACTTTCAATCGTCGTATAATTATTTGAAATGAGATTTAACTCGGCCTTTTCAAATAATTCTCGAATATATATAATTCGAATCATTTCTTTTCGTTGGTTAAATTCAATTCAATCCTATAGATTAATGTTAAAGAATCTAATCGTCCATATTACTTTATAAACCAAGTGAAATTGGTTTAATTCCATTCCATATCATTTATAATATTTTATAACGAAATTTTATTACAATTTATCGCTATTTTTAATTATATAAAAATAGCCCATTTAATTCGAATGACGTTTCAGGTCATTACGCGGCCCTGGCGCTGTTTTTATTCAGATTTGAATTACTCATTTCTCGAAATCTAACCATTGGATCTTAACAAATTTAATATCGTTGGAAAGATCTTTCCAAAGCGAACCCAACGGTTCCAGTTTTGGGAAAATACGACGGTCGGATCTTTCAGTATAATCGTTTAAAGTTGCAATTCCAAAACGCGAACTACTACGCGCGATTCATTTAAATATATATATATATATATATACATACATATACATATATATATATACATATACACATATATATATATATATATATATATATATATATATATATATATATATATATATAATTCGTTCGACTATTTCTTCAAATAATTTTGTACACTTCATATATATGTTAAAAATGATATTGTAATGAACAAAAATATATTTCAAGATATGTAAATTTTATACACTTCACATACAAGTTAAAAGTGACATTTTTATCACACAAAACATATATTTTCATATAATTATTTTATTTTAACTAACATGTTAAAAGTGTTGTTTTTAACTAACAAAACATATTTTAACATGTAATTATTTTTCTACTTCGCTAACATGTAAATGACATTATTTTAATGAATCAATACATATTTAACAAATGAACATTTTTCTAACTCTGCTAATATGTAAAGGACATTATTTTAATGAATCAATGCATATTATTGTTTTTCTAAACATCACTAACATGTAAATGATAATGCTTAACAAATTATCATTTTTCTACTTTGCTAACACGTAAATGATTATATTTTAAATAAACCAAACATATATTAACAAATGATCATTTTTCTTCTTTGCTAACATGTAAATGATAATGTTTTGAATAAAAAAACATATAATGACAAATGATTCCTCTTTCTACTAACATGTAAATGATAATGTTTAAAATAAACAAAACATATAATGACAAATGATCATTTTCCTACTAACATGTAAATGATAACATTTTAAATAAACAAAACATATAATGACAAATGACCATTTTTCTACTAACATGTAATGATAATGTTTTAAATAAACAAAACATATAATGACAAATGATCATTTTCCTACTAACATGTAAATGATAATGTTTTAAATAAACAAAGCATATAATGACAAATGATCATTTTCGTACTAACATGTAAATGATAACATTTTAAACAAACAAAACATATAATGACAAATGATCATTTTTCTACTAACATGTAAATGATAACATTTTAAATAAACAAAACATATAATAACGAATGATCATTTTTCTACTAACATGTAAATGATAACGTTTTAAATAAACAAAACATATAATGACAAATGATCATTTTTTTATATTAACATCGCGAAAATGTTAATAACAGTATTTTAATCTAACCTACATACAATAAAAATATAAATTTTTATTGTTACCATATTTTTATTTCAAACAATGAATATTTTTAATCATTCCTACATACACAATAAAAATGTAATTTTTATTGTTAACATATTTTTATTTCAAACAATGATCATTTTACATACACAATAAAAATATAATTTTTATTGTTAACATATTTTTATTTCAAATAATGAATATTTTACATACATAATAAAAACGTAATTTTTATTGTTAACATATTTTTATTTCAAACATGAATATTTTTCATATTTTATATATATACAATAAAAATGTGATTTTTGTTGGTCAAACAATTTTTATTTCAAACATGAATATTTTACAACACATGAATATTTCAGAACATTTCGGTATTATAACGGCAGGGTAATTAACACCGGCTCCGTGTCTAGCACGACTCCTCTGTTATCCGAGGCCTCGCGGCTATACAAAGGTTTAATTTTCATAATTCCCACAGGACAATTCATTTTCACAACACAATGAATTTACCACAAACACAATTGATTTTGTTGCAACCACAATCAATCATTCACAATCACAATCAATTTCACACCACAGTACAATCAAGTCGTCCATGGTCTGTGGACCACGATGTCAGGAGCTACTAAGCTCCATCTGCATCCTATAATATATTTGTAAATTTTATTTGAATTTAGAAATCTCACATTGGTTTGTATTCCTTCTAAAATTGTAGAAAGCTCTAAAAATTCTTCGGTCTCTTCTAGAATGTAGCATACGATGTCACGGTCCCAATGTCTCTTGTTTCACTGAATTTCGACAACATACAAAAAAGATATGATTTTTATTCGATAAGATGAATTAGCAACGGTTTAAAGTGTTGAAAACCTATTTAATTATACCTAACGTTAACTTCCTGTTTGGTTCAAAACTAGGTCTTGGTTTTTCATACAAACCGGTGCACTGCGGGATGATCAACCAGCGCCACGTCATGGGGGAGGAGCGACGCGTCTATCGGTGGTGGTAGGGTCCAGTTCGGTGCCACGGTGGAGGAGAAAACCATCGCAAAGCGGGTGGACTTCGTGGGGGTGGTTTGCACGATATACACAACGATAAATTACAAGGTTTGTATGGATTTGTCGACAGAGGAAATATTTCGATTTTGTTGAGAGGATCGGAAGGAATCGGGGGAAGAAGGTTTGAACTTGCGCTGCCATTCGCTTCTGAGGGTTACGGGGTTTCGAAGATAATGAATTGGTCAACGCTGAAATGTGATTGGCCCTTATATTTATTTTTAATTTTTAATTCTTTTATTCCAAAAAGGCCCGTTAATCCATATGAACTCCAAATCAAGCCCAACGACTATCGCCCCTAGCTAAATACCCCCATTTTGGACATAATGGAGTATGTGTCATAAGCCCATTCGATTGTTTCGGTCTATTTTTCTTTAAATTAAAATGTAAAACATTCAATATTAAATTTGAACGTACATTTTTATTTACCAGGGCCACATACTAATTCCAAAAATTCCCAAAAAATAAATTTATCTATGTTTTCATGATACGGTCCTAACAAAATTAATTTCATCGAATTTGGAGACCATTTGAAACTTTTTAATGGTCGGTCTAATTCAACGGAAATTACCAAAATCGAATTTTCAAACTACCGCGTCGTTTGAGGCTCGTTTTATAATTAAAATAAATATATACGTTCTGACTTCGATTTAAATAAATTTTAAATCATTATTATTTAAAATAAATTATTTTAAATATTCAAAATTCATTAAAATAGCTAAAATAAAAATTTTGAATTAGTTCTGATTTTTCGGGTTGTTACAACCGGCCCTGACGCTCCAAGGGCTTGACTGAGTACTTGTCCTGAGACATGGTGCTAGATTGTCTCAAATCGGAAGGACGATCTCTTACCTTGGTTCATGATGGAAATCCAACTTCCAATACGACATTTCGGTTTTAATTGTAGAGACTAGTATGGCGACATGATATATGGTACCCATGCCATCTATGATTGATACATTTATATTTGAAGTTGTTTTTAACACTATGCACTTATAATAGTATCAAATGATTTATTTTAAAACGTACCAAGCATTATTTGGCTATTATAAGGTAAAACTCTATCCTCCGGCTTGCGTTGCATTGTGTGATGGGACCTGAGTTTTATAATAGCTTCATTTTTCCTAATTAGCATTGCACTGTTTTTTTTTATGCACTGGTATTCTTGAGAGAAAACCAGTTCCGTGTTATATGGCATGGTCCCTTGATTTACCCGATTTTAAAATAAAGTTTTAAATAACTATTTTGGTTCTCACACCAGTCCCATGACTGACCTGGAGTTTATTGTTTTAACCGAAACTCTGGGTGTCCCTATTTTCCACACGGGCAACTAGTAGTTTTGGTTTTGCAGATTTCTATTTTAGAGGATCCTGGATTTACAGTTGAAGCTGCATTCGGAACGCTACGTATCTATGTACCTCTTCCAGATGTACATGTTAATGTATTTTCGCTGTGCATAGTATTATTTTTCTGCTACTTTGTAATTTAAATCTCTGATATTTTTCTGATGTATATTATTTATTCATACTCTATTATGTTCTTGTACTCTGATGTAATTGTTGTAATAACAATGAAGTGTTCTATCGTTTGCATTCTAATTTGTCGTGTCCTCAACTCAATCCGGTCGTCTTCCGTCTCTTCGGAGATGGAGAGGGTTCAGGTCGTTATAGTTTGGTATTAGAGCTTTGGTTTATAGAGCTCGAGAACAAGGCACATTAGAACCAAACGAAAGAATTCATCAGAGATTGGATTAGTAATATCCAATAAGAATGACTCATTAGAGATGGGATCAGTAGTATCCTAGAATGAGTTCAAAGAGTGTTATTTATAAAAATAAATTTAGTTTTGAAATTTTAAAACCATATTATACGTATCTGAATATTTGTTTTATATTGAATTTGGGCAATTGAGTATATGAAAATTTTGCATATACGCGTCATGAACATATATACGAAATTTCAAAAATATACTGGGTATATATAAAATCACACTCTAGTCGCTCGGAGATGATTCTGATGATGGCATGCCATCATCAGCATTTATGTTCGAGTTTCGAAAGTAGGATATCTATATATTTCCAATTCAATGGTGTGAGAACCAAAACATGGTTAGAATTTATTGTTGTGAATTGTCATCATAAACATGATTTTCAATATATATATCAAAGTTATGAATTTGAAAATTTAATCAACAAATTGATTGCCGGTTGTGATGTGTGATTATTAGTATAACTAATAAAATCATTGGAATGATAATTAACTTAACCAACATATGAATGAATGGTAAATTTAGCCAAACTGAATCAAATATTGAATTGAATTGAAAATTGATTGAAATTTCATATATGTACATGTGTATATAATGAATATGTCATAGCAGGGAAGCTAAGAAGAGGAATAAAATTGTATGCCCGATAAATATGTACATGTTTACTGTATTTATTGGGTTTTGATGATTTTATGAGCCGATTGGCAAGCCACTTGCCTTTTTCTTTTTCTTTTGGATTGATGAGGGCCCTATGAGGCAAGTTGCGGTTTTAAATATCAACCCGTACAAAGGAGGTTTGGCGAATTTTTTCGAAAATTTAGGGTGTTAGCCAAATTTTTGAAAAATTTGAAAATTCTTAGAAACTGAAAAGTTGAAGAATGAAAGCCAGAATGAAAGTTGAGTTGGTTGGTTAAACAACTTTCAGCTCCGTTCCTTTTCGAGGATGAAAAGATTTTAAGTCGGGGAGATTATAACAACCCGGCTTTTCAGAACCAATTTAAATTTTTTTATTTTAGCTATTTTAATGGATTTTGAATATTTAAAATGATTTATTTTAAATAATAATGACTAAAAATTTATTTTAATCAAAGTTAGAACGTATAAATTTAATTTGATTATATAATGATCCTAAAACGGCGCGGTAGTTTGAAAATTCAATTTTAATTTTCAAATGAATATACAAAATTCAATATAAACCGGATTTCAGTAAAACAAGAAACATTTAAATCTATTTAATTATATCTTTCTAACGAATGTGAAAATTTCAGATTTCATAATATAAATTGAAAGTTATGTCCAGTTTAAAATTTGAAATACTCGCTATGGAATTTATATATATATTAAACTATATATAGCCCTTAAAATAGCCGTTTTGCAAACGACCCCTGTTTTCGACAAAACCACTTTTGTTTGATCTGGAATGTCAAATTATCGCTAGGTTTCAAATTTCATAATTTTTTGAATTAATATGTGAGCGTAGCAAATTTAAACGTGTTTTGTCAATTTCAGTTGAATTGAATCGACCAGAAAATGGTCATTTTTCAAACGGTCTCCAAATTCGACGAAATTAGTTTTGTTAGGACCATATCGTCAAACATAGCTAGATTTATTTTTTTGAAATTTTTGGAGTTAGTATGTGGCCTCTGTAAATTAAAATGTGCGTTCAAATTCAATATATATTGATTTATATTTTAATTTTAATGAAAACTGATCGAAACAGTCGAACTGGCTTACGGAACATATCCCATTGTGTTCGGAATGGGGGTATTTAACTAGGAACGACAATCGTTGGGTTAGATTTAGAGTCCGAATCAATAAAAAAGTATTTTTGTGAATTAAATAAAATTATAAATATATATATTCCTTGGTCAAAGCCCTTGGTTCATTCAAAGTCATGGTCAACTAGCTTCAGCGCCTCCAACGAATTAAAGACGAATTTCGTTTAAAACTTCTCACCTAAATCATTTAAAATCCATTCAGTAATTTCAAATACTTATTGAAGGAAAATTAAATAGCCTTCCAAGATCTTCACATCCATACCAGTTGGATCGAATTTCATGGAGTATGGCGATCGATTTTGGCCTTTGAAGCCGCCGCCATCGCAGGCGTTTCTGGATTAGGAAGAAGGTTCGAGTTGGGTGGCGGTTGGCGTGGGGGTAGAGGGCGTGACGCCCTTCGACGTCGTTGGCTCTGATCGACTTCCGGCGTGGGGGATTGGTGGTGAGCCCCTGTTTTAGGTGATGGGTGCAGAACGTCGGCTTCGGGTGTGAAGGAGGGAGAAAGAAAGGTTTAAAAGGAATAATTTATTTAATTATAAAGTTAATTAACTCGCTTAATTACCTATTGTATTTAACGCGATAACTTTCTGATACGAGGTCGGAATCGCAGGAAACTGGATCCATTGCGATCGTGGGGACGAGAGCTTCACAACAGGACTAACTGAGCCCAATTTGGAGCACGTTAGAATTTTAGGCAAATTCAAACCCAAACTGTACTGAAACCATCTGAAAAAGACTGACAGAGTGGATCCCAATGTGAGAACTACTCCTCACTCAAATTATTTTACAGTTAAATATATCCTAGGTTGCAGACGGGGCTTAGTAGCTCCTGACACTATTTATTGTACAAACCATGGATGATTTGTGTGATTTGATCGTGGTTGTGAAATTGATTGTATTGTGATTAAAAATATTCATGTGATTGAATAAAATGTTTAATCATTAAAAATATCAATGTCTAATAAAACTATATAAAATATTAATGTGTTAAAATAAATATTCATTTACAAATCGAACGATTTGTTTATGTACACCCATTTAACTGACACTGATTGGAATGATAAATTTTACACATCGCCCAACTGCACAAATAAAATCTACGTTTGTTGATTGAAATCCCATACGAGTATTGGGATGATATTTGACATACGCTAATCCCAATTGTTTAGCTGTATGTCAATCGATGGGTTGACAGACTGCATAAGCGTTATTTATTTATTTTAATGCTTATACAGTGGTAAGATGCACTCTGGATGTTGTATGAGCTTTTGATGATTGTTTATCATTATCATTTTATACATGCGATGTATGAAATCCATATAACTGAAATTATATGGTAATTGATTGAGTTTGATTCCAATTCAGAATTAAAGAATATTTTTAAATAATATCCAGTGTATAAACATCATATATTTTTAAAATATTATCATTTTAATATTATAATGATAAGAAATATTCAATTTTGATTTTTAAATTGAAATGAAGTAGAAATCGTTTTAAAATGAATTTAAAACGAATTTATTAAGAAATATTCAATTTTGAATTGAAAATGGAAATGAAGTGGAAATCGTTTTAAAATGAATTTAAAACGAATTTATTAAGAAATACTCAATTTTGATTTGAAAATTGAAATGAAGTTGAAATCGTTTTGAAATGAATTTATAAACGAATTTATAAAATACGTTTTAAACGAAAATCAATGAAATATTATATATATATATATTATATATGTGTATATATATGTACATATATATTAATGGCTTGAATAGAACGCACCGCGCTGCGCCCGTTCGCGAATTTCAACCATTAAATTCGAATGAACATTACAGGAGATCCGACCGTCGGATTCTCCTAAAACCGAAACCGTTGGGTTCGTATCGAAAAGAGCTTTCCAATGAATATAAGTGATTTAAATTTGAACGGTTGGATTTGGAATTATGTCCAAATCAAATTTGGAAAAGGTCGCTATGGATGCAGTTCGGTGGCCGTTATTGGAAACCGACTATACGGGCCTTGATTAAATTATTAAAAATATTATTAATTTGTGTAAAATCATAATTAATGATTTAGGAAAAATATGAATTAAAAATTCCATATCTGAAAAGATGAAAATATATTTTTATCAAAATGAACTAGTTATTAATTAGTAAGATAATCCAACGTTTTAAATAAATAAATTAGATTTGTGAATGGTTTTAATCTAAACAGAATTTTCCACTGTATGAATTGGTATGGATTTGAATGGAAATCATCTTCGGGACATTTCGATATTGGATTCCGTGATTATACGGATGTTGTTGAGGAATTTTTAAGATTGATATATATATCTTTATTCACCGTACGATATGTGTTGGCTTCAGAATTTGATATTGAATATAAGTTGAAATAATTTCTATTTAGAGCCTTGTGTTTAATATCAAATTGGATTTTGGGTTTGTCGTGAATGGTGTCTTAAATAACACTATTCTTAAACCCCATGGTGAAAAGAATAAATCTTTTAATTAAGATTATTAGAATTTCCAGTTATATTTAGTAATTGGAATAAAATGGAAAGTGAATTTGGGTTTATTGTGAACTGTGTTTTAAACGACATTCGTTCTTTAACCCGATTAACAGTGAAATGTGATTTGGAAGTTATAAATCTTTTTGTTAAGATTTAAAGGATATTTTCCAAAGTAAAGTTTTTTCCAATTTAATAAAATAAATTGGAATGGAATGGAATTCGTTTTGGTAATAATCGAAGTGACCTTCTGTGGAGGAAGACTATAACTGTATATGGAATTTAAAAGACTTTGTCGTTATTCCATTTATATTGGTTCTTTAACCCAATTAAAGATAGGATTTATTTCCTAAATTTGAGTAATCATTACATAATGATTTTTGGAAGATTAAAACCAAATGGGAGTTTTAATGAATCTTTTATTAGATTGTAATGAGAATGTGGTAATTTAAATTATCAAATTTGTGAAATGATCGAGAATGGAGTATCACCAGTTTTGCTCCAAGCGATAATTAAATCTTTAAATAGATTTGTACAAGAAATGGTAATTAATTTTACCGATAATACCATGGTGTTAGATATGGAGTGCTACCAGTTTTGCTCCATGGGATGAATAGGTTGGGATTGGGAAATAAAATAAATGATTACTTAGGTGTGGTTCACTAATCCCGACTAGTTTGGAAAACCTTAATTTGTTTTAAATTGTGAAAAGAATATTTTAATAAAAGAATATTCTGCATTGGAACGAGGCGTATGTTGTGTTTTTATAGCACTTATTTATAAGATACGTGAGTTATTCGGAAAGACCGGGCTTATTCCATTCTGAATAATTGATACGACGATAAGTCGACGATGAAGACGGTGGTTGAAGGCCGGAGATCTTCACATCGTTTGGATGATTACCCATGTCTTGATTGGGAGGCATCCCAAACAAGGTAAGCAGTGATCGTCCAGACGTACTTGGAGATCGACCGAATATGCGAGGAACTCTCTCCTGTACTGGACATATGGGACGAGGAATAAGGTGCCTCCAGTTTCGTTCAGACCCGGAACGGACTTGCAAATGGATGGTATGTTTGACATTGTATTCCTTTATACTGTATTCGTTGATCTCTGCTAAATATATATCTGTTTGGTGGCGGAGAATTTATTCTCTTGCTTAACACTCTTCTCTAAGACGTATGAGCTTAGAGGTTATATATTGGCAGAAATTAGTGGTACGGTATGGAGTGGTAGTGTGGTATGTAGAGTGGCATGTGATCAAGGCTTTTGTTGAAAAGCAGGGCCTTGTGGTTGATGATCAAAGCACGACTTTAAATAGCATAGCTTTGTGTATAGCGTTAATTCACAAGCCTCACACCCCGGTATGAACCATAAATGGGAGAGGACCTCGGGGAGGACATACGTTTCTTTCTAACTAGCAGTGGTGTCATGGTATGGAGCCTAGACATTTTACTCATGTGGATGTTGCATATTATTTGATGGATAACGAGGTACCTCAGATATATCGGTCACTACGAGGCCGATGTATATGGTGGTCGACATACTAACCAAATTTACGCCCTATAGGACGGGGAAACGTATCGTTCAGGAATTATAATCCGCTAACGTAAGTGTGGACTAACCCTGACGCTCCAAGGGCTTGACTGAGTACTTGTCCTGGGACATGGTGCTATATTGTCTCGAATCGGAAGGATGATCTCTTGCCTTGGTTCATGATGGAAATCCAACTTCCAATACGACATTTCGGTTTTAATTGTAGAGACTAGTATGACGACATGATATATGGTACGCATGTCGTCTATGATTGATACATTTATATTTGAAGTTGTTTTTGACACTATGCACTTATAATAGTATCAAATGATTTGTTTTAAAACGTACCAAGCATAATTTGGCTATTATAAGGTAAAAATCTATCCTCCGGCTTGCGTTGCATTATGTGATGAGACCTGAGTCTTATAATAGCTTCATTTTTCTTAATTAGCATTGCGCTATTTGTTTTATGTACTGGTATTCTTGGGAGAAAATCCGTTCTGTGTTATACGGCGTGGTCCCATGATTTACCTGATTTTAAAATAAAGTTTTAAATAATTGTTTTGGTTCTCACACCAGTCCCATGACTGGCCTGGAGTTTATTGTTTTAACCTGAACTCTGGGCGCCCCTATTTTCAATATAGACAGCTAGTAGTTTTGGTTTTGCAGATTTCTATTTTACAGGATCCTGGATTTACAGTTGGAGCTATATCCAGAACGCTCTGTATCCATGTATCTCTTTCAGATGTATGTGTTAATGTATTTCTACTGCGCATTGTATTATTTTTCCGCTATTTTGTAATTAAATCTATGATATTTTTCTGATGTATATTATTTATTCATACTTTGTTATATTCTTGTACTCTGATGTAATTGTTGTAATAACAATGAAGTGTTTCGTCGTTTGCATTCTTATTTGTCATGTCCTCAACTCAATCCAGCCTTCTTCCATCTCTTCAGAGATGGGGGGAGTTCGGGTCGTTATAGACACCATTAATACATAAAGTTAATGTTTGAAGATAAAACCAAATAACTTAAAAGTCAAAATTTTATCTTAAACAAAGGAGAGTCCGGTATGGTGCTTGAAAGGAATATAGATCAAATAACGAACAATCATATATTAAACTTTATTTTTAATAAAGTTAATGTTTGAAAATAAAAATAAATAACTTCAAAGTTAAAAATTGATCTTATAAAAAGGAGAGTTCGGTATAGTGCTTGAAAAGAATATATACCAAATAACAAACAATCACATAATTAACTTTATTTTTATTAATAGTTGGCTTGGAAAAAGATATTTTCGTCCAACCGCGGAGTTATGAAATTTGCCTTTATATACATTTTTTAAAGTTATGCTTTTATACTTCATTCTAAAAGATAATATCTGCATAAAAGTCAACTAAAACATCATCATACCTTTTTTGTAAAGGAAACTACAAAAAAATGTGTGTATATATATATGTATGTATGTATGTATGTCCATAGCAGTAGCCCAGCGGTTAAGGACTTTGCGCCACGTTAACAGTGGTGGGGGTTCGAAACGCGGAATGGCGTGCTAAGAGCTTACCATGTGCATACGCTAAGATCAGCCACTTATGTGGTGCTCGCGGACCAGGCTAGGTGCATTAGGGAGGGTTTTACGACTCCAGTCGGTTTCCCTCCTGAACAAATTCAAATATATATATATATATATTACAACAATTAATATCTCTTAAAAATAAGATCTAAGAAATAAATTTCTTTTTCAAATTTAAATGGTTCTTAGATACTATTGACCCACTTTTTGGCAAAAGAAGTCACGGTTCAACAGATCGAAGCCCAATGTCAAAAGACCCGTCGATCGACCTCAAGCGGGCAACTTCTACTTCATAAAGCCCAGGCAATCGGCTCTCGCTTTAGACAACCCAGAAAAGATTTGGCCCGAGCCAATTCTGTTTGAACAATGGCATCTCATACCCCGAAAGAATCGCCCTTCCAGACCGACCGAGTCATGCATTTCCTTAAAAATCGAATCAACTAGATATCTCTGGACCTACATGGAAATATCCAGACAAATCATTCGTTGCTTAGCCCGATTCTCAAGGCAATAAAAGCGGTCAACCACTTCCGACCAAGGCTCTACTTTTGATATACCTCATCTCGAGTGTCACGTTGGCCACAACTTCTGAGGATACTATTAATTAATAGTAGACAGGGTCCCACCACCGCAATAACTTCAAATGGCCACGCTCCACGTGTCTGAGCTCCAAAAAAGAAGTAAGCCACGTGGCAGCCCGCTCAGTCCACTTCTCTACCTATAAATACCTCCACGCTCAAAGACGGAAAGGAGGGTTTTTCTCTTCACTTGGACTTTTGGCTCTCCACTCTAACTTATATAGAACTTTCTTACAAACTCCACAGTTAGCTCCAAGAATAGCCAAATCTCCTTCTTTCTCTAAATAGAAAAAGTTTTGTACTTGTACTCAAAAGAAAATCAATACATATAAAGTGCACGTAGGCACTATCTTTGCTGAACCACTATAAAAAGTCTTGTGTGTTCCCTGTTTTTTCTTTACTTTTCCGTACTCTGTGATTATTATTCGTGTGTTCTGCACATGATTGGGGGTTGACTGTCACTAGTGACCAACTTTTGACATCAACATTTTGGCACGCCAGGAAGGCATCGAATGCAATATCCTCCCTCCCTCCAAACGCTGATGCAGCCACAGCAAACGCTGTAGAAGCAAGTTAGGAAGCTTCCACTCATGAAGACATGTCCCAGTACCTTACCCGGGACGATATGGACAAGATTATGGCCGAGTTCAGAGGCCATATAACATCTTAGGGTAAACTCCTCGAACAACAACAACAGTTGATGAACAACCTCCTCGCTTGGAAGCAAAATGGGATCTAACACTTCAACATTAATTCCTCCATCTGGTGAGGCTGGGGCAGCAATTGATCTTCGGTCTTCAAAAATACAAGCCGCAGATCAGGCCACACCTTTGCTTCCTCCTGGTTTGGCTTCAATTCCCAAATAATCATAGCTAGGAGTATAGCTTCTAGCGACCAGCGCAGCTGCAGATTCTCAAGAGGCCCGCGATCGAGATCTTGTTCATTCGACCATTTTGCCTCCATCCCGGGGAACAGTTCGACCCCTTGGGCCAATCGAGCAACAACTGGGTCAACAAGGATCAATGCCATTCCCATTACAACCCAACATCTTACAACAGATTCGTCTTATGCCGCCTCCCCATCAACGAAGAGCTGGTGGAGCCTTCCCTTCGAACCAGGAAGATCACTCTACCATACCGGTTCTCACCATGGCGAAGGAAAATGCTACCGTAAACACTTCTAACATCACCTCAGGCGGGGGCAACGCAGATCTCCGGACATCACATGTTATGCTCGATCATCCCGGACCTTCCATCACGGACACAACCCGAATTAATTCCCATCAAGTTCAGGAGGTGCCAGTCTGCCCAGGAGCAACAATTACAATGGACCCTCGCCCTCACCTTCACTCAATTCTTGGGGGTCGATCCCAACCAATGGCTCCCTTTCCGAGCATGCTTTCGATGGATCCTAGCATAGGGGCACCCCCCAATGCAGAATTGGATTCATGGCAATGACTCCCCGGAGATGGAAGCCAACTTGCACGCATCATCAGACGCTTCACCCGGGGCACTTCTTCTAAAAGGGATATAGACGGTATCCACCGCAGCCTATTCACCAGGGAAATCAGGAACTCCCGAAACCCTCTGGACTTCAAGTTCCCGGCCATAGAGCCTTACAACGGTCGGATCGACCCGACCATCCATCTCATGTGATACATGCGCCATATAGAAGTACTCTCTACGTCGACCAATGTTATGGCCAAATGCATCCCGCCCTTCCTCTCATATATAGCCAACATGTGGTTTTAGTAGTTAACAACGGAGTCGATCAGCAGCTGGAACATGCTGGTCACCTGCTTCATCGAACAGTTCAGAGTCCATATCTCTCGACCAAAGAGTGTCATGTTCCTGACCTCCATCAAGCAACGACCAGGAGAGACACTCCGGTCTTTCCTTAATAGATTCAACGCGGCTGTGGCATCATTCGATCGACCTGAGCCATCGATGGTGCTCATGGCCGCCATTACAGGTGTTTAGAACCGATCAGAATTCAGGATGTCTTTAACCAGAGATCCTCCCAAGGATATTGACGATTTCTACTCCAAGGCCGAGCGGATCCTCCGACAAGAAGAAGCCAACATTGAGATGGAGAGCCTCGAGGTCCTGGCCACCAAAGATGGAGGTCCGTCAAACACCAACGGCCAGAATAAAGGAAGAGGAAAAGCCTCGGAAAAGAATGAACGCAAAGTTCGGCCCGGAAAAAGAACATGTAACGACCCAGATTTTTAGCCGTTGAATTCTGAATATTTAAATTTGTTTTAAATATTTTATTTGATTTATATATAGGAATTTATTTAATAAAATGATATTTGAACGTATAATTTATAATGTAATTTAAAACGGGCTCGAAATAGTCGCGGTAGTTCGTAATTTACGATTTAAACTTCAACTGAATATACAGGATTCAAAATAAGTTGTATTTCTTTGAAACAAGAAACGTTCGGATCTATTTGATTATATTTTTCTAATGGAAGATGAAAATCGAGTTTTCATATTGTAGATTCTGTTTTATTTCCAAATCAAATTTAAAAATAGTCGCTATGAAGTCGTGTATACGCCATAACAATTTATTTAATATAATTAAATATTGATTTCAATTTTGGACAAACACTTTGAGACGTAGATATAATTTAATTTTTAGAATTTTACTGTAATTTTTAATTCGCAAAATAAGCTACTTTTTATTTGGGGAATTATGCACCCTATATTAATATTTGGGGTTTCACAATATGAGTTAATCTACCGATATTATTATATTTTTGGGATCAGGGCACATGGGTTGACATGATAGTATTTTTATTTTTGTCCGTGGCAGTCTGTAAATAAATTAAATTATGTATAATAGAGACTGTGTAAAACTTAAAACAAATAAACCCTAGTACACACAACCATTTACGTTCATCCCTTGAGTATTTAGTTTAACGGACCGGGAATACTCTACTATTATTATTGTTTTTGAAAGACTAAGGGACCAGCAAGAAAACATGCTATCCAAAGTATTGAAGTGTGTATGCCAAATTTACTCTTGTCGTGTTCTCCAAACTGTCATGAGCCGTGCCTTCCACGCTATCCTATTTCCGTGCAAGCCAAGTTACTTTATCCCTTTAAATACTGTTGTTCTCTCCTCCTTATTTCTCGTTTACAGATCAAAACCAAAACAATCCCTGGAGCTCAAGAGTACTGCTTGGAAAGGGGCGGACCCTGGTGCTGTGCCTGCGGAGGTTGCTGGAACGAACGGTGATGGGTGTGCCAGGTAGTTTGCTACAGGCGTTCATTGTGTGATTCTATTGTGTGATTCTTCCAAAGTTGGATCGGGTTTTGGGATATGGTGTGTCAGTAGGGCGTCGGGACAGGTGGAGTTTTCTACTTTACTGTAGCTTCTGGGATGGTGTCTACGAGTTGAAAAAGGAGGTGGGAGGCGCTGTTTGGTTTGGGTAGGATACATAATGGTGCTTGCGGTTGTTGGATAGACATAAGAAGAGAAACAACATATTTTAAGTAGGAAGGAGGAGTTGGGTGCAGGTTCAAATGAAAATTCGTTGATGATGTCACCGAGTTTGCGCAAGTAGGTCTGAAACAGCACTGTAAAGGGGGGGGGGCGTACGGACTGGAAGCTAGAGTGATGGGGTCGAGGAGCTTGGTGAGGAGAATTTAAGGGTGGAGGCGGTGTTTGAACTAGTCGAGAAAAGAAGTGGAGGGAGGGAACCAAAAGTTGCGGACTTTCTGGACATTCGATATACATATGCGAAGAAGACAATGAGGAGGTAATTTAATGGGTAATCAGGGTTTAAAAAGTAGTTAGGGAAATATAATTAAGGGTATTATTTAATTAAGTTAAATGATTGTTTTAGTCAGTGTTAAAACTTGTAACCCTTGTAACTTGTTCGTTTCTGAACATAATTGGGCGCCATCAGTTGCATTGGACTCATGGTAGCGATACCTACGTCCTGGAACTGGCCTGGAGCTATTTGGAGCTAGTGAAAATTTATAGCAAAATAAAACAGCTGGTCGAATCAATCAGGCACTAATTCAACAATTTATGAAATCAATGTGAGTAAATTCGCTAACTCTGACTCGTTTATATTTTTATATAAACGAGTTTTAAATTTATGGTAATTTTATATTGTGTGATGATTGTTTGGATGAATGATTGGTAAAATTGGTTGAAATGGCTGATATAGTTATAGCATTGACCGATTATTAGATCTGTTTATTTCATATTGATGTGAAATTAATATTATCGATGTTGATTAACATCTGTAGATGCAGGGAAAACAGGTTGGAGGGATCCAACTAGATTTCTCAACATTTATATTATTGTTGTCATTCATTGTGACATCTGCTGTAATATATACTGTAATTGTTAGGCTATGTTGAATTACACTGGCCCTATAAATAATACCGTAAAATATTTTAGAACGTAGAAAAGGAATTTGAAATTTAAAAAGGAAAGTATTTCCAAAATAGAAATTTAAATTTCAAATGAACTTGAATAGAAACTTGTTTATGTGGATTGAAGAAGAAATTGATTATAACAATTTCTAAAATTAATTTAAATAAAATATTTATCAGAGGATAGATTAACATATAAATTCAAGTTGAATTTATATAAGCAAAAATGGAAATCAGTGTTGACAGCGATATTTAAAGAGGGGTTTAAACGCAGTGGTTGTAAAAAGGATTTGAGTTGGGAAAATAAATTCAAATGGAAATTTGAATGAGAAGGGAAGTGAAAAATCGTTTCACGATGAGTTTTATTCTAAAGATCAGAATATAGATAAATCCAAGTGATTTATATTTAGAAATTCGACAATGTCGAATCTTGTTAAGGTAAATTATTTTAGGAAAGATATTTAAACTATAATTAGTGTAAAACTATATTTAAAATGAAATTTGATAAGAAACTAATCTTTGAATGCTTATGACTATAAAATTGTAAGTTTTGAAATAATTTAATATTATTTTTAAATTAGAATCATTAAATGAGAAGAGGATTGGTGAAATCAAGTAAAGATGATTTTCGAAGTTATAAAACGTATAGCTTATAAATGCATTTAGTAAGGAAATACGAATATAACCACAAAGGTGTTAGTAGCAGTTTTATTAACAAAATGTATAAATAAGTTGTGGTGTATAAAGTGACTCGGTTTGAATCTGCATATGATATTTATTAATAAAATCAAGTTGATTGATAAACGAGTCTAGATCCCTATTAAGGAATAATAATCATATTTGAAATGAATAACAATTTCAAAGCAAACGTTTTGCGAATGGAAATAATTATAAGGAAATTGGAATTAACCTGGAAAAGATAGATTTATTCCGAAGTTCGGAATATAAATCGAATATAGATTATTGGAGAGGGAATTATTTATTGGAATTCGATTATATCGAATTTAGGGAAGTAGCTCTTTTTACTTTCCGTTTGAATCAAATTTCGTTATTTCATTATTTATTTACTTATTAATTTTATTGTAAATTAATAAGTACAAGTTATATTTGTAAACAACGATTTTAGCGCTGTCGTTATAATAAATGTTTTATAAATCTAAACAACGATTTTAGCGCTGTCGTTATAATAAATGTTTTATAAATCTAAACAATGAGTTTAACGCTACAGTTATAATAAATGTTCTATAATTCTAGACAGCGATTGTAACGATGTTGTTAAAATAAATGTTTTATAAATCAAATATTGGGAAACAGCGATTATAACGCTACCGTTATAATAAATGTTTTTCCGTAAAAGAAGTGTATTCTTAGATTGAATCCAAAAGTAGCGTAAGCGATGTTTTGTTTGGAGTTGTCATCTTTGACTATTTCGAAGTTAAGAATGTCGTTCAGTTAAGGTCTGAGAGGTAATTATACCCCAACTTGATTGACGTCATGATTGACTGAGAAATGGTTAAGGTTCAGTGGTAAGGATTGGTTAGTGATACGTTTGGTTAACGATAAATGTGTTATAATAACAATGTGCTATATAATATCGGTTTAATCGAATAAAAAGGATTTTTGGAAACATTTCCCAAATATAAAGCAGAGGTATTTTCTAAGTATAGAAACTGAAATGATTTAATTAATGGGAAATTAGAAATAGAAGTTGGAAATGTTTTCCAAGAATCGTGAGAGGCTAAACGGGTTTTGAGAAATATCTGGAAAGATATAGGAAACTGGAAAATGATAATTTAATTGATTTAAAATGTGGCCAACATTGTTTGATGGTTGATCGGTAGGATTTCCAATTGGAAATAGGACCGTTGATTGTATGGATTTTTTCTTTGATAGTTAAATCACCGACTATCAAAGTTTTGATTTATTTTATGCCTCCGTTGTCAATATGGAGAGACCGGGATCAGATTTAATATCTGTAAACCACTCTGTATTGGTATAAGCGTTATGAATCAACTTATGCTAAAGATAATTGAAGACAAAGTAAAATGCAAGGGCTGTTATATTAACCCTAGGTAGAAATTGCCCAAGATGGATTGATAGAACGGTGTCTTCAGTTTGTCCAGACCCAGGACAACTTGTATGGACGAGTGTCTGACAGAGTATTTCCAAAGAGATTACGTACGTTGATTCCTTCAAACGTACGAAGTTGGTGGCAAAGAAGGGAAACTTCTTTATCCTAACAATCTGAGTGTTTTTGTGGGAATCAATTAGTGATTTTCCGATGGATCTGACGATGTGGCATTCAAAGTGAATGGTGGCCGGATGTTCTGGAAGATAATTCAAACCTCAAGCCTCACAACCGGGAATTGACAAAAATCGGGCAGGCAACATGGCTATGTGGATCGCTCCCATTAGGATGTATAATCACCTATCTAGAGAAATTCTATTTGCTTCTTTAATCTATCGATGCTGTCACTTTCGGTAAACGGTTGCTGATCCCAACCGTTGGTGATATACATTTGAAACACTCAAGTGAAATGAGTGGTCGGTCATGCGTGGGCCGGATTGCAAGACGTTCTTGTTGAACCCCAGTGTATCCCCTATAGAGTACACTGATCGGAAGGTAGTTCCATACCTTGTCATGTTGGGAATCCAATCTCCAATAAGCGCCCTGCGGTATTTGATTTTATATTATATATGGAACGTGAGATGCAAGCGTTCCGCTAGATTCTATTTATTTGATGTAGACACTATTATAATATCAGTGGATTTTATATCAAAAATATTTTTGGTTATCGTAAGGTAAAAACCATCCGTGTATATGTGTGGATTGGTCTTACGATTATCATTTCTTTCGAAAGGATTTTTGAAGTTAAACAAATGGTTGGAGTTTACTCACACCAGTCCCATGATTGACCTAGAGTTTATTTTGTTTTGTCTTCCCTAAAGTTTTGGGTGCCCAAATTTGTACGGGCAGTCAAGTAGTCGGGATTTTTCAGATTCACTTGGAAGGGCTGGAAGTAGGAGGCTTCACCAATTAGCTATAGACTATCATATGTTTCCGATGTGTACTATGTTGTATCTGGAAACAGGTGTATATAACTGTTCCAGGAATAGTTGTTGTGCTCTGATGATGGTATGTATATAAAGTTACTGAATTGTATTTCAAAGTTTATGTTATTTAATATATTTAAGTTGTTCCGCTGTAAGTTTGTAATCTTCGTTTCTCTTCTATTCTAATATTTATTTCTTTCTATTTCTCATCCTCTAACTTCTTTCTAATAATGATTCGTATTTCTGTGCAATTTGGGTTGGACGTGTGGTGTAATTAGTCAACTCAAAGTGTATGGAAATTCGGGCCATTACATTTGGTATCAGAGTTGAAGGTTGAGTAGTAACCTTGGCTCTGTGGCGTGACTCAAAAGATATGGGGTTAGTGATACCCTAGATTAAGTGTGAGTGTATATTTATGATCACGTATTTGTAGATTTGATATAAAATTGTTTTATATTGTGTTGACTGGTTTATTGAGTGGTTTATGAATTCAGGTCGACACAGGATATACAACTGTATCGATAGGTGTTTCTAAACCCTCGAACAGAACAATTCGACATAATATTATTTTAAAATGGGTAAATGAAATAATTTTGCTAAAAAAATTATTTTGATATAAAAGGAATAATTTCTGAATTATAGTATAAAGATGTGTTGATTGTTATTATAATCAAATGGAATTATAAAATATTGAAATGGTTATACATAACCAAATATAACTTATATATGGAAAATATACATAAATAAGATGAACTGAAATTAAATTCAAACCAGAATTTGAGAATTTGAATCCCAGATGTTTAGAAATATTTTTTTGAAGTATTTTTATAGTAATATAACGTTACTTTGAAGGATTTTTTGAACAAGAATGGTTTTTAAATGGATTTTTAAAGGGATTAAGCACTGAAATCACTTCAGTGGCGAGAAAATAATTCTGATAATGGATCGCGACATTATCGGTATTCATTTTCAAGTTTCTGAGTGACGGATTGCTACCATAGTAATTTGGGAATGAAAATTTTGTTTGAAAAAGGACAAGATGCTTTAGAAAGTCAAATGTTTTGAATTGAGTTGATTACAAATATGTATATAAATATATATGATTTCAAACTAATTTGAAATAAAACCAGGGAATTTGAATTCTGAAATTAAAATTTAACTTGTATAAGTTGAATAAATTGAAATGGTGGAAGTAAATCAAATTGATTGAAATTTAACTTAAGTTAAATGGAAATTGAAACTCAAACTGAATAAGTGGATTGATTCTGAAATAAAGATTAAATGGAACTGATAAAATGGAAGTGGACTAATTAGAAGTTGATTAGAGTTTTCAAAACTAGAAGTTGGATTGATTTGAAACCAACTGGAAATGGATATATGTATGCTGAGCAGAATGGAAGCAAATGCCAAAGATAGAATTTACGCCCAACAAAAAGGTACATGTTTACAATATTACTTGGGTTTGATGATTTTATGAGCCTATGGGGCAAGCCGCTTGGCTTTTTGATTTTCTTTTGGATTCGAGAAGGCCTAGAAAGGCGAGTTGTGGTTGTACCGATTGATCCGTGCAGAGGAGAGGTTGGCGAAATTTTTCGAAAATTTAAAAAGTTGGAAAATTTTAAAGAAAAACTTATTAATTTAAAATTTTATGTCTATAATATATGAAATTAGAAAACCAGAAGTGGTCAATAAAATTTAAAACAAGTATGGAACATATGATTTCAAATAAGTAGGTTATGAGGAGTTAGAATTATAGCATTTTTACTACTTAGCAATTTCGAGGACGAAATTATCTTAAGGGGGAAGGAATGTAACGACCCGGATTTTTAGCCGTTGAATTCTAAATATATAAATTTGTTTTAAATATTTTATTTGAGTTATATATAGGAATCTATAAGGAATTTATTTAATAAAACGATATTTGAACGTATAATTTATAATATAATTTAAAACGAGCTCGAAATAGTCGCGGTAGTTCGTAATTTACGATTTAAACTTCAACTGAATATACAGGATTCAAAATAAGTCGTATTTCTTTGAAACAAGAAACGTTCAGATCTATTTGATTATATTTTTCTAATGGAAGAAGAAAATCGAGTTTTCACATTGTAGATTTGTTTTATGTCCAAATCAAATTTAAAAATAGTCGCTATGAAGTCGTGTATATGCCATAACAAATTATTTAATATAATTAAATATTGATTTCGATTTTGGACAAGCCCTTTGAGACATAGATATAATTTAATTTTTAGAATTTTACTGTAATTTTTAATTCGCAAAATTAGCTACTTTTTATTTGGGGAATTATGCACCCTATATTAATATTTGGGGTTTCACAATATGAGTTAATCTACCAATATTATTATATTTTTGGGATCAGGGCACATGAGTTGACATGATAGTATTTTTATTTTTGTCCGTGGCAGTCTGTAAATAAATTAAATTTTGTATAATAGAGACTGCGTAAAACTTAAAACAAATAAACCCTACGTACACACAACCATTTACGTTCATCCCCTGAGTATTTAGTTAAACGGACCGGGAATATTCTACTATTATTATTATTATTATTGAAAGACTAAGGGAGTAGCAAGAAAACGTGCTATCCAAAGTATTGAAGTGTGCGTGCCAAGTTTTCTCTTGCCGTGTTCTCCAAACTGTTATGAGCCGTGCCTTCCACGCTATCTTATTTCCATGCAAGCCAAGTTACTTTATCCCTTTAAATACTGTTGTTCTCTCCTCCTTATTTCTCGTTTACCTTAGATCAAAACCAAAACAATCCCTGGAGCTCGAGCGTACTGTTTGGAAAGGGGCGGACCCTGGTGTTGTGCCTGCGGAGGTTGCTGGAACGAACGGTGATGGGTGCGCCAGGGTAGTTTTCTACAGCGTTCATTGTGTTGTTCTTCCAAAGTTGGATCGGATTTTGGGATATGGTGTGTCAGTAGGGCATCGGGACAGGTGGAGTTTTCTACTTTACTGTAGCTTCTGGGATGGTGTCTACGAGTTGAAAAAGGAGGTGGGAGGCGCTGTTTGGTTTGGGTAGGATACATAATGGTGCTTGCGGTTGTTGGACAGACATAAGAAGAGAAACAACATATTTTAAGCAGGAAGGAGGAGTTGGGTGCAGGTTCGAATGGAAATTTGTCAATGATGTCACCAAGTTTGCGCAAGCAGGTCTGAAACAACACTGTAAAGGGGGGCGTATGGACTGGAAGCTAGAGTGATGGGGTCGAAGAGCACGGTGAGGAGAATTTAAGGGTGGAGGCGGTGTTTGAACTAGTCGAGAAAAGAAGTGGAGGGAGGGAATCAAAAGTTGCGGACTTTCTGGACATTCGATATACATATGCGAAGAAGACAATGAGGAGGTAATTTAATGGGTAATCAGGTTTTAAAAAGTAGTTAGGGAAATATAATTAAGGGTATTATTTAATTAAGTTAAATGATTGTTTTAGTCAGTGTTAAAACTTGTAACCCTTGTAACTTGTTCGCTTCTGAACAGAATTGGGCGCTGTCAGTTGGGTTGGACTCATGGTAGCGATACCTACGTCCTGGAACTAGCCTTGAGCTATTTGGAGCTAGTGAAAATTTATAGCCAAATAAAACAGCTTGTCGAATCAATTAGACACTAATTCAACAATTTATGAAATCAATGTGAGTAAATTTACTAATTCTGACTCGTTTATATTTTTATATAAACGAGTTTTAAATTTATAGTAATTTTATATTGTGTGATGATTGTTTGGATGAATGATTGGTAAAATTGGTTGAAATGGCTGATATAGTTATAGCGTTGACCGATTATTAGATCTGTTTATTTCATATTGATGTGAAATTAATATTATCGATGTTGATTAACATATGTGGATGCAGGGAAAACAGGTTGGAGGGATCCAACTGGATTCCCCAACATTTATATTATTGTTGTCATTCATTGTGACATCTGTTGTAATATATATACTGTAATTGTTAGGCTATGTTGAATTACACTGGCCCTATAAATAATACCGTAAAATATTTTAGAACGTAGAAAAGGAATTTGAAATTTAAAAAGGAAAGTATTTCCAAAATAGAAATTTAATTTTCAAATGAACTTGAAATAGAAACTTGTTTATGTGGATTGAAGAAGAAATTGATTATAACAATATCTATAAAATTAAATTAAATAAAATATTTATCAGAGGATAGATTAACATATAAATTCAAGTTGAATTTATATAAGCAAAAATGGAAATCAGTGTTGACACCGATATTTAAAGAGGGGTTTAAACGTAGTGGTTGTAAAAAGGATTTGAGTTGGGAAAATAAATTCAAATGGAAATTTGAATGAGAAGGGAAGTGAAAAATCGTTTCATGATGAGTTTTATTCTAAAGATTGGAATATAGATAAATCCAAGTGATTTATATTTAGAAATTCAACAATGTCGAATCTTGTTAAGGTAAATTATTTTAGAAAAGATATTTAAACTATAATTAGTGTAAAACTATATTTTAAATGAAATTTGGTAAGAAACTAATCTTTGAATGCTTATGACTATAAAATTATAAGTTTTGAGATAATTTAATATTATTTTTAAATTAGAATCATTAAACGAGAAGAAGATTGGTGAAATCAAATAAAGCTGATTTTCGAAGTTATAAAACGTATAGCTTATAAATGCATTTAGTAAGGAAAGACGAATATAACCACAAAGGTGTTAGTAGCAGTTTTATTAACAAAATGTATAAATAGGTTGTGGTGTATAAAGTGACTCGGTTTGAATCTGCATATGATATTTACTAAAAAAATCAAGTTGATTGATAAACGAGTCTAGATCCCTATTAAGGAATAATAATCATATTTGAAATGAATAACAATTTCAAAACAAACGTTCTGCGAATGGAAATAATTATAAGGAAATTGGAATTAACCTGGAAAAGATAGTTTTATTCCGAAGTCCAGAATATAAATCGAATATAGATTATTCGAGAGCGAATTATTTATTGGAATTTGATTATATCGAATTTAGGGAAGTAGCTCTTTTTACTTTCCATTTGAATCAAATTTCATTATTTATTTACTTATTAATTTTATTGTAAATTAATAAGTACAAGTTATATTTGTAAACAACGATTTTAGCGTTGTCGTTATAATAAATGTTTTATAAATCTAAACAACGATTTTAGCGCCGTCGTTATAATAAATGTTTTATAAATCTAAACAACGATTTTAACGCTACAGTTAAAATAAATGTTCTATAATTCTAGACAGCGATTGTAACGATGTTGTTAAAATAAATGTTTTATAAATCAAATATTGGGAAACAACGATTATAACGCTACCGTTATAATAAATGTTTTTCCGTAAAAGAAGTGTATTCTTAGATTGAATCCAAAAGTAGCGTAAGCGATGTTTTGTTTGGAGTTGTCAGCTTTGACTATTTCGAAGTTAAGAATGTCGTTCAGTTAAGGTCTGAGAGGTAATTATACCCCAACTTGATTGACTGAGAAATGGTTAAGGTTCGGTGGTAAGGATTGGTTAGTGATACGTTTGGTTAATGAATGATAAATGTGTTATAATAACAATGTGCTATATAATATCGGTTTAATCGAATAAAAATGATTTTTGGAAACATTTCCCAAATATAAAGCAGAGGTATTTTCTAAGTATAGAAACTGAAATGATTTAATTAACGGGAAGTTAGAAATAGAAGTTGGAAATGTTTTCCAAGAACCGTGAGAGGCTAAACGGGTTTTGAGAAATATCTGGAAAGATATGAGAAACTGGAAAATGATAATTTAATTGATTTAAAAAGTGGCCAACATTGTTTGATGGTTGATCGGTAGGATTTCCAATTGGAAATAGGACTGTTGATTGTATGGATGTTTTCTTTGATAGTTAAATCACTGACTATCAAAGTTTTGATTTATTTTATACCTCCGTTGTTAATATGGAGAGACCGAGATCAGATTTAATATCTGTAAACCACTCCGTATTGGTATAAGCGTTATGAATCAACTTATGCTAAAGATAATTGAAGACGGAGTAAAATGCAAGGGCTGTTCTATTAACCCTAGGTAGAAATTGCCCAAGATGGATTGATAGAACGGTGTCTTCGGTTTGTCCAGACCCAGGACAACTTGTATGGACGAGTGTCTCACAGAGTATTTTCAAAGGGATTGCGTACGTTGATTCCTTCAAACGTACGAAGTTGGTGGCAAAGAAGGGAAACTTCTTTAGCCTAACAATCTAAGTATTTTTGTGGGAATTAATTAGTGATTTTCCGATGGATCTGACGATGTAGCATTCAAAGTGAATGGTGGCCAGATGTTCTGGTAGACAATTCAAACCTCAAGCCTCACAACCGGGAATTGACAAAAATCGGGCAGGCAGCATGGCTATGTGGATCGCTCCCATTAGGATGTATAATCACCTATCTAAAGAAATTTTATTTTCTTCTTTAACCTATCGATGCTGTCTCTTTCGGGAAACGGTTGCTGATCCCAACCGTCGGTGATATACATTCGATACACTCAAGCGAAATGAGTGGTCGGTCATGCGTGGGCCGGGTTGCAAGGCATTCTTGTTGAACCCCATTGTATCCCCTCTAGAGTACACTGATCGGAAGGTGGTTCCATACCTTGTCATGTTGGGAATCCAATCTCCAATAAGCGCCCTGCGGTTTTTGATTTTATATTATATATGGAACGTGAGATGCAAGCGTTCCGCTAGATTCTATTTATTTGATGTAGACACTATTATAATATCAATGGATTTTATACCAAAAATATTTTTGGTTATCATAAGGTAAAAACCATCCATGTATATGTGTGGATTGATCTTACGATTATCATTTCTTTTGAAAGGATTTTTAAAGTTAAACAAATGGTTGGAGTTTACTCACACCAGTCCCATGACTGACCCAGAGTTTATTTTGTTTTCTCTTCCCTAAACTCTTGGGTGCCCAAATTTGTACGGGCAGTCAAGTAGTCGGGATTTTTCAGATTCACTTGGAAGGGCTAGAAGCAGGAGGCTTCACCAATTAGCTATAGACTATCATATGTTTCCGTTGTGTACTATATTGTATCTGGAAACAGGTGTATATAACTGTTCCAGGAATAGTTGTTGTGCTCTGATGATGGTATGTATATAAAGTTACTGAATTGTATTTCAAAGTTTATGTTATTTAATATATTTTAGTCATTCCGCTGTGAGTTTGTAATCTTCTTTTCTCTTCTATTCTAGTATTTCTTTCTTTCTATTTCTCATCCTCTAACTTCTTTCTAATAATGATCCGTATTTCTGTGCAATTTGGGTCGGACGTGTGGTGTAATTAGTCAACTCAAAGTGTATGGAAATTTGGGCCATTACAGAACAAGTACGATCAGTACACCAAGCTTAATTCCTCCCTGCTCGTTATCTATCTTAATGTAAGAGGATCTCTGCCTTTCCCAAAACCTCCTCGAAGAGAGCCGACCCAGAAAGAGCTCGATTTCGGAAAGCACTGCATGTTTCACAATATTGCCGGTCACAATACCAGTGAATGCAAACACTTGCGTGATCTCATCGAGGATAGGGTCGAGCGAGGTGAGCTGCCCGAGTATGTCAAGAAAACCACACTGGCCGTGCCGCCACAATCTTCTTCCCAAGCTTCTCAGGCCGGTCCTCGAGCTCTTAGAAACGGAAAGGACCCTAAGCCCAGCACTCGCGGCATCATCATCAATTAATAAGCTTTAGAATTTTTTTCTTTCAAATGTATTTTTGTTTCTTTCAGTAAAATGGGTACGATGAAGTACACATGTACGGGGTTAAGATTTAGCTCCTAGGCGTGCTCTGGATTCAGTTATCGCCCATTTAGAATTCATTTCTTTATAGTAGCTCTGTAGTAACAATAAACTTTCTTTTGCAAACATGGACTATGTTTGAATGATTTAAGCCGAGCGTAACTAATGCTCGCCAACCCGAAATGCTAAGCCACCGCTTGAAAGTCATGGTCGAAGCCTGCCACCATATTTAAGCCTACTCCGCGAGCCGGGTATGGTTAGATTTCTTTAAGCCAGGTATGGATTATACTCGCCCCTTCTTTAAGCCGAGTGCACTCTTCACTCGCCAAAACTTTACTTACCCATCAGCTGAATGAAATTATACAAGCTGGGCACGGTTAACACTTGCCAAAGCCGGGAATGGATAATACTCGCCATCTCAAAAAGCCAAGTATGGATAATACTCGCCATTTCCATAAGCCGAGTATGAATTATACTCGCCACCCCTCTAAGCCAAGTGTGATTACTGCTCGCCAACTCTTTAAGCCGAGTATAGCCAATACTCGCCCGACCAAAACCCAAGCCTTCCTTAGACCGAGAATGGTCCACGCTATTTCTATAGTTATTAGATCTTACGACTGAAGCTGACGATTTCTTTCTCGGGCTTAATACAGTCCTCGACGGTTGTCGATTTCATGACCTTAATACGATATCCACCTATCGTCGGTTTTCTGGTCTTGATACAAACAATAAGGTCATCGGATTTCTAGTTTTAATATAGTTCGGTGTAACCATAGCTTCCTGCACATTGGACTCCGATGCAACGTTTAGAACACACCTCCTTTACCAAGAAGGATGCATTATGAGGGGCAAAGTGTTGACCCACTTTTTGGCAAAAGATGTTATTAGGGTCGTCGGATTTCTAGCTTTAATATGGTTCGGTGTAACCATAGCTTCCTGCACATTGGACTCCGATGCAACGTTCAGAACACACCTCCTTTACCAAGAAGGATGCATTATGAGGGGCAAAGTGTTGACCCACTTTTTGGCAAAAGATGTTAGGGTTCAACGGGTCTAGCTTTAATATGGTTCAGTGTAACCATAGCTTCCTGCACATTGGACTCCGATGCAACGTTCAGAACACACCTCCTTTACCAAGGAGGATGCATTATGAGGGGTAAAGTGTTGACCCACTTTTTGGCAAAAGATGTTATTAGGGTCGTCGGATTTCTAGCTTTAATATGGTTCGGTGTAACCATAGCTTCCTGCACATTGGACTCCGATGCAACGTTCAGAACACACCTCCTTTACCAAGAAGGATGCATTATGAGGGGCAAAGTGTTGACCCATTTTTTGGCAAAAGATGTTAGGATTCAACGGGTCGAAGCCCAATGTCAAAAGACTTGTCGACCGACCCCAAGCGGGCAACTTCTCCTTCATAAAGCCCAGGTGATCGACTCTTGCTTTAAACAGCCCAGAAAAGGTTTGGCCCGAGCCAATTCCCTTCGAACAACGACATCTCATACCCCGAAAGAATCGCCTTTCCAAACCGACCGAGTCAAGCATGTCCCTAAAAATCGGATCGACCAGATATCTCTGGACCTACGTGGAAATATCCAGACAAATCATACATTTCTTAGCCCGATTCTCAAGGCAATAAAGGCGGTCAACCACTTCCGGCCAAGGCTCTACTTTTGATACACCTCATCTCGAGTGCCATGTTAGCCACAACTTCCGATAATACTATTAGTTAACAGTAGACCGGGTCCCACCATCGCAACAACTTCAAATGGCCATGCTCCACGTGTCCGAGCTCCGCAAAAGTGGCAAGCCACGTGGCAGCCCGCTCAGCCCACTTCTCTACCTATAAATACCTCCACGCTTAAAGAAGGAAAGGAGGCTTTTTCTCTTCACTTGGACTTTCGGCTCTCCACTCCAACTTTTATAGAACTTTCTTACAAACTCCGCGGCTAGCTCCAAGAATAGGCAAATCTCATTCTTTCTACAAATAGAAAAAGTGTTGTACTTGTACTCAAAGGAAAATCAATACATATAAAGTGGACATAGGCATTATCTTTGCCGAACCACTATAAAAAGTCTTGTGTGTTCCCTGTTTTTTCTTTACTTTTTCATACTCTGTGATTGTTATTCGTGTGTTCTATACATGATTGGGGGTTGACTGTCACTAGTAACCAACTTTTAACGTCAATAGATACTAATAACTTGAAAATAAGATCTAACAATTGATCTTTCTCTACATATTCGAGACGCTAATCTAAAAATGTTACCATAACTTATCGCTTATATATCATCCAACGAAAAAACATTATTTTTAAATACATTTTTATAGATTAACAATATCATCAAAAGTTAAAACTAATAAAAGCTAGTCATTGTAATGTGATTAAAAATCAAATCATCTACACATGATTCCAACGTAAGAATATGTTAATTTTTTGCAGAATTCATTTTCATATTAATGTGTTAAGCATGTTTAATTTGTAAAAAATAAATTTACGAACGAAGAGTACTCCATCATAACGCGCGGAACGCATGCTGTAATGCTCCTATAGAATATAATATATTTTATAATATTGTCAAAGACATGCATGTCAACAAGTATGGAGTAATTTTAATTTGTATTATCTAGTAAGCTCAATGTAAAATAACGTTCCATCTAATTATGACTAAATAACATATCAAGCTTGTTTATATACACAATTTTGTAGTACTCAAGCTTTTGCAGGAAATACTTGAAGTTCTTTAACAACTAAACGTTGGTAATGGCTGCTTCATATATAAACTTACACATTAAATGACCTGTATCTCCACTATTTGAGGTTACACTAGTCGGTTATATTATTAATAACGAGCAGTACGTCATGCGCTTTGCGTGTGAGTTGTATCTTTTTCAAATCTTACATGTTTAACATAATCAAAATAAAATGATATATATTTTCAAATGATAATATCAATAATACACACACACACATCTATTTTTATGTTGCAATATCTGGTGTTTTTCAAAAATTAAATTTCTATATCTATTATTAACCATTAAAGAACGAATATATAAATAGAATTTACTTGATTCATTCGATTTTAAGGAATATTAGTATTTGCATAATATTAATAGATGGATGTTTTGACTTTGTAAATAAACTTTATGTTTTAGATGTTATTTTTAAACGATATTACGATCTAATAATATTTACAAAAGGGTTTTTTGAAGTGGTAATAAAATTTATTTATTAGATTGTATATTTTAGTAATATTATAATAATGTCCGCAACAGTAGCCTAATGATTAAGGACTTGCACTATGGTAACAGTGGTGCGGGTTCGAAATTCGGAACGACATGCTAAGAGCTTACCACATGAATACGCTAAGATACGCCACTTATGTGGTGCTTGCGGACCGGGTTAGGTACACTAGGGAAGGTTTTACGACTCCGGTCGGTTTCCCTGCTGGACAAATTTAATATATATATATATATATATATATATATATATATATATATATTTACGGAGAACATTTTTGGTAGCTCATGTTTACAAAAAAAAAAAAACATGGCACTAAAAATATTACAGCTATTAAATACATAAATAAATAAGAGTGTTACGGCAAACACTTCACGGGTAAATATTTCCTATGTTTAATAATCTTTATTAATAATTGTAATACATTTGGTATTAACATGAACAATCAAAAATGCCGATTTATCTTAATAGTACTAAAAAATTGGATATGACTGTTTTTATAAATTCAAAATTTTCTTCCCTATATATGACCAAGTTTTATTATTTCTTAAGCATAGAATCTAACAAATAAATCTCTATGAATATCACCAAAATCTTAATGTCGTTTAAACGTAGAATCTAGCATTTTTTTTAACAAGTTCAAAACTTTCGTCTACAAACATCATCGAGTCTAGTAACATTTAAAAATAAAATTTAACAAATAAGCAATTCATAAAAAATAATTATGCCTAAAGTGTTCACCTACATTGATCTATAAATACTTTCAAACCTCAATATCATTTAAAAATAGGATTTAACAAACAAAGTTATTTTACAAATTAAAAACGTTCATCTACAAATACTATGAAACTATCAAATCTTAATATTACTTAGATCCGGGATTTACCAAATAAGTTATTAACCGACAATAAAATTCAAAATTCAAAATAGAAAAATGTTGACTTAAAAATAAAATTTAAGCTAATAATAAATAATTCAAGCTCGAAGCGCGTGCCATTACGTATGTTTAAGAGAAAACGGTTTTGTATATATTTAGTTATATTTTTACATGTTATTTTTTACTTTTATTTGTTGCGAATATCTATTTTTTATTAGTTTAAATTTTTGTTTCTATTATTAATTAATAAAACTTGAACTTATATAAATTTCTGTAAAAGGCTCTAGGTTTCAGGGTTGTATTAACAATAATCTATCTTAAAAGCAGCTCCCTCGCCCCCCTCTCACTTTCGTCACTGTACTGTCTGCTGTTCCAACAGGCAACAAGTTCAATCTAAACAACTCCTCTTTTCTTTATTTTCCTATTTCTATCATTTATTCATCTCCCTCTCACCTCGTGACTCTCTTTATCCTATTTTAATTTCCTCATGGCGTTTAGAAATGGCGCTACAAAAACAGGCTCGAAGCCCGATAGAATTTCCGTCTATTCTAGTACATCCAAGCCCAAACCTAAGGCAGGAAGCAGACGAAGTGGTGTTAGAGATAGCAGCGGAGGTGACCTATTCTTTTTTTCCTTTTGGTATTAATTTAGTTCCATTTTCACTAGATCTGATGTAATGTTGTCTGACGTTGGTTTAAAATACTGAATTGATCACTGGACATTGAAGTTTAAATGCTGATTGATGAATTCTGAATAATCACTTGTATGTTTGCATTCAGCATTCAGAACAAAAAGCATAATTCAGCATTGAGAACAAAAGATCAGCATGTTAAAGGGTACTGAATAATTTTGTCTGAATAGATGGTTTTATTCAGAAGACCTTAAAAAAAAAAAAAAAAAAAAAAAACAAGTGATATTTATAAGTCAGAACATGGATTCAGAACTTTTGATTAAAAACAAATAATGCCGGTATTCCTCTAAGGAGTATTAACTACCCTTTGTGCATGTTCAATGACTGCAGAGTTTAAAACACCCAGGCTGCATAAATTCTACTAAAAATACTATTTATGTAATCAACCAGCTCGAGCACAAACATAATCTAAACTCATGTGCAGTTTCACGAGCAGAAAATATCACTTTTAAGTTGCATCAATTGACCATGCATAAAAGGAAAATAACCTTTACAAGCAATTTCAGTGAATAGATGCCAAGTATTTGAGAACACTGACCAACAGCGTCACTTGGTGTCATAGTTTTGAATGTATAAGCTGGTTATCCTATTTCCTATCCCTTCCCCTCATCCTTTTATTAGTTGGGAAACTGAACATTGTGTTGTTCAAGAAATCAGAGTATTGATATGTGTCACATCATATTTTCCTTTAGATAACTGGAATATAAATAGTCCATTTAATAAATTTGCATGCCATAATTGATTATACTAGCATGGTGCTGGAAATAAATTAACCTAGATGTGTGGATATCATGCTTATTTGTACAAATATTTGGATAATTTGGTAACTTAATTTAACCTTGCCTACAATTAAGGAAAACAAACTTGTTGTTATACCAATAGCAAAACCAGGGAATATTTTATTGTTAAGAAGAGCTGGTAGCATGTAATAGATTGCACATGAGACCATACCTTTGGTTTCTTGCATATGCGAAGTATGTACATTGCTGATAAAACGATAATGCATCCTTTTTTCTGTAAAAAATGCAATTTTTATTTCTTTTAGTATAATAATTGTGATGTGCGTTTTCGGTTCCATCTCTAGTCAACCCCAACTTGTTTCAGATTATTGGCTTAGTTGTTTGTTGTAATTGTGATGAGACATCTTCAGAGCAATTTTTTTTTCATGGTTGTTATTGAAGAAAATGATCTTAAAGTTCAAAGTTGGAAAGATTTATTTTTATTTTTTGAAATCGTTATTTGGCGGTCCGATTTGCTAAAAATTAATAATTTAAATTCTGTCCCCAATACGCTTGAAAAGACGAACTTTTATTTGGATCATTGTTATAAATATTTAGAGATATTAGATATAGAGCAGATTTTAAATGCTGGCAATTAATTAAGTGTACTGGTATGGTATATTAAGCATGGTATGAAGTATTAAGCATGGCGAGATAACAAGTTTTATTTGTAAAGTTTACGTTTTTACCATAGAAAATCAATGATGTTGGAGTTTAGATGGAAGAAACGAAAAGAAATGGAAAATTAACTATCAGTTTGAGATTATTATGAATAGAAGTCATGAAATGTACCTGTAATCATATTTGAGAAGCCTGATTCCATTGTTGATTTTGAAACCTGATATATCTCCCTTAATTTCACTATTTTAATTTATGGATTTGAAGCTCAAAATTTTTAAGAGCAGCTTGACATTTTTTTACTGTGTGTTTTTGCGGTTCTAAATAAAAACCAGGCTTTTGCTGGAAAGATGCAATTGGGAACGAAGCCGGGTAATGTTATGGTAGGTAAGCCAGGCTGGCAACAGAAAAAGGAGAAAAAAGAAAGAAAGAAGGTATTAAAGATAATAAAAAAGAAAGGGTGAGAAGATAAATAAATAGACTGCTGACTTCAAATTTTTAATTTTGTTTTCAATGTCCAATCCTTATTCTACTTTGAAACATTATAGTTTACCACATTACATGTAAAATGAGCAATGCTGTGTTATTAAAAAAAGAAGAAGAAGAGATATTTGGCATGAACATATTAACTAAATATAAGTGCATTTCTAGAATTGTCAGATATTCATAAAATCAACCAAATATAATTAAAAAAATACAATTGATTATTAATTTTAATTATTAGAACATGTTCATTATTCTGTTTTTAGTTTTTTAAATAATCATTGAAGCTGAAACAAAGTTCCGAAACTAGCGAAATAAGCCGAAATTTTCAGAATATTTTGAAAGACCAAGATGGGTACTGAAAACGAGTTCTCAAACCTTGATATTAAACTTCTAGTCTGATCTATCAGCTCAGCTGTATTGTTCATTGTAGGCAAACCGTATATAACTAAAATTCATACTAAATTTTAACACATGTAATCAAATTACTTCTTCAAAATTCATTTTGTCCATATCCATTCATTTCTGTAGGGTTGTAATTTGTATGTGATGATTCCACATACCACCTTCTTATATTGCCATCGAAATTTCCGTCTAACATATCCCTATTGATGTCACCTACCTTCAAATAAATTTTATAATAGTTAACAATAATGCAACTGTATCTTTGCAGAACCATTTCACATTTTTTGAGCTACTTTTTTCCTGGTTTTTTTTCTACTTGAGCAGTTCCGGGCAGAGTTCGAGTGTCATTAAGACTTCGACCTAGAAATGCAGCTGAATCAGTAGCAGATGCCGACTTCGCTGATTGTGTTGAGTTGCAGCCAGAGGTTATATTAAAGCACACAAATAATCAGAGTCCATATTTACTTCATTAGTTTGTGGTTTGCCTGCTGTATTGTTTTTTTTTTCAGGTCAAAAGGCTAAATCTTCGTAAGAATAATTGGGATACAGACACTTTTGAGTTTGATGAAGTACTTACACAATCTGCCTCCCAAAAACGTGTTTATGAGTCCGTAGCGAAGCCAGTTGTTGAGGTAAAGTTACTTGAATAATTTTCCTGGATTGTATAATTCTGGCATATGTTTATATTTGTTGTTTTAGTTGGTGGTGGGTACAGAAAAGTAGTAGCCATGCTACAATTTTTATTTTGTTTCTGTGATAATAATCATTAAATTATCCTTGCCCAAAAAAAAAAAAAAAAAAAACCCATTAAATTATACATTAAAAATATCTATTTTAGATTCAGAAGTTACTCCAAGATAAACGCAAGATGAACTTCAAGATTTAAGTTGTCTGTCTGAGATTTACTCAGCGTGTACTCATCTTTCTCAAGATTTCACTTGATATGAGATATCATGTGTGAAAGCCCCAATACATGACATGGCCGAGATCTAAAATTTATAACTTTAGTTGAATGTCTGACTCTTTGCACGGACAAGCTTTTCAGTGGTTGTACCACTATAATTTTATTTTACAATGCTTATGTTCAATATGAAATGGTCTAAGATACACGAGCACACGAGGAAGGCTTACTTCTTCAGCCGTTCTAGTAACATATCCTCCTAAAATTGTACCCAGGCCTATTCTACAACATAATTGTGTAAAGTAAGGCTAATCAGATACCACTTTCTAGCTTTTATGCCGGCAATCAACTTATTCGCATGTTTCTCGAAAGAACTTTTGGTCCAATTATTATTATATAAATTCATTGCATGTTTTCGGTTTTTTGCATGGCATCACTTAGGTTTAGTATCTGTTGCAACTCTCTATCCTGACAGTTGTGTTACTTTATGTAGTAAAAACAACCACTCTAGATTTATGGGTTTCCTGACTATACATTCATACATGTGGCTCTGTCCAATTGCATGCACAATATGGTGGTCAAAATCATACACGTTTACTTGACTTAAGCATATACTATTATGTTACTTGAAAATATCACTTTTTGTTTTGTTTTTTCTGAAGAGCGTTCTAGAGGGATACAATGGTACAATCATGGCTTATGGGCAGACCGGAACTGGAAAAACTTTCACTCTTGGAAGTCTTGGGGAAAATGATCCCTCTTCTCGTGGAATAATGGTTCGATCGATGGAGGACATTCTTGCATCTGTATCTCCAAACGATTCAGTATCTGTTTCATATTTGCAGGTTTTCTACCTCCATAAACAATCAACTCCTTGCAGCTTAGAGCTAGCTTCTTATAATGCTAAATCAGAAAATAAAAAGTCTCCAACTTACCAAACAACTTACTATGTATAAGGGTATTGCATATTACACTTCGGTACTATGGCTGTGGTGGTTGAGCACTGTTAATATTTGTTGTAGAAGTTGATCTGTTACGCCCTTTAATTATTGTTAACCATGTTTTGTATCTAACTGCTACCTTCAAAGTTTTTCCTACATACTCACACTTCGTCTAGATGCATCACTGCATCTTCTTGAAATATTTGCTTGTTTTGGAAAAATAATCACTGCTCAGTCCCATAGTAACGTAAGCCATGCACAATTGATTTAATCTAATAATAACATACATCATCATTCATGTTCATAATATTAAATGAATGCCGCGAAGATAATTTCTTTACCATAATGTATTTTTTTGAACAAATGATCTTATGTAGCTTATGGTTTGTATACAGCTTTATATGGAAACTATTCAGGACCTTCTTTATCCTGAAAACGACAACATTAGTATTGTTGAAGATCCAAAAACTGGAGATGTGTCAGTACCATCAGCAACTGTAGCAGAAATCAGAGATCAGTCAAGCTTTGTAGAGCTTTTAAGACTAGGTGAAGCCCATCGCTTTGCTGCAAATACCAAATTAAATACCGAGTCATCTCGCAGTCATGCTATTCTCATGGTAATGAGAATCACTGGATAATTCTAGTTACAGTTAGTGATATACATGTAAAGTTTTTTAACATGAGAATGTTGATGTGTGCCCATTAGGCATATGTTAATGTTATGAATGTGCTGGAATACCCATTTAGAACAATTCTGACATTTTTGGATTAAAAGGATGATTGTGGACCAGTCCTTTTTTTATTTGGTGTCTTTCCACTGTTGTTAACATGTGCCAATTGGGTACCTGTTAACGTAACCCTTTTAACACGATTTATTTCAAGGCATGTTGAAGTCTTGGACTGTCAATATTGGATGAAATCTCCAATTCCGATTAGATTGTCTCTGAATTGGACATAATTTCAATGCTGCCACTTTTTAAAGAAAATAAAATATATCTTAAAAATCCTCCGAAGAAACCTAAAAAAATACGCTTAAGGGACTAACTTGAAAGTATTTTTGAACTAAGGAACTTACATTGCCATATCAATTCTGTACCAAGTTTTATTGAAACCCCTGCATTAGCGTCCTTGTTGAGCAAAGTTAAATTATATGCCTATGCTGTAGGTGCATGTTAGGAGGTCCGTCAGGGAAACCCAGGATATTGATGATGAATACTCCGAAGAAAATGGAAATGCATCTCACATGGTATCATCTTTAAGGCCACCTATTGTCAGAAAAAGCAAGCTTGTTGTTGTAGATCTTGCAGGTTCAGAAAGAATAGACAAGTCAGGTATCTTTTAATACAGATGTACCAAGTATCCATGCAACTGTTATGCTATAATTATTGATAATTATCATGCAGTTGATGCTATGCCAACTGCAGAACATTAAATTATTTTCTGAACATGATTATTGAACCTTCATACCTCCCTAAATGATAATATACTAAAATATGTGTTGCGATTTGTTTACTGCTTTTTGATCTCCTATTCTAATATATTCTTCTTAGGGAGTGAGGGTCATACACTAGAAGAAGCAAAATCAATCAACCTTTCTTTAAGTGCGTTAGGCAAGTGTATTAATGCTTTAGCTGAGAACAGTTCACATGTCCCTTTCCGTGATTCAAAGCTTACAAGGTTGCTTCGAGACTCATTTGGAGGTACCGATTCAACTATAACATGCTTTGAGTATATTGTTACACAGAAAACTGTTGTGGTATTTAGGTCATGCAAATTTGATGGGTGTATCTTTTCCATTTCAGTTACTGAAAATCCCAAAAGAGATTTATATTGTAAATCTGGCAGAGTTGACGGTTATGGGCTTTCTATCTTGAAAAGCCATCAAACTGATTTTTTTTCTTTCTGTCATTGAAAAATCACTTTTGAAAGCGTCCCAGTCTTCAGATAACATAAGCTTCTTTTAAACTTCGTTTTCCTGAACAAATTTGAACTAGCTATAATGTTAGACCGTGAAACACAGTTATGCTTAGATAATCTATTCGTTCCCTCCAACATATTCATGCTATTAAAAATACGAAAATGTCAGTTTGACGGTTTATTGGGCTGCCTTGACAATAATAGCAATATGAGGTTGTACACTAGATATTTTTTCAGGTAAATTGAGTTTTCCATGCAAAGAATCAGAAAAACAACTTTGGATAAGGGCAAAGAAGTGAAACGCGGTGGCTGTGCCGCACAAAGGACAGAGTTCATGACTGGATTTTGGCCTTGAAGGCAACAATTAGCTATTGAATAATAAATATGTATGAAAAATAATAATACAAAAACAGTATGAAAAATAACAATACAAAAACAGCTTAACCTAAACTATCAATCCTTGCTTTTAAGGGTTTATTTAATTATAAAGGGCCACAGTCTGTTGACCTAATAAACCAGTAATAGTAGTATTGATAAATGCTAAATGATGATGACTAGAATAATACGATTATGGTGTAAAAAAGAAAAAAAAAAGAGCCAAGAATTGAATGTATTAGCATGACATTATCTGATCAGTTTTGATTCACAAGATTGCACACAGCATGACTGTATGACACGAAATGAACCTCATTCTTTGCAACAACGTTGGTTTGCACTCGACAATGGAAAGCCAATACTGATATCCGTACGCTTGCATATGCACACATATGTACATATATGTATATGTACACGTGTGTGTGTGACACACATATATAGAAACACACACACACATTTTTCCAGTGAAGGCGTCCAGCTCAGCTACCATGCTGAGTTTATCCTAAAGACATGAAGGATCTGTGGCCCGTACGCATATTTGCACCCACACGTTCAAATATTTTAGTTTCTTTTTCATACACAATTAATAATTGCGTATTTTGTTTTCAGATCACCCTTTTTCACTATGTAAATATGTTAGATCTGACATTTTACTCAGCTTCTCTAAATCAAGATCAACATTGGTGGGAAAAAAAGCAAATGGACATCTTTAGTTGTGACAATTTGATGATAACCTATTTTAGTCATGTTCTTAAGTTCAATTGAAATGAACTTATTATTTTTTTCTTCTGACAATCTGAATATACCAGGCACTGCAAGGACATCTTTAGTTGTGACAATTGGTCCATCTCCACGCCATCGAGGGGAGACTACTAGTACAATAATGTTTGGACAGAGAGTAAGTTCCTGTAAATTATTTTGGTAATTTTTTTTTCTATTTTTGTCAAGAAATGCCACAAATTGTTATACTTAATCATGGGTAATGAATGTGTATTTAACAATCGAGTCTGCTTATCCACACCATCAAGGGGAGACTATTAGTATAATAATGTTTGGACAGGGAGTAAGTTCCTGTAAATTAATTTGGTAATTTTTTTCTACTTTTGTCAAGAAATGCCACAAATTGTTAATATACTTAATCATGGGGTAATGAATGTGTATTTAACAGTTGAGTTATTTGAATGAGATCATGCCTTTTAAATCGTACAAACACTTTAGGCACATTTGTGTCATCTGCTTGTTGAACACATGCAGTTTTCTCAAGTTGTCTTTAAGCAAACTCTGTTGGGTCTAGGTCGGGTGTCTAATAAGAACTACCTGACCGCCATGGCTGCATACCAAGCTCAATTTGCTGAACAAATTATCTGATGAAATCTGCTTGTCAATCCCCTCTGATCATATTCTAGATGCCACATCACTAGGAAGAGTCTTGGATTTTCATTTTGGATATACTTTCTTTCAACTTATGTTTAAGCATTCTAGCATATACGAGTCAATCCTTACCATTACAGCTGTTTTTGCATTTTTCTAGGGAAGATTTGTAATACGCCTTCCTTAAGTTTCAAAATACCCAACCGTCCCTCTGGAAAGAACATGGTATAGAAGACTCAAATTTTAAGTTTTTTGAATATTTGCAGAAAACTCTGCAAATATTTGAAGATTTCAAAAAATGTTTTGACTATAGAACCATGTGATTAATATTCAGATCCCCCCCCCCCTCTCCCCCCAACCAACCAACAAAAAAAGTAAAATAAAATAAAAGAAAAACTCTTTACCGAATTAAAAGATAAAGATGCAAACTAAAACAGTTTTCAGGAAGGGTTTTCACATATCAAATCTTAAAAATAAGGGGTGAAACTAAATTCCACTTTTTTTTTCCCCATTTATGACAGGCTATGAAAGTAGAAAACATGGTTAAGCTGAAGGAAGAATTTGACTACAAAAGTTTGTGTAGAAGACTTGATATTGAAATTGATAAGTTACTTGCGGAAAATGAAAGGCAGCAGAAAAAGTTTGATGACGAGATTGAAAGAATTAGAAATGAAACCCAAGCTCACATTGCAGAGGTTGAGAAAAACTATATTCTTGCCCTAGAGGTTTGCCCTTCTTTCTTTATCTTCTCACATATACAACTGATTTCCTATCATGAATTAAACCATGTGTACTGTGTAAACTTATTGAAGTATATACATACATACATACATATACAAACACATATGTATGTATGTACATATGTGTGTGTGCGTGTATGTGTTTATATACACACACGTACATAAATATAGGCATGCTCCACAACACCCCTACTTTGCAGCATCCAAAAGCACCCCTATATCAACCACAAGTTTCTATTTAAATCATACTTTGAGTGGGAGAGAGAGAAATGAAACTTGTCGTTGAAATCAGGGGGCATTTAGGAGTGCTACACAATGAAACGCTCCTAATATATATATATATGTATATATATATATATATATATATATATATATATATATATATATATATAGGCCATTTATCTAAGTTGCTACCATGGGTGCATCTATTTCAAGTCATATTTTGTTTTTAAATTAAGTTTTAAAGATCATTTTGAATATTTTCTTCTCGTATCAATTTAAAATCTGTTTTCTTTTTCTTTTTAAATATTGTTTCTTCTTCTCACAAATATGTTGCTTATCTTCTTTATATGTCTCCATGTTATTTAACTCTTGCCTTCTCTAATTTCCTTTTTTATAGCTGTTATTTTCTAGTTCTTCTCTTGCTCTCTCATTTGCAGTTTTTTTTTTTTTTTTTCTAGTAATTTAAATCATCACCCAATATTCCCGTTACTTTTATATTATAATGTTGTCTTGTTTTTTCCAGCATTATGTAGTTGGTTTAATCACCATCCTACAATTTTTTTCTTTTAGTTTGTTTATTATTTTCTTATCGCATATCATGGCGCTAGCTTATCATCATTTTAATCAACTTGAGTTAATTTGGTTCGTTGTGCACTTCTCTGTCCCTCCTTTTGATAGTATTATTGATCCTAAGCATATGGATTAAATATGCTTAACATATAGTACATGCATATTCATAAAATAAATAAATAAGGGCTTGTTTGGTTTGCATTGGATTTCCGAAACAACCAATTTAAAAAATGGTTTTTAATGTACATAATTTAAAATGATTTTTTTCGTGTTTTCCGTTGTTTCCTTCCCACTTTTCTTTTTCTTTTCATGTCATTCTCGCCCTACCACGTCCTCCACTTCTTCCCACATCGTCCTCCTATTCTATCTATTTTTGAACATGTCGGAAAAATAGCACTCAATATTCCGTTTTCAAATCAAACAGACCCTAATTTGTTATTTTTACAATTGATCTTTGCAGTGTAGGCGGTTATGATTTGGACTATCATTACAGCCACTAAGCTTTAAAATCCTTGGAGACCATTTCTTTTTGTTTTATTTTTATTTGAAAAATCTTTTGCATTCCTAATTATTTCCATAAACATTTAATGTAAAAGTTAGCTTCATTTTATCTTAGTTGAAAAACCCCTTGCAAACACTTGTTTTATATACTTCTTCACAAACATATATTATTTGTCATAGAAAAATCTATTTAAACATAATTTGGTAATATAGTTGGTGACACAGTAGATCTCCATCATTGGATTGCCCCCCGAGTTCCACCTTCCGATATAAGGACAACAAAGCCATACGGTCCAGATCTTTTGTGTCACCATTTGTGTCCAAATAGCCGTCCATTTTACCATATTACAATTAGATTCTCAAACCTTCTCAAACCTGTAAAAAATGATGGACGTGTTAGAGTTATAGTTCTCGCATTCGACTGTTGGATAAGATAATATACTTGCGCAGTGGCCTCACATTCAAACATATGACTCATTTGTGTCCTCATAGAAAATCTCCGAACCTAATTTAATTCAATGGTAAGATAGATTAGTTAATTTATGCATGCATTTTACATAAAACAAATAACATGGTAGAAGATTATTTTATTTTAATTTTGTGTTTTAAAATATTTTTTGACATATATGTTATGTTAACAAAAAAAAACTTCCAGTTGTTTTTGTTGATGCATATTGCAACCCATGCAGGAACTAAATCTTGGATGCACCACAATAACTATCTACGTTTTTTGGTAGAAATGTAGGTATTATAGTGCATGTCAAAAAGTCTGTAACACCCCACCTCCACTAGGGTCACTCGCAAAGGAATGCACTAGCTTTGGAGGGGCATTATTGGTAAACATGCATAATGATATAGCAAGGCAGGACATGACATATATATATATGTAAATAAACAGAGTAAGTAAATAAAACAGCGGAAGATTTATAAACCATTTCAAAACACAAGTCTGGTATATCAAAATGTCAATTTCCCAAAATTACAAGTCTAGATAAATACATCATCTGATAAACTGAAAAATACATAAGTACTATCCCCAAATAAGAGTGATAAACCATAGCGGCTCAAGTCCAAAGCATACTTGAGCTATCCACGGAAGCAGCAAAGATCCAAGCTAGGCTCCAATATTCCCTCCCTGAGAACCTGGGGGGGGGGGAAACGGAAGAAAAGAGGCGAAAGAAAACAGGTCAGTCAAAAAGACTGAGTAAGCCCTGCTACGATCAGTCTATAAACTAATAAAGTTAACATCATGATGGAAACTGAGATGGTCATAAGTAACAACATACTGACAGGATACATCAACTACAAGATCGATAGAGGTGTCATCGCATAAAACAAAGTTAAGTCTTGCACCACGGTGTACAGCAAACCAACATAACAGATATTGATCCCCTTAGCCCGAACTTTGGCCCAATAACATGAAGTGACCTTAATATAAGGTCCAGCCCAACGGTCTAGTCGATCGGCTCCCTATAAACCTAACACGTCCAGTGTTGGTGTCCATACGGCCCCCATGGATGTAGTCAGACTGCGCTGGGCCCACCTTTGGGTGTATCAAGCCCTCGGGTGGCACCCCAGACACCTAAGCAATAATGCACAGTCTAAACCTACTGGTACCCGTGCCTCGAGTTTGTCCAACATCGGACTACGTGCACGTCCGTAGCCCGCCGGACCCGCACCGCTGTACCACTCAGCCGTCGCTTTGGTCGCTTACATCAGTCCAGTAATCGTGCCCCGCCCTAGCCTAGCCTCTAGGGTTGTGAATGATACCAAACTGGGATTACTGCTGGAACAGACCACGTTGCTAGGGTTTCTAAGAGGGTTAAGTGTGGTTTTAACCCCTCACTAAACCTGGATTAACTTAGCTAAGTGTAACCACTTAACCCCATCTAATCCTCGCATCCCCATTATTGGTTAAGTATTAGTGGGCCATGACTTAACCCTAATCATGAGGCATTAATTACTTAATGCACCCAACCTCTCACATTAGACATCCGTGGTTACCTGGGAAGATTTACACCACGTCTAGGTCTAACCTCGGGTCTTATGGTGCAACATGACCAACTACCCACATTAGACTCCACGTTGTGGTTACCTGGGAAGATTTACACCACAACTAGGTCTAACCTCGAGTTGGCCATATCATGTTATCTAATGTCATGTCCACTTTAGAACATATTTACAAGTTAACATATACTTGGGTAGACCTAACTTAATAGGTAAATTCCCAAGGGGTAGACCTAACTTAATAGGTAAATTCCCAATCTTTTAGTTTCATGTATTTTTAAGTTTACCCAAACCCTCCCAACGTTATTATCTCGCTTATATATTCGTCATAACGCATAAGGGTAAAAAGGTAACTTGGCAAAATATACATGATGAACTTCACATATCATAATAAACATGCATACATGTTACACTTGCAAATCATGTCATAGTGAACTCGCATAAACATGTATAGCTTATTAAATATGCATAACATGGTAAGGTGAACTTGCATAACCCATAAAACTTGCATAAGCATGGTAAGGTAAACTTGCATAACCCATAAAACTTGCATAAGCATGCATAATACATTAAACATGTAGAGCATGACATAATAAGCTCACATAAGCATGCATAACTTGTGAATCATGTAAAACATGGCATAGTAATCTCGCATATGCGTGCATAACTTATGAATCATGTAAAACATGGCATAGTAATCTCGCATATGCATGCATAACTTATGAATCATATAAAACATGACATAGTGAGTCCGCATAAGCATGCATAATCAACTAAACTCACATAAATCTCAACTTTCACCAAACATTAACTTTAGAGTTTGTAAAGTGAAGGTAAGAGGGCTTACAAATATAAACAAGCCACAAATCCACCAAATAAGATGAAGAAGCCCTTTTAAAAACTTAAATCAAAGCCTCAAATAAGAAAACCCTTTTGCAAGATCCCAAAAACACAAACTTAGCAAATCAAACTTGCTACTTAATGAAGTATGCAAGTTATTAAGCATTCATACAACATAGAAAAGGTTGTATGATCATCATATCTTCATAGGATTTAACTTTGAGGAAGGTGTCATCGCATAAAACTGAGATGGTCATAAGTAAACCTCCTTAATGCACATGTATGTCAGTGAAATGAATCCATATGTATGCAAATTCCTAACATAATGTATAATGTCTACATGCGTGCTCAATCATACATCCATATGCAACATCCATGTGATAGCATACGAATTCCATCCAAGAATAAGCATAAACACTCATGCACATGCAATATGAGGAGTGTGTGAGCCGATCTAGTGCCTAATCGTGTGTAATGCATCCACGAGCAACCACTTGCAAACACTTGCAACCACTTGCAACCATCAAGCATAACATGTTTCAAATACATGTTTCAACCAAAGGGTTTCTACCTAAGGTTCTCATGACAAGATAGACACGATAAACTAGATAACTAGATAAACTCCTTTTTGGATTTACAAGAAATCCACTCAAGCTTTGACATATAGTACTAACCGATGAGTCTTAACCCCCTTATGGAGTTTACAACAGAAATAAGATCGAGAATGGGATCGAGAGGACATATGCAAAAAGATAACTTGCAAGCAAGCTCCACAGGACAACAAGGATCAATGATGCCCTCCTAAAAAGAGATATGATGTGCTTATCTAGTCTTCACTCTTCTTAGTCACGTTTCCTTGAGCTTAACTCTACTATGCTTTGACTATCTTTCACTTCATGATTCCTTGGCTTCCTAACTCCTATTTCCCAAATTCGAGTTGGAACTCGTCGCCTCTCGTCTTTCTTTTCCACTTATTCTCCTTTCTGCATACTTGGGTTAAACCTACTATAACCTCATGATCTCATGCCAGCTCTCCAAAATTCGCCAGTGAACCCTGGATCTCGTCTACTTACTATAAAGTATTCCATGCAGGAGAACTTTCTCTTGAAAATACCAATCCACGTTGCCAATTGCCCTATAAACGTGATTTTCTATAACTCATCCTTAACCGAAATGAACCATCCGCCTATGAGTGATAGGCCATACCTAGATTCAACTGCCTACCCATGGCTTCCTGTAGGCTATTTCAAAACTGGCCAACTTTTTGTTGCTAACCATGACGCAGTCCTCTCGCTTTTTATCGGACTGAAATGAGCACTCTTCGTGAGTCTACCTATTATGAACCACATACCCGTGTTCCCTTTCTTTGATCTAGGCAGTCCATCCACATAACCTATGGGGATGTTTTCACACTTCCCTTGCGGAACCTCTAATGGAGGTAATGGCCCACTGGACTTCTATGACTTGGCCTTAACCTGGTGGCACAACATGCATCCGGAGACCAACTCGGCCACCTCCTCGAGTGATGCGCATCTTCCAGAACCTTCTTTACCAAGTCTTTCACTCGAGGAACACATAATCTCTCATCGCCTTAGTCATCCCTTGTTATCTATAATATATCTAGCAAGGTGACCTAACATCTCGCCCTGAATCGACTGGCCCATGTTCTTGACCAATGGCAGGTCTTCTTCCCATGAAACCCCCTTCTTGATCCAGAAGAGTAAGTCTAAGCTCTGGGAATGCTAACTAACTAGCCAAACGGAGGAAGCTTCTTACTTCAATTGCCCTCCTCAGAGTTTTCCGGTTTTAACCCGCAACCACTTTAGCGGAATCCACCGCTAAGCCTTACTTAGGAACTATGTGCCCAAGAAATCCGACTTCTTTCCTCCAAAGTAACATTTGGAGAACTTGACCTTCCACTGGTAGCTCTAAGCGTATCCATCTCCTCCTTGAGGTGTATAGCATGCTCTTGCTCGTTCTTTTGAGGAGATCAAAATATTGTCTACGACGACCACGACAAACTTGTTCGAGGACTCCCTACACACCCTACCCATCAAGTTCACGTAATATGCGGGTGCATTAGTCAACCCAAATAGCATGACTGACCATTCTAAAAATCCATCTAGAGTCCTAAACGCAGTCTTGTCAATTCCATCCTCAGCCACCCTAAGCTGATGGAATCCGGTAGCTAGATCAAAAACCGATGCTCCTACAAGTTGATCAAACAAATCATTGATCCTTGGTAACGGTTATCTATTCTTCTCACGAAGGTCAACACACAAGCGAAGCAAACCGTCCACATCAGTAACGAATACTACTGGAGCACCCTACTCGAAAGTGCTTCGTCTCAGGAAGTTCTTCTCAAGCAACTCCTTGACTTGCTTTCTTAACTCTCATCTCGTGAGGTCATGTGCCTATCCGGCCACGAAACTGGCTTGGTATTACCAACCAGATAATGCGGAAATCCATCCCACGTCTAGGGATAACCCCTTTTTCCTTCCCCAAGATATCAGGATATTCTCGGACCACCCTCACAGATTGCAAACTATCGCTAGACAAGTTGAGGGATTCAAGATAACATAACATGACGGGACCCCTAGGGTTGCTAGAAATTTCTAAGGGTACGGCTGAGGCGAGTCATGAGCCTCACAACCCTATATACAAAAACCCAGAATGGCTCCAAAATAGGACAACCATTCCATGCCCAAAGCCAACCCATATCCCCCGAAACCGAGAATATAAACATCCCACGAGAATTCTATACTTAGGACAGAAATTTTCAAATCCACTCAGACCACAGACAGGCGGGTAGAACCCCCAATTGGATTTGAAACACAGACGGGATCCTCAACTAGGCTAGTACTTAGGTGCAAACTTTCAACTAGATCAGATGAAATAAAATTATGCGATGTGCCAGAATCAAACAAAGTTTGAACGGGAAAAATCAGATAATGCAAACAAGATTTTCGACAGAAACACTACCTCTATCATAAGCTGGAAGAACGGTGTTGAGGGGATGAACTCGCCTTCCAGATAGTCCTGTACACCGAGTCTGACCTTGCCTTTGTTTCCTCGGGCAATCCCTGCTGAGATGTCCAAACTCACCACAAATGAAGCATTCGCCCCGCTTTCTCTTTTCCTTCTTCCTACATTCCTTGGCTATATGTCCAACTTTACCACAGAAGTTACATTTCATATTCTTGCCCCGTTTCCTGGAATTTACTCTTTTGCCTTGAGACTTATTTGCCTTGACCTCTTTCTTATCATTGCTACCTTCTTCTTGAAGTAGGGCCAAATTCACTAAACTCTCGAAAGTCGCCCCCAAGGGTATATGAGACAGGGCCAAATCATGTAATGGCTCGTTTAATCCTAGAGCAAAGTGTAGGGCCTTCTTCTGAGCTGTATTAACCAAGTCTAAATCGTCCTGAGCCAGTTGATTAAACCTATCTATGTATTCCCTAATAGTCATGTCCCCTTGCTTCAGTGATAAGAACCTTAGTCCAAACCTTCCTCTAAAGTCATCCCAAGTCTCAATTGGCCTGGTCGCGGTGGTGACTACCCACCAACGTGCAGCTTCTTCCTTTAGCAACCATACTGCTAATAAAACCTTCCTGCGGTCACCTATATCAAAGGTGGCTAAAAGATCTTCGGTCTCTTTCAACCAATTCCTTGCCTCTACTAAAGTCTCAGTTCCAAAGAAATTCTTGCAACCCATCATCTTAAAGTTCTTACAAGTTTCCACAAAATCCGCTTGTGGAGGCTGAGGGAGAAGAGGAACATCAGCTACGGAAGGAGGAGGAGGAGGAACAGCGGCCTCGACTGGGGAGACAGTACGAGGGACATCCGGGACCGGTGCCGTAACTTCCAAGTACCGACGAAACCAATCGGGTATCGTTACTCCTTCGGGCAAGATGAGATTATCGGACATGCTGGAAACGAAAAGAAAAGAGTTCAAACGAGGGATCAAGGGATAGTGCTAATGGCTTTTTTGGGGAATAGCCTTTTAAAAATAACTAGACTTTTCTTTGGAAAATACTTTATACTTGGTTTCGAAAATAGTTTTTCAAAAGTTTTTTTTAAACCTTTTTATCCCTTCTCGTAAACCATATGCTCTGATACCAAATGTAACACCCCACCTCCACTAGGGTCACTCGCAAAGGAATGCACTAGCTTTGGAGGGGCATTATTGGTAAACATGCATAATGATATAGCAAGGCAGGACATGACATATATATATATATGTAAATAAACAGAGTAAGTAAATAAAACAGCGGAAGATTTATAAACCATTTCAAAACACAAGTCTGGTATATCAAAATGTCAATTTCCCAAAATTACAAGTCTAGATAAATACATCATCTGATAAACTGAAAAATACATAAGTACTATCCCCAAATAAGAGTGATAAACCATAGCGGCTCAAGTCCAAAGCATACTTGAGCTATCCACGGAAGCAGCAAAGATCCAAGCTAGGCTCCAATATTCCCTCCCTGAGAACCTGGGGGGGGAAACGGAAGAAAAGAGGCGAAAGAAAACAGGTCAGTCAAAAAGACTGAGTAAGCCCTGCTACGATCAGTCTATAAACTAATAAAGTTAACATCATGATGGAAACTGAGATGGTCATAAGTAACAACATACTGGCAGGATACATCAACTACAAGATCGATAGAGGTGTCATCGCATAAAACAAAGTTAAGTCTTGCACCACGGTGTACAGCAAACCAACATAACAGATATTGATCCCCTTAGCCCGAACTTTGGCCCAATAACATGAAGTGACCTTAATATAAGGTCCAGCCCAACGGTCTAGTCGATCGGCTCCCTATAAACCTAACACGTCCAGTGTTGGTGTCCATACGGCCCCCATGGATGTAGTCAGACTGCGCTGGGCCCACCTTTGGGTGTATCAAGCCCTCGGGTGGCACCCCAGACACCTAAGCAATAATGCACAGTCTAAACCTACTGGTACCCGTGCCTCGAGTTTGTCCAACATCGGACTACGTGCACGTCCGTAGCCCGCCGGACCCGCACCGCTGTACCACTCAGCCGTCGCTTTGGTCGCTTACATCAGTCCAGTAATCGTGCCCCGCCCTAGCCTAGCCTCTAGGGTTGTGAATGATACCAAACTGGGATTACTGCTGGAACAGACCACGTTGCTAGGGTTTCTAAGAGGGTTAAGTGTGGTTTTAACCCCTCACTAAACCTGGATTAACTTAGCTAAGTGTAACCACTTAACCCCATCTAATCCTCGCATCCCCATTATTGGTTAAGTATTAGTGGGCCATGACTTAACCCTAATCATGAGGCATTAATTACTTAATGCACCCAACCTCTCACATTAGACATCCGTGGTTACCTGGGAAGATTTACACCACGTCTAGGTCTAACCTCGGGTCTTATGGTGCAACATGACCAACTACCCACATTAGACTCCACGTTGTGGTTACCTGGGAAGATTTACACCACAACTAGGTCTAACCTCGAGTTGGCCATATCATGTTATCTAATGTCATGTCCACTTTAGAACATATTTACAAGTTAACATATACTTGGGTAGACCTAACTTAATAGGTAAATTCCCAAGGGGTAGACCTAACTTAATAGGTAAATTCCCAATCTTTTAGTTTCATGTATTTTTAAGTTTACCCAAACCCTCCCAACGTTATTATCTCGCTTATATATTCGTCATAACGCATAAGGGTAAAAAGGTAACTTGGCAAAATATACATGATGAACTTCACATATCATAATAAACATGCATACATGTTACACTTGCAAATCATGTCATAGTGAACTCGCATAAACATGTATAGCTTATTAAATATGCATAACATGGTAAGGTGAACTTGCATAACCCATAAAACTTGCATAAGCATGGTAAGGTAAACTTGCATAACCCATAAAACTTGCATAAGCATGCATAATACATTAAACATGTAGAGCATGACATAATAAGCTCACATAAGCATGCATAACTTGTGAATCATGTAAAACATGGCATAGTAATCTCGCATATGCGTGCATAACTTATGAATCATGTAAAACATGGCATAGTAATCTCGCATATGCATGCATAACTTATGAATCATATAAAACATGACATAGTGAGTCCGCATAAGCATGCATAATCAACTAAACTCACATAAATCTCAACTTTCACCAAACATTAACTTTAGAGTTTGTAAAGTGAAGGTAAGAGGGCTTACAAATATAAACAAGCCACAAATCCACCAAATAAGATGAAGAAGCCCTTTTAAAAACTTAAATCAAAGCCTCAAATAAGAAAACCCTTTTGCAAGATCCCAAAAACACAAACTTAGCAAATCAAACTTGCTACTTAATGAAGTATGCAAGTTATTAAGCATTCATACAACATAGAAAAGGTTGTATGATCATCATATCTTCATAGGATTTAACTTTGAGGAAGGTGGAGGCTAGGGATTTTAGGTGGAGGCCATTTGAGGTTTCAAATTGACATAGTTTAGTTGCTAGATTGAATAATGAGTGATTTAGGGTAGGTTTAGGGTTGTATTTATAGAAGATTAGGGTGTTTTTAGCCCTAGGATTAACCCTAGATTCGATTAGGTCCATCAGATCCCGGAACTCTCTAGAACCAAGCCACAAGACCCAGCCCAAATCAGAAATGGTGCACCAGGCTAAACAGCCCGGGCACCCCCTGTCGACAGGGCTGTCGACAGGGCAGTCGACATGCCAAGACCCCTGTCGACAGGCCTGTCGACATGGGGTCCATGGCGGGATTTTTCCCGCCTTGGCCCAGCTGGCCCAATTCTTGATTTTAATTTAAGTTTAAATCTGTTTTAATTATGGAAATTTCTGAAAACTTCCATGGGCCTTAACTGGGTCATACGGACTCCGATTTTCGAAAACTCGGACTCTATTTCGCGTATTTTTCCGAGACGAACGCAATGGCATAGCCCGTTTCCCTTGATTCCCATTTTATAATTTAATTCTGCCTCAATTTATGTTATAACAGATTATTAAAAATACGGGTTGTTACATTCTCCCCTCCTTAAAGGATTTCGTCCCCGAAATCTTCAAGTTAGGAAGAACGTATCCTACCATCCAATCATCCATCTACTCAAAGCATCATCCACGAGCAATCATTGTCCTTACAAGATTCTAAATGCTGGATGAACATATGCAAAAGTGTGTATATGTACTTACCTAATGCGAAAATCAGGCGGTTACTGATACAGTAAACCTCCTTAATGCATATGTATGTAAATCAGGCGGTTACTGATACAGTAAACCTCCTTAATGCACATGTATGTCAGTGAAATGAATCCATATGTATGCAAATTCCTAACATAATGTATAATGTCTACATGCGTGCTCAATCATACATCCATATGCAACATCCATGTGATAGCATACGAATTCCATCCAAGAATAAGCATAAACACTCATGCACATGCAATATGAGGAGTGTGTGAGCCGATCTAGTGCCTAATCGTGTGTAATGCATCCACGAGCAACCACTTGCAAACACTTGCAACCACTTGCAACCATCAAGCATAACATGTTTCAAATACATGTTTCAACCAAAGGGTTTCTACCTAAGGTTCTCATGACAAGATAGACACGATAAACTAGATAACTAGATAAACTCCTTTTTGGATTTACAAGAAATCCACTCAAGCTTTGACATATAGTACTAACCGATGAGTCTTAACCCCCTTATGGAGTTTACAACAGAAATAAGATCGAGAATGGGATCGAGAGGACATATGCAAAAAGATAACTTGCAAGCAAGCTCCACAGGACAACAAGGATCAATGATGCCCTCCTAAAAAGAGATATGATGTGCTTATCTAGTCTTCACTCTTCTTAGTCACGTTTCCTTGAGCTTAACTCTACTATGCTTTGACTATCTTTCACTTCATGATTCCTTGGCTTCCTAACTCCTATTTCCCAAATTCGAGTTGGAACTCGTCGCCTCTCGTCTTTCTTTTCCACTTATTCTCCTTTCTGCATACTTGGGTTAAACCTACTATAACCTCATGATCTCATGCCAGCTCTCCAAAATTCGCCAGTGAACCCTGGATCTCGTCTACTTACTATAAAGTATTCCATGCAGGAGAACTTTCTCTTGAAAATACCAATCCACGTTGCCAATTGCCCTATAAACGTGATTTTCTATAACTCATCCTTAACCGAAATGAACCATCCGCCTATGAGTGATAGGCCATACCTAGATTCAACTGCCTACCCATGGCTTCCTGTAGGCTATTTCAAAACTGGCCAACTTTTTGTTGCTAACCATGACGCAGTCCTCTCGCTTTTTATCGGACTGAAATGAGCACTCTTCGTGAGTCTACCTATTATGAACCACATACCCGTGTTCCCTTTCTTTGATCTAGGCAGTCCATCCACATAACCTATGGGGATGTTTTCACACTTCCCTTGCGGAACCTCTAATGGAGGTAATGGCCCACTGGACTTCTATGACTTGGCCTTAACCTGGTGGCACAACATGCATCCGGAGACCAACTCGGCCACCTCCTCGAGTGATGCGCATCTTCCAGAACCTTCTTTACCAAGTCTTTCACTCGAGGAACACATAATCTCTCATCGCCTTAGTCATCCCTTGTTATCTATAATATATCTAGCAAGGTGACCTAACATCTCGCCCTGAATCGACTGGCCCATGTTCTTGACCAATGGCAGGTCTTCTTCCCATGAAACCCCCTTCTTGATCCAGAAGAGTAAGTCTAAGCTCTGGGAATGCTAACTAACTAGCCAAACGGAGGAAGCTTCTTACTTCAATTGCCCTCCTCAGAGTTTTCCGGTTTTAACCCGCAACCACTTTAGCGGAATCCACCGCTAAGCCTTACTTAGGAACTATGTGCCCAAGAAATCCGACTTCTTTCCTCCAAAGTAACATTTGGAGAACTTGACCTTCCACTGGTAGCTCTAAGCGTATCCATCTCCTCCTTGAGGTGTATAGCATGCTCTTGCTCGTTCTTTTGAGGAGATCAAAATATTGTCTACGACGACCACGACAAACTTGTTCGAGGACTCCCTACACACCCTACCCATCAAGTTCACGTAATATGCGGGTGCATTAGTCAACCCAAATAGCATGACTGACCATTCTAAAAATCCATCTAGAGTCCTAAACGCAGTCTTGTCAATTCCATCCTCAGCCACCCTAAGCTGATGGAATCCGGTAGCTAGATCAAAAACCGATGCTCCTACAAGTTGATCAAACAAATCATTGATCCTTGGTAACGGTTATCTATTCTTCTCACGAAGGTCAACACACAAGCGAAGCAAACCGTCCACATCAGTAACGAATACTACTGGAGCACCCTACTCGAAAGTGCTTCGTCTCAGGAAGTTCTTCTCAAGCAACTCCTTGACTTGCTTTCTTAACTCTCATCTCGTGAGGTCATGTGCCTATCCGGCCACGAAACTGGCTTGGTATTACCAACCAGATAATGCGGAAATCCATCCCACGTCTAGGGATAACCCCTTTTTCCTTCCCCAAGATATCAGGATATTCTCGGACCACCCTCACAGATTGCAAACTATCGCTAGACAAGTTGAGGGATTCAAGATAACATAACATGACGGGACCCCTAGGGTTGCTAGAAATTTCTAAGGGTACGGCTGAGGCGAGTCATGAGCCTCACAACCCTATATACAAAAACCCAGAATGGCTCCAAAATAGGACAACCATTCCATGCCCAAAGCCAACCCATATCCCCCGAAACCGAGAATATAAACATCCCACGAGAATTCTATACTTAGGACAGAAATTTTCAAATCCACTCAGACCACAGACAGGCGGGTAGAACCCCCAATTGGATTTGAAACACAGACGGGATCCTCAACTAGGCTAGTACTTAGGTGCAAACTTTCAACTAGATCAGATGAAATAAAATTATGCGATGTGCCAGAATCAAACAAAGTTTGAACGGGAAAAATCAGATAATGCAAACAAGATTTTCGACAGAAACACTACCTCTATCATAAGCTGGAAGAACGGTGTTGAGGGGATGAACTCGCCTTCCAGATAGTCCTGTACACCGAGTCTGACCTTGCCTTTGTTTCCTCGGGCAATCCCTGCTGAGATGTCCAAACTCACCACAAATGAAGCATTCGCCCCGCTTTCTCTTTTCCTTCTTCCTACATTCCTTGGCTATATGTCCAACTTTACCACAGAAGTTACATTTCATATTCTTGCCCCGTTTCCTGGAATTTACTCTTTTGCCTTGAGACTTATTTGCCTTGACCTCTTTCTTATCATTGCTACCTTCTTCTTGAAGTAGGGCCAAATTCACTAAACTCTCGAAAGTCGCCCCCAAGGGTATATGAGACAGGGCCAAATCATGTAATGGCTCGTTTAATCCTAGAGCAAAGTGTAGGGCCTTCTTCTGAGCTGTATTAACCAAGTCTAAATCGTCCTGAGCCAGTTGATTAAACCTATCTATGTATTCCCTAATAGTCATGTCCCCTTGCTTCAGTGATAAGAACCTTAGTCCAAACCTTCCTCTAAAGTCATCCCAAGTCTCAATTGGCCTGGTCGCGGTGGTGACTACCCACCAACGTGCAGCTTCTTCCTTTAGCAACCATACTGCTAATAAAACCTTCCTGCGGTCACCTATATCAAAGGTGGCTAAAAGATCTTCGGTCTCTTTCAACCAATTCCTTGCCTCTACTAAAGTCTCAGTTCCAAAGAAATTCTTGCAACCCATCATCTTAAAGTTCTTACAAGTTTCCACAAAATCCGCTTGTGGAGGCTGAGGGAGAAGAGGAACATCAGCTACGGAAGGAGGAGGAGGAGGAACAGCGGCCTCGACTGGGGAGACAGTACGAGGGACATCCGGGACCGGTGCCGTAACTTCCAAGTACCGACGAAACCAATCGGGTATCGTTACTCCTTCGGGCAAGATGAGATTATCGGACATGCTGGAAACGAAAAGAAAAGAGTTCAAACGAGGGATCAAGGGATAGTGCTAATGGCTTTTTTGGGGAATAGCCTTTTAAAAATAACTAGACTTTTCTTTGGAAAATACTTTATACTTGGTTTCGAAAATAGTTTTTCAAAAGTTTTTTTTTAAACCTTTTTATCCCTTCTCGTAAACCATATGCTCTGATACCAAATGTAACACCCCACCTCCACTAGGGTCACTCGCAAAGGAATGCACTAGCTTTGGAGGGGCATTATTGGTAAACATGCATAATGATATAGCAAGGCAGGACATGACATATATATATATATGTAAATAAACAGAGTAAGTAAATAAAACAGCGGAAGATTTATAAACCATTTCAAAACAAAAGTCTGGTATATCAAAATGTCAATTTCCCAAAATTACAAGTCTAGATAAATACATCATCTGATAAACTGAAAAATACATAAGTACTATCCCCAAATAAGAGTGATAAACCATAGCGGCTCAAGTCCAAAGCATACTTGAGCTATCCACGGAAGCAGCAAAGATCCAAGCTAGGCTCCAATATTCCCTCCCTGAGAACCTGGGGGGGGAAACGGAAGAAAAGAGGCGAAAGAAAACAGGTCAGTCAAAAAGACTGAGTAAGCCCTGCTACGATCAGTCTATAAACTAATAAAGTTAACATCATGATGGAAACTGAGATGGTCATAAGTAACAACATACTGGCAGGATACATCAACTACAAGATCGATAGAGGTGTCATCGCATAAAACAAAGTTAAGTCTTGCACCACGGTGTACAGCAAACCAACATAACAGATATTGATCCCCTTAGCCCGAACTTTGGCCCAATAACATGAAGTGACCTTAATATAAGGTCCAGCCCAACGGTCTAGTCGATCGGCTCCCTATAAACCTAACACGTCCAGTGTTGGTGTCCATACGGCCCCCATGGATGTAGTCAGACTGCGCTGGGCCCACCTTTGGGTGTATCAAGCCCTCGGGTGGCACCCCAGACACCTAAGCAATAATGCACAGTCTAAACCTACTGGTACCCGTGCCTCGAGTTTGTCCAACATCGGACTACGTGCACGTCCGTAGCCCGCCGGACCCGCACCGCTGTACCACTCAGCCGTCGCTTTGGTCGCTTACATCAGTCCAGTAATCGTGCCCCGCCCTAGCCTAGCCTCTAGGGTTGTGAATGATACCAAACTGGGATTACTGCTGGAACAGACCACGTTGCTAGGGTTTCTAAGAGGGTTAAGTGTGGTTTTAACCCCTCACTAAACCTGGATTAACTTAGCTAAGTGTAACCACTTAACCCCATCTAATCCTCGCATCCCCATTATTGGTTAAGTATTAGTGGGCCATGACTTAACCCTAATCATGAGGCATTAATTACTTAATGCACCCAACCTCTCACATTAGACATCCGTGGTTACCTGGGAAGATTTACACCACGTCTAGGTCTAACCTCGGGTCTTATGGTGCAACATGACCAACTACCCACATTAGACTCCACGTTGTGGTTACCTGGGAAGATTTACACCACAACTAGGTCTAACCTCGAGTTGGCCATATCATGTTATCTAATGTCATGTCCACTTTAGAACATATTTACAAGTTAACATATACTTGGGTAGACCTAACTTAATAGGTAAATTCCCAAGGGGTAGACCTAACTTAATAGGTAAATTCCCAATCTTTTAGTTTCATGTATTTTTAAGTTTACCCAAACCCTCCCAACGTTATTATCTCGCTTATATATTCGTCATAACGCATAAGGGTAAAAAGGTAACTTGGCAAAATATACATGATGAACTTCACATATCATAATAAACATGCATACATGTTACACTTGCAAATCATGTCATAGTGAACTCGCATAAACATGTATAGCTTATTAAATATGCATAACATGGTAAGGTGAACTTGCATAACCCATAAAACTTGCATAAGCATGGTAAGGTAAACTTGCATAACCCATAAAACTTGCATAAGCATGCATAATACATTAAACATGTAGAGCATGACATAATAAGCTCACATAAGCATGCATAACTTGTGAATCATGTAAAACATGGCATAGTAATCTCGCATATGCGTGCATAACTTATGAATCATGTAAAACATGGCATAGTAATCTCGCATATGCATGCATAACTTATGAATCATATAAAACATGACATAGTGAGTCCGCATAAGCATGCATAATCAACTAAACTCACATAAATCTCAACTTTCACCAAACATTAACTTTAGAGTTTGTAAAGTGAAGGTAAGAGGGCTTACAAATATAAACAAGCCACAAATCCACCAAATAAGATGAAGAAGCCCTTTTAAAAACTTAAATCAAAGCCTCAAATAAGAAAACCCTTTTGCAAGATCCCAAAAACACAAACTTAGCAAATCAAACTTGCTACTTAATGAAGTATGCAAGTTATTAAGCATTCATACAACATAGAAAAGGTTGTATGATCATCATATCTTCATAGGATTTAACTTTGAGGAAGGTGGAGGCTAGGGATTTTAGGTGGAGGCCATTTGAGGTTTCAAATTGACATAGTTTAGTTGCTAGATTGAATAATGAGTGATTTAGGGTAGGTTTAGGGTTGTATTTATAGAAGATTAGGGTGTTTTTAGCCCTAGGATTAACCCTAGATTCGATTAGGTCCATCAAATCCCGGAACTCTCTAGAACCAAGCCACAAGACCCAGCCCAAATCAGAAATGGTGCACCAGGCTAAACAGCCCGGGCACCCCCTGTCGACAGGGCTGTCGACAGGGCAGTCGACATGCCAAGACCCCTGTCGACAGGCCTGTCGACATGGGGTCCATGGCGGGATTTTTCCCGCCTTGGCCCAGCTGGCCCAATTCTTGATTTTAATTTAAGTTTAAATCTGTTTTAATTATGGAAATTTCTGAAAACTTCCATGGGCCTTAACTGGGTCATACGGACTCCGATTTTCGAAAACTCGGACTCTATTTCGCGTATTTTTCCGAGACGAACGCAATGACATAGCCCGTTTCCCTTAATTCCCATTTTATAATTTAATTCTGCCTCAATTTATGTTATAACAGATTATTAAAAATACGGGTTGTTACATTCTCCCCTCCTTAAAGGATTTCGTCCCCGAAATCTTCAAGTTAGGAAGAACGTATCCTACCATCCAATCATCCATCTACTCAAAGCATCATCCACGAGCAATCATTGTCCTTACAAGATTCTAAATGCTGGATGAACATATGCAAAAGTGTGTATATGTACTTACCTAATGCGAAAATCAGGCGGTTACTGATACAGTAAACCTCCTTAATGCATATGTATGTAAATCAGGCGGTTACTGATACAGTAAACCTCCTTAATGCACATGTATGTCAGTGAAATGAATCCATATGTATGCAAATTCCTAACATAATGTATAATGTCTACATGCGTGCTCAATCATACATCCATATGCAACATCCATGTGATAGCATACGAATTCCATCCAAGAATAAGCATAAACACTCATGCACATGCAATATGAGGAGTGTGTGAGCCGATCTAGTGCCTAATCGTGTATAATGCATCCACGAGCAACCACTTGCAAACACTTGCAACCACTTGCAACCATCAAGCATAACATGTTTCAAATACATGTTTCAACCAAAGGGTTTCTACCTAAGGTTCTCATGACAAGATAGACACGATAAACTAGATAACTAGATAAACTCCTTTTTGGATTTACAAGAAATCCACTCAAGCTTTGACATATAGTACTAACCGATGAGTCTTAACCCCCTTATGGAGTTTACAACAGAAATAAGATCGAGAATGGGATCGAGAGGACATATGCAAAAAGATAACTTGCAAGCAAGCTCCACAGGACAACAAGGATCAATGATGCCCTCCTAAAAAGAGATATGATGTGCTTATCTAGTCTTCACTCTTCTTAGTCACGTTTCCTTGAGCTTAACTCTACTATGCTTTGACTATCTTTCACTTCATGATTCCTTGGCTTCCTAACTCCTATTTCCCAAATTCGAGTTGGAACTCGTCGCCTCTCGTCTTTCTTTTCCACTTATTCTCCTTTCTGCATACTTGGGTTAAACCTACTATAACCTCATGATCTCATGCCAGCTCTCCAAAATTCGCCAGTGAACCCTGGATCTCGTCTACTTACTATAAAGTATTCCATGCAGGAGAACTTTCTCTTGAAAATACCAATCCACGTTGCCAATTGCCCTATAAACGTGATTTTCTATAACTCATCCTTAACCGAAATGAACCATCCGCCTATGAGTGATAGGCCATACCTAGATTCAACTGCCTACCCATGGCTTCCTGTAGGCTATTTCAAAACTGGCCAACTTTTTGTTGCTAACCATGACGCAGTCCTCTCGCTTTTTATCGGACTGAAATGAGCACTCTTCGTGAGTCTACCTATTATGAACCACATACCCGTGTTCCCTTTCTTTGATCTAGGCAGTCCATCCACATAACCTATGGGGATGTTTTCACACTTCCCTTGCGGAACCTCTAATGGAGGTAATGGCCCACTGGACTTCTATGACTTGGCCTTAACCTGGTGGCACAACATGCATCCGGAGACCAACTCGGCCACCTCCTCGAGTGATGCGCATCTTCCAGAACCTTCTTTACCAAGTCTTTCACTCGAGGAACACATAATCTCTCATCGCCTTAGTCATCCCTTGTTATCTATAATATATCTAGCAAGGTGACCTAACATCTCGCCCTGAATCGACTGGCCCATGTTCTTGACCAATGGCAGGTCTTCTTCCCATGAAACCCCCTTCTTGATCCAGAAGAGTAAGTCTAAGCTCTGGGAATGCTAACTAACTAGCCAAACGGAGGAAGCTTCTTACTTCAATTGCCCTCCTCAGAGTTTTCCGGTTTTAACCCGCAACCACTTTAGCGGAATCCACCGCTAAGCCTTACTTAGGAACTATGTGCCCAAGAAATCCGACTTCTTTCCTCCAAAGTAACATTTGGAGAACTTGACCTTCCACTGGTAGCTCTAAGCGTATCCATCTCCTCCTTGAGGTGTATAGCATGCTCTTGCTCGTTCTTTTGAGGAGATCAAAATATTGTCTACGACGACCACGACAAACTTGTTCGAGGACTCCCTACACACCCTACCCATCAAGTTCACGTAATATGCGGGTGCATTAGTCAACCCAAATAGCATGACTGGCCATTCTAAAAATCCATCTAGAGTCCTAAACGCAGTCTTGTCAATTCCATCCTCAGCCACCCTAAGCTGATGGAATCCGGTAGCTAGATCAAAAACCGATGCTCCTACAAGTTGATCAAACAAATCATTGATCCTTGGTAACGGTTATCTATTCTTCTCACGAAGGTCAACACACAAGCGAAGCAAACCGTCCACATCAGTAACGAATACTACTGGAGCACCCTACTCGAAAGTGCTTCGTCTCAGGAAGTTCTTCTCAAGCAACTCCTTGACTTGCTTTCTTAACTCTCATCTCGTGAGGTCATGTGCCTATCCGGCCACGAAACTGGCTTGGTATTACCAACCAGATAATGCGGAAATCCATCCCACGTCTAGGGATAACCCCTTTTTCCTTCCCCAAGATATCAGGATATTCTCGGACCACCCTCACAGATTGCAAACTATCGCTAGACAAGTTGAGGGATTCAAGATAACATAACATGACGGGACCCCTAGGGTTGCTAGAAATTTCTAAGGGTACGGCTGAGGCGAGTCATGAGCCTCACAACCCTATATACAAAAACCCAGAATGGCTCCAAAATAGGACAACCATTCCATGCCCAAAGCCAACCCATATCCCTCGAAACCGAGAATATAAACATCCCACGAGAATTCTATACTTAGGACAGAAATTTTCAAATCCACTCAGACCACAGACAGGCGGGTAGAACCCCCAATTGGATTTGAAACACAGACGGGATCCTCAACTAGGCTAGTACTTAGGTGCAAACTTTCAACTAGATCAGATGAAATAAAATTATGCGATGTGCCAGAATCAAACAAAGTTTGAACGGGAAAAATCAGATAATGCAAACAAGATTTTCGACAGAAACACTACCTCTATCATAAGCTGGAAGAACGGTGTTGAGGGGATGAACTCGCCTTCCAGATAGTCCTGTACACCGAGTCTGACCTTGCCTTTGTTTCCTCGGGCAATCCCTGCTGAGATGTCCAAACTCACCACAAATGAAGCATTCGCCCCGCTTTCTCTTTTCCTTCTTCCTACATTCCTTGGCTATATGTCCAACTTTACCACAGAAGTTACATTTCATATTCTTGCCCCGTTTCCTGGAATTTACTCTTTTGCCTTGAGACTTATTTGCCTTGACCTCTTTCTTATCATTGCTACCTTCTTCTTGAAGTAGGGCCAAATTCACTAAACTCTCGAAAGTCGCCCCCAAGGGTATATGAGACAGGGCCAAATCATGTAATGGCTCGTTTAATCCTAGAGCAAAGTGTAGGGCCTTCTTCTGAGCTGTATTAACCAAGTCTAAATCGTCCTGAGCCAGTTGATTAAACCTATCTATGTATTCCCTAATAGTCATGTCCCCTTGCTTCAGTGATAAGAACCTTAGTCCAAACCTTCCTCTAAAGTCATCCCAAGTCTCAATTGGCCTGGTCGCGGTGGTGACTACCCACCAACGTGCAGCTTCTTCCTTTAGCAACCATACTGCTAATAAAACCTTCCTGCGGTCACCTATATCAAAGGTGGCTAAAAGATCTTCGGTCTCTTTCAACCAATTCATTGCCTCTACTAAAGTCTCAGTTCCAAAGAAATTCTTGCAACCCATCATCTTAAAGTTCTTACAAGTTTCCACAAAATCCGCTTGTGGAGGCTGAGGGAGAAGAGGAACATCAGCTACGGAAGGAGGAGGAGGAGGAACAGCGGCCTCGACTGGGGAGACAGTACGAGGGACATCCGGGACCGGTGCCGTAACTTCCAAGTACCGACGAAACCAATCGGGTATCGTTACTCCTTCGGGCAAGATGAGATTATCGGACATGCTGGAAACGAAAAGAAAAGAGTTCAAACGAGGGATCAAGGGATAGTGCTAATGGCTTTTTTGGGGAATAGCCTTTTAAAAATAACTAGACTTTTCTTTGGAAAATACTTTATACTTGGTTTCGAAAATAGTTTTTCAAAAGTTTTTTTTTAAACCTTTTTATCCCTTCTCGTAAACCATATGCTCTGATACCAAATGTAACACCCCACCTCCACTAGGGTCACTCGCAAAGGAATGCACTAGCTTTGGAGGGGCATTATTGGTAAACATGCATAATGATATAGCAAGGCAGGACATGACATATATATATATATGTAAATAAACAGAGTAAGTAAATAAAACAGCGGAAGATTTATAAACCATTTCAAAACACAAGTCTGGTATATCAAAATGTCAATTTCCCAAAATTACAAGTCTAGATAAATACATCATCTGATAAACTGAAAAATACATAAGTACTATCCCCAAATAAGAGTGATAAACCATAGCGGCTCAAGTCCAAAGCATACTTGAGCTATCCACGGAAGCAGCAAAGATCCAAGCTAGGCTCCAATATTCCCTCCCTGAGAACCTGGGGGGGGGAAACGGAAGAAAAGAGGCGAAAGAAAACAGGTCAGTCAAAAAGACTGAGTAAGCCCTGCTACGATCAGTCTATAAACTAATAAAGTTAACATCATGATGGAAACTGAGATGGTCATAAGTAACAACATACTGGCAGGATACATCAACTACAAGATCGATAGAGGTGTCATCGCATAAAACAAAGTTAAGTCTTGCACCACGGTGTACAGCAAACCAACATAACAGATATTGATCCCCTTAGCCCGAACTTTGGCCCAATAACATGAAGTGACCTTAATATAAGGTCCAGCCCAACGGTCTAGTCGATCGGCTCCCTATAAACCTAACACGTCCAGTGTTGGTGTCCATACGGCCCCCATGGATGTAGTCAGACTGCGCTGGGCCCACCTTTGGGTGTATCAAGCCCTCGGGTGGCACCCCAGACACCTAAGCAATAATGCACAGTCTAAACCTACTGGTACCCGTGCCTCGAGTTTGTCCAACATCGGACTACGTGCACGTCCGTAGCCCGCCGGACCCGCACCGCTGTACCACTCAGCCGTCGCTTTGGTCGCTTACATCAGTCCAGTAATCGTGCCCCGCCCTAGCCTAGCCTCTAGGGTTGTGAATGATACCAAACTGGGATTACTGCTGGAACAGACCACGTTGCTAGGGTTTCTAAGAGGGTTAAGTGTGGTTTTAACCCCTCACTAAACCTGGATTAACTTAGCTAAGTGTAACCACTTAACCCCATCTAATCCTCGCATCCCCATTATTGGTTAAGTATTAGTGGGCCATGACTTAACCCTAATCATGAGGCATTAATTACTTAATGCACCCAACCTCTCACATTAGACATCCGTGGTTACCTGGGAAGATTTACACCACGTCTAGGTCTAACCTCGGGTCTTATGGTGCAACATGACCAACTACCCACATTAGACTCCACGTTGTGGTTACCTGGGAAGATTTACACCACAACTAGGTCTAACCTCGAGTTGGCCATATCATGTTATCTAATGTCATGTCCACTTTAGAACATATTTACAAGTTAACATATACTTGGGTAGACCTAACTTAATAGGTAAATTCCCAAGGGGTAGACCTAACTTAATAGGTAAATTCCCAATCTTTTAGTTTCATGTATTTTTAAGTTTACCCAAACCCTCCCAACGTTATTATCTCGCTTATATATTCGTCATAACGCATAAGGGTAAAAAGGTAACTTGGCAAAATATACATGATGAACTTCACATATCATAATAAACATGCATACATGTTACACTTGCAAATCATGTCATAGTGAACTCGCATAAACATGTATAGCTTATTAAATATGCATAACATGGTAAGGTGAACTTGCATAACCCATAAAACTTGCATAAGCATGGTAAGGTAAACTTGCATAACCCATAAAACTTGCATAAGCATGCATAATACATTAAACATGTAGAGCATGACATAATAAGCTCACATAAGCATGCATAACTTGTGAATCATGTAAAACATGGCATAGTAATCTCGCATATGCGTGCATAACTTATGAATCATGTAAAACATGGCATAGTAATCTCGCATATGCATGCATAACTTATGAATCATATAAAACATGACATAGTGAGTCCGCATAAGCATGCATAATCAACTAAACTCACATAAATCTCAACTTTCACCAAACATTAACTTTAGAGTTTGTAAAGTGAAGGTAAGAGGGCTTACAAATATAAACAAGCCACAAATCCACCAAATAAGATGAAGAAGCCCTTTTAAAAACTTAAATCAAAGCCTCAAATAAGAAAACCCTTTTGCAAGATCCCAAAAACACAAACTTAGCAAATCAAACTTGCTACTTAATGAAGTATGCAAGTTATTAAGCATTCATACAACATAGAAAAGGTTGTATGATCATCATATCTTCATAGGATTTAACTTTGAGGAAGGTGGAGGCTAGGGATTTTAGGTGGAGGCCATTTGAGGTTTCAAATTGACATAGTTTAGTTGCTAGATTGAATAATGAGTGATTTAGGGTAGGTTTAGGGTTGTATTTATAGAAGATTAGGGTGTTTTTAGCCCTAGGATTAACCCTAGATTCGATTAGGTCCATCAAATCCCGGAACTCTCTAGAACCAAGCCACAAGACCCAGCCCAAATCAGAAATGGTGCACCAGGCTAAACAGCCCGGGCACCCCCTGTCGACAGGGCTGTCGACAGGGCAGTCGACATGCCAAGACCCCTGTCGACAGGCCTGTCGACATGGGGTCCATGGCGGGATTTTTCCCGCCTTGGCCCAGCTGGCCCAATTCTTGATTTTAATTTAAGTTTAAATCTGTTTTAATTATGGAAATTTCTGAAAACTTCCATGGGCCTTAACTGGGTAATACGGACTCCGATTTTCGAAAACTCGGACTCTATTTCGCGTATTTTTCCGAGACGAACGCAATGACATAGCCCGTTTCCCTTAATTCCCATTTTATAATTTAATTCTGCCTCAATTTATGTTATAACAGATTATTAAAAATACGGGTTGTTACATTCTCCCCTCCTTAAAGGATTTCGTCCCCGAAATCTTCAAGTTAGGAAGAACGTATCCTACCATCCAATCATCCATCTACTCAAAGCATCATCCACGAGCAATCATTGTCCTTACAAGATTCTAAATGCTGGATGAACATATGCAAAAGTGTGTATATGTACTTACCTAATGCGAAAATCAGGCGGTTACTGATACAGTAAACCTCCTTAATGCATATGTATGTAAATCAGGCGGTTACTGATACAGTAAACCTCCTTAATGCACATGTATGTCAGTGAAATGAATCCATATGTATGCAAATTCCTAACATAATGTATAATGTCTACATGCGTGCTCAATCATACATCCATATGCAACATCCATGTGATAGCATACGAATTCCATCCAAGAATAAGCATAAACACTCATGCACATGCAATATGAGGAGTGTGTGAGCCGATCTAGTGCCTAATCGTGTATAATGCATCCACGAGCAACCACTTGCAAACACTTGCAACCACTTGCAACCATCAAGCATAACATGTTTCAAATACATGTTTCAACCAAAGGGTTTCTACCTAAGGTTCTCATGACAAGATAGACACGATAAACTAGATAACTAGATAAACTCCTTTTTGGATTTACAAGAAATCCACTCAAGCTTTGACATATAGTACTAACCGATGAGTCTTAACCCCCTTATGGAGTTTACAACAGAAATAAGATCGAGAATGGGATCGAGAGGACATATGCAAAAAGATAACTTGCAAGCAAGCTCCACAGGACAACAAGGATCAATGATGCCCTCCTAAAAAGAGATATGATGTGCTTATCTAGTCTTCACTCTTCTTAGTCACGTTTCCTTGAGCTTAACTCTACTATGCTTTGACTATCTTTCACTTCATGATTCCTTGGCTTCCTAACTCCTATTTCCCAAATTCGAGTTGGAACTCGTCGCCTCTCGTCTTTCTTTTCCACTTATTCTCCTTTCTGCATACTTGGGTTAAACCTACTATAACCTCATGATCTCATGCCAGCTCTCCAAAATTCGCCAGTGAACCCTGGATCTCGTCTACTTACTATAAAGTATTCCATGCAGGAGAACTTTCTCTTGAAAATACCAATCCACGTTGCCAATTGCCCTATAAACGTGATTTTCTATAACTCATCCTTAACCGAAATGAACCATCCGCCTATGAGTGATAGGCCATACCTAGATTCAACTGCCTACCCATGGCTTCCTGTAGGCTATTTCAAAACTGGCCAACTTTTTGTTGCTAACCATGACGCAGTCCTCTCGCTTTTTATCGGACTGAAATGAGCACTCTTCGTGAGTCTACCTATTATGAACCACATACCCGTGTTCCCTTTCTTTGATCTAGGCAGTCCATCCACATAACCTATGGGGATGTTTTCACACTTCCCTTGCGGAACCTCTAATGGAGGTAATGGCCCACTGGACTTCTATGACTTGGCCTTAACCTGGTGGCACAACATGCATCCGGAGACCAACTCGGCCACCTCCTCGAGTGATGCGCATCTTCCAGAACCTTCTTTACCAAGTCTTTCACTCGAGGAACACATAATCTCTCATCGCCTTAGTCATCCCTTGTTATCTATAATATATCTAGCAAGGTGACCTAACATCTCGCCCTGAATCGACTGGCCCATGTTCTTGACCAATGGCAGGTCTTCTTCCCATGAAACCCCCTTCTTGATCCAGAAGAGTAAGTCTAAGCTCTGGGAATGCTAACTAACTAGCCAAACGGAGGAAGCTTCTTACTTCAATTGCCCTCCTCAGAGTTTTCCGGTTTTAACCCGCAACCACTTTAGCGGAATCCACCGCTAAGCCTTACTTAGGAACTATGTGCCCAAGAAATCCGACTTCTTTCCTCCAAAGTAACATTTGGAGAACTTGACCTTCCACTGGTAGCTCTAAGCGTATCCATCTCCTCCTTGAGGTGTATAGCATGCTCTTGCTCGTTCTTTTGAGGAGATCAAAATATTGTCTACGACGACCACGACAAACTTGTTCGAGGACTCCCTACACACCCTACCCATCAAGTTCACGTAATATGCGGGTGCATTAGTCAACCCAAATAGCATGACTGGCCATTCTAAAAATCCATCTAGAGTCCTAAACGCAGTCTTGTCAATTCCATCCTCAGCCACCCTAAGCTGATGGAATCCGGTAGCTAGATCAAAAACCGATGCTCCTACAAGTTGATCAAACAAATCATTGATCCTTGGTAACGGTTATCTATTCTTCTCACGAAGGTCAACACACAAGCGAAGCAAACCGTCCACATCAGTAACGAATACTACTGGAGCACCCTACTCGAAAGTGCTTCGTCTCAGGAAGTTCTTCTCAAGCAACTCCTTGACTTGCTTTCTTAACTCTCATCTCGTGAGGTCATGTGCCTATCCGGCCACGAAACTGGCTTGGTATTACCAACCAGATAATGCGGAAATCCATCCCACGTCTAGGGATAACCCCTTTTTCCTTCCCCAAGATATCAGGATATTCTCGGACCACCCTCACAGATTGCAAACTATCGCTAGACAAGTTGAGGGATTCAAGATAACATAACATGACGGGACCCCTAGGGTTGCTAGAAATTTCTAAGGGTACGGCTGAGGCGAGTCATGAGCCTCACAACCCTATATACAAAAACCCAGAATGGCTCCAAAATAGGACAACCATTCCATGCCCAAAGCCAACCCATATCCCCCGAAACCGAGAATATAAACATCCCACGAGAATTCTATACTTAGGACAGAAATTTTCAAATCCACTCAGACCACAGACAGGCGGGTAGAACCCCCAATTGGATTTGAAACACAGACGGGATCCTCAACTAGGCTAGTACTTAGGTGCAAACTTTCAACTAGATCAGATGAAATAAAATTATGCGATGTGCCAGAATCAAACAAAGTTTGAACGGGAAAAATCAGATAATGCAAACAAGATTTTCGACAGAAACACTACCTCTATCATAAGCTGGAAGAACGGTGTTGAGGGGATGAACTCGCCTTCCAGATAGTCCTGTACACCGAGTCTGACCTTGCCTTTGTTTCCTCGGGCAATCCCTGCTGAGATGTCCAAACTCACCACAAATGAAGCATTCGCCCCGCTTTCTCTTTTCCTTCTTCCTACATTCCTTGGCTATATGTCCAACTTTACCACAGAAGTTACATTTCATATTCTTGCCCCGTTTCCTGGAATTTACTCTTTTGCCTTGAGACTTATTTGCCTTGACCTCTTTCTTATCATTGCTACCTTCTTCTTGAAGTAGGGCCAAATTCACTAAACTCTCGAAAGTCGCCCCCAAGGGTATATGAGACAGGGCCAAATCATGTAATGGCTCGTTTAATCCTAGAGCAAAGTGTAGGGCCTTCTTCTGAGCTGTATTAACCAAGTCTAAATCGTCCTGAGCCAGTTGATTAAACCTATCTATGTATTCCCTAATAGTCATGTCCCCTTGCTTCAGTGATAAGAACCTTAGTCCAAACCTTCCTCTAAAGTCATCCCAAGTCTCAATTGGCCTGGTCGCGGTGGTGACTACCCACCAACGTGCAGCTTCTTCCTTTAGCAACCATACTGCTAATAAAACCTTCCTGCGGTCACCTATATCAAAGGTGGCTAAAAGATCTTCGGTCTCTTTCAACCAATTCCTTGCCTCTACTAAAGTCTCAGTTCCAAAGAAATTCTTGCAACCCATCATCTTAAAGTTCTTACAAGTTTCCACAAAATCCGCTTGTGGAGGCTGAGGGAGAAGAGGAACATCAGCTACGGAAGGAGGAGGAGGAGGAACAGCGGCCTCGACTGGGGAGACAGTATGAGGGACATCCGGGACCGGTGCCGTAACTTCCAAGTACCGACGAAACCAATCGGGTATCGTTACTCCTTCGGGCAAGATGAGATTATCGGACATGCTGGAAACGAAAAGAAAAGAGTTCAAACGAGGGATCAAGGGATAGTGCTAATGGCTTTTTTGGGGAATAGCCTTTTAAAAATAACTAGACTTTTCTTTGGAAAATACTTTATACTTGGTTTCGAAAATAGTTTTTCAAAAGTTTTTTTTAAACCTTTTTATCCCTTCTCGTAAACCATATGCTCTGATACCAAATGTAACACCCCACCTCCACTAGGGTCACTCGCAAAGGAATGCACTAGCTTTGGAGGGGCATTATTGGTAAACATGCATAATGATATAGCAAGGCAGGACATGACATATATATATATATGTAAATAAACAGAGTAAGTAAATAAAACAACGGAAGATTTATAAACCATTTCAAAACACAAGTCTGGTATATCAAAATGTCAATTTCCCAAAATTACAAGTCTAGATAAATACATCATCTGATAAACTGAAAAATACATAAGTACTATCCCCAAATAAGAGTGATAAACCATAGCGGCTCAAGTCCAAAGCATACTTGAGCTATCCACGGAAGCAGCAAAGATCCAAGCTAGGCTCCAATATTCCCTCCCTGAGAACCTGGGGGGGGGAAACGGAAGAAAAGAGGCGAAAGAAAACAGGTCAGTCAAAAAGACTGAGTAAGCCCTGCTACGATCAGTCTATAAACTAATAAAGTTAACATCATGATGGAAACTGAGATGGTCATAAGTAACAACATACTGGCAGGATACATCAACTACAAGATCGATAGAGGTGTCATCGCATAAAACAAAGTTAAGTCTTGCACCACGGTGTACTAGCAAACCAACATAACAGATATTGATCCCCTTAGCCCGAACTTTGGCCCAATAACATGAAGTGACCTTAATATAAGGTCCAGCCCAACGGTCTAGTCGATCGGCTCCCTATAAACCTAACACGTCCAGTGTTGGTGTCCATACGGCCCCCATGGATGTAGTCAGACTGCGCTGGGCCCACCTTTGGGTGTATCAAGCCCTCGGGTGGCACCCCAGACACCTAAGCAATAATGCACAGTCTAAACCTACTGGTACCCGTGCCTCGAGTTTGTCCAACATCGGACTACGTGCACGTCCGTAGCCCGCCGGACCCGCACCGCTGTACCACTCAGCCGTCGCTTTGGTCGCTTACATCAGTCCAGTAATCGTGCCCCGCCCTAGCCTAGCCTCTAGGGTTGTGAATGATACCAAACTGGGATTACTGCTGGAACAGACCACGTTGCTAGGGTTTCTAAGAGGGTTAAGTGTGGTTTTAACCCCTCACTAAACCTGGATTAACTTAGTTAAGTGTAACCACTTAACCCCATCTAATCCTCGCATCCCCATTATTGGTTAAGTATTAGTGGGCCATGACTTAACCCTAATCATGAGGCATTAATTACTTAATGCACCCAACCTCTCACATTAGACATCCGTGGTTACCTGGGAAGATTTACACCACGTCTAGGTCTAACCTCGGGTCTTATGGTGCAACATGACCAACTACCCACATTAGACTCCACGTTGTGGTTACCTGGGAAGATTTACACCACAACTAGGTCTAACCTCGAGTTGGCCATATCATGTTATCTAATGTCATGTCCACTTTAGAACATATTTACAAGTTAACATATACTTGGGTAGACCTAACTTAATAGGTAAATTCCCAAGGGGTAGACCTAACTTAATAGGTAAATTCCCAATCTTTTAGTTTCATGTATTTTTAAGTTTACCCAAACCCTCCCAACGTTATTATCTCGCTTATATATTCGTCATAACGCATAAGGGTAAAAAGGTAACTTGGCAAAATATACATGATGAACTTCACATATCATAATAAACATGCATACATGTTACACTTGCAAATCATGTCATAGTGAACTCGCATAAACATGTATAGCTTATTAAATATGCATAACATGGTAAGGTGAACTTGCATAACCCATAAAACTTGCATAAGCATGGTAAGGTAAACTTGCATAACCCATAAAACTTGCATAAGCATGCATAATACATTAAACATGTAGAGCATGACATAATAAGCTCACATAAGCATGCATAACTTGTGAATCATGTAAAACATGGCATAGTAATCTCGCATATGCGTGCATAACTTATGAATCATGTAAAACATGACATAGTAATCTCGCATATGCATGCATAACTTATGAATCATATAAAACATGACATAGTGAGTCCGCATAAGCATGCATAATCAACTAAACTCACATAAATCTCAACTTTCACCAAACATTAACTTTAGAGTTTGTAAAGTGAAGGTAAGAGGGCTTACAAATATAAACAAGCCACAAATCCACCAAATAAGATGAAGAAGCCCTTTTAAAAACTTAAATCAAAGCCTCAAATAAGAAAACCCTTTTGCAAGATCCCAAAAACACAAACTTAGCAAATCAAACTTGCTACTTAATGAAGTATGCAAGTTATTAAGCATTCATACAACATAGAAAAGGTTGTATGATCATCATATCTTCATAGGATTTAACTTTGAGGAAGGTGGAGGCTAGGGATTTTAGGTGGAGGCCATTTGAGGTTTCAAATTGACATAGTTTAGTTGCTAGATTGAATAATGAGTGATTTAGGGTAGGTTTAGGGTTGTATTTATAGAAGATTAGGGTGTTTTTAGCCCTAGGATTAACCCTAGATTCGATTAGGTCCATCAGATCCCGGAACTCTCTAGAACCAAGCCACAAGACCCAGCCCAAATCAGAAATGGTGCACCAGGCTAAACAGCCCGGGCACCCCCTGTCGACAGGGCTGTCGACATGGCAGTCGACATGCCAAGACCCCTGTCGACAGGCCTGTCGACATGGGGTCCAGGGCGGGATTTTTCCCGCCTTGGCCCAGCTGGCCCAATTCTTGATTTTAATTTAAGTTTAAATCTGTTTTAATTATGGAAATTTCTGAAAACTTCCATGGGCCTTAACTGGGTCATACGGACTCCGATTTTCGAAAACTCGGACTCTATTTCGCGTATTTTTCCGAGACGAACGCAATGGCATAGCCCGTTTCCCTTGATTCCCATTTTATAATTTAATTCTGCCTCAATTTATGTTATAACAGATTATTAAAAATACGGGTTGTTACAAAGTCCGTTGGCCATGCAAGTATTTTTTCTTGTTCTGTCGTTGAGTATTAAAATAATGAAAAAAGGATCAATTTTGATACAAAATTTGCTTTTGCATCTGGATGTCAACGAAAAACCGGATGTAAAAGAATTATTGTTGGAACGCATGGTACATTTGTTTCCGTTTCTTTTATCCAATATACAAATCTCATAAAGCATCTATAATAGCACTCGTTCAGAGTAAATAATTAAGTGTTCTCGCTCCAATAGCGGCGATCAGGGTGAACATTCAGCCGAATGTTCAGTTTCGACTTCGGGAAGCTGAAGTGGAACTGGAAGTACCGTTAATAGGCATCCAGTCTCAGTAGCTTATTTAATGAGCGCCAGAGCATAGACGCATGTTAAATGGATGCCCAACAATACATATAACAACAACTAAGTCATTACCCAAACAAGTTGAGGTTGACTAGAGATAGAACCCAAAACAAAAAGACAAAGACAAAATCAATATAAATATAATAATAATAACAAGAGATTTAAAGGTGAAAGCATAAATACAGGTAAAATTTAAATTTAAATAATTAAACTAATAATAATAGTTATAGTAATGAACAAATAAACCATGGTGCTACTGCTGATGATGATTATGATGATGACGATAATAATAGTAGTAGTAGTAGTAGTAGTATATACCGAAGACCAACATTACGCCTTATGCCCCTATTCTTTAGTCATTTCATCTAAAAGTAATAACACTTTCTTTAAACTAACCAAAAACTCAAGGTTCTGGTACATGGATCGTGAACTTCCATGCGCTTCTGTCCGAGCTCTTCAGATATAGTCAAAATTTTCATGTCTCTTTTTACTACTACCTCTCATGTCATCTCACGGCCAACAATACATAATTTAGAAATATTTGATGCCAACAACACGTAATTTGCAAATATTTCTTGTCAGGCGCCCATTTATTGGGTGCCCAGCGTCAGTTGACCGTAAAATAGGTGGCTGGCTGTTGGGCATTTCTCCCAAATTCGGCTCTGAATATCCTGAGCTGAACCTATTGGAAATGCCCTTAGTTATAGCCTATTCTGAATGCAGTCATTAGCTTTTAGCTATATGATAATTCAAAGCCAACAGAAATACGTCACAATTGGAATTTAAAATGATAACATGCACGATAAAGAATGATCAGTACCATCAAACTGAGATACATCGGTCTAATGCAAAATTTAATGCATCCAATGGGATATGTACATTGGCAATATAAGCCTATATTAAAAAAAAATGAACTTTAGAGAGTAACGCTATCGTGGCTCCAATCTCTCCTCCACAATTCCGTGTTTTTATTTCGCAATATTGCAAAATGCAGTGTGTTAGGACTAAAAATGTTAAGTGAAAGCAGATTTATTGCCTACAATCCTGGTAGAACGTTTACTGTAGTAAGCATTTTGATCTTGAGGGCAGGTTTGGTTTTGAAGGGGAAGGAAACTTTACAACTAGCATATGCACAACATTATGAAGTGTCAAATTAATGCATAAGCTAAGACGTTACACTTGCAGAAATTGATTATTCGTCATGTAGTCTATTATTAGAAGTGATTTGTCTTATTATTAACCAAAATGAAGATGCTACGTGTAATCCTATATAATATATGATACTTAAGTAATGATAGGTAAGCAATGTTTAATGAGATGAAATACTCAAGATCAGTCTTATCTTCTCCACCATAAACTTCTTTACTCTTATCATCTTCATCTTTATTCCTCCCCCTACTTTATTTTCAAAAAAAATTCAACTCCACAACAACTACATGATGTCGTCAACCAGCAGGTTGCTCTTCGTCATCGTGCCCCGTATCCACAAACTCCATGAGTCTCATCTCCCTTTGATATTCAAGCTTTCCATCAAAATCTCTTCAGTTTCACCACCAATGCCAAAATCCTCCACCAACACTCCAATCATAACTGCACAATTCATTAATCTACAACCACTTCCACCCACATCTAATATACCACCATCTGCACAAGTCATCCAACTACCATCGCTTCTTCCTATTCTTATCCCTAAACTCAATTATAGACCGAAACTTCTACCGCATTGCACCCTCAAAAAGACACCTTCACAGCAACCCATAGCCCCTTTTCCCCACTACTCATCTAACACCACCACAAATTCATATCCCGACATCAATATCCATTGAAGATATTTCCATATGTGAACTTGATGCTAAATCTAGCTAGAGTTCTTTGATTCTTAACAACTTATCCATGTATGACAATGTTTATTCTTGTTATGGCATCGTTAAAGATCCATACATTAGCATGCTGAAGAAATTCATTTTGTTGGTTATGCCTAGCTACAATCCACTTACCAAGTCTGAGGAAAGCAATTACACTCTTTTAGGTGGATTTAGTGAAATAGGCTAAGAACCTTATGCAGTTAAAGCTCCACTAAAGTCCAGCTATTGCCCATAACACTCTTCAACTACTATGTTGTTTCAATTTAGCACCAATAAACAACCGCTTTTGGTCTTGCTTTTTTCGCTGCATCCGCAAAAGCTTTTTAGTACCCGCTTTAACAATGTTAATGTATAGATGTTGATTTGACTAGTTCTTTTTTAAAACAAACAAAAAAAACTAATTTTAAGGCATATGTAGAGTATATGGTAGAAATCTACTATAGTCATCAAATCTACTATGTATAAACATAATATTCTTTGAACTTTTTATATAAGATTAATTAACACAGGAAAATAGTGTCAAGGACAAAACTACGGGTTTTTTCAGTTGTAAGAACGACCTGTTGAAATTTTATTCTAAAGGACAAAGCATCAAATTTTAGTTATCAGTTTTACAATGTGCATGGTTTTAGAATTTGACCACCAGTTTTTAAGTATTAGTTTTATAGTGTGTATGGTATTAGAATTTAGCTATTAGTTTATAAGTATCAATTTTACAGTGTGTATGGTGTCAATTTTACGGTGTGTATTGTTCTTGAGAATAAATTTTTGATGGGTTGTCCTTAGGCTTGAAAAAGTTATGAAGTTTGTCCTTTACAATAAAATCCCCTAATTAGTATTAGTTTCTTCTACGCAAATGATGTTAGAATGATAATTAATTTTAATTATTTGGTTTTACATTTAATGAACCTTTTCGTATTTTCATTATATCCTCATTTTTATTCCTGCTACAACTTGTTGCACATCGACCGCTATAGAACTGCTAAGTGATTTATCTATACAACTAAGAACTAGGTTATCAAGTTGAATTCAAATAGTAAAGCGTAAACTTTAATTTTTAAATCAAAACAGAATTCAAATCATAGATTTAGAAGTTCCATATTGTAAGGTTTGTTTGCACTTTACAATTGATTATGATATCTGAACTTTACATATAAATATTTAAAATCCATTTTTTAAAATCAAATTTCATTTTTATTTTGTTTAGAAAACAGTGGACTTAAATTTGTGGATGATAACCATGTTGAATATATAAGCATCTATTGAATGATTTATCTCAACTGTGGTTTTACATGAGTTTGGATAGGAATACATAAATCGAATCGGGATGGATGAGATCAGATCCAAATCGGTATTTAGATCGTAAGAATTTAAGATTTTTGGTAACAGTGGATAAAAGAATATAGATGAAGTGAGAACAGGAGTTAATGTACCAAATGTCAAATATAAAGAAGTTTAAGTAGAAGATAAGAGGAGGCTGAACTTGAACCAGTGTTGTCAAGGCACTCGCCTAAGCGTCAGCTTGGGGCTTTATTGCTTGTTGAGGTGCTGCTCATGCTTGAGGTGACATAATGACAAGGTAAGCGCTGAGGCGCACGCCTAAAGCATTGAAAAAGTGCGTTTTTTTCTTGATTTAAGGGATATAAAATATTTTGAGGTTTCAACCTAAAATTGAGCTCAAATTTGATATCTTAACCTGAACCCGATGTGAATTTCTGTCTAAAACTCATTTAACTCTCCGAAATTCAATTCTTAAAGCAATTTCGTAGTGCAGTTTTATATGCTGAAAAGAGAAAAAGTCATGCTCAAGGCATCCAAAAAAGCGCCATGCACAAAAAAGCTCTAAGCACTGGCTGGCCTTGCGCTTTTTGGGGATTTTTCACCTTGACATTTTTGGTCAAGATAGAAAGCTAGAAAATAGAAAGAATAACATTTCATTGAACTTTTTTTTTAATTGCCTATCACCACTTCAATACCGTATTGTGTACGATTACATGATTTTAGCACATACATTTAGTTGGTTTTAAGACAAGGTACTTCAAGTAAATTACCGTATGATAAATATTTGAAATTTACAGAAGTGGAATAGCATCTTATGCTTGTGCATCAATTTGATACTTCATAATGTTGTGCAAAGGTTTGGGAGTGACAATCTAATTCCCAATGTAGAATCTCAAAGGTAGGTAAAACATTTCGAAGAATAATGGGGATATGTACAATGGGAATATAAAATGATATGTGCGTGTATGCGTGGGTGTAACATACGTAAGAAAATAGAGGGCAGTGTGAATGTGTCTGATCTCTCCTCCACATTTCCACAGTTTCTGTTTTGCATTAGTGCAAAACTGCAGTATTAGAGGTATAATTTGGAGCATTAATGTAATTTCACAATCAGAAATATTGTAGGTTGCTACAACAATTCAAAAAATAAGGCTGTAAATCAACGAAGATATTTTACAAATAAACAAATGGGATTGAAAATTATGTGGTAATAATAGTTCACAAGAGAAGCACACAATATTGTTAACAGAATGATTACAGTGCCATTATTATGTAAAAAAGGATTTGATAGTGCAGTGAATATTCCTTGTACAATCACAATGATTTTTAAATACTGTTTTACCTTTGCCATCTTAAAATACTAAGGAATTGAGTTCCTGAATAATGCCTAGCTAAAAAATTTACAGTGGAGAAGCCTTAAATATTTGAGGAGAGTCAGGTGGCCCCTCAATCTTTGTACTGTTTTCAAGTTTTGCTAATTGATAATTTTTGTGGAAAGAAGCTTAAAAAAGCATGAGAATTCACACACATTGATTGTACAATAAAATTGACCCCTTCAAACTTGCACCTCATCTTGTGATGCAGTACATTAATGAAAACAGTTTAAGTAGTACTTGCGAGCTTTTTGGCACTTTTAGCTTGTCCCCTCTGTGTACAACAACGATTCATGTACAATTTCCATGCTGATACAACCTAATATGTTAATTAATCCGCTTCATGGGTCTGAACTTTTCATGGAAATGGAATCGTGTTCTCAAAGAAGGTTCATTTGTTAAATTATGGCAAATCACCTAGTTTCTTCTTTGTATTTATATGGACAAATGAAAAATACGTCTTAATGGAAAGTAGCTGTAATGATCTAGACATTCTTCACAGCCGAAAGAGCATGAATGTATAAAGCAGTTAAGGGTCTTTACTAGTAGGTCATTTAAAATTTTATCATCTATCCCTCCTTTTTACCTATGCATTTCCACAAAGTATTTCTCAAACGCTTCAAGTGCGTGAATAATACTACATAAGTCCATAAGTATGACTGGGTTTGACAAAAATGCAAGATATAATAACTGTAAAGATTTGTCGCTCCAGATTAGGCCTGTAGAGATTCTAATATATTGCAGAAGTAGATATTAATGAAAAATACAGGTGACATATATATATATATATATATATATATATATATATATATATATATATATATATATATGAGGAGGGTTCCGCCACACCTGTTATATTGCACGTGAACCCTCCCACTGAATCTCATCCACACATTTCCCCACTCATTCTCTCTTCCCATTTGAATATTGTTTGTTAGTGGGAAGAGAGAGAATGAGTGGGGGGAATCTGTGGCTGAGATTCAGGGGGAGGGTTCACGTGCAATATAAGAGGTGCAGCGGAACCCTCCTCTATAGATTATACTATATGTATGCACCTAAAAGAGTAACCTTTTAAGTGTGGAGGTATACTACCTGTTTGAGCACTATCTCTGATGCTAGAGGAAAAACAAGGATGAAATTTACGTATTCCAACTTCTAACTTCAAATATGCTATATGCTTTAATCATTAATCACATACAAGAATTGCTGAATGGAGGAAACTAGTCATTTTGTAATCATGCTGTTACTTCTTAGATTCTAGATTAACAGCCTATCGTTTTTAATGATAATATGATGTTTACAGATTCGTACCAAATCTTCAGTATCCCGATATTTTAATGGATACATAGGGTACCATTTGAAAAATCTAGTCGCGCATGTCTATTTTAGTTTCCTCTTGTGCTTCTTTTGCTCAAAAATTACATATAACTGATTTTAGGTATCTTTATTTTTTACATGCTACATAGAATGAGAAACATAAGTACCAGAAAGATTACATGGATTCAATCAAGCAATTAGAAGAGAAGTGGATGGTGAGTCAACAAGTTAACCATGGAAAGCCAAGAGCGGAAAATGATGGACATTCTTTTGAAATAACCTGCAATAGAGAGGTTTGTTTCATGATTTGGAGCTTACTTTGATACTTACTATCATATAACGACTTTATCAATACTTCTGACTGAGGCCATCCCTATGGTGTCTGTAAGTTCCACAACACCATTTACATATAATTAAAAAAACAGCATGGTCGGCAATGCTTTGTCAGTCTCTGAACATTTCATTTCACTTCTGCTACAGTTTCAGGTAGATTTATTGAACAGAGTTAGTGTATTGTTCAGTTTGCTATGTTCTCATATTATTTGGTTCTAAAAAGTTATTGGGACAAGGTTTTCTACTCACCTCTAAATTCTTGATTGGGAATATTGCAGAGCGTTTTAATATTTCAATACACATCCGACGCGGTCTTTGTCCGTGTAAGAGTTTTATGAATAAATAAGTAAAATATCTTTATTTAATTGAATGGAGTTTTATGGGTAGTTTATTTATTAATTGCATCAAATATTAACAAAGAGTGATAATCATAGTGATTTGATGTTTGTTTTTGACTGTTTTTTTGGTAAGAAACGTTTGTTTTGACCGTTATTATTATATAACAATCCATTAGATTGAAAAGTTGGATACAATGGAGTAGTAAAGGAATATTTTTCTCGTTCATTTATATGAACTGTACACACGCTTTCGTGTAAACTTCTGACAAGAGAACCGGATCCTAGTGGCTTGTTTAGAAATTTAATGGGTAGGCAGGTGTGTAGGTGTTGACTAATTGAATTTACTGTTTCCTGCAGTTTGTATGCTTCTTTTTGAACTGTTTTATTATGAAAGGGTGGTTATTAATCGATAAACATTTCTGTTAGCTGAAAACGCTTACCGGTATTATCATGGAATAAAGTATAGGGTAGATCTTCTTAAATTCTTAAGCTTAAGTGATGGAAGCAGACTACAAAGAGTATGAGATTTAGTGGTTAATGGCACACTGAGATATGTCCGAGCCGTATTAGGGACGAAGGTAGTTGTTTTAGCTTTTGTTATTTCATTTTCTTTTTTGTATCGGTTTATAGGACGACGAAGTGATGAGGTAGGGAATTGTCAGAAAATATGATTAGATAATTGGCAGGATGAGTTAACTGTGAGTACATTGCAAGCCAAATTTTTTGTTTTAAGAGGTGTTCTTTGGCGGATAGTAAAAGCTGTGTCCAGTGTTAATTTTCTTAGATGTCTGTAGACTTGGGTAGCTAGCCTGTTTACTGGCATACCACCTTGATTTAGTAGAAATATCATATAGCTATGAGTGCAATGGGTGCAAAGTATCTATGCAAATCCAAGGCTCCATTTCTTAAGAAGTACTCATAGCCATTATTTAGTGTTTATAGGCAACGCTGGCTTCAACCTCATCTGAAAGTAATTTAGACGAGTGGAAAGAGAATGGAAGTCTGTGTGATAATGATAATGAGATAGCTCATCTTAGGAGCCAAATTTTACATCTGAAAGGATTACAGGTATGACTATCAGTAATAAAATCTCCATGGAGTATTTGTAATTGGTTTATTTTTGAATGCCTTTTTTTACTTTGTTTGTAGGCATCTGCAAATTCTGAGATTATAAAGTTAAGAAAAATGTTAGAGAATGAGGCCAACCAAAAGGAGAAACTCGAGGAAGAGATAGCAGAATTGCGAAGTCATTTGTTGGAAATGAGTTTGGAAGCGGATGAGGTATCATTAGGGGACCTACGCTATTGTTTTCAATTTACTATTGGATGTTATGCATTTTATGTTGATTATTACTTGATTAAGCCAGCATTTGCTGAAGTTCTAATCATCACTTGAAATTCTTATTGTATTGCGTATTATTTTATATTTTTGTTTATTTACATTTGCTGCTTTTACTATGTAGACTAGGAGAAGTCTTGATGGAAATGGATCTGGAAAAAGATTAACTGGGCTAGACTCTCTTGTATCCCAAGCTAGGCAGTTACATCTTCGTGATTCTGGATCTGGAACAAAGGCTTCAACTGCTAAACTATTTGAGCAAGGTTTTAAAAATTGAAATATATTTTTCAGTAAATTTATTGTAAGAACCTGCATTTTCCTCTATATTTATGTTTTATTTATTGTCTATTTTCTTTGGCAGTGGGTTTGCAAAAGATACTGTCGTTGCTACAGTCGGATGAAATTGATGTCCGTATCCATGCTGTAAAAGTGGTTGCAAATCTGGCAGCTGAAGGTAAAATCTCCATGTGCTAAGTGATATTATATTTCACCTATATTTCCTATTTTAATGATGCACAATGAAACATACGCTTTTTTTATTGACCATTTTGAGCTAATACGCCGCAAACCTTAAATATGGGACATATTTTGGAAAGATTTCTGAAAAAGCTTGTTCCCATTTTAGATCGGGTCTTAAGTACTTGTAAAAACAAGTCAAGTTAAGACTCAGAAAATAGAACAAGCACATTTACGAACAGCGCATATGCTATTTCAAACATGTACATGCACATTTGTGGTATATGCAAGTACAAGCTTACCGTTCTACTTTTTGATTTTGTGCATGCACATTGCACAAATGTGCATGCACAAATTCAATGCTTCAGGAATGCTCAGTCTCTCATTTTCTAAAGAATAGACACAAATCTCTATTTCTTTATACTCTGTTAGGTCAAGCAAGGAAATTCCTAATTCCACGTGCGTAAAGCTCAAATCACAAACTCAAATCACCATATACATGATAAATCCAACTTGAATCAACATATTAACCAACCAACATGTCAATTATCTAGTCACATACTCAAATCACCCCATGAAATCACCTTACATATCAAATGTGAAGCATCATTAATCAACTTAAAAACCAGAAGAAAATCGAAGAGTCCTTAAGCAATTCAGTCTTGAATTCTTTGTGTTTCGAGCGGTGTTTGCTGTTGTCTTCTTCTATTTTCCCCCCTCCTTTGATGAGTTTTGACATTTATCAAGACTTCAAAAGCTTCAGGTTGATCCTGAGAGTTAGGATGTTATTCTTGTTGTTGAGAATAATAAAAGATTATTTCTTATTTTTGTGACCACTGCGGTCATTCCGAAGTTCATCATATACGAATCTACATTTGTTTTTTTCTTCCATTGAAGCCTTTAGAAGGTTGAGCGTGTTCTCGTAGCTTTTGCGATCCATGCTCAAACCCATGTAAATTGATATCCATGCTCAATACTCTTCTAGGCAATCAGTTGAAGACTCAATTTATCTCTTCAAAATGAATTATTGAAGGTCCAAATGGCTGTCAATTTGTTTATTCCTAAGACCTAGGACTGTCAACCATGGTTCGAAAACTCGGTTTCGGTTTCAGTCATTTGAAAATTTACTAGTTTCGGACGGTTTCGGTGGTTTCGGCAATTTCGGTTTTTGTTTCGGTTTCGGTCCAAAAATCAAACATTTATATTTTTTATGAAAAAGTTCACTATGAAAGCATACACTATAGTCAGTTTACACTATGCATATGCATTAAAAAAAACACGGCTAATAGTCCATATTCAGTCCAACCGGTAAATGTGAGTGTACGTTTAGAAAAAAAAAACATACACCTCATATTCAGTCCAACTGTCACTTTACACTGCATAAAAAAAAACACGGCTTTCAGTATATTCCCCCCCTTTTAAAACATTCACGTGAACTTCCCCTTTCCGCTACAGATTCACGCAAATCAGAAAGAGGGAAAACGAAAAAATTGAAATACGAAGGCGGCAAACAAATTAGGGAATTAAATTACTCACCTCAAAGTCGATTTTGAAATACGAAGGCGGCTTGGAAGCTTGCGGGTTGCAGCTCGATTTCGAACTCGACCTCGGTTTGAAAGTCGACTCTGAGTATTCCACTGAAGATTGTCGAGGAGCGAAGAAAGCGTGGTAAGTTATTCTCTGTAATCGTTTATTTATAGCCAACGTTTTTACTGTTGGATCACGAGATGTTACTTTTGCTTTTCAATTTTTGTCTGATTTCGCGAATTTAGGTTTTTTTTTTCTCAGTTGCTTAACCAAAACGAGATTATTCGGTGTTCTTGTCTCGTCGTCTGCCGGAACCGGAACGAGATCGACGGGATCTCGCGGTTCCGGACGAGATTTGAAACCATGCTGTCAACAGATAGGATACAGATAGTGTCATATCCGCATCCGCATCCGAAATCATTTTCGGATATCCGTATCCGCGGACACGGATGGATATCGGATAATTATCCTATCCATAAGCGGATGATAAATCAAGAAATATAAATTATTATTTTTAGTTTAACACAAATATTTTTCAAACTCATTGGTTACCAAATTGTTAATAATAAATAAATATGACGATAATAAACCGGTTTGAGCAATTAATATGCAATTTGTGCAAATAATATGAACTCACAACTTACTAAATCAATAAATAAATATCTTTCATTGTATTGAAATACATATAATTTTAACCATACAATAACAACAACAAAGCCATATATCCCAAACAAGTTGGGGTTGGCTAGATATGAAACCCAAAATTGAAATAAAATAAAATTAATAATGATGATAATAATATATATATATATATATATATATAAAGGGTTTAAAATAACCAAACAGATAAAAAGTCGTCTGATAAAGGATTTTTAAAATAATAATAATAAGTAAAAAGGTTCAATAAAAATAAAATAAAATCTAAAATAGTAATAGAAAGTAAAAAGGTTTAATAAACGTGAAACAAAGTCTATTTTTTTTAAAACCTAAGGTTCTAGTACATGGATTGCCAACTTCCATGCACTCCTATCAACTACCAGCTTTTCAGATAAACTCCAGTTACTTAAATCTCTCTTTATTATCTCCTCACATGTCATTTTAAGTCGACTTCTACCTCTCTTTGGGCCTTCGGCGCGGCCTATAATTCCAACGTGTACATGTGCATCGTATGGTCTACATTGGATATGTCCAAATCATCTCAAACGGTATTGAACTAACTTCTCTTCAATAGGTGCAACTCCAAGTTTTTTTTGAATATCCTCATTTCTAATCCGATCACGTCTGATATGCCCACAGCTCCAACGCAACATCCGCATCTCTGCTACACTTATCTTCTGGACGTGTTGCCTCTTAGTTGGCCAACATTCTGCACCATATAACATTGCAGGCCTGATTGCTGTCCTATAGAAATTTCCTTTAAGCTTATGAGGAATCTCTCTATCACAGAGAATACCAGATGCTAGTCGCCATTTCACCCATCCTGTTTGAATTCTAAAACTAACATCCATATCAAACTCCCCATCAAACTGCAACATAGATCCTAAGTATCGAAATGATTCCTTCTTGGGTACTACTCTACCGACCAGGGTAACCTCTCTGTCATCTGACCTGACACTACTAAACTCACACTTCATATACTCTGTTTTAGTTCTGCTAAGCCTGAAACCCTTTGATTTCAAGGTCTCCCTCCACAACTCCAGTTGTCGATTAACCTCTATTCTACTTTCATCAATCAGCACATAGAGAGGCTAAGTTTTTACGTTGGCTCGCCAAGCCTATCACAATCCTCCTCCTTTACCCTGACTTGGGACAAGTTGCATAGAAAACTACATAGACTGCATAGAAAAGTACATATAATTTTAACCATAATCTTGAAAAAATCGAACGGATATTTTTCTGATGCGGATATCTTCGTTTCCGTATCTGCATCTTTTTTCAGATATCGGATATTTACCCGCTTTTCAGATGCCATTGCGGACGGATTTTGGATTTTTTGGGTATCAATTGATAGCCCTACTAAGACCTTGTTAAGCGATTGTCAGGATTAATTCATTCACGTTTCATTTTATTCAATTCAAGGAACATCACTCATTCTCATCTACCATGTGCAGTTATTCATCTTGAAGATAGTTATAATATAAATCAACTAGTTATTTGCCAATGGGAAAATATATTTGACACAACTTGTTGATATAATGAATCTCTACCTGGATTGTCCCATGAGTTCCACCTCCCATATAAGGAAAAAATATCCGGTGGTCTAAATCGTTTATGTCACCATTTTTGTTTATCCCATGTTCAAATGGCCGACCCCTTTGCCATTACTAGTGTTCATACTCACTAAAATAGTTAGAACTAAGTAGTCATATTTCTTATTCTATATATCAGGCTACTCCATCGCTTAGTAGATTGGCACAACATGTTGGAAAATACATTGGATAAATTATCCAAATTGTCTCATTTGAACATGAGTTATACAATGAAACTTTGGAAGAGACCGCGAACATTGTTTAAGAAGCTTGACAAGTGTTTCAAAAAATCAAATTGGTTTCATGCCTGGAAGGTTAACTACAAAGGCGATTTTTTTGATAAGGCAATTTATAGAGAGACTCGAAGAGAAAAATAAAGATTTACACTTGGTATTTATCCGCTTGGAAAAAGCTTATGGTAGAGTACCGATGAAGATTGTGTGGTGGACACTGAAAAAAGATGGTCCTTACAAGGTACATTACCCTTATCAAGGATATATACGATGATGTTGTGACTAGTGTCAAAGCATGTGATAGTAAAATCGACGATTTTTTCATTAACATTGGATTACATCAAGGGTCGGCTTTAAGCTGCTATATTTTTGTCTTGGTGATGGATGAAATCACGAAGGATATACACGGTGAGATTCCTTGATGTATGCTATTTGCTGATAGTATTGTGCTAATTGAAGAAAGTAAGATAGGGGTTAATAGACAGCTGGAGTTGTGGAGGAAGACTTTAGAATCGAATTGTTTCAGGCTTATTATAACCAAAACAGAGTATATGAAGTGCGAATTTAGCGGTGTCAGGTCAGATGACAAAGAGATCACCTTGGTCGGTTAAATAGTACTCAGGAAAGAATCCTTTAAATATGTAGAGTCTATGCTGCGGTTTGATGAAGATTTTAGTTTTAAAATTCGAGCAGGGCGAGTAAATGACGACTAAATTTGACATTCTTTTGTGATAGGAAAATCATACAGATGCTTAAAGGAGAGTTCTGTAGAACAACAACCAAACCTACGATGTTTTATAGTGCAAAATGTTGACCTATTAAATGGCAACACGTCCAGAAGATATGTGTAGCAGAGATGTGTATGCTGGGATGGAGCTGTGTGCATGCTAGGCGGGATCAAATTAGAAATGATGATATTCATGACAAGCTTGGAGTTGCACCAGTTGAAGAGAAGTTAGTCCAATATCGCTTAAAGTGCTTAGACATCTCCGACGGTGACCTCACGATGCACATGTGCACGTTGGAATTATAGGCCGCATCGAACGTCCAAAGAGAGGTTGAGGTCAACCAAGGATGACATGGAGGAGGTAGTAAAAAAAAAAAACTTAAGAAATTTGAGTATATATGAAGAGTTGGTATCGAACAGGAGCGGAGGAAAATTAGCGATCCATGTACCATTCCTTTGAGCTTTTGGTTTGTTTGAGGAGAGTGTTTTTAGTTTAAATGATAGGACTAGTGTGTAGGGGCATAAGGCGTAGTGTTGGTCTGCAGTATCTGTTACTACCAGTACAACTACTGCTATTATTATTATTATTATAATCTTTATCACCATCAACATCTTGATTTGTTTATTTATCACTATTACTATTATTGTTTGTTTAATTATTTTAAATCTTAAATTTTATTTATGTTTATGCTTTCACCTTTAAATGTCTTGTTATTATTAGTACATTTGAATTAACTTTGTCTTTTGCTTTTGGGTTTCATCTCTAGCTAACCTTAACTTGTTTCATCTCTAGCCAACCTTAACTTGTTGAACATGATTTTGAATTTTGGTAGACCAATTAAGTACTTCTGTCAAACTAGGTACAAAAATAGCTAAAGTATGTTTGTCCCTTTCAAGGGATAAGCGTTATGGATCCCTAGTAACAACACTAGGTTAGTAAGAAATCAGTTTCATCCCGACAGAACTGGACATTTTGATTAGTTGTTTCTTGCCAATTTGTGCATTCCATCTTCAAAAATAATATTTCCACAAATAATCGGTAACAAAATGTACACAAAGTGTATCGGCAAACTAACCCTGATAATTGATCACATTGTTTAGAATAATTTTTTTTCTTTTCTACACTAAAATAGAATGAAAAACATTTGTCTTTGGCATTTATCTATTGTACAAAATCTTAATTAAATGATGATCTAACCTAATGTAACGAATCTTCAGTACTTGAAAAAAAACCAAATCTTCTAAATACTTCTTTGAGTCTTGAGTTCTGAGTGTTATTATGGCGCTCAACTAGTCGCGACTAGTCGTCGACTAGTCGATGAGTCGACGTCGGAGCATCGACTGAAAGAGTCGACTTGCCATTAGTCGAGCTGAAACCCTAAATCACAAAATCGAACTCGAATTGGAACCCTAAATCACAAAGTTGAATTCGAATTGGAACCCTAAGTCACAAAGTTGAACTCGAAATCAAGAACTTAAACCCTAAATCATGAACTTGAACCATAAATTAGGAATTCGAAGTCGACCTTGAATCATGAACTCGATGTCGAAGTGAGGGAAAATGAAGAACGATTTGGAGGCAATAGACAAACGAAGTCGAAGTCTACTTTTGAAACTGGTTCGACTAGTTGGACCTCTGTCGACTCGACTCGACTCGCCGGCGTAATAACCTTGGTTCTGATAATCCATGTGCTTAAATATGCTTGAGTGGTTGATGATATTATAGCTCTGAGTCAACAATATCTAATTGTCCACAAAATTCTATAATTAGAACTTTATTTATTCAGTGAACAATAAAATAATATTGTGAAACATACCTCCACAAGCGATTCATTTTTCATGCTATGTTTATGTTGCAAATGAAGAACACTTTTCGATGTAGATATCTATTACAATCATCAAATAACCTTGTGTTCACTAAATTTTGAAATATAAGGATTAAAAATTATAATTACCACTAATTTGTGAGACGGATGACACTCTGTTTGTTATTGAAGTAGGGTTGAGTTTTATGTGAATAATTTGAATTAAGGGATCAAGCAACTATTAAAATTGGGTTAATGGATTATGGAATCCGTGTTCATGTTTATTGTTGTTGTTTAAATGGAAGAGTAAGGAAAAGAACATCAGCCTGCTGCCTTCCAAACTATGAGCATTTCACATTTTTTTCATAGTAAAATAGTCAATTTGTACATGCACACGTATTATCCTCTAAGCCTCAATTTGGTTTCTTTTTACAAGTAGTTTAGATCCAGACTCAATCTGACAACATTTTTTTTTGAAGATTTTATAAAAAACATCTTATGTAGTGGATTCTGCTCATCTGTTCTGTTGTTAGTGTCAAAACGAGCCTGTGTCGAACAGAAAATGGAGATTTTGTGTTTTCCCTAGTTTCATTATTTGTGTTGACCCTAATTTTATCTGGGTTGTTTTTGTTTATTACTTATCTTGTCTATCCTTCATCTATTTAACTATGCTGAGCTGTTTAAAGGATTATTATTTAGGGAATGACTATTTGGTTAAAGTGTCACTAATTAGAGTTGGGACGTTTATTTAATTAAAGTTTAAATTTAGTTTTGTTTGAATTCTGAATTTTAAATCAAGTTAATCCAATTTACTTTACTTTAACTAACGCATTTAAAAAGCATTGGAACCAAAGCCTACACTTCTGAAATTGATCAAAACAACAAAAAATTCAAATGAGCGCAGCCAAAACTGTGTTCTCAAACATTGGCCCCCGCGCACACGTATTTATGCAAGTACACACACATACACACATTCTTACATATGTTTATGAGCACATAACAGAGTAGAGTCTTAAGTGAACTTCTACTACTTATATCTGTTTGCTTTCAAATCTTCAATTTTATTAGTATAAAGCAATAAAAGTAGTCTGGGCGAGCTAACAATAATGGCTTAAGGGATTGTGAAATTTCATGGAAATAATCAAATGTAACTATCACACCCATGGACTTTGTCTGAGTCGGTGCTCTTATGATGTCTTAACAGGTTAAATTAAGAAAAACGAGCTTTTTATGTTTTGTTTTGTGGGGATGGGTAGGGGGTGTTAGGGGTGGGGGAAGGAGGGGGGGGGTATGTTGTCGTACACTCACATTCCTGTATATTTATTGCCTCACTTTAAATCTACATGTATGCCATATTTAAAGTCTACTTTGATGAAAACTAGAGAAAAAACATACAATTCAAGCACACCTGAAAATTTATAACCTCAGCTGAACAATAAATGGGTTCCTTTATAGTAAATAATCAATGAATTGTTAATTTTCCTATATTTATCAATGTCCATTCTAGACATGCACTACATGTGTCTGACATATACGTTGCCTACTTGCTGGAAGTATCATGCTAATTAAGGTCATAGAAGCCATTAACGATACCTATATATATATATATATATATATATATATATATATATATATATATATATATATATATCCAGAAATGCCTCACATTCCTGTATATTTATTGCCTCAGTTTAAATCTACATGTATGTCATATTTAAAGTCTACTTTGATGAAAACTAGAGAATAAACATACAATTCAAACACAGCTGAAAATTTATAACCTCAGCTGAACAGTAAATGGGCTCCTTTCTAGTAAATAATCAATAAATTGTTAATTTTCCTATATTTATCAATGTCCATTCTAGACATGCACCACATGTGTCTGACATACACATTGCCTACTTGTTGGAAGTATCATGCTAATTAAGGTCATAGAAGCCATTAACGATACCTGTATATATATATATATATATATATATGTATACATATATGCGTGTGTGTGTGTGTGTGTGTGTGTATATATATACACACACAGAAATGCCTGTTTTGCAAACTAGTAAGATTCTCATATATGGACACTGAAATTATCAACAACTTAAGGGATGTGCTCTATAATGAGAGAAATTGTCATATCATATGTTTCTTGATATCATTTTTCAGCATAATGGCTTTGTTATGCTGTCACATGCAAAACCAAGAAACATTCAACTTTTTAAGCATGTTTTTTTTTGGGCATATGTTAAATGTTCTTTAACTCAATTCTTTCGATGTACCATAGTTTGTTACTTACTGGTTCTTGGCAATTATTTAAATTATGTTTGTGCATTAACAATCTTCAGAAGCAAATCAGGAAAAGATTGTAGAGGCAGGTGGCTTGACTTCTTTGCTAATGCTTCTCCGAAGCTCAGAGGATGAAACAATACGAAGGGTAGCTGCAGGTGCAATTGCTAACCTTGCAATGAATGGTATGCTGTTACATAGCTTTTAATGCTTTATCTAGCATTCATAGTTAAGCTCTTGTATCCTCACTAATATTTATTTCTTGCAGAGACTAATCAGGAGCTTATAATGGCTCAAGATGGCATTACACTGTTATCAATGACAGCAGCGGATGCGGAAGACCCTCAGACTCTTCGTATGGTAGCTGGGGCTATTGCTAATTTATGTGGGAATGGTATTCTTCTCTTTGTTACATTGTTTACACACAGGTTACTGATTACTGATTTGTGTTCACGATAACATGTAGACAAGAATACCCTTTTACTTGTTTTCCCTGTCAGGCTCTGTTTTTTCCCAACCAAAAAAAAAAAGAAGACGAGAAGAAGAACAAAATTAATCTCGCCATACTGGTTGGTTGCTTACAATGTCACTAGCTGCATTTGAGTTTAATTTTAATAGCTTTTATTTTCTAGGGGAACCCCGAAGTTTATTCATGTTCAGGAATATAATTTGAACAAAACATTAGTCTGTGGCTAGTGACATCCAAAGTAATAGAAATGTTGTTTGACCACTCACTGTACGAAGTTTGTAGTTGTGATAGATTTTTACCTTGGAAACATAATATCAGATCGCACTATTTTCATATCTGCAGAAGGTCCAATGAACTTACTGATTATTATTGCAGATTTTAAGAATAAAAAATTGAATGCTGACTGCTAGTTAGGATTACTGCTCGATGCACAGAATAAACATCCGAAGTAAATGAGTTTGAACGATGATATACTAACTAAATATCCCATGTATAAAGTGTTGTTAAGTGTGGTTGTAGGTTACTAGTTTTGATTATTTGATTAGGTTACAGATCTAACAGCCCTAAAGCTAAGCTGCAGCGCCTTTTTATGTCAAAACTAATTATTGATTCTCCTATGTTTCACTATTGAAGTTAACGGTACAGATACAGGGAGTTATATCTCTCTACTAATTTAGCAAATGGTTATCATACCACCCGCTGTTATCGGAAGTTTGACTGTTTCCTTCTGATATCCACTCAGACACAGGCACACACAATTATATATAAATAAATGAAATTTTGGTATGTTATCCTCCTAAGTGTTTAACAGTTTCTGCACCTGACTATAAAGTCTGATGGATTTGGTGTCATCTGCTGACATATTTATGAGCTTATTTTCACCTATGATTTTTATTACTGAAATCATCAGATAAATTACAAGCAAGGCTGAGAATAGATGGTGGCATTAAGGCATTGTTAGGAATGGTCAGATGTAGGCACCCTGATGTTCTTGCTCAAGTTGCTCGGGGTATAGCAAACTTTGCCAAGTGCGAGTCAAGAGCTTCTACGCAAGGTAAACCATTTTGTATATGAAAAATTAGTTTGAATTTCTTCCTGGTTATGTAATTGTTGACATTGACTGGTGAAAACGATGGGTGCAAATTGTTTTTATCTATCCAACATGCACATTCAGTTTCATTTATCCAGTATTTTGAGTTCTTCAATATAATTTCATCAAATATAGGCTGCTGTTTTTCTGAAGCAAATGTGGATATTAAAAGCTCAAGTGTTGTTTGTGTTTGTGTGTAGGGAGGAATCAAGATCCCTCCTCTTATTTACCCCCCTTCCATCCCATTTGTCATTTTGTGCTAAAAAAATCTCGGTTCTTGATTATTTTTTGTCGATATGTTTTATTTATTAGTAAGATAATCTCTACAAAATTTTGAATCATTTCAAACATTTTCCCCTTTCAAAATCGCAAACAAGTACGAACTGTTGGAAGATATGTATATGAACTGTTCAATGAAGATCCATAAGAACCTTTTCGGGGATTGATATTATATCATCTCCATTTGTTCCGTTTGAGGAAATGAAGGATCTCAAAAATCAATCTTTCTTTTAGTTGTTGAATCCACCATTTCAAATCTCGCAAATATAGCACGAGATCTCCTCCGAGATCTCGTTTTGGGCTCCTTTCGAAACGAAACAGCAAATATCACTCTAAATCTCCTTTCGAAAATATCGCCCGAGATATTGCAATATCGAACGATATATCAACCGAGACAAAATAGTGGAATATCATCTGAGATCTTAGTTTTTTTGGTTAAAATTTAAATCTGTGTCTGAACTAGAACAATAATTAAAAAACTCAAATCTAGCCATAACAATCTTTTGTTATTTTACATTTTGCATGTTAAATGACTATATTGAATGTTCGTATATGTTTTACAATGCTTATGATTTTCATATTCGTCTTTTTACATATATGTTACTTATGATACTATGCATTTTATGGTCTATTTATGCTATTTTTTTTAATGTTTTGGATCTTTTTAATGTTTCCTATCTAGCAATATTTCTGTTTTAAGCATATTACGATTTAAGGTATGAATGATCTTTCGCAAAATAAAGAATAATAAAGTTATTTTGCATTTTAAGTTTAAGTTACTATGTTTTTAATAGCATTCATAAAAATCATTTTGTTAAAATATCATTTTTAACATACCATGTACCCCGAGATTGTTCCGATATAAACTTTCAGACCCAAAATGAAAATCTGAGATGAACTCCCGAGTTGGACTCTTCTCGTCCGAGATCTCCTCCGATACGAGACCGAGTCTATAAAATCCCCGAGACGAAACGCGACCGATATCCGAGATTTAAAACCTTGAATCTATGTTTGATCGATCAATGTGTATAATGAAATAGCCTTGTGCGTGTAAATAAAATATGTTTGGCACGATAAGAACGGTAATCAATAAATATGCTGACCTTGCTACTTAAAAGAATGCCTTGGCACACTTATCCTAGAAGTTGAAGGAAAAACTAGGGTTAAGCTCTCTACTTCAAGGAAGGTAACCAAAAGAGTAAAAACGGCACAAAATAAAACAAATAAATAGAAGAGGTTAAGTGTTTTGAAATGATTATAAAATTTATATAGAAAATCTTACCAATAACTATAACAGATATATGAAAAATCATCAAGCAAAATTTTGGACACAAAAAGATTGAGGGATGGAAGAAGAATAAATAAGAGGGATCTTGATCCCTCAACCATAGTTATTAAGGCGCGCGCTTAAATGTGCCTAGGCGCGCCTAAGGCTCAGGCCCAGGCTTTGCACCTTGCTGACCTTCGAGGCACCTCGGCTAACTAAGGCGCAAATAGAGCACGCCTTTGACGCTTTTTCTCGGGGCGCTGAGGTTCAAGTAAGCACGCCTCGAGAAATAATTGATTCTATTCCAAACTCACTTTCGTTTGGACCCAATCCGACTCTCAGCTCTCAATTTCGAACAGTTTTGTTTGATTTATAGGGTTTTCCCTTGCGTTTCAATGCATTCGACACTAAAAAAAATGTAGCCGCCTCCGCTGCTGCTGCCACTGTCAGGGTGTGTGTGTATTCCCAATATCAGCTGTAGTTTTTTTAACTGTTTTCATTTAAATTAATTAGTTTAAAGGTTTGAACTCTAAACTTGTTAGTTAATTTACTGAGTTATGTTTTAAATTTTAAATTAAAATTTAGATATTTTTTAAATTTATCGAATTATGTTTTAATTTTAAAATTTAAAGAGTTATGTTTTCAATAGTTAAATTCATTGAATTTGTGATCGTTTTAGTTTCGAAATTGCATTTGTGACTTCGTACCTACTAATATATGTTTTTTAATCACTAAATTTACCATTTTTAGTAGCATTTTATAGTACAGTTTTTTTAAGCAAAAAAGCCCACATTTGTATAAAAGTCACACAAAAAATCCCAATGCTAAAAAAAACCCAGGGCTCAAGCCTTGTGCCATAACTACTATGCCCTCAACACACACACACTCCCCCCCCCCTCCACCCTCAAATGTTTTTCTTTTTTTTCCTTTTTTTTTTTTTTTTTTTTTTTTTTTTTTAAGGATTTGTCATATGAATGCTAGAGATTATCTCCGCAATTTTAGCTTGTTTGAGTATCTCTAGCACAACGAAACGGATTTTGCAAATCAACAGTTTATGCATAGAACCTACATCTCCAAATTTTGTGGCTTTGTTCATATACAAGTTCTATTTACATAGAATTTTGAGTCAGTAATTTTGTACAACAAACCTTCATATCGGTTTTGTTACAACCATGATTCTGTATGTTTTGATTTTCTCCATAACTTAAGGCACATGCACTCATTTATGATACCATGGCTAATATGTTGCTCTACCTTCAATTCAGCTGCTGATATTAACTCCATTTCACATCTCCCATAGTTTTTTGTTAAATGGAGAGTTCCTACTTGTATCTAGTAATTTTGCATTGGCAAAATTGCGAATAAAATCCATTCCATTCCACATGCTATTATGCATTAATATATGTATATATATATATATATATATATATATATATATATATATATATATGTGTGTGTGTGTGTACACACACTTACATGTGTGCATGCCTGTATGTATGTCATGTGCATGTGTGACTGATATTTCTGTTAAAGTCATGTGCATGTGTGGCTGATTTTTGTGTTAAAGTTTATATGTTCTCTTTTAATACGTGAAGGAAACAAAGGGGGGAAGTCTTTATTAATTGAAGATGGAGCGTTACCTTGGATTGTTAAAAATGCCAACAACGAAGCATCACCTATTAGGCGACATATAGAGCTTGCATTATGCCACTTGGCACAACATGGTTAGTACGACTTCTCATTTCTCTCAGCTCTTTGATTATTGGTCTGTTTGTATGCTGCCAGTAGAAAATGCATTACATTACAAAACAACCTCAGTTCATCAATTTAGTTTGAGATTTCTTTATCAAAACATACATCAAATATGGTATAAAAATTTACGTTGAACAGAATAAATTTTAATATGTGTGCGCCTTTATAACCATAGGTGACTTTATGTGGCACACAATAAAATTGATGTGGGCACATTCTGTATGTTTGCCAGTTGAATTCTTGAGCATAGAATTAACAAGTAAATGTTGTTTGTATTAGTTATCACCACTAGCTTTGATGATCAAACACAAGAATGTTCTTTTCTTCTGCAGACAATATCATTGCCACAACATGTACTTGTTAAAGGGAATCTTTACCTTATTGGAAAAAAAAAAACATCGGCGAAATAAATTTGAACTAGCGCATAGGAAATTCACAACATAATATATTTAGTTTTAAGGACACATTCAGAAAAAAAAAAAAAAAAGATCAAAGGACAACGAAGTTTGATAATTAAATGAAGGACAAAGATCAAATTGTATTATATCAACATGAATGTCACTTTAATTTATCATCATTACTAAATTAATTAAAAAATAAAAAAATACCCTCAAAATTGAAAAAAAAGTGATTTTAAAATTATTTTAATCGATTTATATTATTATAAACATGTAGAAATAATCAGCTCGGAAAGCTAAATGAATTTAGCTTTATAACTTAAAAATATAGCTTTATATTGTATCACCTAAACCAAGGTTATCACGATGCCAAGTCGAGTCACTACCATCTAGAAGACTAGTCGACAAATCGGCCGACGAGTCGTGACTAGTCGACATGTCTTTTATATACATATATTTATTTGACTTAAATATATAATATAATTAGTTTCAACAAAGATAGCATAATAATAGGTTCAAATTCAACAAACATCCATAATATAATTTCTGTGTTACTCTCACGCCATAAATTCAACAAACATCCATAATATAATAGGTTCAAATTCAACAAACATCCATCTCATGCCAAGTATTTTCTGTGTTACTCTCCATTTCAACTGCTGCATATATAATTAAAAATAAATCAGTTAATTATTAATTAGGTTATAATATAATTAAAAACAAATCAGTTACATACGTGGGGCTAGCAGCGGCGAGGAGCAGCGACGAGGTGGATGGGAAGCAATTAGTTTTTTTTAATCGATGTGCGATATCGATCTGGTCTGTTATGCGATGAGGAGCATTTTAGTTTTCTCGATGTCGATTTAGGGTTTTTGAGCTCGATTTAGGGTTTTCTGGGCCGGTTAAGCCGAGTATCGTCGAAATAGAAAAGTTGACCATCGTCGAATCTCTCGAGCGATTGGTCGACTAGTCGTCGACGTGATAACAATGACCTAAACACAAAACTAAAGTCATTTTAAAGCTATTGTCATTTACATCAAAAAAAGCTATATATAAAAATGAAGCTATATGCATTTAGTTTTCCATCCTGACTTTTTTTATATTCTTTTTTTTCATATTCACAAAACAAAATTAGTTTTTCTAATTGATTTTTGTTGATTTTTAATATTATTATCACAGAAAATCATTTTTGTATTAATTTTTATTATTTGTGAAATGTCAACTTGTGTCCTTAATTTAAAATATTTGACTTTTTTTTAATTAAAACATGAAAGTTGTCCTTGATTTAGGTAGTTAAAGTTGCTCGTCCTTAGATCTAATTTTTTTCTAAAATATGTCCTTGTAACAAATATCCACATTTAGGGATTTGTTGTTATTTGAAAGTGAATGTGTATGCTTTTGAATTGTAATTTTTCCATAGCTTTTTATCAAACACTGTTAACAAATTTTTGGTTATAATCTATATAGGTAATCTCGAATGCAGAAGGTATAACTAATATTTTTGAACCATAACGACTTTACAAAACAAATGATAACATTAATTATTTGTTATTTCGAACTTGATAAGAAATACCTTTCTAATATTGATTTTAATTTTCAAGTCTAAATGATGTACGTTCAATATAGATTCTATGTTTAGCATGTAAAATTTAATGTATATTGCAATAATTGCGTTCTAAACCTAGAATATAAAAAATGTGCTCTAAGTGAAATAATATTCAAAATTTGGCTAAAAAAGGAATGAAATCCCAACATTTGCATTACTATACTTTTTAAATTGGGTAGTTGATGGTTGTATCTAGTTGCATTTCTCAACTTTTTTACATAAACAGTATTAACTATTTTAGAAAATAAAAATACCACCCTAGCTAGGAAATACCATATTTTCTAACTTAACATAACATGACATGAAAATAATGCATAACATTTCATTAAAGACAACGATTAGATCAATTGATGAACACGGTCCTATGAAATATACTATTAAAAATAATTTAAATTATTAGTAGGGTAAGTTATTGTAGATGCTTATATTACAATTAGAGGTGAACAAATTGTTGATTTGATTTGAAACCGTTAAAAAATGTTTAAAGCAAAATAACCATTAGAGAAACATAGACCAAACCAAATCGATTTTTTAACTTGAAACCAACCAAATTAATAACATTTGATTTGGTTTGGTTGTTTTATTTAGTTTCTAGTTGTTGATGTAATATAAGATTAGTGTGCTGCTAAAAACACCCTGAAATGTGCTTCCTAACACCATGCTTAATTTAATCACTTTTAATTAATTTAATGTACTTCCTAACACCATTTTTATTCTTCCACTCAATCCCTAATCACCGAATGTATTCCATCTCCCGCCATTAGTTCAAACGTAAAACCTATTTCTTTTTATCATCTTATCTCGATCGATCGAATACAAACGTCGACATGATTTGCCTTCTAACATGATCAGCCATCTACTTCTTCCCCAATTGATTCCTCTTAAACCCTAATTCTCAATTTTATTGTAATTCGAGGAAAACTTATTTTAATAATCATTACTATTGGATTTCTTAGCAACGAAGGGCGAGAACTTATACACGAACGAAGATCTCACGAATAGTCAATGCACTAATGAAGAAGATGAGGTTATTTATTTTAAAGTATTTTTGTATGGTTGGGTGCCTATTTTTTATTGTGTGGTGGTCAGAGGCATATGTGTGTCGGAAGGATGGTGGCGTTTAGTTATGGTGTTAGTAAGCACATTTCAGGGTGCTTTTAGCAACACACCAAGATTAAAACTATTAATTAAAGTCCATTTGATGCAAACATTTTGAAAAACAAACTCCGCTAAAAATATTAAAATGAGTTGAAGTAATTTTTGTTATGGAAATAGTAACATTTTCAATGGTAGTTTATTTTGTTAATTTAAAATAACTTAATTTTTAAATTTGGTTTAATCTGTTGGTTCAATTTTCATATATTGAAAACCAAACCATTTCCAATAAACCAAAGAATATAAAAACAGAGACCAAAACCAAACCCAAGCAACCAAACTTAGCTTGTCTGTCCGGTTTCAACCCATAAATGTTCATCTCTAATTACAACACAGAGCAAAGTGTTTTATGAATTAGACATCTACATAAACATAGAAGCACCAAATATAGAAATAAAAGAAAACATGTTGTGTAGTGTTAGCCTACTTTATGACCTAGGCTACACAAAGTTAGAAGACTGTTTCATGGAGAATGCCAAATTAGAAGAAACACTCTATCACAGGCCGAACCAGATCGAAGATTACTATCCAGATCACAATACGACAAAGCAGAAAACGAAGAAGCTGGAATAGAACCGGGTCGGTTCGGTCCTTCCGCTCCGCCTTCGTACAACGTGCCCGTTCCAAATCGAATGCCTGTAGCTCCAACGGTTGCATCCCATAACTCCTAAAGATGCGGAGCGGTTACACACATGATTACCCGCGTTCTCCCACTCGCTTGATGTGCTGTCACCATCTGGAGAGCTCCGAACCCGCATCTTCAGGGATGAATGCCACGTGCCTCCGAACCGAACCTGTTTCTGGGAGAATTTGCACCTATAAATAGACCTCCAAGGCTCACTTGAAGGGATCTTTTGACACTCGAAAAGTTTGAGTATCTTTGAGAATCGAATTTCAGTACTCCCAAACAATCCAAATCATCATTCAAAGGATATCTTAAATATAACCGAGTGAATGTATATGAAAAATGAGTGAGATTGAGTGAATATCTTGTTGTACTTTCATCTACATCATCAAGCAAAGTGATATAAAGTGGACGTAGGCTCTTTAACGTCGAACCACTATAAATCTCGTATCTCTTTTCTGTTTTTAGTCTTATTTTATTAGAATTTTAGTCAATTTGAGTGTTAGAACCATTTTTTGGTCTAACATTTTGGTGTTTTCACTGAGAATCATTTGAATTCTTTGTTTTTCTGGATTATCGTTCTACTTTTTGGACCGTTGAATTCAAAGAAGTTAATCCCCAATTTTCGACGCTTTTAAGTACTTGTTGGTTGATTGTTGAAGAATTATGGCCAAAGGAAAAGACAAGGAAGTTCAAACCAGTCGAGGGAACGAAGTTGGCGAAGATCAGCAAAACGCGGTCGTGACGAGGTTTCATGGGCAAAGCTCGGGAGCGGATCGGACTGGCTCAGGAAATCCGAATCGGTCGCAGAGGGAAAGCTCCGATCCGACCCGAGTAGAAAATGTTGAAGAGGTGCGCTCCCCCAACCCGAACCGATCCGGTCAGGTCACTTTGCTCCGATCCGACCCAACTCTAGGTGATGCTGGAACCTCTATTCGAGCCCCTCCAAATGCTCCGATTCCAGCCACCAGGACCAATGACCAGATCAATCCGTCTGTGCCTGTCACACAAGGAGATTTTTCGCGCCTTCTCGACATGCTTGAGAGCACTAGGGAGGCTATGAGAACCCACGAGCGCACCAACCTTATGATGCAAGAGAATATGAGAACCATGAGTAGGGAGATTGGCGAGCTTCGCAGGCGGAGGACCCCTTCCCCAGTTCATCACACTGCAGTGGATCAGTCTTCTTCCTCAGAGGAAGAGCGACCTCATGAAAGAAGGTCGCTTGAACGACCTCAGAATTGGGAACAAATGACTTTCGGATCTCTGGGATCCCGCGAAGATGCTGCTCGTGTGTTAGGACCCGATGACCCGAGCTTGGGAGAGCCTATGCTGTTACCAATGCGAGGATCTCATGTTCTGCTTAGAGATCCTAACCTTACCAACCCCACTCAGGGACAAATGCTTCAGCCCCTTCCTCCCGAGATCGACCGGGAACGTAGGGAGCAAAGCAGAGCAGAAGCCGCTAGAAGAAGGAGGGTGTCCCCTGATCAGGAGCCTAGAGGAAACCCGAATATCAGGGCCAGAGAGCCTGAACGACCCTTGACCAATGCTGATGTATGGGCTATGGTGCGCCAGATCATGTCCGAGAGTCGAAATTACACCAATGAAGATTATGATATTGAGCGAAGCCATACTCCCTTTACTGATGACATTCTTGACTTTCAGTTCCCCCGACGATTTAATTTGCCGCAGATGGACAAATATAACGGGAGAACTGACCCGGGACAACATCTGATGCGATACGCATGGTTTATGAATGCTGCAGCTGCTCCTGACGCTGTGAAGTGTAAGGCTTTCCCGATTTACTTAGAAGACGTAGCATTACTATGGTTTACCCGACTTCCTCCTCGATCGATATTGAATTTCAGAGAATTAAGTGAACGTTTTATGAATCAATTCCGACTTCACGCCCGAAAGTCTAAGACTGTTATCGAATTATCGAGAATTAAGCAAGCACCGGGTGAGTCCTTGAAGTCGTATCTAGACCGTTTCAATTTAGCTGTAACAGAAGTCAACGACCCTCATGAGCCTACCATCTTGACGGCCTTAATGGAGGGAGTTGATCCTGATTCAGAGTTTGGAGATTATCTTTCTGGGAAGTCGCCTCCCACAAGAGAGTTGTTTTATGAGAAGACCAATATTCAGTTAAGACGGGAGAAAGCACAGTCAAACAGAAAGAGGAAGTCCGAAGCGGCCTCAAAAGAAGCTGTTCAGAATGATGTTGCTGTAAAGCAGTCTGGAGAAAGCTCTGGGAAAGTCGAAGTGAATGTTGGAAACAAGAATGGAAACAATAATAATTGAAACGGGGGCAACAACAACTGTAATGAAAATGGTAATAGGAGAAACAGGAACCGAGGAAGTAATTCTGACAAAAGACCCCGGTTCCAGACTTTTGAAAATTATTCACCGTTGAATGATACTTTGGAGAACATTTATTTGGACACGTATAATGTTTTGCAATACAAAAAACCACCGCCACGAGATTCGACAGAGAAAGAAATTGCTACCGGAAAATTTTGTTTATTTCACAGAACCCACGGGCATTCAACGAACGAATGTTAACACTTGATAGATGTGGTTGAGAAGTTGTTGCGTGAAGGGAAGTTGGATGAGTATAAGGTTGCCCCAAGGGACATGGGGCAAGGAGGACAAGCCCCAAACCAGAATCAGTTTGCTCCCAAGCCTACAGCGCAACAAAAGGGCAAAAGGATTGTCATTAACACCATAGTAGGTGGACCCCTTCCAGCCATCCACAGTTTCAGAGCAATGAACCAATACGTTAATGCAGTTAAGCACATAGATGTGGACGAGTGTAATGATTTGGAAGATATCACCCCTGTGAAACAGCAGAGGACAATGTTCGATGATGTGGTGTTCCGTAGCAGAGACGATACCGGAATCCAATCACCTACCGAAGATCCGTTGGTTATTACCACTACTATTGGGCCTACACTGGTTCATAAGGTACTAGTAGACAGTGGAAGCTCTGTCAACATTTTGTTTAAGAAGTCATTTGATCAGATGAGACTCGAGCCTGGAGATTTGAAGCCCTGTGAAGGTTGGATTCGTGGCTTCAATGGGGCATCGCTCCAATGGGGTATATAGAATTACCCGTAACATTGGGACAAGGGGATCGTCAAAGAGTACAAATGCTTCCGTTTGTAGTGCTAGATATTGATTCGCCCTACAACGCTTTTTTAGGAAGGCCTGCCCTTGCAGAGTTCAGGGCTTGTATCACACCATGGTGCTTATTGCTAAAGTTCCCAATTGAAGCCGGAATATGAGTAATGAGGGAAAACCAAGTCTCCGGGCGAGCTTGTTATATTGCTGAATTAAAGATGCTGATGAAGGGACTCAACATCGGTACTAAAAGTACTTCACCTCCTCCAAAGAAGGGTTCGACGTAGCAATTAGAAGGATCAGCCCCAAAGGAGTTGCCAAAGGGAATGCCTGAGGACCTTGATCGCAGAGAAGATGAGGAACCTGAGGATAGAAAGGCAACTCCTAACGAAACGACAGTGGATATACCCATTGATGAAGCTGATCCAACAAAAGTTTTGAAGATTGGATCCCAGCTGGATCCGCACCGAGCCAAAGAACTGGCTAACTTTCTGAAGGCAAACCTGGATGTGTTTGCCTGGACCCACGTTGACATGTGGGATATCACCATCCATCATGAGTCATTCGCTGAGTATAAACCCGAAACACCCGCCTGTAAAGCAAAAAAGACGTATATTAGGCCCAGAGAGGTCGGCAACTCTGAAAGAAGAAGTGGAGAAGCTGAAAGAAAACGGATTTATTAGAGATTCGACATATCCCGACTGGATATCGAATCCTGTTTTGGTAAAGAAGTCAAACGGAAAGTGGCAGACGTGTATTGATTTTTCAGATTTGAACAAAGCCTGTCCGAAAGATAGCTTCCCACTTCCCAGAATAGATCAGCTTGTGGATTCGACGGCGGGACATGAACTTCTTTCTTTTATGAATGCATATTCTGGGTACAATCAGATTCCCATGCATGTGCCCGATCAAGAGCACACGAGCTTTATTACAAATTTGGGGCTGTACTGCTACGTGGTCATGCCTTTCGGATTGAAAAATGCTGGAGCTACCTACCAACGCTTGGTGAACATGATGTTTTATAACCAAACAGGGAAAACCATGGAGGTTTATGTGGATGATATGCTTGTCAAATCGAGGCAGTCCTTTAGCCATACACAAGACTTGACAGAGATGTTCGGTATCCTGCGAAAGTATCGAATGAAGCTAAATCCTATGAAGTGCTCGTTTGGAGTGGCATCTGGAAAGTTTCTGGGTTTCATCGTGAGCTCTCGGGAAATTGAAATTAATCCCAGTCAAATAGCAGCGATAAGGAACATTGAGGAACCACGAAGAATCAAAGACGTCCAAAGTCTTGCAGGGAGAGTGGCTGCGTTGAGTAGGTTTATCTCCAAAGCGACAGACAAATGTGTCCCTTTTTTGACCTAATAAAAAGGGGAAAGAAAATTTTTGAATAGACTCCGGACTGTGTTGAGACCTTTCGAAATCTATTGGACTTACTAGAGAGACCACCGATTTTGTCGAAGCCAGTGGATCATGAAGAGCTGTTTATCTAGCAGTATCGGCTCACACCGTTAGCACCGCCTTGGTCCGGGAAGAAGACAAGGTGCAAAGGCCGGTATATTACGTAAGTAAGAAATTGGCAGCTGCAGAACGTAACTACCCAAGGATTGAGAAGCTTGCTTACAGCCTTCTGATCGCCTCCCGAAAACTTCGCCATTATTTTCAAGCTCACCCAATAATCATATACACTGATCAGCCTTTGAGACAGGTGTTGCAAAGACCTGAAGCATCAGGGTCGTCGATCAAGTGGAATATTGAATTAAGTCAGTTTAATTTGAACTTTCAGCCGCGGAGATCGATTAGGGGGCAAGCTTTGGCTGACTTTATAGCATAGTTCACAATTCCGGAGGAAGAGACGATCGATGATAAGGTGGTCAAATTAGAGAAAGAATAAGAATTAGATTCATGGAAGTTATACACAGACGAAGCCAAGAACGACCGAAGGTCCGGAGCTGGGGTCGTCTTAGTTACTCCTGAAGGACGATCTTTATATTACGTTCTGCGACTAGAATTTTCAGTGACCAATAATGACTTTGAATATGAAGCCCTGATTGCCGGGCTGAAACTTGCTAAGGAATTCGGAATAAAAGCATTAGATATATTATGCGATTTCAAAATAGTCGTCTGCCAAGTGCGAAAGGAGTTAGTGGCCCGGGGACCTCGACTTATTACCTATCTTGGAAAGGTGAAGGAGCTGTTGAGCAACTTGGAACGGTATAACATAACGCATATCCCAAGAGCTGAAAACCAGAAGGCAGACCGGCTAGCGAAGCTGGCAAGTTCCGACGATCCGGAGGAAACCGAAATGGTTCCAATTGAGACATTGAGATTGCCAAGCTTTGAGTTAATGGAAAATTGAATTAGCTTTCGAAGCAGAACTGGAGAGGGAGTCGTGGATGACCCCAATCAAGAATTTCCTTAGAAATGGAGTACTCCCGCCAAAGAAAAGTGAGAGTCAAGCCATAGTTCGCAAAGCTACCAGAAGGCAGACCGGCTAGCGAAGCTGGCAAGTTCCGACAATCCGGAGGAAACCGAAATGGTTCCAATTGAGACATTGAGATTGCCAAGCTTTGAGTTAATGGAAAATTGAATTAGCTTTCGAAGCAGAACTGGAGAGGGAGTCGTGGATGACCCCAATCAAGAATTTCCTTAGAAATGGAGTACTCCCGCCAAAGAAAAGTGAGTCAAGCCATAGTTCGCAAAGCTACCAGATATGTCCTTCAAGATAATACCCTTTATCGGCAAGGATTTTCTATGCCCCTGCTACGGTGTATAGCGCACGACGACATCAAGCGTGTACTAAGAGAAGTACACGAAGGTGAGTGTGGAGATCATATGGGGGTCAGACAGTAGCAAAAAAGGTGTTGCGGTATGGGTATTTCTGGCCCATTATTAATAAAGATGCAGCTGATTACTCACGACGCTGCGACAAATGCCAGAGGTTCGCCAAGATCCCCAGAGCACCACCGACCCAGCTCAAGTCGATGGTGAGTCTGTGGCCATTTGCCATGTGGGGAATTGACATCATCGGAGTTCTACCGATTGCCAGAGGAGCGAAGTATGCATGGTCGCCGTGGACTATTTTACGAAGTGGGTGGAAGCTGAGCCCCTTAACCAAAATCACAGCGATAAAGGTGATAAGTTTCGTGGTTAGAAATATCATATGCCGATTTGGGATTCCAAGGACCGTTATAACTGATAATGGAACCCAGTTCGATGGCGCCGAATTCAGAAATTTCTGCCAGAAATACAAGATTGACAAGCGGTACACTGCAGTCGCCCATCCACAGTCGAATGGGCAAGTAGAAGCAATAAATAAAGTCATAAAATCCATCCTCAAGAAGCGGTTGGAACGTGCAAAAGCAAAATGGGTGGATGAATTGCCCTTGGCTTTGTGGGCATATCGGACAACGTTTAAGACAGCTACTGGCCATACTCCTTTCTCTCTCTCATTTGGTTCAGAAGCGGTAATCCCGGTAGAGCTTGAAGTTCCCTCTCACAGGGTGACATATTATGACTCGATGACGAATCGGGCACTCCTCCTCGAGTTCCTTGATGAAATCGAAGAGAAAAGGGACGAGGCAGACTTGCGTGCGTCAAGACATCGACGTCAGATGGCACGCTATTATGACAAGAAAGTTCGCTTTAGAACCTTTGAGCCAGGGGATTTGGTGCTAAAGCGAGTTTTTCCATCCCTTCCGCATCTCGGTCCAAAGTGGGAAGGACCATTCGCCGTCCAACGGAAACTTGAGACAGGAGCCTTCAAGTTAACGACTGTAGATGGTGAGGAAGTGCCTAGGGCTTGGAATGCCCAGCACTTGATGCGATATTTGAATTAGGGATGTTGTATTTTCTTTTGTTTTTTTTATGAACCCTGTAAAAAGGCACGACTTGCCTTAAAAAAGTCTGTTTATGTGAACAAAGGACTATAAAGTGGATGTAGGTTACGACTTAGCCGAACCACTATAAAAATATCGTGTGTTATTTACTTTCCTGCATTATATCTTCAACTATTATTCTATTATGACTGTGGAATACGAAATGTTAAATTAAAATTTGGAAAGTTGGAGATGGTTTATATGCAAGAACAAACATAACGACTGTTTGTACGACAAAACATAGAAGAATGGAAAGACGACATTCTTAACTCTTAACTCTCAAGAATCGAGAGAGAGTATAAAGGACGGGAAGACGACGTCCTCTGAGGCGTGAAGGTGCACCTAGATGAGAGACCGCCTCAGCGAAAACTCTAACTTGGATATGAGACAGAAGAGTATAAATATGCCAGAAAGAACAGACATCAATGACGAAAGGAATATGGTCCCCGTCGGAGAATCGGGGACATTTGGACTCTTTAATTTAATCGAGTAGTTCTTCCTCAGTCATTCAAGATTGACTGGGGGCATATATGCGTATACATGTTTCCTCCAGCAATGACTTCATTATATGACTTTAATTTGACATACTTGTGTATTTTCGTTTAAGTACTGAACTAACGACTATCAGACATTGCAGGAAATAAACTATTTTTATTCACAAACATGTGAGTTTGTACAAGGAAAACAAGAGAAAAAGAAGATGCGAGGGCCGCGCTCGCTGCAACAATTGCGGGCCAATTAAATGCTAAAGTAAAGCATTTCATCACTTAGACTTTGGGGTGGACTTGGATTTTTTAGCAGCCTTCTTAGCATCCTTCGCCTCCTCCTCGGCATCAGTTAGAATGCGCTTTGGTTTTTTCCTCCCTGTGACCGAAGTGCTGGAATCGTTTGATTTTTCCAGAAGTTGGAACACTGAAATCAAGAGAAGACTTTTTAGCAAGCTCTTCTGTAATAGACCTAGTTGAAAGCTTAACAACTAACCTTGATCCAGCATCCACCACTGCAAGAGGCTTAAGATTTTCGGGGTCCAGGTCTTCAACTTTAAGCTGCATACGTTTACCTTGCTCAGCTTTTAATGCAGCCAAAGTGATGTCATCAGCGCTTTTTGACTCCCCAACTATAGCCACCTCGGGGTCTTCCTCATGTCCCTCGTTGCCGCCATCATCTTTCAAGGCGTCTATCATCTCGTCATCGTGATGAGCATCAACCTTAGACGGTTCAACTCCCTCTCCTGAACCAATAGTAGCAGCCTTGTCCTTTTCTCCTTGAGCCTTCTCCGCGGGTTTTGCTCCAGTGGTGGTTCCATGAGGCCCACCAATCTTTTCGGTCGGTTCAACACCTACAGAACGAAAAGCAACAGTTATCAACTCAGGAGAAAATAAAGGGTCCTCCATCGATTGTCCGATTATGTGATGAAAAGTGGAGACGGCCTTGACGAATTGAGGTGAAAAGATAGAAATACCTTCCGATGATTTCTCAGCTGGAGTAACTGCCGTCTCCGACGCCGTCTCGGGTATGGGGGAAAGAGATGAACGAGGGATCCTCGGGTTTTCGGGGTCATATCCCTCTACTTCAGAAGTGTCAGCGATAGTGGAAGAAGAACCAACCTCGGAGATGTTCTTTTGTTTAGCCTTCCGCTTCTCTTCCTCCATAGTAGCAGCGATGAGGCGGCGTCCCTCGGCCAGGCGCGCTGGTTCATCATCTTTTAGATATTTTTCCATTAGCTTGTCCTCGTCGACGGAGTCTACCTTGAGTTTCTCTTTTTCCCATTCAACGATTTGACTCCATACGTGAACCAAAGTAGTCGGATAATCTTCAATCCAAGAGATGTTTCGGCGGCGGATTATATGCGCAAAGAATTCGATCATTAATTCGTCGAAACCATGCACTTCCTCCTCGGCCTCTGACAGCTGCTTGCGGGTCTCTTCGGCGGATTTAATAACACTTTCAACATTACCTTCCGCTAGGGCAGCCTTATTCTCAGCCTCCACAAACTTGGAAGCCAAGTCAGCGTTTCTCTTCTTCAATTCAGCATTCTTTCTCGCTAACTCAGCTTTTTCTTGCTCCAGAGCAGTGTAGGCAAGTTGCATTTTAGTATTATCCGATTTTGCATCTTCTGCTTGCTTTTTCAGCTCCGTGTGCTCTTGACTATGAGACTCGAGCAAGTCATGATAACGTTTTTGTAGCTCTTCAAATTGCTGCTTGAAGTTGGTAGCATCTCGTTGAGCAACAACAAGTTGGGCCTGTGTGTCCTCAAGATCTTTCCTTAAATTTTTCAAGGCTTTAGCGTCAGCTGCTGCAGTATTTTTCATCGACTCAGTATCCGTAATCAGAGTTCGGATGATTCTGGAGAGGTTACGTGAATACTTGAACATCTCCGAATATTGTTTTTCAACTGCATCAATCTTCGCTTTGGCCTCGTCTGCCCACCTTGAGGAAATAGACTCGAGAGCGGGTAAGAAAGTCAGGTTTTCAAAGTAGTGCTCGGGGAATTGCTTCTCCAAATATGCCCGCTTGACTTTAGCTTCAGCATCCAATGGTGGAGGTGCGCGATATGTTAGCTCAGTATCCTTAGGATGAGTGGGCACGACGGCCGTATCACCCTTCCTAGGCCGCTTATCGGAAACCTTATGCTTGCCTCGCGAGTCGGTATCTTTCGGCGGGCTTCCTTCCCTACTGCGTTTTTCTTTAGAAGAGGTTTGATCTTTTGATTGTGACGTGTCTTCTCCATGACAGCCTTGGTAGCCTTTGTATCGCTCTGAATCCGACCGAACGAGGGAGCGAAAGCGCGAGGTCCGCGACTGATAAGAGTCATGAGGCCTTCTATCTTCTTTACCCCGGCCTTCGCGGCGATCGAGCTCAGTGTCAGAAGGGGGGCCAGTCATGCTGCGATGAAGTTTCCTGATATCGTAATGGGAGCGAGACATTGTACCTGCGCAACAATGCAAATGGAATTCAGAATCAGTGTTCTCACAAAAGGTAAGTGCTGTGAAATGTGGTGCTGTTGTGCTAAAAGTGCATTCTAAGTGGTGTTTCCCCCCCGACAAACCCGAGTCCGAAGCCAGACTAGTGCGAGTGGGCTCTTTGGCCTTAGCGGGAGTGGTCTCTTCTGAAGAAGTGAAAACTAAAGAATTTGTTCCAAAATCCCCTGAAGTGTAGACAGTTTCAGGTAAGGGGAGATCTCCTAAATCCTGAAATGTAGGATCATCGGTACTAGGGGCATCTCCGTGGGAAGCATCTATTGGCGGTTCTTTGGAAGACGTCGACTTCTCCGGAGAGATAGCATCCTCGGGGACGATGTACCCTTCTCGGTGCTTTTCGGCCATGTTGGCCAGCTCATCGTCTTGAGTCGAAGATGGAGAATGTGAAGTTCGAAGTGGCATTGTGGGAGTTTTCGAGCTCTCGCCCGTTTCTGGAATTACGTCCACTGGAGGGATGTATACATATGGACCCGACCCGTGACCTATGCTACGGGTAATGAACAACAACCCATGAAGATGAAGATATTCATCCTTTAGGACTCCATCGATGGTTAGAAATTTTTGGTCGCCATTGAGGAGCCGGTGCATCCGATCAAAGAACACTTGACCCGATATTTGTTTTGGATTATCAACTGTAAACAAAAAGAAAACGGATTAATGTGGTGGCGTGGACATTCAGAGTTGAGATTTAGAAAACTAATGCTTTACTTGATTTTGTCCATCTTCTGGCACATCCCGGCTATTGCTTTATATAAAACCATTCCAGCTTGGAATCGCCGGCTTTGCTGCTGAACGGCGCTGAAATTATTTTTCTTTTTGGGACTGATTCGAAGTAAGAGAAAGAAGGAGTTTCTCGAGTCCGATGCTTGAAGTTATAAAAGAAATGAACGTCATTTAAAGTGAGCTATACCTAAGATCTCGCGGTATGCTACATATAATGTATATAGGTAAGCATAGGAATTGAGATGCAGCTGCATGGGGCAATCCGCATCTGTTTTAGAAAGTCGATAACAAAAGGAGAAAACGGCGGAATAGCCCCGACCATGCACTTCAATCGGGTGATTGCCATAAATCCTTCTGGAGGGTTGTGAGGACGATCAGTTTTCGATGGCACCAGGGTATCTTTTTTTAGTATCCTGTGCTTTAAGCATATTCGAACGAGCCTGTCGTTGCCAATCGTCGATTCAACAGAATCTTGAGGTGATTCCAATATGATGGCAGACTCAAATTCGTCAGGAGCTCGATTATCTCCAACCCCTCCTTCCTCTTCATAGCCCAGAGAAACTTCGCTGTCAGAAGGCGTTTCGCTGTTATGCGCCCCTACTTCATAATCTGATCCCTCGTCGTCCCATTCAGGGTCTGAAGAAGAGGATATGTCGTCAAGAGTGATTTTCTTGGATGTCTCTGGGACCTCTTTCTTTTCTGCTAGTCGAGATGAACGTCTTTCGTCCATGGTCAATAAAACTATCGAAGAAGCAATAACAGAAATTAGAGCAAATTATCCCGTATTCTCCCGTGCATGTGTGTGAGCTAAAGTGTACAAGTGCATATGCGATGAAAAAATTAAAACATGCGAGAACAACACAAAAACAAGCGATGTGAAATAAAATCGCATGTTAGTTAGGTCCGCAAAATCCAGTGTAGAAGGCTCTATCCTAACTATCCATGAAGTCATAGACCAAAGTTAATGTTAGTTGAATTAGTCAGGCTGTTTTTGTGTGTCAAGTTAGATGCCTTTGGATCGGTTTGGATATGCATGCGGTAATCGGTTCGGTGCGAGCACAATGATCGGATATGTTCGTGTGCTTTATTTAAACAAGTTCAGATCGAAGCAAGGAAAACGACGGGTTCAGATAGGAGTATGGGCAAAGGCTGACCTGGTCGGATCGGTTGACCCTGACCCGAACCGTACCAACATCACTTGACTAGTCCATTTATTTCAACCCCCTATCTCGTCTTTCTCCTCCGACCCGAACCAACCTTTCTCCTTCCTCCTATCCTTCTGAAGCATCCAACCTGAATCAAATCCATCTCCTTCTTCTTCCTCTCTGCTCCTTCATCTCGTACCAAGCATCTTACCCAAAAATCAGTGTAAAGTTAGGGCTTGTAAATTGGCACGACCAGCGACTGCTCCAAGCGTCCTCCGCAACAGCCTCGAGGTGGCGACGAGGTCGCCGACGACGAGGAGGAGAGGCGGAGGACATGTTGCCAACATCAACAAATTTTCACGTTAAAATCGCTTAAACCATTCATGGATTCAAGTCAGAACTAATTAAAGGAGGATTAAGTCGCTGTTTGAAGCCCTATCTACGGATTTATTTTGGGAAATCGAAGAATTTCCTTCGTGAATTCAAGAATTGGAATTAGGGTTTTTTTCCCTCTTCGAAATTGAGGCAAATCGCTGAAAATGTAAAAGTAAAGGAAAGAAAGGAGGCGGATGGATTTATATACTTGGGTGAAGAAGTCTCTTCATGTTCCTATTAATGTGGCACTCCTTTCCGTTCGGACCGGAAAGTTGGTCCATGGATATTGGGCCAGTTAGCCTAACAATGTGAAGACATAGGAAAAGCCGTTCGAACCGGAACCGACCCAAGAGCCTAAGAAGATTAATTCAACACGTATAGTGGAGTTAAAGAGAAGTATACAAAGGCTTACCTGGAGGAACTACTGGACATTAAGAAGAGTTCTCTGAATTATTTGAAACAAAGAAAGTAAGTTGCGCATTCTACGGTGTATATATAGACAACAAAGGTTGTGACTTAACGTATCAACGCGACTTTACAAGTGAATGGAAGCGACTATTCAGCAATTCAAGTCCAAAAGTCAAGGCGTGGATTGTTCGAAGCACACTTTATCTTCGATAAAAGTGTACTTCGAGGAGGCAAAATGTTAGCCTACTTTATGACCTAGGCTGCACAAAGTTAGAAGACTGTTTCATGGAGAATGCCAAATTAGAAGAAACACTCTATCACAGACCGAACCGGATCGGAGATTACTATCCAGATCGCAATACGGCAAAGCAGAAAACGAAGAAGCTGGAACAGAACCGGATCGGTTCGGTCCTTCCGCTCCGCCTTCGTACAACGTGCCCGTTCCGAATCGAATGCCTGTAGCTCCAACGGTTGCAGCCCATAACTCCTAAAGATGCGGAGCGGTTACACACATGATTACCCACGTTCTCCCACTCGTTTGATGTGCTGTCACCATCTGGAGAGCTCCGAACCCGCATCTTCAAGGATGGATGCCACGTGCCTCCGAACCGAACCTGTTTCTGGGAGAATTTGCACCTATAAATAGACCTCCAAGGCTCACTTGAAGGGATCTTTTGACACTCGAAAAGTTTGAGTATCTTTGAGAATCGAATTTCAGTACTCCCAAACAATCCAAATCATCATTCAAAGGATATCTTAAATATAATCGAGTGAATGTATATGAAAAATGAGTGAGATTGAGTGAATATCTTGTTGTACTTTCATCTAGATCATCAAGCAAAGTGATATAAAGTGGACGTAGGCTCTTTAACGCCGAACCACTATAAATCTCGTGTCTCTTTTCTGTTTTTAGTCTTATTTTATTAGAATTTTAGTCAATTTGGGTGTTAGAACCATTTTTTGGTCTAACATGTAGTAAAACAATGATTTTATAAAATGAAAATAAATAAAAAAAGTTAACTGTTTCATTTTGAACTAAAGTCCATAGAATTTTTTTTGTGCTTAAATATAACTTATCAGTTCTCCCACAAAATTCAATAATAAAACTTGCATTTTATTATGCGCATCAAATACCTTTGTGTTTTCTTAAAATTCATTACAGTCATTTTTTGAATAAAAATACCTACCATATCATTCCTCGTTCAACAAACTAGTGTCACTTAATATCTAACTCTACAGCCAAATTTATTTTCCATTTAATTTTGACTTTTTTATTCAATAATTTCTCACTTCCACCTTATCTTTTTTTCGTTTGCGACTGCAAATATTGACCATAAGTTTCCATGAGAGATTTAATCTGAAGTAAATATGAACTCTTTCTAGAACATTAATTCAATATTTATGCTAATACTTTTAATATTATTCATTTACACATCAGATTATCAACATGATATGAAAATTATAAAACAATTAGATTGTTATTCTTGTTAGATGAAATAAATAATAATATTCCATGATATGTTGAATATATAATATTGCATTTCAAGCATAAACAATAACATAAATATAATATTGCTTTTAAACCATGAAAATTTATTAGCTTGTTATAATATCAATTGCCAAGTAATCTACCAAAATTAACACGTAATATCTAATACAATTTATAAATATTGAAAATTTTAACTAAGATTGTTTATGATAGTCCGAGAGTAATCTTAAAACATGTAGTACTATCATTTTGACTTTCATGCATTTAAAAAAAAAGGGTCCATAACATGAAAACTTTTTAGTTTGCAAACAGTTGATGAAAACGTTGATCATTAAAGTGTTAAAATATATCATGCTTCTACATCATTCCAATGTATAAATATTCGAATAGATACAACATGAGGTTGAATTCATATTTACTTTCGTAGGGAGTTGAGAGAAAGTAAACCATTGAATATATTTACTAATTCAAACTAATTTGGAATAATTTACAGTAAAAACTTATGATACATCTCATGCTAAATTTAGTTAGAGAATTGACTACACATTAATTTTGGGGTTATCTCTCTTTAATGCTGGTTAAATGAATTAATTTTCATTAATTTGGGAAATCAAATACATTTAATTAATTGAGAATTAAAGATGAAAAATATGAAAAGATACATTATAATTGAAACTTAAACTAAACCCACTGATAATATATCAATAATCAACTAAACCTTAAAAATTCAATGTTTTAAGTTAATTACATTGATAATCTTATGACTAATGTTTTTAGTTAAATAAACATAAGTGTACTTTCATAGGGTCTAAGAATTGATTGGAAATGAAAGTAAGAGTTGTAGAAAACTAAAACACTGTGAAAACCAAAAATAAAATTATACTTAAAACCAAGGTTCAAGAACTCAGTTTCGATCTCGGTTTCGGCCGTTTGAAAATTTGTTAATTTCTGCAGGTTTCGCAAATTTTGGTAGTTTCGATTTTATTTCGGTTTCGGTTCAGATTTCGGTTTTTAGTATTTTGGTAATGCGGTTCATACCTTTTGGATTCTTTTAATACGATGCTTCGGTTACCAAAAATCATGCAGGCATATTTGTCAAGCCTGAAACAGAAAAAGTGACGTTTAGTTACCAAAAACATGACCCACATTTGGTAGTTCCAAATTCGAACCCTAAAAATATTTGCCGCCTCTTTTCAGAAAAAGCAAACCCTTCCAAATTAAAAAAAAAAAAACACTTGTTGCCTCGCTTTTCCAGAAAAAGCGATGTCCTTCCCAAATAAAAAAGCCAGCTGGTTCCATGATAAAAAAATATGCGTTGCTTTCTCAGTCAAAAATAAAATACACTCCCTTTCTCAAATAATAAAAAAAAAACTATGTTTTCGATCGAATCAATTCTTTTGAATCGGCAGAAATCATCGATTCTTCAGTTCGCTCGCTGTTATCTTCAGTTCGCCGAAAGTATCAATTCGAAGTTGTGGATTTTTATAGAGTTCGAATTAACTGTTCGATTTGTTGATCGATGATTTTGGTTTTGTTCGATTTACTCGATTCACTTTATTACTTTCGGTGCTCAGCTTTCAGAGTTTTTGTTTCATTTTTTTTTTTTTTGTGTGTGCCCTAAAACCGAAACTGGTTTTGGTGGACGGTTTCGGACCGCTGTCCACCGATAACGGTCCGGTAACCCCGAAATTTCGGGGTGCTGGACGAAATCTAAACCTTGCTTAAAACCGAAAGCATAGATAATTTATAGACAGTAAGTGTTTAAGAAAATCAAAACATTGAGAAAACCAAAAGTATCATTATACTTGAAACCCTAAGCATAGATAATTTATGCTTTCGCCTGTTGATATTTTCACTTTTGAAGTGTATATATGATTTAAATTGTAGATGTTGCAATAAACTCAATCCACACCCAATATAAAAATGAAATGATATAAAACTCATTTCTATTTATAGACAATTATATCTTATAGAAAATTTTCACATAGAAATACATATAAAATTGGATATATTCATTGTTATAAACAAGTATAAGATTGTATATATAAATGAATGAATATACGTATATTGATGCATGCAACAAAAAATTGAAATAACTATGACAAATACATTTACTATTACACACACACACACACACACACACACACACACACACACACACACACATATATATATATATATATATATATTCTAATTTAAACCAAATAGAGAATTCATATTATTTTCTCTTATAAACTATTTCTCTTTGTTCTGGTTCAAAATATTAGTTTGAACACTAATTGCATACCAGTTATTAAATTAATTCTCTATAATTCTAAATTAATAAATTCTCTATTAGTGATAGGCATATTCATTCAATTATAATCAAATCACCAAACATGAAAGAATAGAAAATATAAAGTCTCATTTTAACACTAAAACTAAATAATATCTCATTAAATTTTCTAATTAATGAATATAACATATGTACTTTAACTTATAAGCAATAATCTATTTTTAAAGTTAAGCATTTAGGTCAAAACTAAAAATGTAAAAATAACTATACCTAACATCATTTTTTGAAATTGTAAGGATAAATGAGAATAAATAGTTTCAACGCGTAACCTATTAATTCTAAATTTATTGTATCATTAGAGTTTATTAACTTATTAGCAATAATCTTTTTGAAAGCTAATATTCTAAGAAATGATTTATTAACTCTAATGATACAATAAATTTAGAAGTTAATTGGTTAAGCGTTGAAACTATTTATTCTTACAATTTCATAAAATGATGTTAGGTATAGTTATTTTTACAATTTTCAAATTAAAAAGATTATTAGCTTTCAAGAAGGTTAGCTTATAACTTCTTACTTATTTTAAATTTGACATGCTAATTTCATAAATTTTTAATTTGATCGTATTATCCTTTTAAGAGTTAGCTTAAAATGATTTCATAATCAAACACAACAGAACTAATTATAGATTAAGATTATAATATTCGCTAAAGTTATACTAGAGTTTTAAGATGATATTTACAGCACACACTTCATGCGTGACCATAAAATGTGCTTCATACAAGAAATGTTTTTCTACATATTTTATATGTTTAACATATTCAAGAGAAAATGATTTGCATGACTATTTGAATTGAAATCATGTGTAGTTAATTTGAGTTTTTATTTCTAAGCTGTGAGTTCTTATATTTGTATTATTTAAGAAACAACAATTTTTAGTAGAAATTTATGTAGTAGATCTTGTTTTTAAGTGATATTAATGTTTGTTAATACTTGTAGAAATGCGGTTTGAATTTATAAAGAAATTTTAGTTGTTAAATCATATTTTCAAATGATAATGAGTAATTTTCGTAGTTAACGTGACAACGAAGGTATTACAAGTATTATTGAAGATTATTTGATATACAAATATTCTGCTATTGTTTCATACAAATTTTACTAAGATAAACTTGTTGCTTCAATAATTGTAGAAGTACTGGATTAATTTTTGAATTTATTGATGAAAAATTCACATGGGTAAACATACACACATAGAGATATATGTATACATGTATATACAAAACTTGTAGTAAACTAATAAATAGTAGTCATCTAATCAACATTAATATAAATAAATCATGTGTTATTTCTAAAAATTATTTTGATGTAATATTGTTTGTAAGAAATGCATGTGACAAACGCCTATTTTCATCTAGGCTCTAGGCTCTGCTTAAACTCCATTTGGACTCTAATCTAAAACTAGTTTTAGTGGTCCAACGCTCTGCTTGACCTCAAACAACATAGAGAATTACTACAACCTAAGTGCTCAATTCGAAAAAAGACTACCTAGGAAGGAATACATAAAATATATTAATGTTAAGGATTTATTTATGAAAATAATTAAATTGAATACATTGTCTGTATTTTAATTCTGTAAGATTATCATGTAAGTAATAAATTTTCTCATTAATTAAATTTTAATCAACATAGCCTTAATTGTGCCTAATTCTTTTATTACTTTGAATTCAAACAGATAAGCATTAAAAGCAACAATTTCGTTTTAACAATTGCATAATAATAATTTGATATTATCATACCTATTTTAAAATAGTTCATTTATTATTTCTATAAATAAGTTCATCTCCAGTGTATTGTTATCTGTGAACATTCCATCTACATAAAAACTATTGTAACGTAAAAAATATTTCTTAAAAAATCATTGATATAGTTTTTGTAATATCATTAAAAATTTGGTTGAAACCATGTATGTGAGTTTTTTTTAATGTATATTTCGTAGTATATTTAACAACACAATAGAAAATATATATTAAGCGTAGATTGAATAATATCCAAATTCGCAAAATATAAGGTTAAGTGACTAAGATTAACAAATGAGTTTAAAATATTGAGTTTGCAGCATACTTAAGACCATTAAAAAGAGGGAATGCTACAAATGTTTGCATCCTCATAAGAGTGAGAACAAAATGCAAAAGTACAAAGCGGCAAAGAAGAAAGCAAGGAGAGCGGTGAATGAAGCAAGAGGTCGAATGTCTGAATATATATATATATATATATATATATATATATATATATATATATATATCAAAAGCTAAGTACGAAGGATGATGAAATTATTGGAAATGAATGAGCAAGAGAAAGAGGAATTTGGGAAGAAGAAGAGGTAGCAACATATAAATCCCACATCATCAAAATATTATCACATTCTCTCCTAATATATTAGAAGCCAATAGACTTATAATATATAAAGTAAAAGGAAGAGGGATTATATGGGGATGTGGACTTGGCCATGACATAATAATACATTGAAATGTCAAAAATTGGACCTTGCAGATCTTGGGGTCTCTTGATTGAGCATGGTCGACGGTTGCTGATTGAGCTAGTGCGCTGAAATGAGAATTTTTTTCTCAGAATTTTAAACGTGTGTCCGTTCAGTCCAGAATTCGAAAGACATATCTGTTAGCTGAATGAGTACAACCATTTGAATTCTTTGCGTACGCACATTAATGACCGGGTGGTTAAAGGGTCGCAACCTTTCGAATTCTGTCGGTTACTTATGCATACGAATAGGCACCTCCTCCTGCCTATAAATACATTGCCCCAAACAAGACAGAAATCACTTTTTTTTTCTCGCATTACTTCTTCAAAGTAATCCTTTGATCTAGTTTCTGTAATTAACTTCAGTTCGTCAGAACTCCATTTCCTGGCACTATGCTATTGAGTTGGTCCGTTTTATCATGGGAAACAAATTGCAACTACGTCAATCAGTACATATGACGACAATATTGTTTCAAGGAAACAAAATATTTCTAGACTCAGACATTACTAAAACATATTACTTTTTGTATATATTCAATTTGGTGCACAATCGGTTACGCTTTCTGTGATTATTGTAAACATAGTTTGATGTGATAATTATGACATAATTGAGTAACATTGATTTTTGTTGTTGTTTGTTTGTAATACAGTTGTGTGTTTACAAAAGTTCTAACATAAATTAAGTTTACAAAATAGTGAAGCTCCGCGAGAGGAAGACAGTGGACTTTGACCAAGTTAAATGTATTAAGGATGAGAATAATAGATTTTGATGAAGGTCGATGAGATAAAAAATAGATGGAGATGGTACTTCGACAAGCTATTCAACGAAGAAGGTGATAACACTACGATTGAGCTAGATGACTCTTTTGATGACACCAACAAATATTTTATTCAAAGAATTCAAGAGTTCAAAGTTAAGGAAGCGTTAAAACAGATGAAAACATGCTAGTCATTAAGGTTTAGTGACATCCCCATTGAGGTGCGTAAATGCTTTGGAGATGCATGGATAACATTGTTAAGTTGTTCAATAATATCTTTATATCAAATAAGATGCTAGATAAGTGAAGGAGAAACATATTTGTTCTAATCTTCAAGAATAAAGATATTCAATGTTGCACAAATTATATATGAATTAAGCTTATGAAGCATACATTGAAGTTTTGGGAGAGAGTCATTGAACATTGATTAAGAAGGATGACAAACATTTCAAAAAAATCAATTAAGATTTCATGTGTGGAAGGTCGATCGCAGATGCTTTTTTTGATAAGACAATTTATTGAGAGATCTAGGAAGCAAAAAAAAGATTTACACATGGTATTTATCGATTTGGAGGAAACTAATGATAAAATATCAAGAAAGGCTAGGTGATGGGCTTTGGAAAATAAGAGAGTCCCGACAAAATATTCGACAAAGTACTTACCTTTATTAAGGATATACACATTGATGTTCTGACTGGTATGAGAGTATGTGATAGTAGAACTAATGACTTTTCCATTAACATATGATTACGTTAAAAGTTAGTTTTGAGCCTCTATATTTTTATCCTAATTATCGATAATGTTATGAAAGATATACAAGGTAAGATTTCTTAGTGTGTGCTTTTTGCTGATGATGTTGTACAAATTGATGAAAGCATGATAAAGGTTGGTAGATAACCGAACTTATGGAGGCAGATTTTATAATAATTTTTTTTAGGTTTTCAAGAACTAAAACATAATATATGAAGTGCGAAATTACAGTGTCAAATCAGAGGATGATGTTACTCTAGTCGGATAAGTAGTGCCTAAAAAGGAATCATTTTGATGTTTAAGGTCAATGTTACAGTATGATGGGTAGATTGATGAACATGCAAGTTTTAGAATTTGAGCGGAATGAATGAAATGACGACCAACGTCTCACATTCTCAATGATAGGGAAGTCCTACAAAAGCTTAAACGGAAGTTCTATAGAGCGATAATTAGTCATGCGATGTTGTACGATGCATAATCTTAGCCTATTAAAAGAAAAGACGTTCAAAAGTTAAGTGTAGTAGAGATGCATAAGCTACGACAAAGCATACAAGACGAGATCGAATTGGAAATGATGGCATAAATGATAAACTTGAAGTCCAATTGAGGAGAGGCAAGTCTAACATCGCTTAAGGTGGTATTAACATCTCCAACGGAGGGCTCTCAAGGCTCATATGCGTGTTGGAATTATAAACCGCACTGAATGCTCAATGAACAATGGACGCCGACCAAGGGTGACATGTCAGGTAATAGTAATAAGAGATTGAACGGATTGAATATATCTAAAGAGCCGACGTCGTACATGATCGCGTGAAAGTTATGGTCTCGTGCACCAGAACCATGAGCATATGGTTTTAGGGGTAGTGTTTTTAGTTTTAGATTCTAGGATCAGTGAACAGAAGCTTAAGTCGTAATGTTTCGTCTTCGATCTTTGTTACAACCAGTACCATTATGACCATTGATATTATTATTATTATTATTATTATTGTTATTGTTATTTTTATTGCTATTGCTATTATCTTTGTTTTTTTTCCATATATCACTATTATTTACTTAATTATTTTACGTTATTTTTATCTTTATTATTATTTACACCTTTAAATCTATTATTGTTATCATTATTTTTAAATTGACTTTGTCATTTTGTTTTGGTTTTCATCTCTAGCTAATTTGTTTGGGAATAATGATTTGTTATTGCTGAATTTGCAGCATGCTTATTTAAGGCTATTTTTTTTTTTTTTTTTTACTAAAGTTGAACGCTTGCTGCATGCTAAAGATAGAACAAATGTTTTTTTGTGCATATACATACATACATACATACATATATATATATATATATATATATATATATATATATATATAGATTGTTTTGTGCATTTATATTTTATCCTTGACTATTTAATTACAAATTAATTTTTATATATACTTTTACCTAGATATAATTTTTTCTCCCAGCTTGATTATTCTTATATATTTTATGTTTGAAAATGAAAAAAAGACAATTTACCTTTATTTATTTATATATAACAACTTCAGGTTTTGGTATTTATATATTCTAATAAACAAAATATCTTTTTACTAATAAATGAAAGACACCAAATTTGTAATCTTTAATAATAACTCTTTATAGAAAAACATCACTATAGTATAAATTGCCATGTATTTTTAGTGCATATAGCATAACATAACATAAGAGATATACATAGAGTAAAAACCTTGTGAAGTATAATTTTTTGTATAATCTTTCTTTTTCCCTTTGCTCAGATATAAATGCACACATTATAGCTAAAATAGTACAAAAATTAACATAATTTATACATAGAACAAAATAAGAAAGAGACCAAATTCATAATCCAATAAAAATAAAAATAAATTGAAATGAATTTATATACAAAATATAAAGAATAAAATACAGTTCAGCTTTATCAATAGACTCGCAAAATAAACAAAGAGAACTAAATTGTAAGCGTTCTACTCAAATGTGCCAGCATAGTATGACACAATGGAAAGACATGCTCCTGCTTGGTAAGAGGTCAATAGTTCGAGGCGTACCCTGACCATCATGTTGGCACATTTAACTATATATATATATATATATATATATATATATATATACATACATACATACATACATACATACATACATACATACATACATACATATATATATATATATGTGTGTGTGTGTGTGTGACGCGGATAAAAATTTTGAACCAAAGATTTGAAGTTAAAAAATTATTACAAAAAGAAACATGTTTTTATTTGAATTAGAGAAAAATTAGTAGTGGAATAAAGGTCTAACATTTAAGTCGAGTTCGTCAATGTGCTAACCAAGGTTATTGCACGCTTTCATATAATTTTTCCATACAAATATGGAACCTAAACGCAAAAGGCATAAAACGATCATTGCAAAATTTGAATAAATTCAAAAATATTTAAGGAGAATACACAGGTGAAAAAGGAATCGGAGATGCAGAAGAAAAAAAGTTACTAGGGAAGGAAGAAGAAATCGAGGACATGAAATGAAAAAGTAATGTGTTTTATCTTACAGTGAACTCTAAAGAAAGAGAACATCACTTGGAGTATTTAAAGAGTAATGAATGAATACACATAGTGATGTAGATGTTAAATTTAAGCATGGTTATAATAAATATCTATGAGAGAAATGATGATTATCTTACAATTTTATGGAGATAAGTTAACCCTTGTCCTTAAATTGATGAGAGAAAAATATTGCGACTGATTAAATAAAAGATTAGAATATAACGGGTCCAATATTCTCATTCATATTTAACGAAATACACTAGGTAAAATGGATAAGAACTTATTTTTTTATATAATAAAAATAAAGGAATGAGAATGAGGAAGATATGAAACAATGAGAGAGCTCATAGATGAACTTAGTTTTAATAGTATAGTCATGTAAATACAAGGCCAGTGACTTTCTGGTAATTAGCCTTGCAAGCCTGAGCCGAGATCTTCTTACATAACATCTCCCGAGACTTCGCATGGTGAAAGAACTACCTTGCATGGCCTTAGAGAACCCTTCCTTCAGATGACATCTTACATCTATGGCTTTTTTATTAACATGGTTTTGTTCATCGGGTGAAGCGATGAGCAAGTATGGTACACATTGGATCCATTTAGCATATGTTGTTTTCTAGCTATTCTTGATTGTTACGCCTTTTCCTTCGATGTGTCGTCTTTTTTCCTTCTTTTTCTAATACCATAATTCAGAACCAAAACTGCCTTTTAAGCGACTTAACATGTTCACATTTTCTGTTCAGAAATAAATGCAAAGGATATGATTGGAGAAGGTGCTTTATGGGAACTTGTTCGCATTTCTCGTGATTGTTCTCGTGATGATATTAGAGCACTGGCACGCCGCACATTACTCTCCAGCACAGTTTTTCAAGGAGAGCTAAGGCGGCTGAGAATAGAGCTTTAAAGTGCAATATTTGATTTAAGCTGTGAGAAGCTTTTGCGTGGAAACCCATCCTCCACTTATTCAGCCAGAGACGCGAAGTGTGAGGTTGCCAGTATAATTAAAATGGAAAGAATATTTTGTACAAATGTGGAAACCCAAGTCGTAACATTGAGTGACTAGGATATTATATCCATGTATATTATTGATTTTTGTAGAACAATATTTGGTGCTAATGTATCCAAGTTAGTTAATACAAAGTGCAACTACAAACTTTAAATAGGAAAATTATTGTTGAATTATATGTTTGAAAGCGAACGGTTGGTTTATCTGTTCTTGTTTAGTGGAGTGTAAGTTTGTTCTTCTCTTTCAATGTTGACTTTTATTATATGGGCAGGGTTCCCTAAACATCGCACTGGATTTTGAAGTGCAAGCGGTGCTGAAGCTTTAGATGAAATACATGTTTGAATGTTACGTTGGATGAGAAGTATATACCATCTTATTGCGTTACATGAATCAAATCCATGTGAACTCGACCTTGATTCTAACTAACCTTTGTCGTGTGTTCCATGCTTTGTACGTATTTTGTTTTACTTTCTTTCTATCGGATTTGCTGGGCTCCCCTAGGAACCTACATTAAAGTACAAAATTACTTTACCGAACTGATATACTACCATTGCCTGTTAAATTTCAAGGAATAGTGATATACTAGGGTAATAGTTATATACAGGAAAATAGTGTGAGACAAACTTAACAAATAAATTATCCATAAGGACAAGATGCACAAAAACTATCCATAACAAACTTTAGTGTAACGTAAGAAATTATAGTGGATCCCTTAATTCCTACTTTTACACTAAAAAGTGTTCTTATGAATAAATTTTAAGCCTTTGGTCTTTATGGATAAGTTTTTTGTTAAATCTGTCCTTGTGCCTAAAAACCCCTAGTTATATTAGGGTGTTCGTAAATAATTATTGTGGGATATGATAGGACACATTTTGAACATTTATTTATTTTGAATGTTTTATGAGTTTCAAAGTGATTTAAAATTTTACATGGTACATGCCCGAGAGTAAGTTCATCTTGTTTTTTCATTTTTGTTTTTGCTCATAGGAAAATGCGGAGAACGAAATAGAATTTGTCGGAGGTCAATATAGGTTTTTTTTTTTTTAACCTAGAGTATCCTCTCGCATTAATTTTATGATGTTTTGTTTAATTTGATAAGTTAAAAGAGATTTATTAACAATTTTAAGTTAGATTTTGTTTAACTTTATAGAACTGTGAAGCTGCATCTGTGCAGTTAAAACGCTTAGCAGATCCAATGTGGCGGAAGTCCGAAAAATAATAGCGGATATAAAGCGAGGAAATAGCAGATGAATTTAAAATAGTACTTGTAACTCGTTTGTAATGTTTTTATGAATGTAAAAATGATAGTTAAATGTAAAACTAGCATTCATTTTTACTATAATGAGTACATTCTTAATTTTAAACAAAAAATGTGCAAATTTCCAAAAATAAAGGTAAATTGTTGTTTAACTTAATCAAAATTTATAGAATATAGAGTATTTTTATTTATAAAAAAATATAATAAAAATCAATTAAAAAGACCTAACTTCGTACTTTTTGTAATGCATAGATGTCATTTTTCAGTTCGTTTCCTTCATCAAAAATACAGCGGGAATATCGTAATATAGCGAAAATAACTGGATATATCGGAAATAGCGGAATATAGCGCGGATTAAAGTGGAGAGGCTATATCATAGGCTATGTGGGAAAGTTGTGATAACCCTAATTCCGACAGACTGAATTTTTTTCTTTTCAAAATTCCAATTCGTCGAAACTCGGATTGATTTGCTCTGGTATCCTGCAGAAAGACAAAGACATAAAATATGTCAGAGCTCAGAAAATATCTCAACAGCGGAATGGATAAAATATAGTATAATCAAAATATAGCCTTACCGTGTTAATAATACTGCCTAACCAGTATCCAAGGGTATCATGTCTCATGTCTTTGCCACAAATCTAACTTGCGAGTATGTTATGAGGAGGGGGTCAGAACACAAGTTCTAGTGACTGGATTTAAACTATACACTTTGGATAATCCTACATATACCGTTCAATCATGTTTTCTTATTTATTAGGTTACTTGGGTTAACAGCACTCAAGGCTTACACATACGTCGCACCTATTTACTTCCCAGTGGATTAACCTAATACCATATATATGTAGCTACCTCCGATATAAAGGTACACCCCATGGTATCCCACTCGCACGGTTTCCAACGTAACACCATCGGAATATACGCAGTCCCTCATCCTACGTCTTATTGACGTACGGATAACAATATTACGTTCCACATATATTTATCATTACTATGCTACGTAAACATACTGACTGCCACCTTTGTTTGAATCAGACTCCATACCGGAGTAATGCCCTCAAGTCTACGTAACACCACCCAGAGCCGACATGCATGTATCTAGATTGTCCACCATACGTATTTTCAATTGTAGCTCGATGCCTCAATCGCACGTCCTCTAATATGCATCGAGTTCCGTGGCAGGGCGATACAAGAAACACGGAACTCGGTCGGGAGTTTTTCCATATCTGTACAGACCCGTCTTTAAAGAGCCTCTATATACAAATATACCTAGGGTATGTTTTTTTGTGGTGGCTATGGCCCTACCTCGCCCCTCCCTCAACTAGTAAATACTACCAGAGCTAAGTGATTGCCCTTACGCAAACAATCTAAACATCTATGTGACGTCTCTCCTCAACCCCTTACCTCGATAGTGAAGGTTGAAATGGTATCTTGGGTTTAGCTCGAGTCTTTCCGCATCCCAGTGGCTGTCGATGACGGGTATCCAACGGTCTTCTATCCTTGTTGGTCGTGGCCCTTTGCCTCCTCATCAGGCAACCACCGAACTACCCTAGTGTCACCTCGTCACAGCATTTTGACTGCATAGCTACATCTGCAGTCAAGGCCCACCCACCTAGTAGTTACGCGCAGACCCAACCTCTGCGAGCACAGCCTAAGACATCTGTCACCACACAAAGGACTACTAGGAGCACCTTACGTACCTCAGGAAGCAGCTTGCTTCCCCTTCCAGTACTTTGGAGCCGTCAGAACAATCATATGAATGTGCGCTCCCCTCGTGCCTTATAACACCTCGATGATCTACCCCATTGGGTTATTCACTCTTAACCGTACGGACTGGTCTAAGCACCTAAATTTAACATGTTGTTAGACTGTTAGATCGAAAATTGGCTCTAACACCCAAACTAGTAAAGATTCTAATGAAGTGAAAGCTAAAACGAAGAAAACACACAATTTATAGTGGTTCGGCGTTAAATGGCCTACGTCCACTTTCTTCTTTTTGATTGATGTCTTGAATGCGAATACGATAATGATTTTTACTCAATTCTCACTCATCTCATACATTGATTCACTCAATTTCCTTCACAATATGATTTGAAAGATGATTGTAAGCTGAATAAGTTGATGAAATTCGGGTTGCAAAGGAGTTTCAATTATGAAAGTGCCAAAAGATCCTTCTAAATGCCTCTTGATGTGGTATTTATAGGTGGAAAATCCCCCTGGAGTGGGATCGGTTCGGATCCACGTGTCATCAATCCCGCCACAATCGGGTTCGGATGGAGTTGATGATGACAGCACACCAGGTTAGTGGAAAATATGGGTAGATCGTGGGTATAACCGCTCCGAGTATTAAGAAATCGTGGGGTGAAACCGTCGCTGCAAGGGGATCGGATCGGCTGTTCTATAGAGAATGGGATCGGGTCAACGTATCTGAACTGATCCGGTCTTTGGAGAAGCTCTTCCTTTTTCCGCTCCCCTCTAATTTGATTTGGCAATAAGGATCCGATCCGATCCGGCTTGTTTTCCTTCCCTTTCTGCTTTGTGCTGATCTGTTTTTGCTCGAGGAAACCCGATCCGATCCGATTATCTGGCAGGGTACTCTTCATTGTTTGACTCTTTAACTTTGTGTAGCCTAGTTCACAAAGTAGGCTAACATAGACCCTATGTCTAAACATTCTTTTACGCGCTTGTCTCACCTCACCAGGTTTCTAGTTAACTTGGTTATTCCAGTTCATATTGAATTCTTATTCAAATTACCAAGTTTTTCTTGCTTATTAATTTCAGTCATACGACTTAATCCATTTATGTTTATTAATAAGCCCACAACATGTTATTCTCTAGATTGTGGCCCAAGGTCTGTAATCCACAATCTCTTTTATATTTTTGTTTGATTTCAACATTACAATAATATGTAATTAAGTATATCCAATTCACATGTTTTCTAATTAACATGCCACTTACCATTTATGATTAAATATAACATATTTCATTTCATAAGTTTTCCTCATCCTTTCTCATTTAATCATAATTCCATTTTACATTGTCAATACAACTTATCGCTGTTTACTTAATAACTTAGTTCTATTAACTAAGGCCCGTTAATAAGTTTCTCTACCCGTTTATTATAACCTTTGTTATAATTTCCTCTTGTCCTTAGGACAAGCCTAAACATTCTTATCAACCGGTTTTAGACTTCCAAGCTTACAAATTACTTAATTTATAATTAAGTACAACTTCTTATATTCCATATATTTTCCCCCTTTTCCCAACTAGTTTCCGGCTTTCCCCATTTCTGCTTACTTAATTTACAATTAAGTGTCCCTTATCTCATTTCACCAGTTATCCAATTTCCTTATTAGTTTATTATAACCTTAGTTATAATCCCCACTTGTCCATAGGACAAGTCTACCTATTATACAATATTTTAATTAATGTTATTTATTTATAATAGGTGATTATCATTCCCCTTTTAAACCATTTTCTTTTACTGTTTTATTCCAGTATCCTTCATTCACTGTAATATATATATTCCTTATTTTAATTAAGGAAAACACTTCATGCACCTTATCGGTTTAATAGAAGGAATCAGTGATTTATTTTCATAATGTATTCCCATCTAAATCCGTGGTAGCAAGTAATTTCTTTACTCTTCTTACTTTAGTTAGTGTGGCCTACTTGCAACCACGTTCTCAGAAATAGGCCATTTAGGGAAATCCATCACTTTTCCTTCCTATCACACTAACTCACTTCATTACATCCCTTCCTTTCTTATTTTCCGAGTTAGAAATTTAATTACCATAATTGCCATTTATTCATATCTTGTGTTATATATATATATATATATATATATATATATATATATATATATATAAGCACTAGACCTTTCACATTAAGCCTACACTTGTGGACGCTGGATTTGCTGGGCGGCTACGGACAGACTTCTACCACAAGTTGACTTAACCTCGTGTCTTAGCACCATTACATATTTTTTATTTTTGCACTTAGGACTTCACATTAGGTTTGACATTTGTGGCTGCTGGATATGCCGGTCGGGTCCAGGGAGACTTCCGCCACTAATGCCACCTAACCTCATGCCATATGTGCAGTTACAATTTCTAATTGTAATCTTAGGCATATTCATTCTTTTACAATTTTACCTATTTAATTATATGTGTTTATACCCCTTTCCCAAGTCATATTTCTCATGTGCTATATGCCCAAAATAAGTCTATAATCATAGTTTGATTTATGCCCAAACTATATTCATGTAATCAATTCTAACATGAAACCATTTAATCATATAATTGTATCAATTCGTACAAGTAGGGTTCATGTGACAAATTAACATGTAGTATGAACAACAGTAATTTCTAACCATTTCTAACAAGCTGTTTTTCAACATGTAATCATACCAATAATTTAATAGATTCAACATATGAATTTCCTGATCTATTCATATTAACGTTTCAACTTGTTATAACAGCAATTTATAATTAAACTGGATATGTGTGGAAGAAGGGTTAAGGTGGAAGGAAGGCTATGTTACTTGTTTTTACAATAATGATTATGATGGGTTATTAAGGAAGGATGTGTTTTGGAGGAGAAGTTGCGGGGATAAAATGGGCGAAACAGTAGGAAAGAAGAAGAAGACAACTTGGAATCGCATTTTCATTAGTGAAGGAGTTAATTGCAGGGTGTTGGATATCAAAAGATGAGCTTGGTTAATTGGCAATGAAAGGAATAAGAAGTCAACGTTTTGTTAGTGGGATGATTTTGACTGGTAGCGGGATTAAAAACGTGGAAAGAAGAAGAAATAACAAGTCGGACTACATTAATTAAATCAAGTGATTATAGGGTAATTAAAACATCGACACATCAAGTTGATAATTAATTAAGTAATTTGTTAGTTTAATTAAATTGTATAACTTAATTGTTTATAACTGGTGCATACATTTTTAGAATTGAGTACCCTCGGTCACGTTGGAATCATAGTGATGAAGTATACGCTTTGGAACTGAATTCGCTGAAACAACAACCATTGGAAATTCATGATAAAATCAAATGCATGTTTGATTTTAAAACGAAACAAAAGCAAAATCGTCAACTGCAAACTAGGTGAGTATACTCGCTAACTCTAGCTCATTTATATTTTTATATAAACGAGTTTTAAATTTATTTATAGTAATTTTTTTCTATTTGATGGTTGATAAAAATGGTTGAAATGGTTGATATAATCATATCGTTAATCGATTATTAGTTTTGATATTTCATATTGATGTGAAATAATATTATTGATGTTGATTAACATCTGTGGATGCAGGGAAACAGGTTAGAGGGATCCAACTGGATTCCTCAACATTTATATTACTGTTTTTATTTGATTGTGATATATGATGTGTTACATAACCCATGATTGGATATGTTGTGTTTGGTTTACCTTGACCCTAGAAACTTGGTATTTTAGATACCGTAAAACATTTTTGAACGTAGAAAAGGAAATTGGGATTTAAAAATGGAATTTCTTTCCAATATTGAAATAAAATTTCTAATAGAATAGAAACCTGTTCAAGTGGATAAATCAAGAAGTGGTTTATAAATAAAGTGAATTATTAATCATTGGATAAATTGAAATATAAGTTCAAAAATGAATTTATATGGGAAAGTGAATATCGGTTTTGAAACCAATATTTGGAAATGGATTTGAAACTTAGCAAATTATAAAGGAAAATTTAAAAAGAGGTTTTAAATGATTAGAAATAAAGAATGAGATTAGTATGAAAAATACTGAATAGAAGTTATAAATAAAACTCGAGATAATATATTATTCTAAAATACGAAATCAAACTGATTTGGTTATATACATATATATATATATATATATATATATGGAATACATTCATGGTTAGAAAGAATATTAGTTTAAAGCAAGTAATTTGCAAATAAAATATCTAGAAAGGAAATCTAGATTTGGAATATAAATCCAAATTGGAAATTGAGTGAAAAGGGAAATGGGTAATCGTTTTAAAAGAAAACGATGAGTTTTAGCTGAAGATTCAGAATATAAAATAAAGTGTGATAATGTTTTGTAGACTGAATGGTTATAAAGGAATTTGGTAATGATTGGAAAGGATAAATTCATAAGTAAATTTGGATTTTGAATTAACTTGAAATGGTAGATAAATTCCGAAGTTCGGAATATAATCGAATATAGATTATTCGAGGGAGATTTATTTATTGGAATTCGCTTATATCGAATTTAAGGAAGTAGTTATTTTTACTTTCTGTTTTGAATCAAATCTAGTTATTTATTTATTTACTTATTAATTGAATAAATAAGTACAAGTTATATTTTTATATACCAATTATTTAGGAACAACAATTATAACGCTGCCGTTATAAATCTAAACAGTAATTATAATACTACTATTATCATAAGTGCTTTATGAATATAAACAGCGATTTTAGCGCTGTCGTTATAATAAATGTTTTATAAATCTAAACAGCGATTTTAGCGCTGTCATTATAATAAATGTTTTATAAATCTAAACAGCGATTTTAGCGTTGTCGTTATAATAATGTTTTGTAAATCTTGTAACACCCCGTAATTCTATAACATTAAGTTTCACAAATTAAAGTATAATTAAATTTTAAAATAAGAATCAAGGGAAACGGGTTAGGTCATTGCGTTCGTCTCGAAATTCTGCTTGGAAACGAGTCCGAGTTTTCGAGAAACGGAGCCCGTATGAGGGAGATATGACCCTCCGAAGTTTCAAGGATTTTCAGAACAGAAAAACAGCTCGAATTCGAATTCGAAATTCGAATTCAAACCCCAGCGCAGACTGGGCGGGAATTTTCCCGCCCAGGGCCGGGTCGACCTGGGGGTCGACACTATGGTCGACTTCCCAGGGACCAGGTCGACCCTATGGTCGACCTGGGGGTCGACCTGGTGCTGAAGCCCAGTTTTGAGCTTGGGTTCATTCTGATGTATCTGGTCTCGTTTTCTGTCTAGATTCATTCGTCTAGTCCTATATAAACAGCCTCCTAGCCTCATTCTCTTTACACCATTTTATTCTCTCCTTATGCTGCCTTTGGAATAATTGAAATAAATAAATTAAAACAAAACAGGAAGACTATTCTTGAAGACTACGACAAGGAATTGCATATTGGAGATTCAAATAAAGTTAAGCTTCAAGAAGGGAAGCAAAGGCTAATTCAACGTCTTCGAGCAACATCGCGCGAATCAGAGCAAATCACCTCAGCGTTATTATCCTTTTCTAAAACCGATCAATGTAAGTCAGTTACTTTTTAGATTTGAACGTCTAGATCTATTTGTGGCATGAAATTAAATGAATATAAGAATATGCCTAATCCTTTCATTTGAATCGATGCTTGTATATGCCTTTGGATCTGATTCTCGATTTTGGCCTAGAACTTATTATGGCCAATTGTCAATAATTATGATTATGGGACTTTTTGCCTAAGACTATGACTATGAAGCCGTTGCCTATGAAACTATTGCCTATGACTGTGAACATAAGACTATGCCTATGCATATGCCTGTGAACATAAGACTATGTCTATGCCTATGACTGTGAACATAAGACTATGCCTATGACTATGAACATAAGACTATTACCTACGACCATGATTCATGACTATGAGATTATTGCCAATGATTATGAACATAAGACTATTGTTTATGACCATGACTTTGAAATTATTACAGTTAATTGCCTATGATTATTTAGGATAATTGCCTAGGACTATTTTGGGTTAATTATCCATGACTATTGTGGTTAATCGCCTATGATTCACAACTATAAGATTTCTACCTATGACCATGACTATGACTATTGTGGTTAATTGCCTAGGACTATTATGGTTAGTTGCTTATGCCCATAACATTATAGTTACAAATCATGATTGTATACCGAACTGGCATTATGTTGGATTAAATCACCTATATCTCCCTTGATTTTGTTGGATCTCATACTTAGGGTGTAATTTGCTTAGTTTATTTCGGTTCTCTATTATGTACACCAAACCCACTGGATCCATTATCTTTGTATTTGTGTATTTTGGTTCTCTTTTTCATGCCTATTCTCTTATGTCAATTCTTGTGCTTATCCCCTGTTCCTTTTGTTAGTTTCATTTCATGAGTACCTAGAAACTTGTGAAATCATGTTATACGTACGACTACGGTGGGGGAATTTGGGCGTAGCTTAATTAAGATGATTTGGCATAACAAATATGTTAGCATAATCTGAATTGGCTATAATAGTAAATATTACATGCATATTAGACTTGGGCGTAAAATAGTAAATTGTTAATTGGCCGCAAAGTATGTAATTGGCATGTAAGCCAAGTTTGGATATAAACTGTAAACTAGAATATTAAATCGTTTTTTTTACATGAACTGATCTAATTTGGCATAAACTGCAAGTTGGGTTAAATGATAGGTAAATCAAGATTTGGGCCTAGAATATAGGTATGTTAGTGGGCATGACAAATGAATATGATATAGGCAAAATTTGTTTAAAAGAGTCGTTAGCAATTTACATATAAACAAAAGGATAAATATGTAAATCTAGGAAAGACGAATATGCCTAACCCGAGGTTAGATTGAGTTACGGTATAAGACTGCCCGGAACCTCCCGGCAAATCCAGCAACCGTAACAATACCTATCTAATGTGGGTGGTTAGAGCATTGAGCCCAAAAGGACCCGAGGTTAGACTGAGTTGCGGTGTAAATCTTCCCGGAACCGACCGGCACATCCTGTGACCACAACAATATCTGTCTAATGTGAGTGGTTGGTGTTTTAAATGAATAATTTAAAGCTAAGAAACATTTAAGCTAGAATGGGAGGGTTAACTCCATAGGAACACTTAACTAACTTAACAGGTTAACAAGACAAGATTTGTGGGAGGTTAAGTAAATATCTAACCGTTATAACATGTTAACTGGACAAGATGGTAGGGTTAAGCGAGACTAGAACACTTAACCATCGTAACCTGTTAACTACACTAGGAGGTGGGGTTAAGTACATTTAGGATACTTAACCAATCTAACATGTTAACCAAACCAGAAGATATGGTTAAGCACACTTAGAACACTTAACCGTTATAGCATGAGTAGGGTTAAGTTAATGAGAATCGCTTAACCAATATAACCTGATAAACGAGTAAGGTTAAGGAACACTTAACCAAAGTGACTTGATATATGGGTGGGTTAAGTCAACGTGAACCGCTAGATAACACTTAACCAATTTGACTTGATATATGGGTGGGTTAAGTCAACGTAAACTGCTGAATAACACTTAAACAATCCAACAGAACGAGAAAAAAGAACTAAGTAGTAAACCTTAGTTAAGTGAACTAAGTTGTAAACCTTAGTTAAGAAAAACGAACGATTGAGAGGACTAAGTAGTAAACCTTAGTAGAACACGAGAATGAGCGAACGTCCATCTGATCTTAAAGAAGGCTCCAACAAACTGGGTTACGAAGCACGCGGCTTCGAGGGTACGTGAGGGTACTCTTGGTATCCCTCTGTGAGGCTGCAGATGATCCTCCTGGGCTCACAGAGGTTAAGGTCTGCGTTAGAAGAACCAAGGGTATGCCTTGGTTGCTATATAAGGCAACCTAAAGACTGGGATGGACCAGCGTGATTCGGCGAGACCAGTAGCCCTATGACAGCAACTCGTCGTCTACCTACCATCTTGAGTCAGTCGAGATACGTACAGCGGAAAGGCGGAGAACTCCAAAAGACCATGTACTTGCTATCTAGTTATGGGTGCGGATGGCCATAGGTTAGTGGGGGCAAAGAGGGCCTGCATATAGTTCTCATTTTTCAAGGTGTGCCTTTCATTAGTTGAGGGAGGGGTCTGGTGGGACCATAGCCACTGGAAAAACAGACCTTAGCATCTACATCGGCAGATATCCGAAAGCTCCCGACTGAGTTCCGTGTTTCTTGATTTGCCCTGCCACGAGACTCAGGTCGCACATATAGAGGACATGTGCATCTAGACAGCGATGACGATTCGCGACACATACGTGGGGAAAGCCTAGGAGCCTATACCACTCTATGTAGTGTGTCCTAGACTAGAGGGCGTCGTTCGATAGGTAGCATAATCCCTAGTTGGACCTAGGTCACGTTAACCCCAAAATCCGAGAAACTTTCAATATGTAGCATAAACCCCAGTAGCCCTCGGTAGCGTAAACCCTGGTTGGATCTAGGAAGAGTTCGATAGAAAACCCTAGATTAGATCTAGGTAATAAATAACAGATGTACACCTGAAAATAACCACAATTGCGGGGATTGGGATCACGTTATTGTTTTACCAGTTTATACATCTTACTAGTTGGACACTAGTTAGGTGGTGCAGAGATATAAAAACTAGAATAACAGGGTAATCGCGAAATAGAGAAAGTATGGAAGCATATTCAGTTTACCAGTATATTCAACTTGTCCGTAGATCCAGTTTATCAGTACATACAGTTTTATCTTACCTTAGCATATCTTGCGTTATCTTGTTAGCCCTATCATCATGGTATTGTCTTGTATTCAGTTAATCCATGTCATGTTGTTTTCACCTGTTCTCATGCTGAAAGTTACTGAACTTACCAGACTTTATGTCCGAATCTGTTTTCTTTCGCTTTCTTGTCTTCCATTCCCCCCCCCAGGTCCGCAAGGAGGGAACGTTACTACTTGGCTCAGTTTTCTTTCCAAGCTTGAAGATTAGTCGAAGTTTTGTTTGGATTCTTCTCTTTTCCACTGCTATGGCTGGCTCATGCTACATTGGAGAATATAAATGTTATTTCATGCTTCTTTATTTTGTAAGACAGATACTCTGGTATTGGAAAACAATTGTTGTACAAACTATTTTATCAATAAAGTAAAGTTTTATTTTCCATTGTTTTAATTATCTGTCTTGTAATTTATCTGCATCTTTTACCTTAAATGCTCCACAGAACTTAGTGCATTCCCTTTGTGAGTGACACTAACGGATGTGGGGTGTTACACGTGGTATCAGAGCTGAAGGTTACCGGATCAGATAAAAGATTTGAAAAATTATTTTCAACGGTTTTAAAAGAAGCATTTTCAAAAGAAAAGTTTTTTTTAAAAGGCATATTCCCCAAAATCCATACCCACTATCTTCTGATCCTCTGTTTGAATTTTGTCCCCTTCTTTCTTGAGTCTTCGGGGCTCCCGGCTTTCATGGAGGTAACCTCATCGCGGAACGGTTCCATAGGCTTGATAAGACTATGATACCTATCGAAGGGCAAAGTAGTGCCCGACTCCCATCTATAGCCATAGTAGTTTCACCTGCAGCTAGTCTTCTTTCAAGCTTTGAAGGGTTTTCCATGCGATGGAGGCAGCTTTTAAGAAACTTGTCAAAATGATTATACAGGGATGGTAAAGATGAGGATGAGGGAGTTTGGCTAGGGAGCTCAACGCAACGATGAGAAATTCATGGATATAAACTCGACTCACGAAGAAAGAAGGAATTATAAAACCTAAGACGAGAGGAAGTATCCTTTCCATGGTATAATGAGGCATATAATTAAGGACAAGGGCAAGGACGAGGGACAGGATTTTCAGAAGGGAGGGTGCATGCTTCCACCACCAGAATACCTGAGAGAGAGATAGTAAAAGTCTCCGTTGGAAAAGTTTAGCTTTTCGTTTTGATCAACCATTTAGTACTCTTTTTATCTTAGCGCTTCGCATTTGTTCATATCTACTTCCATAGTTGAGTCTCTGCACCTTAGTACTTGTACAGTAGAAGTTCCCATTTTAGTCTCAAATCCAATTGGTGGTTCGACCCGTTTATCTTTGGTTTGTAAGGATTTGAGAATAGCTATAGTTAAGTGTTGGGTTTAAGCATAATGCTTATGTTTTTGGTTCCATGGGCTATGAGTTGATTCTAGGCATGGGTTGGTTGGCTAGTAATTCTGAAAGGAGGGTAGTTAGACTTTTGACTTGCCTTGGAAATACCCTCGAGATTCCGTGTAAAGAATCAGTTAGGCTTAGCTCGCTAGAATCGCTTAATGCATTTATCGAAGTTTTGCAATCCGTTAGGGTAGTCTATGAGTACGTAGATGTTTTTGATTAGGTTAGGAGTTTACCCCTAAAACGAGGGATAGACTTCCGCATGTAACCAGTTGACAATATCCAATCAACGACAGTTTTGGAAATGGAGGTCAAGAAGCTTCGCAATCGTGAAGATTAATTAGATAAGGTACATAATAGTGAAGCTCGAAAAGATGCGACTTAGAAGACTGAAGACTAGATACACGCATCATACCCTTTTTCTTAAGAGTACATCCTTGATATCTTTTTCTAGGAATTTTATGCATACTTTCTAGCTTTTAAGGTATATCCTCTAGGACGTATCATCGATCCTTATGTAGAAGCCAATGGATGTAAACATGTATTTGAAACATGTTATGATTGATGGTTGCAAATGGTTTCTCGTGGATGCATATACACACCATAGGCGCTAGAACGACTCAGTCACTTTCATATTGCATTCGCATATATGTATTTAACTTGATATGTTATCATATGGATGTTGCATATGGATGAATGGCTTTGCACACATGTAGTATTTACATAACTAGGGATGCTTGCATACATGATTGGACGCATGGCACTGACATAATTCGCATTAAGGAGGTCAACTGAATCAGTAGACCGCCTGATTTTGCATTAGATAAAGACATATACACACACTATGCATATGAACATGAAAGCATTAGAAATCTTTTTAAGGACAATGAATGCCTGTGATTGAATGGTTGAGTAGATGGGTGATTGGATGGTAGGACACATTCTTCCTAACTTGAAGATTTCGGGAACGAAATCCTTTTAAGAGGGAGAGAATGTAACACCCCGTAATTCTGTAACATTAAGTTTCACAAATTAAAGTATAATTAAATTTTAAAATAAGAATCAAGGAAAACGGGTTGCGCCATTACGTTCTTCTTGAAATTCTGCTTGGAAACGAGTCCGAGTTTTTGAGAAACGGGGTCTGAATGAGGGAGATATGACCCTCCGAAGTTTCAAGGATTTTCAGAACAGAAAAACAGCTCGAATTCGAATTCGAAATTCGAATTCAAATCCCAGCGCAGACTGGGCGGGAATTTCCCGCCCAGGACCAGGTCGACCTGGGGGTCGACACTATGGTCGATCTCCCAGGGACCAGGTCAACCCTATGGTCGACCTGGGAGTCGACCTGGTGCTGAAGCCCAGTTTTGAGCCTGGGTTCATTCTGATGTATGTGGTCTCGTTTTCTGTCTAGATTCGTTCGTCTAATCCTATATAAACAGCCTCCTAGCCTCATTCTCTTTACACCATTTTATTCTCTCCTTATGCTGCCTCTAGAATAATTGAAATAAATAAATTAAAACAAAACACGAAGACTATTCTTGAAGATTACGGCTAGGAATTGCATATTGGAGATTCAAATAAAGTTAAAGCTTCAAGAAGGGAAGCAAAGGCTAATTCACCGGCTTCAAGCAACGTCGCACGAATCATAGCAAATCACCTCATCATTATTATCCTTTTCTAAAACCGATCAATGTAAGTCAGTTACTTTTTAGATTTGAACGTCTAGATCTGTTTGTGGCATGAAATTAAATGAATATAAGAATATGCCTAATCCTTTCGTTTGAATCGGTGCTTGTATATGCCTTTGGATCAGATTCTCGATTATGGCCTAGAACTTATTATGGCCAATTGTAAATAACTATGATTATAGGACTTTTTGCCTAAGACTATGACTATGAAGTCGTGGCCTATTAAACTATTGCCTATGACTGTGAACATAAGACTATGCCTATGCCTATGACTGTGAACATAAGACTATGCCTATGACTGTGAACATAAGACTATGCCTATGCCTATGACTATGAACGTAAGACTATTACCTATGACTATGATTCATGACTATGAGATTATTGCCTATGATTATGAACATAAGACTATTGTCTATGACCATGACTTTGAAATTATTACAATTAATTGCCTATGACTATTTAGGATAATTGCCTAGGACTATTTTGGTTAATTATCCATGACTATTGTGGTTAATCACCTATGATTCACAAATATAAGATTTCTACCTATGACCATGACTATGACTATTGTGGTTAATTGCCTAGGACTATTATGGTTAGTTGCTTATGCCCATAACATTATAGTTACAAATCATGATTGTATACCGAACTGGCATTATGTTGGATCAAATCACCTATGTCTCCCTTGATTTTGTTGGATCTCATACTTAGGGTGTAATTTGCTTAGTTTATTCCGGTTCTCTATTATGTACACCAAACCCACTGGATCCATTATCTTGGTATTTGAGTATTTTGGTTCGCTTTTTCATGCCTATTCTCTTATGTCAATTCTCGTGCTTATCCCCTGTTCCTTTTGTTAGTTTCATTTCATGAGTACCCAGAAACTTGTGAAATCATGTTATACGTACGACTACGGTGGGGGAATTTGGGCATAGCTTAATTAAGATGATTTGGCATAACAAATATGTTAGCATAATCTAAATTGGCTATAATAGTAAATATTACATGCATATTAGACTTGGGCGTAAAATGGTAAATTGTTAATTGGCCGCAAAGTATGTAATTGGCATGTAAGCCAAGTTTAGATATAAACTGTAAACTAGAATATTAAATCTAGTTTTGACATGAATTGATTTTATTTGGTATAAACTTCAAGTTGGGTTAAATGATAGGTAAATCAAGATTTGGGCCTAGAATATAGGTATGTTAGTGGGCATGACAAATGAATATGATATAGGCCAAATTTGTTTAAAAGAGTCGTTAGCAATTTACATATAGACAAAAAGGATAAATATGCAAATCTAGGAAAGACGAATATGCCTAACCCGAGGTTAGATTGAGTTACGGTATAAGACTGCCCGGAACCGCCCGGGGAATCCATCAACCGTAATAATACCTATCTAATGTGGATGGTTAGAGCATTGAGCCCAAAAGGACCCGATGTTAGACTGAGTTGCGGTGTAAATCTGCCCGGAACCGACCGACACATCCAGTGACCGCAACAATATCTGTCTAATGTGAGTGGTTGGTGCTTTAAATGAATAATTTAAAGCTAAGAAACAATATAGCTAGAATGGGAGGGTTAAGTCCATAGGAACACTTAACCAACTTAATAGGTTAACAAGACAATATTTGTGGGAGGTTAAGTAAATATCTAACCGTTATAACATGTTAACTGGACAAGATGGTAGGGTTAAGCGAAACTAGAACACTTAACCATCGTAACCTGTTAACTACACTAGGAGGTGGGGTTAAGTACATTTAGGATACTTAACCGATCTAACATGTTAACCAAACCAGAAGATATGGTTAAGCACACTTAGAACACTTAACCGTTATAGCATGAGTAGGGTTAAGTTAATGAGAATCGCTTAACCAATATAACCTGATAAACGAGTAAGGTTAAGGAACACTTAACCAAAGTGACTTGATATATGGGTGGGTTAAGTCAACGTGAACCGCTGGATAACACTTAACCAATTTGACTTGATATATGGGTGGGTTAAGTCAACGTAAACTGCTGAATAACACTTAAACAATCCAACAGAACGAGAAAAAAAGAACTAAGTAGTAAACCTTAGTTAAGTGAACTAAGTTGTAAACCTTAGTTAAGAAAAACGAACGATTGAGAGGACTAAGTAGTAAACCGTAGTAGAACACGAGAAGGAGCAAACGTCCATCTGATCTTAAAGAAGGCTCCAACAAACTGGGTTACGAAGCACGCGGCTTTGAGGGGATGTGAGGGTAATCTTGGTATCCCTCTGTGAGGCTGCAGATGATCCGCCTGGGCTCACAGATGTTAAGGTCTGCTTTAGAAGAATCAAGGATATGCCTTGGTTGCAATATAAGGCAACCTAAAGACTAGGATGGACCAGCGTGATTCGGCGAGACCAGTAGCCCTGTGATAGCAACTCGTCGTCTACCTACCATCTTGAGTCAGTTGAGATACGTACAGTGAAAAGGCGGAGAACTCCAAAATACCATATACTGCTATCTAGTTATGGGTGCGGATGGCCATAGGTTAGTGGGGGCATAAAGGGCCTGCGTATAGTTCTCATTTTTCAAGGTGTGCCTTTCATTAGTTGAGGGAGGGGTCAAGTGGGACCATAGCCACTGGAAAAACAGACCTTAGCATTTGCATCGGCAGATATCCGAAAGCTCTCGACCGAGTTCCATGTTTCTTGATATGCCCTGCCACGAGACTCGGGTCGCACATATAGAGGACATGTGCATCTAGACAGCGATGACAATTCGCGACACATACGTGGGGAAAGTCTAGGAACCTATACCGCTCTAGGTAGTGTGTCCTATAGAGGGCGTCATTCGATAGGTAGCATAATCCCTAGTTGGACCTAGGTCGCGTAAACCCTAAAATCCGAGAAACGTTCAATAGGTAGCATAAACCCCAGTAGCCCTGGGTAGCGTAAACCCTGGTTGGATCTAGGAAGAGTTCGATAGAAAACCCTAGATTAAATCTAGGTAATAAATAACAGATGTACACCTGAAAACAACCAAAATTGCGGGGATTGGACACTAGTTAGGTGGTGCAGAGATATAGAAACCAGAATAACCGGGTAATCGCGGAACAGAGAAAGTATGGAAGCATATTCAGTTTATCAGTATATCCAGCTTGTCCGTAGATCCAGTTTATCAGTACATACAGTTTTATCTTACCTTAACATGTCTTGCGTTATCTTGTTAGCCCTATCATCATGGTATTGTCTTTTATTCAGTTAATCCATGTCATGTTGTTTTTACCTGTTCTCATGCTGAAAGTTACTGAACTTACCAGACTTTATGTCTGATTCTGTTTTCTTTCGCTTTCTTGTCTTCCGTCCCCCCTCCCCCACCCCGGTCCGCAGGGAGGGAACGTTTTTACTTGGCTCAGATTTCTTTCCAAGCTTGAAGATTAGTCGAAGTTTTGCTTGGATTCTCTTTTCCACTGCTATGGCTGGCTCATGCTACATTGGGGATTATAAATGTTATTTCATGCTTCTTTATTTTGTAAGACAGATACTCTGGTATTGGGAAACAATTGTTGTACAAACTATTTTATCAATAAAGTAAAGTTTTATTTTCCACTGTTTTAATTTTCTGTCTTGTGATTTATCTCCATCTTTTACCTTAAATGCTCCACATAACTTAGTGCATTCCCTTTGTGATTGACACTAACGGATGTGGGGTGTTACAAATCTAAACAGCGATTTTAACGTTGCCGTTATAATAAATGTCTTATAAATCAAATAGTTGGAAACAATAATTATAACTCTACCGTTATAATCAATGTTTGTCTATAAAAGAAATGGATTCTTAGATTGAATCTGAGAATTGGGTAAGCGATGTTTTGTTTGAAGTTGTGAGCTTTGATTATTTCAAAATTTAGAATGTTATTCAATTAAGGTCTGAGAGGTAATTATACCCTATCTTGATTGACTTCATGATTGATGGAGAAATGGTTAAGGTTCAATAGCGAAGATTGGTTAGCAATATGGTTAGTTAATAAATGATTAATAGTTTGAGCTATTATAATGATGTTTTATAAAATCACGCTAATTTAAAGGATTTTGAAATATTTTTCCCAAATAAAATAATAGATATTTTATATGCATAGATATGGAAAGGAATTGGTCAACGAGGAATTAATAAATGAAATATGGAAATATTTTCCGATATTAATAAGGGATATTTTCTGAATATAGAAAATAAGGATTTGTGAATAGATAGAAATATTTTCTAACTGAAATAAGAAATATTTCATCTAATAAAGAAATTGTGATATTGAAAATGTTTTTCCAAGGATCAAGAGAGGCAAAAGATATGGAAGATGGGAAATGAGAATTTGGGAATGATAATATAATAAGGAATTGATTTAAAGGGGCCCAGTGTTGTTTGATGGTTAATCGGTAGAATTTCCATTTGGAAATAGAACCGTTGATTGTATGGATGTTCTTTGATAGTTAAATCACCGACTATCAAAGTTCTGATTTATTTTATACCTCTATTGTCAATAAGGAGAGACTGAGATCAGGTTTAATATCTGAAAACCACTCCGTATTGGCATAAGCATTACGAATCAACTTATGCTGAAGATAACTGAAGAAAAAGTAAAGTGCAAGGGCTTTTCTGTTGATCGTAGGTAGAAATTGCCCAAGATGTATTAATAGAATGGTGCCTTCGGTTTGTCCAGTCCTAGGACAACGTATATGGACAAATGCCTGACGACGTGACATTCAGTGGAAATGGTGGCAAGATGTTCCTGAGAGTTAATCGTGACCTCAAGCCTCATCAACCGGGAAATGACAGAAATCGGGCAGGCAGCATGGCAAGTGGGTCATTCCCATTAGGGGTATTATCACCTGATCTGGAGAAAATTCTTTCGCTTCTTATTCTATTCGCTGATGTATGCTTTAGGTAACGGTTGCTGATCACAACCGTTGGTGATAATATGCTCGATACACTTAAGTTAAATGAGTGTTCAACCATGTGTGGGCTGGGTTGCAAGACGTTCTTGTTGAACCCAGCGTATTCGCCTCTATAGATACACTATCGAAAGGTGGTTCCATACCTTGTCATGTTGGAAATCTAATCTCCAATAAGCGCCCTACGGTTTTTGATTTAATATTATATATTGAGCGTGAGATGCAAGTGTTCCGCTAGATTTCTATTTATTTGATTTAGACACTATAGTAATATCATTGGATTTGATATCAAGAATATTTTTGGTTATCGTAAGGTAAAAAAGCCATCCGTGTTTATGTGTTGATCGATCTTACAATTATCATTTCTTTTGAAAGGATTTTGGAAGTTAAACGAATGGTTGGAGTTTACTCACACCAGTCCTATGACAGACCCAGAGTTTATTTTGTTTGTTTTCCCTAAACTCTTGGGTGCCCAAGTTTGTACAGGCAGTCAAGTAGTTGGGATTTTACAGATTCACTTGGAGGAGTTCGAAGCAGGAGGCTTCACCAGTTAGCTATAGACAATCATATATTCCGCTATGTACCATGTTTGTATCTAGAAACAGGTGTTTATAACTGTTCCAGGAATAACTGTTGTGCTCTGATGATGGTACGTATATACAGTTATTGAATTGTATTTCAAAATTTTATGTTATATAATATATTTTATTTGCTCCGCTGTGAGTTTCTGATCTTCCTTTTCTTCTATTCTGATATTTCTTTCTTTCTATTTCTCATCCTCGAACTTCTTCCTACTAATGATTCATTTTTCTATGCAATTTGGGTTGGACGTATGGTATTATTAGTCGACTCAAAGGGTATGGAAATTCGGGTCATTACAAGATTAACTGCAATCATACAATCATTAATCATTCATAAACATATAAAATTATCCACCCATGACATGTTTACATTGACAAAAGTCGCGCCAACATAAATAATTGTTACTATTTGTTGTATATAACGATGTTGTATACACAATTATATGATTTTTGTTTGATGATAACAACCAAATATATTTTATAAATGTGTTTGTTACTGTACTGTTCTATATTTTCATCACAGACAGGAATGTAATATTTATATTTAAATAAAAATATATCTGTACAGAAATTCAAATATTTACTGTATTTTATTTAAAATATAAATATTAAATTTCTAACATTAAAACAGTACATCTATTTTAACTCCACTATTTAATCACTTCACATAATTGTACTTACAAATAAACAGAATAGAATAGACAAGTCTGTTTGACAACAATGAAATAATATTTTTATTTCAAATAGATTTTGTTTATTACAAATAATCAGTACAATCATTTTTTTATATACATTAGCTCCTCACTATAACACTCATACATTCACTCAGTATGCATTTCATATATACAATTTCATTTACACAGATTCGTATATATTTACACAGGCACACTGACACTCTTCTTATTTTCACTGTCTTCTGTCTTTTAGCTTTTGTCTTTACAGCTTTCTGCATTCAGTCCAGTCTTCATACCTGTCATATACAGAAACACACACACAGTACACTGCAATAGAAACAAAAACTGAATACATGCAGAGTTGAATTTTATTTTTGAAATTTTATTTGCCTCAGATTTCTAGTGTGTTTCTCATCATTTTTCATGACTTGATCTGATTCATCTGTGTCTAGCCAGTTTGTATATGGTACAGGGACAGGAAATCTTGTCTGTTGGCTGCATATACACACGTATATAAAAATACACGCGTGCACTGCCACACCAATCAGAGTGCTACTGAGGAGTAGCCACGTGGACCATCTCGACTCAGAGCACAGTCATCAGTGGGACAATCAAATCAAAGAAGAAAGATGAAAATCAGCTCAGCAATGAAAACAAGTGGCAGATCAAAAATTTCAATTCAAAATCAAGTGATTTATCTTGGCAAATCATTTTCTTAAGCAGCACAAACATGATGGCAAACTCAGTTTTTAAACAGCATCAAGATCCATGGCAGATCACTCAATGAAACAACATGAATGTGAACAAGCAAATAGCATGGTGTAGTGGATGGCACAACAATTCATGGCAAGACAGAATGGTGGTGCTACAACATATGAAGTGTACTTTGGCAAACATTTTTGGATTGGCAACACATCTCAGTTTCAACCCAAACTCAGAATGCACAAGTCCGCACTAATATGGTCAAAACATTTCTGTGCATTGGTCAAGGCAGTTCAAAGCTGCATGACATAGTTTAGCATAGTTCAGAAATCAGCAACATATACACAAGTGGGTTCACAAGATCATGGTGCAATGGCCAAAGCAGTAATGAAGAAACAGCAAATGCATGGTCCAGCAAGACAAGTGACCAAAGTGGCACAAGTATATATGGTCAGGATACATGACTGATCAATTGATCATGCAGACCAACAAACTTGTTAAACATATATGTATATAATGCATATATATATATGTATATATATATAGAAACAAAGCATGGGGGAACTACATGTCGGGTATATGATCATGTTTAAGCAAATAGCAATTCACAATGACACGGCTTAAATTCATTTAATCAAAGTTTGGTTTCATGGCAACAAGAAATTTCAAGAATATCAATATTTGGCAATTATCAAGGCATCAGTTTCAAATGGGAAATTTCTTTCCAGTTTTACAATGCAGAAATGTCCAAAAACAATTTATTCTCGCATTGATTTGCTTCCAGAAATGAAATGAAACAGTGAATCAAATGATTGGTCAAGAAACATTGTTTTTGATAATCAGATTTTTTTGCAATACAAAGTCATCTCGAGAAAGTCACAAAGCTTGCAGTTTTCTCATCCACCATTTCATAATTCAGCAAGAGTTAAATGTGGCAAGTGTTTTGCTATTCAGGGCAGAAATCAATTCGCAGGAATCAATCTTTTATTTGGCAAGTATTTAAATTCCAGATTTACAGCATGGAATCTATGTTTGGGAAATCTTAAAGCTCTCCAGATTTTTGGGAAAGTAATTTTTGGCAATAACAATTTTTTTTTTGAAATCATTTTTTTCAAAATGGGCAGATCTAAATCATTTCAAGTAAGGCAACATTTTAAATTGCCAAGTCAATCAAAGCCAACTTTGTCAAAAAGATTCAAAGCAGGAAATCTCACAACATTTTCGCAAGCAAAAGGGGAAACCACAAAATTATCAGGCCAAGCCATTTATCATGAAATCAGAGAGTAGGGTTTTATTTTTACCCTATATTACACGCATATCATCACAGGCAAACCAGAGCATTGAATACACATAACAACAATTTCAAGCTTAAAATATAAATTCAGAGAAACTCACGAGTTTTTCAGAGAGATTCGATCTCGTTCCCAAATTGTTGAACAAGAGAGCAGCAACAATCGAAGCCAGACTGAAGAACAACATCGATTTATCAACAAGTCGAATTGATTTGGGACGAAGCAGAAAACCCTAGCAATTTCTAATCGCCGCCTCCATTCTTTTTGTTTCTCAAAAGAAGCTATCGGGTTTAACAAATACAAAAGTGGGCCGGCCAAAAATTACTCAGGGCTTTAGTGTTTTTAATTGAAAAGGGGGATGACCCCTTTGTTTTAATTCCTTAAGGGTTTAAATTCCTTTTGTTTTTATTTTTGTTTTTAATTTGTGTTGTAAAAATCAAACGAACAGGTGTCTAGATCTGTAAAGTCTAGGTAAAACAGTCAGGTTGTTGACTGTCAGTTTCAGAGTCTGTAAAATTCTGAGATACGGATTACGGGGTTGTAATTCGGGGAATCTGATCGAGGGGACATCGTTTAGTCTAGGGTTTTGAGCGTAGGGTTAGGACAGGAGCAGGCGCTGCGAGTGTACATGGTCTTGTATGCGGGATCTGTTTATAATACCTAGTAGAAACCTTAGGAATGCAGCAGTAGGCAGGGTTTTGCCGAAGCTGGGTATATCTGTGTGTGATTTATTTTTCTGCACTTTTATTTCTCCTGCATTCTGTGATCTGTTTATTATTTTAATATTCTGTCAGTTATTCAATTCAGTTTAAAAACTGTGATAAACCCTATTCACCCCCCCTCTAGGGTTAATCTAGATCCAACAAGTGGTATCAGAGCAGGTATTCTGTTTAACTCTAGAGTAATGGTGATTCCTAGTTGTCAGTTGATAGAGAGTCAGTCCAGTTCATTTCCAACTATTTTCGATGGAACAGATTTTTTAAACTGGAAATCCAAAATGGAATTTTATTTAAAGTCTGTTAATATTAAATGTTGGAATGTTGTTATCCATGGATTTGATAGTGTAGATATTACTTTCAATACCCGTACTATGAAAATTATATTTGATTATCTTAGTACTGAACAGTTTAATCTTATTTGCCATTGTTTATCTGCACAGGAAATCTGGGATACTTTCAATACGAAGTACGGAAAATCTGGCAACAGCTTAAAACCCCAGAATGTCAACTCAGATTCAGAATTCTGTTTAACAGGATTTACAAATGAAAATTCAGAAGGATCAGATGATGGAGAATCAACGGATGCTGAAGTTGAAAATTTCTCATACGAAGATTTGGTTTATATGTGTGTTGATTTAACTAAATCTGTTGATAAACTCAAATCTAAAAACAAATCTCTAAAATCTAGGAATTCTGAGTTGACCAGCAAAATTGATGATTTGGAATCACAGCTTGAATATTTTAAAAATTCTTCAAATTTAGATTGCAAAAATTGTTTGAAATTGAAAACCAATCTTGTTCATCTCAATAAAAATATTCAAAAGTTTGAAAAGGAAATTTTGATCTTAAAAGAAAACAAGATTAAGTTATCAAATTTGAACAATCTTCTACAAAAAGAATTTGAAGCTTTTAAGACTGATATAAGTTCAAAATTTGAGATTGCTGAAAATGAAATTTGGTGAGAAGTGATTTGATTTTGATAGAACTTGAAAATGAGATTGAAAAATCCAAGATTTTTGAGTCTGAAAAACAAAAACGGTTTGAACTTGAAATTTTCGATTCCCAAGCCAAAATTAAATTGCTTGAAAATGAGAATTTGGTTTTGAAACAGTCCAACGCTGAACAGAGGATCGCTATAAATAATTGCTCAAATTTACTAAAAGAAAATAGTGATCTAAAATCCAAAGTTCAACGATTAGAATCAACTATGGATAAATTTTCTAATGGGAAAAATCGTTGAATATGCTGTTACAAAACCAAGTTTCCATTAGAAATAAATCTGGTCTTGGCTTTGAGAAAAATAATGTTTTTGGAAAACAAAATCCAATTGATTTGAAAAATCCTTTAGACTGCTTTGGAAAGAATCGATATGGAAATTCAAACTCTGAAAATCGCAAAGGAGTTTTGAATCATAAACATGATGAGAATTTGTATTATAATAATCTATTTGAACAATCCTGGATCCCAAAAAGGAATAAAACAAAATTTGTTAAATTCAAACAAATCTGGGCTCCTAAAGGTACAAAGGTGAATTCAGATGGGTTGTTGTATAAACAAGTTTTGGTACCAAAATATGTGAATAAAACTGTGAGTGGTTTTACAAACTTTGTTAGACCACTCGATCCCCTAAACCATTAGGTACCTGAGGAGGCTGAGTAGCAGCTGTGTAGAAAGAGAAACTGAATTCAAACTGCGTCATATCATCAGGTTATTCACAGTTCCTTAGCCAAATCAGTTGAGTTAGAGATTCATTTGCTTACATGGATTTCAGGTATATCTCTACACTCATTCTTTTGTATATTCTTTGTTTTTTTCCTCCTTCTATCTCTTCTGTCTATTTCCTTTGATTTGTCACAGCTGCAATTTTAATTTTTCTTGGGCTTTCTTAACTTCCAATTGCAGTTCTCATAATCTTGTGGAAATTTGCTTTATTTGAATCGAACTCTGATGTGTTAATTATTTCTAGATCTTGATGTTAATCTTGTAAATATCTGCAATTGTTTTGAAGTTTATTTTTTTTTTGATTTATGAATTCATAACAGTGTTGATGTATTCTTGTCAAATCTTGAACACTGTTAATTAGAATTCTAAATTTTTGAAGATCTGAAAGTTTAATGGAAATTCACACGTCGTTGTCGTTTTAAGATTCTTCTAATTCATTTTATAAAAACTTGAAATATTACACTCATTACAGCACTCTATTATTTATCAGTAGTGATATCTCCATTATTTTTCAGATTGGCTTGGAAATTTTAAATTGTCTAGAATCTCAGTGATACATCTTGAAAATCATTGTTATTCACGATCATCATGGTTAGAATTTGTTTGTTTGAAATCATCTGAAATTATTAATATTTTGAATAATCACAAACCTCCTAAATTTGAAATTATCAACCTTGTGTGACTGATTCATTATATTTCAAAACTTGACATTGATTCAAGTGATTTCAAATAAATTATTTTAGATCATGAATATCTATCAAACCTGATGTAAATGATCTGATTTTTTATTTGGGTTTGTCAGAAATACCTGTGAAAATTTCTTTGAAAATATGGTCTTAAAATTTTCTATTATTTCATGGTTATTTGATTTTAATATATGTTTGTTTAAAATCATTTGAAATTATTGATTTATTGAATCGCACACATATCTTGAATCTGAAATATAATATTGTGTGATTGATTCATTAAATCCTGATATATTCACATTTCTTCAAATGATTTAAAATAAACTAAATTTTATAATCATGGATCGTGGAATATATTGTTTTTGTGACCTTCAGAAACATCCTTTAACAAGTCTATTGTGATATTGATTTTTTCTGTGCTGCTCTGATACTGTTTTTGAAAAATGTTTTTTTTTGGAATCTTGTTGCTCTAATTATAAGAAATTGATTTGTAAATTTTTTTGAGAACTGCTTGATTTGGTATCAAAGGTTTATCGTGCTCAGATAAATGAAATTTGTGTGCTTGAGTTGCTTGCTTTGTAATTAAGTCTTTTCTATTGACTGAGATACCATTGTTTAGCCACCAGTGTCTCTTAAAAAATCCTCATTAATAGAGACTACAAGTGGTATCAGATTAGGAAGTGCTGAATTTTTTTTTCTTATTCTCATAATGTATATATTTTTCTTATCCCTTTTGTGCTTTTATAGCTCTTCATATTCCTCTTGTAATTGATGTTCAATTTTAAGATTATTTATTGATTATTCATTCAAAATCAATATCCATATTGAACTGTATTTATAATTCATCAAAATAATTAACAGATTTTGAAATTGTGATGAATTGTGACTACGATATATTTCACAACAAGAGGAAATTTTATTTAGATTTTTTCATGATGGTTAATATTTATTATAATATCTTTGAACTGGAAATTATTTCATGACCATCTTCATTATCTTTGATCTTTCTACCATCCATCGTGATAATTTTTATGGAGAGTTAATATGTTTTAATATTATCTTGAATAAACAGTGAAAATATTTGTGATGGAATTGTGGTTATGTTATTTTTCAGAATTAGTGAAATTGAGATTTTTCAATGATCCCGGTACAGTTAGTCATATTTCATAATATAATTAATATAGAAATTTATTTCACAGTCCATTTCTGTACCTACCACACTTCTATCATTCATATTGGTTGTATATACCAAGGAGCTTTTCCTTTTTAGAAATGAAATGATAAAAATAATTAATACATAAGTGTGTCTCTAACCTCATTTAAAAATCCAAGCTCTGGTCATGCATGGTTAAGAGACAACTTATAATTTAAGCTGCGACTGACCTCATTTAAAAATCCAAGCTCTGGTTATGCGTGGTCAGGGTGCTCTTAAATAAAAAGTAAAAGATAAGGAAATAATATGCTAAATTGAAATTAATTTCTCCTTGGTGTATATAAACCAGCCTATCAATCCATCTTTCTAATCTGTGAAATGTGTTGAAATCTTATGACGTATTATGATTTGTTGATTGATAGGTATTGGGATTTGAGATTGTACGATATTGTCACTTAAATTGAAATTATAATTATAGTCCAAATCCATCAATGTTTTTGTGTTTCATTTTTATAAATTTTTATTGGAAAATAATTGGAAATGATTTGTTTTAAAACTCTCTCCATTTTATATAAAATTCATCGTATATCTGTCATTCTCTAAAATGTGAAATATGCCACCAGTTCTTAGAATATTATGATTTTTGTTTGATGGATTGAAATTTATGATGATCGTTCTTTCTCTTAAGCTGAAATTATATTTTTAGTCAATTTTCATTTGTATTTTAAAATCTGTATCCTTTTGATGATAACAAAAGGGGGAGAATGGATTAGATTTTGATTTATGAGTGAATATTTTATAAATATTTTTACTTTTGAAAATTCATTATCATTCAGTTCAATTCACTCATGCACAGTTATAGGGGGAGTTTTCTGTTGTAGGGGGAGCTAATAAATATTCTGTTGTAGGGGGAGCTAATAAATAGGGGGAGTTCATTTTTCACTGTAAAACACATTTGTTGGATTCAAAATCTTTTATTTGTTTGTCATCATCAAAAGGGGGAGATTGTTGTATATAACGATGTTGTATACACAATTATATGATTTTTGTTTGATGATAACAACCAAATATATTTTATAAACGTGTTTGTTACTGTACTGTTCAATATTTTCAACACAGACAGAAATGTAATATTTATATTTAAATAAAAATATATCTGTACAGAAATTCAAATATTTACTGTATTTTATTTAAAATATAAATATTATATTTCTAACATTAAAACAGTACATCTATTTTTACTCCACTATTTAATCACTTCACATATTTGTACTTACAAATAAACAGAATAGAATAGACAAGTCTGTTTGACAACAATGAAATAATATTTTTATTTCAAACAGATTTTGTTTATTACAAATAATCAGTACAATCATTTTTTTATATACATTAGCTCCTCACTATAACACTCATACATTCACTCAGTATGCATTTCATATATACAATTTCATTTACACAGATTCGTATATATTTACACAGGCACACTGACACTCTTCTTATTTTCACTGTCTTCTGTCTTTTAGCTTTTGTCTTTACAGCTTTCTGCATTCAGTCCAGTCTTCATACCTGTCATATACAGAAACACACACACACACAGTACACTGCAATAGAAATAAAAACTGAATACATGCAGAGTTGAATTTTATTTTTGAAATTTTATTTGCCTCAGATTTCTAGTGTGTTTCTCATCAATTTTTCATGACTTGATCTGATTCATCTGTGTCTAGCCAGTTTGTATATAGTACAGGGACAGGAAATCTTGTCTGTTGGCTGCATATACACACGTATATAAAAATACACGCGTGCACTGCCACACCAATCAGAGTGCTACTGAGGAGTAGCCACGTGGACCATCTCGACTCAGAGCACAGTCATCAGTGGGACAATCAAATCAAAGAAGAAAGATGAAAATCAGCTCAGCAATGAAAACAAGTGGCAGATCAAAAATTTCAATTCAAAATCAAGTGATTTATCTTGGCAAATCATTTTCTTAAGCAGCACAAACATGATGGCAAACTCAGTTTTTAAACAGCATCAAGATCCATGGCAGATCACTCAATGAAACAACATGAATGTGAACAAGCAAATAGCATGGTGTAGTGGATGGCACAACAATTCATGGCAAGACAGAATGGTGGTGCTACAACATATGAAGTGTACTTTGGCAAACATTTTTGGATTGGCAACACATCTCAGTTTCAACCCAAACTCAGAATGCACAAGTCCGCACTAATATGGTCAAAACATTTCTGTGCATTGGTCAAGGCAGTTCAAAGCTACATGACATAGTTTAGCATAGTTCAGAAATCAGCAACATATACACAAGTGGGTTCACAAGATCATGGTGCAATGGCCAAAGCAGTAATGGAGAAACAGCAAATGCATGGTCCAGCAAGACAAGAGACCAAAGTGGCACAAGTATATATGGTCAGGATACATGACTGATCAATTGATCATGCAGACCAACAAACTTGTTAAACATATATGTATATAATGCATATATATATATATATATATATATATAGAAACAAAGCATGGGGGAACTACATGTCAGGTATATCATCATGTTTAAGCAAATAGCAATTCACAATGACACGGCTTAAATTCATTTAATCAAAGTTTGGTTTCATGGCAACAAGAAATTTCAAGAATATCAATATTTGGCAACTATCAAGGCATCAGTTTCAAATGGGAAATTTCTTTCCAGTTTTACAATGCAGAAATGTCCAAAAACAATTTATTCTCGCATTGATTTGCTTCCAGAAATGAAATGAAACAGTGAATCAAATGATTGGTCAAGAAACATTGTTTTTGATAATCAGATTTTTTTGCAATACAAAGTCATCTCGAGAAAGTCACAAAGTTTGCAGTTTTCTCATCCACCATTTCATAATTCAGCAAGAGTTAAATGTGGCAAGTGTTTTGCTATTCAGGGCAGAAATCAATTCGCAGGAATCAATCTTTTATTTGGCAAGTATTTAAATTCCAGATTTACAGCATGGAATCTATGTTTGGGAAATCTTAAAGCTCTCCAGATTTTTGGGAAAGTAATTTTTGGCAATAACAATATTTTTTTTAAAATCATTTTTTTCAAAATGGGCAGATCTAAATCATTTCAAGTAAGGCAACATTTTAAATTGCCAAGTCAATCAAAGCCGACTTTGTCAAAAAGATTCAAAGTCGGAAATCTCACAACATTTTCGCAAGCAAAAGGGGAAACCACAAAATTATCAGGCCAAGCCATTTATCATGAAATCAGAGAGTAGGGTTTTATTTTTACCCTATATTACACGCATATCATCACAGGCAAACCAGAGCATCGAATACACACAACAACAATTTCAAGCTTAAAATATAAATTCAGAGAAACTCACGAGTTTTTCAGAGAGATTCGATCTCGTTCCCAAATTGTTGAACAAGAGAGCAGCAACAATCGAAGCCAGACTGAAGAACAACATCGATTTATCAACAAGTCGAATTGATTTGGGACGAAGCAGAAAACCCTAGCAATTTCTAATCGCCGCCGCCATTCTTTTTGTTTCTCAAAAGAAGCTATCGGGTTTAACAAATACAAAAGTGGGCCGGCCAAAAATTACTCAGGGCTTTAGTGTTTTTAATTGAAAAGGGGGATGACCCCTTTGTTTTAATTCCTTAAGGGTTTAAATTCCTTTTGTTTTTATTTTTGTTTTTAATTTGTGTTGTAAAAATCAAACGAACAGGTGTCTAGATGTGTAAAGTCTAGGTAAAACAGTCAGGGTGTTGACTGTCAGTTTCAAAGTCTGTAAAATTCTGACATACGGATTACAGGGTTGTAATTCGGGGAATCTAATCGAGGGGACATCGTTCAGTCTAGGGTTTTGAGCGTAGGTTTAGGACAGGAGCAGGCGCTGTGAGTGTACATGGTCTTGTATGCGGGATCTGTTTATAATACCTAGTAGAAACCTTAGGAATGCAGCAGTAGGCAGGGTTTTGCCGAAGCTGGGTATATCTGTGTGTGATTTATTTTTCTGCACTTTTATTTCTCCTGCATTCTGTGATCTGTTTATTATTATAATATCCTGTCAGTTATTCAATTCAGTTTAAAAACCGTGATAAACCCTATTTATCCCCCCCTCTAGGGTTAATCTAGATCCAACACTATTTACCCAACGAACATGCAACATGTCAACCAAGTTGTAATCCAATTCAACCAACCTTTTGTTTATGGTTTCAACTTTCTAAATCACTTACATTAACATGTAAATCACTAATCCTTTTTTATAATTCATATGTATACTTGAACCATAAGCTACATTAACCACATAGCATGTAATTTACTTGCGTATAGCCACATACAACATTAACAAACATATATGCAACATTTTAATTCATATGTGAGCTATAAATTGCTTGCTAACTAAATAAACATTAACGAAGTTTGCTCACCTTTGGGTTCCACTCCACCATACTTTATTGGACCGTTAGACAATGTAACCGCACCATTAAATATATTTTTCCTTCTAAAGTTATATACACACACATACATATCTCTCTTTTTTTTACTTTTTTTATAAGGAGGTGCAAAGAGGGGGAGGGAGGAGGAGGTGGCGCATGGCTATGGAGAGGGGAGGAGGAGAGAGGAAAGAGGATGAAAAAGAGGCTTGGAAGCAATTAGAGAAGAAGGGAGAGCTCTTAGGAAAAAGAGAGATGGAATGAATGAAATGGAAGAGAAGAAGACTTCTTTTATAAGTGGGAAGGAGGGGGTAAAGTGCAAATGTGTTAAGACACATGTTATCTTTCTTAACATGGAAGTAAACGTGGGAACATGTGTAAAGTGCTTTTGTGAACAAGACAAAAGTCATGTGCTTAATAAGACAAAATCCATTTGTCTTAGGAATATAGTTTATTCATAAGCTTTTGTGACACTTTTGTACATTTTCAAAGTGTTTCAATTTAGCTACACTTACATGTGTTACAATTCGATTTGCACTTTTTGTTGGTAAAACAACTACAACTTTTGTCAATCAAACCCAACGATGTTTTGTAAACATTTTGTTTGTTTTAAATAAATTAGTTTTTAATATTTCTCATTAAATACTTATATTAAACCAATATAATCCATAGTAAAAGTAGTTTTACTTATACATATTTAATGCTTCATTTTGACAAAAGCCGGTACACTTTTGTCGATATTTTACCGTCAAGTTTTACATTTTTGAAAAACTACTAAACTAAATTCAAAATTCAACTTAAAATATTTAAATTAACATTCTCAAATGTTTAAACCAACTTAAATTTGTCAAGTTATAAAATCTCTCTTTTGACAAAATTTTGATATTTGATAAAACCCGATTTTAACAGAAGCTAACACATTTTGTCAATATAATTTACCGTTGAATTCCATTACTCTAAATAAGTTATTTTATAGTTTAAACAACTATATTAAATCAATTTATAAACCTCAAATTGAATTTACAATCAAATCGATAAGTTATAAAATCATGTTTTGACACTTTTTAACAAAAAACCTCTTTTGGTAAATTTGTTAATTTCTATAAAAAAAAATCGACAAAGCCGACGGGGTTGAATGGACCCCTACCATTTTTTATTAATATACCGAAGACAAATATACAGAAACTAGGACAGATAAAAAAAACAAAAGGAAGACAAAGACAACATGGTATATCAACGCTACAAGAAGCTAAACAAAACACATAATTATAAAAACTGCAAGAGACAGTAAAAGTTAGCTTCCAAAAATTCTGGGATTGTAAGCAAATTCAGAAATTTCAATCCATCTTTCATGTCATGCCAAAGGAGTTGCTTAAGCTGTGCGCCATTCATTGCATTCGTATTATCAAAGATATGCAAATTCCTCTGAGTCCAAATGCGTCGAAAAAACTTCTTCAGCACATTAGAATATAACCTTGCTCTGTTACTTCTTCCTTTGGCGTTTGCTTTGATTTCTTCCCATTCAAGCTCGCTGCTGCATTACGCATTATACCTTCCAATTTGAGCAAGCATATTTGTCCAGAGCTGACGTATCACGGTGCATTCAAAAAATAAAGAGCTAACGTCTCCTCATCATTTCGGCAGAAACTGCAAATAGGATCCACACCCATCCCTCTATGCTGCAGCTTATCCTTAGTTTAGAGAGCATAGTGTACCGTTTTCCAGAGGTTGAAATTGTCCGTTGTCGAGTTGTCTTTCCTCCACACAATTTTATGCCAGCTGCATACAAGAAGATCTGAAGCACCAGAAAGTTTCATAAACAAATTTTTAATTGAATATAGCCCACCTTTGAAATTCCAGTGAGCAGCAGTTCCGGCAATAGGAGCTTTCCAATTGCTTCTAATTTTATCCCATACAGTTTCCACGTTATGGTTTGCTATGATAGGAAGCCTTACTTGATCTCTTTGAATATAGCTCAGCACCTTGCTATTAAGACTAATACCATTTGTAACATGTCTAGGTAAGTCATAGAATTCGACAGTATTACCAAGTAATCACTCCAAGGATCGTACCAAAAGCTTATGTTAGGAAAAGAAATTTGACCATACTTGAAATATGGAAGGAATAAATGTGTTAGCTTAATTAGGCTGCGCCATGTCCAGCTCATATCACCTTTTACAGTCATAGTCCGAAAGGTATTAGATTTTAACACATATTTGTAAGACCAATCAACATACAAGCTATCTTTTTTAGACACAATATCACTCAAGTGTTTCCCTAGCGCAGCCCTATTTCAAATACTCATATTAGTGATACCTAACCCCCCCTTATTAATGGGATTTTCAAGTGTTTTGAAAGAAGTCGTAGCTAAGTATTTCATGTGAATATTACCCTTCCATAGAAACCGTATGAATGCAGTCCTCGCCATTACAAGCAGTTTCTTTGGAAGAATATATGTACGAGTCTAGTACATGTGCATAGCGATAATGACAGACTTGATTAATGTTACTCTACCCTCTTGAGAAAGCATCCTGTTTGACCAACGTTCATGTCTGTTGGTGATTCTAGCATATAGTGCGGTACATTGACGTGTAGTAATTCTCGAAGTTGCAAGCGACAACCCAAGGTAAGTCATAGTAGATTCATTGTGAGAGAGACCAGTTTGCGTAGTAATTTGAGAGATTTGTTAGTTACTAATTCCAGCAGCAAGGAATTCAGATTTTTCCAAATTAATGCCCAAACCAGTCATTTTATAAAAATTGTCGAGAGTGGACAAAATATTAGACAGCATGTTACTATCTGGTTTGCAGAAGATAACTAAATCATCTGCGAACATCAGCGAAGTAATAAAAGGCTCTCTACATTTAGGATGAAGTTTAAACTTACCTGAATCAATAAGCTCATTCAGCATTCCCGTAAGAAGTTGCATGACAGTGATAAAAAGATATGCGGAGATAGGATCCCCCTGACAAATGCCTTGCCTACTTTCAAAAAAACCAACTGAAGATCCACTTACGTTAATAGAGAAGTGCGCAATACAAATACATGAATAAATCCAAGCATTGAAAGTAGGGGGAAATTTCATAAAACATAAAATTCTAATCACGACAATCCATTGAATAGTGTCAAAAGTTTTTATCAAGTTTTAGCATAACATGAGGTGAAACATGTTTCGAGTTGTACCCCTTAAGAAATTCATGGGCAAGTAATACATTATCTAAAATGCTACAACCCGGTAAGAAAGCAGCTTGATTGCCAGATATAAGGTAGGGTAAAACAAGCTTCATTCTAGTAGCTAATATTTTAGTAATTCATTTGTATATGGTATTGCAACACACGATAGGCCTAAAGGCATTCACATTACAGGCATTTGTAACTTTTGGAATGAGGGCAACAATGGTATTGTTGTAGGATCCTTACTGTAGGATCCTTCCATCTTACCCTTTTAAGAAAAAGTTTTTGATAGCATTAGTAACTACAATGGAGGCTGTGTTCCAGCATTTTTGATAGAATAAAGCATTAAACCCATTTGGACCTCCACTCGAATTAGCATTGAGCAAGAACATCACTGTTTTTATCTCACCATCGAAGATGGTAGAGCATAAGAGTTCTCTGTGTTCAGCACTAAGACGAGGGAGTGCATGGGGTTTATAGCCTCAGTATTGGGTTCGTAGTTCTCAACATTGCCAAAGAGATCACTAAATTACTTAATAAAAGCATTCTGAATTTCAGTTTGGGTATTAAAAACAGTAATTGGAAATTCTGTAATTGAGTGGATATTCTCTCTATTTTGCTTAGCTCTAAGGGCAGCTTGAAAGTACGCGGTATTTCTATCACCATCATCTGTCCACCTGATTCTTTCTTTTTGCCTGCTCATACGTGACTTCGACAACATAGCCTCTCTAAGATTGGAAGAGTAAAGAGTTTCTATCTGTGTTAAATTCGAGTTCGTAAGATCATGATTCATTTGAGTTAAATTTTCTCTAGAGCATGCAACCAGTGTTTAGATTGCATATTACCAGACCCAAAATTATTACTAGCCCATTTTTAAAGAACATTTTTAAGCTTTAGATGTAAAATATACATGAGGTTACCAAAAATTGGTGTACCCCATGCATTATTAACTAGACTGTGGAACTGCGGATGTTCAGCCCATGCATTAAAAAAATTAAAGCTAACCATTCTTTGGTTAAGAGACTCACCCAAGTAGAGAATTTGCGGCGAGTGCTCAGAAAGTAAAGGAGGAGGCAATTCATTGACTAAAGAGGGACAAACATTAAGCACGGTAGTATTACAAAAAGCATGGTCGATTTTGGTAAAAGTTCTAGTCCCTACTCTCTTGCCATTATTCTATGTATACTGTTGTCCATAAGCGTTAATTTCAATCAGATCAGCATCATGGATAGAAACATTAATAGGACTAATCTCGGATAATAATGCTTGAAAGCCACCCACCCTATCCGTGAGCTTGAGAGGTGTGAGTTAAAGTCATCATAAACGTTCCACGAGTGAGTGTTTTGCCTTTGGGAAGCCAGCGTGCTAAACAATGTGTTTCTAGCGTTGACAGAGTTATTCGCATAGACAACAGTGAGATAATACGATGTGTTCGACGGGGTGTGAAGATTGTGACAGTAAATAAATTGGCTAGAGGCAGATAACTTAGTAAGATTATGGATAGCGGGATCAAACAGAATTAAAATTCTACCATAAATGGCCTCCTCCAGATTATGCACAAAGTTCCAGTGATAATTAACGTACCTCGCGGCTCTTTTGTGAGTTGCTCGTTAAGCTTAGTTTCCAAAATCGCAAGCAAGCTCAAGTTAAGTTTCTATACTTTGACAAAACCAAATTTTAATATCATATATAACTTATCATATCTTTGAAATTATTTTTATTTTAAAAATCCAATAACCTTAAAGTATTTTATAAGTCGTATTCTATTAAAAAATCTCAGAATCTACTACATCGATAACTAGTGTTAAATGCTCATTTTGACAAAAAATGTTTGAACTGATAAGTTAATAAAAATCATTTAAATAACTTATCTGATCGTTATACTTTTGAAATCGTAAATGAGTATATGTATCCAGAACCGTGCGCAGTTATTTCAAATTCTTAAAAACTTGAATTTTCAAAATATCAAAAATTCTGAGTCGTTACAAACTCCCCCGTTTTATGTGATATTAATTAATGTCGCTTTTAGAATGGAATGTCACAATGTTAAATTCCCCTACAACGAAGACGTATGTTTTCATGCATATTGTACAATATTTCCTGAGCGTATTATACAATATTTCCTGAGCATAAGTTGAGGTTGAAGAGGTGAGTCATTACAGACTCCCCCGCTTTGTGTGATATTAATTAAGGTCGCTTTTAGCATGGAATGTCAAAGGGTTAAATTCCCCTACAATGAAGATGTATGTTTTCACGCATGTTATACCGTATTTTCTGAGCACAAGTTGAGGGTTGAAGAGGTGTACAAGTTTGTTCATGGTTTTAAAACAGGGGGATTTTGTATTAATAAATTCTTCTTGAAAAGAGCAAGATTATAATCATGTGGGATACTAATATGTGGAGCTTTAGTCCTACTTCTGTTAATCACATAGTGAATAATGTTGCACAAATTGCTCTGATACCAATCAGTTGTGCAAAAAATGTTGCATATGTGCAGAAGAACAATAACAGGATCTAGGTTTGCCAATTGAACACCAGTCTTACAATAATTATTCTATTACCTAAACAAATAGTAAACAACTATAAGAAGAAAATAAAGAAACAAACTATTTATATTAGATCCACTATCATCAATAGGATAATGTACGTCCAGTTCAAAGGAGAGAGATTTTATTCCACATAAGAGACAGATATAAGAGGTTACAAGATATGAGTTTACATAACCAAAACCTTAAAATAGGCTTAACAAGAAGAAACACTCCATTTGGGGATCTCTGGCTGAATGCCAGGATGGGTTTACAATAAAGTCTACCCTCAGTATATAGCCAGTGAAATATATGTTAGTCATCAATCAAATTACCAAGATAAGGTAAGAAATAATGGAGGCCAATTGCAGAGAAACAAATGGCACAAATATAGTAGTTAATCAATTTCCTTTCCTTAGCAAAGATGGAAGAAAATAATCCCTGCATTAATTTCTTTTCCATTTCATGCAAATGCAATAAATAATTTATGCATTCCCAATTTGCATATTTCTTTCCACCTATTTGTGATTTTATATCACCAAATTTAACACTCCACCTCGATGAAAAATCACATATCTCCAACACTCCATCTTGAGTCAAATTCTCTTCACAACATAAAACTCTTTGAAAAAGAATTCCTTCTTAAGCTAAAATCTCATAGTGTGAAAAACTGAAAATTTACCAAATGAGTTTCAACAAAACTGCCCCCCATCGCACCATGTTAACGAGCTCAGACTATGTCCTTGCCCACCAACAAATGTTGTAAATATCCAAAGTCTAAATAAGGCAGATTCCAAAGTAATCTCAATACCACTAAGGTCAACAAATCTTCTCAATTACCAATCTAAATACAAAGCCAGAAACTAAAGCTAGTTAACAACGAAAAATGCTAATCCAAATCTCTATACATACAACAAATCTCTCTCCTGCCACTTAACACAATCATAACCATTACAAACTTCGCTCACCGCCTACAAAAGATACATCTTCCATATGAGATGCACCACACAAAAACCAACAATCTAAAAATAATTTGTAATACCTCAAAGATCTCCATCTTATCTTTGTGGATTTTCCAAATCGACACCCAACTATCACTTGACCTGAGCTCCTTTCCTAATCATCTTGGCTCCCTCGAGCATCATTAAATGAAGACCCATGCCTGAAACATGATCAAAAGTACCCAAATCCAATGGTCCCTTAAACACACTAAACTTCTTATCTCGTCAAAAATCCTAGATTTGAATGCTCTTCACTCTCAACATAATCTCCCTCACCAAAGTCTTCATTTCCCAAAAAATAGTAGTACAATAATAACCAACAAATTTGTCTCTCTTTATTGAAGCCATTGATGCGCAATCTAAACAGATTGCCTTGCTCTGATACTAACTTGTTGTGAAAAATGTTGCACAAATTGCTCTGATACCAATCTATTGTACAAAAAATGTTACAGAGGTGCTGAAGTACAATAAAGGATCTAAATTTTCCAATCGAACGCCAATCTTACAATAATTATTCTATTACCCAAACAAATAGTAAATAACTATAATGAAGAAACTAAAGACATAGAATATTTATACTGGTTCCACTATCATTGATAAGATAGAGTATGTTTAGTTCAAAGTAGAGAGATTTTGTTCCATGTAAGAGAGAGATACAAGAGATTACAAGATAAGAGTTTACATAACCAAAACCTCAAATTAGGCATAACAAGAAGAGACACTGTAACGACCCGGAAAATTCGACACTCGGATTTTCGACACAGTCACATCCCGTGTCCAAACTCGAGTACGAACATCCAGAAAGTTATTAGAAAGGAATTAGAAGGTGAGAAATGAAAGAAAGAAGTATTAGAATAGAAGAATAAGAAAACACATCAGAATCTCACAACGGAACGAATAAAACATAATATATCAAATCTCTTTGTATAACAATCATCAGAGTACAACATATATCTGTCACAGTGGAAAACAACTCTAAATAACTAATGGTGAAGCCTCCTTCTTCTAGCTCCTGAACTCCAAGCGGAACCTAACCTGGAAATATACTCGGTCTGACCAGATGTAACACCCCGAATTTTCTGTTAACAATAAATTAATAAATTAAAGTATAATTAATTCTAAATGAAAGAATTAAGGGAAACGGGTTACGCCATTTTGTTCGTCTCGGAATTTTGCTTGAGATAGAGTCTGAGTTTGCATAAATCGGACTCCATATGAAGGAGTTATGACCTTCCGAAGTTTAAGAATTCAATTTAAAATTCAAACAGTTCAAATTCAGTTCAAAATTCAAAAAACAGACCCAAATTGGGCTGGGTGGGAAAATTCCCGCCCAGGACCCAGGTCGACCAAGGGGTCAACCTGGGGGTCGACCTGCCCAGTCGACCTGGTTAGGTCTTGGCTGGCCTGGTCGGGTTCTGGTCGATTTTCTGAGTTCTAGTGTGTCACTAGGGCTGATTTGTCACTTTCTGATTGGCTCCTCTTGGTGTGCATGGTCTGGATTTACTCTATTATCATCTGACAGCTCAAATCAATCTGAAATTCTATAAATATAACCCAACACTCAACCTAAATTCACACAAATAAAATAGAGCTAGAGCCGTCATGCTGCTGGGAGGAAACTAAGAGTAGCCGTTAGTTGTAGAAAGCTTAGAGACGAGCAAAACTAAAGTAATAACAAGATTCAAACAACGTTTATCTACCTAAAGGAAAGCATTGCAAACTCAGAACTCAGAAACTAGAGAAACAAGATCATCGTTTGTTGTAAGTATAGTGATTTTTCCGATGAGAATAAAATTAAAACTTGATTCGATGTAAAGTGTAAATAGCATTTTACTATTGTATAACAACGATGCTAATGCATATCTATGTATTGCAATGATTGTATTGTGAATGGTATTGGGATGTCTGTGGTATAATTGAGTTGACGTTGGTCCTATTGTACATTTAGAATGAAAGCAACATCACATACAAGTATATGGTTAATGTTAGAATTTACACCTATATGTTAATATGTTTAATATAGGTTGTATACATTTTTTCTAAGTCTATGTTAAGACTTATATACACATGTTCTATGCTAAGACCATTATTGATATACACATAAATGTGTATATTTTATCCGCTTATTTATCTTATTTTCCCTTTAAAATAATTGATACTTCGTATTTATAGCTGTATTTTCAGATTGTTGACAAGAAGCATGGTTTAGAGCATTTGATGGATAAAGCATGAAGAATTTGCTTAAAAAGAGTGAAGTTTAAAATTGCTAAAGCTTGAAGAGTCTAAAGCTTGAAGAACGGTTGCAATTATATTTCAGTTAAGAAGATTTGGCTCAATAAAGACTCAAACTGCATTCACATTAGCTCATTTGGAAGGCCTCTTACTCATGTTGCGTTCACACTAGCCTATTTGCTAGACCACTCACTCTAAAGCTGCGTTCACACTTGCTTATGTGTTATTTGGGTTATTTCTTTAGTCCCACATTATGTAATTAGCTAGCTAGCCTTTGTCATATCAGCTATAAATACATTGTATCTTAGTCATGTAAAAACACATTGGGTTTTATTCTGTAATTCTCTTCTTGGAATAAAATCATTCTTCTTCCTCTTTTCTATTTAGTTTTAGTTTTATTTATGTTCTTGTTATTTAATTTCTGTTTTTCTTCTTCTTTAGCTATGTCTAGCTAATCCCCTTTGATTAGGGGGTGATGACGCTGATAGTATGATTCAATATGAATCACATAGCCAAAAGATGAGGACTGTATACATGAAGATCTGGATCTGAATTAAGGGTTAGATCTGAACCTTCATATTTTGTGTCGTTTAAGAGCTATGCTCCTTCACAGGATATATTCGTGTTCGATCTAACGTTTATCAGATCTAGATCTAATTTTAGGGTTTTAGAAATTAATTAGTGAATCTGTCCTGATAGTCTATGGTTGTAGAGCTGAGCTCCTGCATAGGCTATGCTTGTCGTTATTTACATATTTGTTTCTAAAAACCTATTATCGTTGATTCATGTTTGTGACAGAAACATGTATTAGATCTGGTTAATCTTTTGGCTATTGATGATTATGAATCTGATCTATGTCATTATCCCCTAATTGCTTTCACTTAGTGTTAAAACTCTCTTTTATTTAATTCCTGCTATTTTCTTTGTTTTCCACCAATCAAAAGTTAGGGATAACTTGATTGGATTTATTAATTAAAATATTTTTGGTCCTAGAGTTCGACACCCTCTACAACAATCCTTGTTGTTTAGGAAAGCCGAACGAATTTTTCAGTTGTTTACAATTGTTTAATTTGTCCAGCAAACAAATTTTGGCGCCGTTGCCGGGGACCAAAATAATTTTTATTAGTAGATCCTTCGGGTTAATTTTCTTTTTTCTATTAAAAAAAACACAAAAATATTTAATTCTTGTTAGTTTATTTTTCTCATTTTTTTTTATTTAGAAAAAATCTTGATAGCTGATTCGGTGTTAACACGGTTGATACTATAATTTGTAAATCAAGGAAAAAAAATTCTTGCTAATTTATTGTTTCGGTTTCTTTCCCTTTTTGTTATTTACTTCTTTCACCTTTACAATTTTTTTTCCTTTTAAATATTTCTTATCTTAGTCCTATAAATTAAAAAAAAAACATTTTATTTTGTTTTATTTTCTTCCTTGTTTGCCTATTTTCTTCTCTGTCTTCTATCTTTCCTTTTTCTTTGATCAATTTTCCTTAATTTATTTCCTTTTTACTATTTCTTTTCATTTTTACATCTTTTCTTCTTTTTACAAGATTCATATAAAAAAACACTACAAATTTTCCTTTTACTTTTTCATCCGACAACTTCTTGCATCTGACAACTTCTTGCATCACTAACCTCCACCATAGAGTAGACCCGTGCATTGTTACCACCCTCAACAACTGTTACTACAAACTCCATCCGCAAATCCCTGAACGCACTCCTGCCCTCACCGAGAACCACCTCTTCCCACATCATTCCCTCATTTGCTCCCTCCATCAAGTTGCAAACAAAATTCCCTCATTTCCTTCACCCCATCCACGCACTAGCTTTCAGCAACCAATACCATCAAACCTTCCAAAACAATTCATTCTCACCCATTAGCACCCCTTTCAATTTTCCCAAAATCCACGTTACTAACATCCATCAAACTGTTCACACCACCAAACCCATCTTCATCTAAACTGCTCCTCCACAAGCCATTATCACACTGAAATTCCATCAGTGAATTCACGTCTGACATCATACATTCAACCTCAACACAATCATCCACCACAATTTCCATCCCTTCGTCACACAGATCCCAACAGAACAGCCCCCTTAATCATCTACAATACAAACGTGCCTCCCCTCCTTCAATCCCAGCCTCAAACAAAACCGCAAATCCTAACAATCACCAAATCACAAGCCTCCACAACATCCAAGTCGCTCTTCAAACAACTTCAAATATCGATACTCAAATCGATACCCAAAACCCCAATTTCGGAACCTATCATCAATTCGAGCGAAACCCTAATCACTGAACCACAACAGAAGCCCTAAATCTCAGAACTCAGTCCGCCGAAATCGAAACTCTAACAAAGTCTGCGTTTAATGTTTGTTGAGTTAAAAATTCCTTGCTGAGTTTGAATTTGTTCTCTGTGAACGAAAAAAAAGGAAGGAAGGAGTGATTTATTTTCCTCTTGACTATTTGGGTTGTGATAGAAGCAAGGTCGTGATTTATAATTGAGCTATTGTGGGGTCAAGGCGATTATTATTTTTCGTGCGTGCGTAGTGAAATTGCTAGGTGCTTGCATGGAAGGATATATATCTGTATTTTTTTAGGGCTTTGTTTTGTTTTGGGGTGCCTATTTTTGTTTCTGAAACAAAGAGGCTTTAACTTGGGTAGTTTGTTTCACTTTGGATTGGGAAAACAGAAGTGTAGGGTTCTATTTTGTGTTATACACGTTAGCGGGTTGGTTTGAGCAAGTTCTTAGGTTAGTTTTTTTTCTTTTCTTTCTTTACACTTTTATTTTAGTTTTTTTTAGTTTTTCTTTTTAAGTTAGTCTTTTGTTTTTTTAGGTGCGTTCATTCTATTTCGAGTGTGCGTGAGTCTTTGTTTTTTTTTTCCTTCTTTGTTAAGCTTAGCTTGTTTTTATTTTTATTTTTGTCCTAGCTAGTTATTTTTTTTCCTTTTTAGTTGAGTTAGTTTAGTTGTTTATTTTAATTAGTTTTTCGTTTTCTTTTAGTTTGGTCCCTAGTCAGCTTTTATTTCTTCTAGTTTGTGTAATTTCTTTTCTTTCCAAAAAAAAAAGAGTAAAACCTCCAAAAAAAAAAAAAAACAGGTACAGTGGTATTTTGAAAAAGGCCTTAATTTTTTTTTTTCGTGTTCCTAGCCCGAACCCGTGCTGCAGCGCAGTCAAGCAATTAATAGGAGGCGACAACAACAGAACGCAACAGACAATTTAAGGTTAGAGTGGTTGCACACCAAGTGGGGTGTGAACGCGCTAGCGCGACTCAACTGCACTGGACGGGCTGCCGATCAAGGTGAGTATTTTCTATCTCTACAGGGACCGCTGCTGCAAATAAAAATATATATAGACATTGCTTGTAAAAATCTTCTGCAGGGCATCGGCTTGCTTGTAAAAGAAAAAAATTGTTTTTTTTTATTTATCTCTGCAAGTGACTGTTCTGAGACTGTTCATTCTGTGACTGATTAAGACATTGAAAAAAAAAATATTGCATTCATCTTAGTTTCGTTTTTATTTTCTAAGGGCTTCATTATATTTTGACAATTTGGTATAGTTCTAACGGATTATTTCTCGGTGTCTAGATTACGGCAGAGTAATAACTGTTTATAAATATTACGGTGATTCGTAAATATTATATCGGTTGTTCCTCTGAAGGTACTTAAACCTTCGGCTGCATTGCTAGGGTGATTCCTGGTGCACCGATAACTCCTGTCTGTTAACTGGCTGAGAAGTCTTTTGTTGAAATAAATCAAACCGTCATTATATAATTCTAGAAATTGTAAATTGCATTAGGTTCATTTAAAAAAAATCTTTTGTGTCTAATTCTTTTTCTCTAAAAAAAAAATTCGCTTCTCAAATTTGTTTTTTTCCTTATCTTCCCTTATTCTTCTCGCTAGTGCATGCGTCATTGGACTCGTGATCCTTCAGATAATCGTCTAGTTCGAACAAACAGTCCTTTAACCATGGCCGAAGAAAATCCCCCCCGATCTCTTATGGATAGATACTTCCCCGATCGGGTTTCTATTCCTTCCTGCATCATATTGCCCGCCCCAACGGGTAACCACTTTGAAATTCATTCGAATCACATAAATACTCTTCCAAAGTTCGGCAATTTAGAATGTGATGATCCTTATATTTTCCTGACCAAATTTGAACAAGTTTTTGCAACCATGAAATTTCAACAATTAAGTGGCGATGGAATCAAACTTAGGTTAATTCCATTTGCACTTACCGGTTATGCTGAGAAATGGTTGTATAGCTTGCCTTCAAATACGATTGGAACTTGGGGTGAATTTGTGAACATTTTTCTAAAGAAATTTTACCCTCTGGAAAAAACATCTAAAATTCGAAATGAAATCGTCAATTTTCGTCAATTTGGGGGTGAATCCTTTGCAAAATATTTTGAAAGATTTAAAGAGCTTCTAGTCAAATGTCCACATCATAATTTTGAAAAATGGACTCTTTGTCAAATTTTATACGATGGACTTGAAAATAACTCTCGAACCATGCTCGAATCAATGTGCCAAGGAAATTTTATAGCCCAAGATCACAACGCCGCTTGGCAATTTCTCGAAAATTTGGCCGAAAAATCAGCTCAATGGGAAAGATCTAATGAGAAATCGATTTATTCCCGATCTAACGCTCATTCGGTAGGATCATCAGTTGCCTTAGAAGCAAAAATAGACGCGATGATATCCAAATTCGATAACGTCCTTTCATCAACGCAAATAAATCAAGCTCAAGCGTCTCAGACCTCATGTTACAAATGTAACGATCCTAACCACATAGCTGATCAATGCCCACATTCATTGGAACAACTCAACGCATTTAACAAAGCTAGGAATGACCCATTCTCCCCAACATACAATCCAGGTTGGAGAAACCATCCTAACTTCTCTTGGACCCAAAACAATGCAAATTCGAATGCGGTTCGACCGCCTCTTCAGTCATTTTCGAATAATCCTTCGAAACCTCCCTTTCAACAAACTCAATTCCAACATCCTGCGCCACCTTTTCAAACTCAAGCGCAACAATCTTTTGTTCCCCAAGACGATAAACGATTGACATCACTGGAGAAAACTCTCGAAGAATTGACTAAAGCGACGACTCAAAATCTCCAATCAAATACCAATCTTCAAAATTTATTGACTTCGCACATGCAAAACACGAGTCAATCGATTGCTAAACTTGAAATGCAAATGAGTCAGTTAGCCACTTCGGTGAGCGAACGAGAAAGAGGCACTTTCCTGAGTCAACCCATTACAAACCCCAACCGTCAAAATCCTAACTCCAACCAAATTCACATCATTCAAGATTCAAACGTGAGTCACTTGAATGCGGTCACGACTCTTAGATCCGGCAAAAAGATTGACAACCATGTGGTCAACCCAAATGCTTTACCGGACGATCTTCCAAACCCTATCGAGAATTCAACCAACTCAGATCAAAACATTGAGCCAATTTCTGACAAGGACCATCCTCAAACTCAAGTAGCCCAACCTACTGAGTTGTCTGCTCCATTTCCTCATAGACTCCGACCTAGGAAAAAGACGGATCAGCTAGAAAAAATCCTTGAAATATTTAAGCAAGTTAAAGTGAACATTCCTCTTTTAGATATTATACAACAAGTTCCACAATACGCAAAATTTCTAAAAGATATGTGCACTCAAAAACGTCATACACATGTACCTAAGAAAGTGTTTCTAGCGGCAACTCTAAGCGAAGTCTTGTCCCAATCAATGCCAGTGAAATTCAAAGATCCTGGCTGCCCCACAATATCATGTACTATCGGGGACAAGAAAATCGATAGATGCCTGCTAGACTTAGGTGCTAGTGTTAACTTGCTTCCATATTCCGTTTATCACCAATTAGGGCTAGGAGAATTGAAACCCACCAAGGTTACCCTTCAGCTTGCTGACCGTTCAATTAAGAAACCTGTGGGCGAAATCGAGGATGTGTTGATCAAAATTGGCGAATTCATCTTTCCAGTTGATTTTATTGTCTTAGAAACTCAACAGGTTAGCAATCCTGCAAACCAAATCCCTTTGATTCTAGGACGACCCTTCTTAGCAACCTCTAATGCTCTCATCAACTGTAGAAATGGGTCTATGAAACTTTCTTTTGGTAACATGACTGTCGAGCTAAACATCTTCAGAACTGAAAACTCTCCTAACTCTTATGTGGACCAGTTTTCTGAAATCCATGCTGTCCATGACAATGAATCTGAGCTCGACCATCTGAATAACGAAATTGAATCAGATTACGAAACCTTATTTCAAGATATTCCCGAAAATGTCTCTGATTCGATTCCTGTCGAGCCTCTCACAAATGAGTCTATCCCTCAACCAATTTCTTCGGTTGAGTCGCCCCTAAAATCTAAACTTAAAGTGTTGCCCAGTCATCTTAAGTACGCTTACTTAGGAGACAATGAAACTTTTCCTGTCATTATCGCTTCTGACCTTACTTTAGAGCAGGAACAATTGCTCCTTCCCATCCTTAAGAAAAATAAGGAAGCAATTGGTTGGTCCATGGCTGATATTAAGGGGATTAGTCCTTCGATTGTCCAACATCGAATCCACCTTATAGATGATGCCAAACCCACTCGGTATCCCCAGCGTCGACTAAACCCTATCATGAAAGAAGCAGTTCGTGCTGAAATCCTTAAATGCCTTGGCAATGGAATAATCTACCCGATTTCTGATAGTCAATGGGTTAGTCCGATTCATGTCGTACCTAAGAAATCAGGGATTACCGTGATCCAAAATGAAGCTAACGAGCTTATCCCAACCCGCACCCAGACCGGTTGGCGTGTTTGCATTGACTATAGGAAACTTAACGCTGCAACACGTAAGGATCATTTCCCTCTGCCATTTATCGATCAAATGTTAGAACGACTAGCTGGTCATGAGTACTACTGTTTCCTTGATGGGTACTCGGGCTATAATCAAATCCCTATCGCTCCTGAGGACCAAGAGAAAACCACTTTCACTTTTACATTTGGTACATTTGCGTACCGACGTATGCCTTTTGGTCTCTGTAATGCACCTGCAACCTTTCAGAGGTGCATGATTAGCATTTTTTCTGATATGATCGAGCGATTTTTGGAAGTGTTCATGGATGATTTTTCCATATTTGGTGATTCTTACTCTGAGTGTTTACATCATCTCGATCTTGTTCTTAATCGTTGTAAAGAGAAACACTTAACGCTTAATTGGGAAAAGTGTCACTTCATGGTTAAACATGGCATTGTTTTGGGACATGTCATCTCTAACAAAGGAATTGAAGTAGACAAAGCCAAAATCGAAGTTATTTCAAATCTTCCCATTCCCAAATCAGTTAAGGACATCCGATCCTTTTTAGGTCATGCTGGTTTTTACCGTCGCTTTATAAAAGATTTCAGCAAAATCACTCGACCTTTAACCAATCTTCTTGGTAAGGATGTTCCTTTCGACTTCAATTCTGATTGCATTTCATCCTTTGAGCATCTTAAAAATGAACTTGTCTCTGCTCCGATCATCTGCTCTCCCAACTGGAAGCTGCCTTTTGAAATCATGTGCGATGCCTCGAATTTCGCTATTGGCGCTGTCTTAGGACAACGTATCGATAAAATTCTTCATGTCATTTACTACGCGAGTAAGACTCTGAACGACGCTCAAATCAATTATACGACCACTGAAAAGGAACTCTTGGCAGTCGTTTTCGCTTTAGAAAAATTCAGACCTTATCTAGTTGGCTCACACATCACTGTTCATACCGATCATTCCGCACTTAGATATCTTTTCTCTAAAAAGGATGCTAAGGCTCGTCTCATTCGTTGGATCCTTCTACTTCAAGAATTTGACCTTACCATTAAGGACAAAAAAGGATCCGACAATGTTATTGCGGACCACTTGTCTCTTCTTCCAAATGCCCCGTCTTCTTTTCTTCCGATCAACGAGAATTTCCCTGATGAACAGCTGTTTTCTCTATCCACTGATCCTTGGTTTGCGGACATTGTCAACTACTTAGCCACTAAGCAGACCCCTTCTTTTTGGTCTAAGCAGGATAAACACAAATTCTTTTCCCAAGTGAAACATTTTTATTGGGACGACCCCTATCTTTTCAAGTATTGTCCCGACCAAATCATTCGAAGATGTGTTCCTGACACTGAAATTCACAGTGTCCTCTCTTTCTGTCATGACCAAGCATGCGGTGGTCACTTCGGTCCCAAAAAGACAGCTGAAAAGGTTCTCCAATCGGGTTTCTACTGGCCCACCCTTTTCAAAGACGCATACGAATTTTGCAAAACTTGTGATCGATGTCAATTCTTAGGGAAAATTTCTAAACGGAATATGATGCCCCTAAACCCCATTCTAGAGGTCGAAATTTTTGATGTGTGGGGTATAGACTTCATGGGACCCTTCCCTAATTCTTTTGGGAACATTTACATTCTCTTGGCTGTTGACTATGTTTCTAAATGGGTCGAAGCTATTCCATGCAAAACGAACGACAATAAGGTTGTTGTGCGCTTCTTAAAAGAAAACATCTTTCTAGGTTTGGCACACCGCGCACAATAATCAGCGACAACGGGACACATTTCTGTAATCGTTCTTTTGAAGCCCTCATGAGAAAGTATTCGATAACCCATAAGTTATCCACTCCTTACCATCCTCAAACTTGTGGGCAGGTTGAAGTATCGAATAGGCAGATTAAACAAATTCTTGAGAAAACTGTGAATCGAAATCGTAAAGATTGGTCCCAAAAGTTAACCGATGCTCTTTGGGCTTACCGCACCGCTTTCAAAACCAACTTGGGTATGTCCCCTTATCGGTTGATTTTTGGTAAGCCATGTCACTTGCCAGTTGAACTAGAACATAGGGCGTTATGGGCAATAAAAACTTTGAATCTTGATTTAGAGCAAGCAGGTGAACATAGGAAGCTTCAACTTAATGAACTTGATGAAATTAGAAATGATGCCTATGAAAATGAACGAATTTACAAGGATAGAACAAAAGTTTTTCATGATAAATCGATTTTACGTAAAACTTTCATGCCAGGTCAAAAAGTTCTGTTGTATGACTCAAAACTGCATCTATTTCCGGGTAAGCTAAAATCTAGATGGACAGGACCTTACACTGTACGGACTGTTTTTCCGTATGGTGCGGTAGAGATTGAGAATCCAACTGATGGATCATCCTTTAAGGTCAATGGTAAACGCCTTAAACCTTATTTGGAACCAATACCCAACCAAGAGGAAGAGCTCATGGTCCTCCATGAGCCACATTACATTCGGTAAGACGCACTAACCCTCTTTTGTACATATGTAAATATTCTCTTATTTGTTTTTCCCTTTCACTAAGATATGTCTGATTAAGACTGTGAGGACACAGTCACACTCAAGTGTGGGGGGAATTTACATTACATCAGCAATCAAATTTTATAAGCTAGGTCATTCATTGGACAAGGATTAACTTAAAATTCATAAATAACACCTTGGTTCTTGTTTGATAAGTTGAATTGTTGGGTGATGAGAATGAACATTATTTATTCATTGAATCGTAATGTGTCTTTTTAAGATGCTAGCTTGAGACTGTGCAGACGTTAGTCGTGTTCTGGAGTAAGCGTGTCAACCTTTGTTATACATGTTAGAATGTGCAAGTAAAAATAATCAAAAAGAAAAAAAAAATCAAGAAATAAAAATGATTTTGCACCTACATTTGTTGGATTTTCTGAGTTCGTTTTCATGCATAATATTTTTCTCACTCAAGTTTTCACACTTGTAAGTTCTAAAATCCACTTGGCCTAATTAAGGAGAAATGACTCATTGTAGCGTTCTTCTTCGATACCCCACATTATTCAAACCCAAGTTTTAGTCGATTTACATCCATGTTTCGACAAGTTTATCTTATATTGGTATACTCAAGAACCTTTGTTTAAAGGTCAAAAACGTCACTTTTTATACCAATATTACACCACCCACTTCGTACTTGTTTTAAGGTAGGATAACCATATACCACATCTTATTTTATATGGGTTATCTATCTTACGAAACTTTGCTTATCATTCCTTTCAGCTTTTTGTATAACAACAATCCAGACTTGTGTGTTGAATTAAGGTTATAGAAGTAGAGTAACTAGGGCACAAAACTTTCCTTTCATGAAGTGTTGGTAGTAGAAATGAAATCATGTACGTCATCATTCCGTCTCCATTCATCATTCATCATGTAAAACAAAAAAAACAAAAAAGAGAGAGAGAGAAGAAAAAAAAAGAATAGAAAAAAAATGAAATAAAGAGAGAGTCTCTCTGAATAAAATAGTCTTCATCATTCCTGACTATGAAGCATCCATTTCCATTCCATCCACATCCATCATACCGTACTTGGAGGATTGTAGTAGAGGAGATGAAAGGAAATAAAAATGTTCATATGTGCCTTAGTATTACTTTATCTTTTGTAATTTGAAGTTCAACTAATACACTTGCCCTCTTATCTAGAATATTTTAGAACTTACAAAAAAAATTTCCTTCATCTATGCATAACTCATATCCAATACATTACAGTTGCATTAGTGCAAAATTATTCAATAAAAAAAAACAAGAATAAAGAAATGATTGGGTGCACATTGTCGATGTGTAGAACTTTGGTTGACACCACGCTCTTAACCTTCAAGACAATTACAGTGTTATCAAGGAATTACGATTCAGCTTGAAAATTTTTATTCATTTTTGCCCCGACAATGGGATAGACAATTTGGGACTAAACCGTTATTATTGAAGTTAGGTGAAATCCTTGGAATGTGAAAGACTTTAAATATATTGTTTGATTAATCTGCGTACATAAGACGCTTTGGATTTTGTGGGTAGTATCCGCTGAAAACCCTCACGAGACAACACTCGTCCTACTGGGGACACCCAGAGGTTTAACGGCTTGTTGCATACGCTAAATGCAATCGTGTTTCCTACGAAAGTGTGACATATCTTAGTTTAGTTTATTCGAGGACGAATAAAAAGATAAGTGTGGGGGTATTTGATATACACGTAAATGTGTATATTTTATCCGCTTATTTATCTTATTTTCCCTTTAAAATAATTGATACTTTGTATTTATAGCTGTATTTTCAGATTGTTGACAAGAAGCATGGTTTAGAGCATTTGATGGATAAAGCATGAAGAATTTGCTTAAAAAGAGTGAAGTTTAAAATTGCTAAAGCTTGAAGAGTCTAAAGCTTGAAGAACGGTTGCAATTATATTTCAGTTAAGAAGATTTGGCTCAATAAAGACTCAAACTGCATTCACATTAGCTCATTTGGAAGGCCTCTTACTCATGTTGCGTTCACACTAGCCTATTTGCTAGACCACTCACTCTAAAGCTGCGTTCACACTGGCTTATGTGTTATTTGGGTTATTTCTTTAGTCCCACATTATGTAATTAGCTAGCTAGCCTTTGTCATATCAGCTATAAATACATTGTATCTTAGTCATGTAAAAACACATTGGGTTTTATTCTGTAATTCTCTTCTTGGAATAAAATCATTCTTCTTCCTCTTTTCTATTTAGTTTTAGTTTTATTTATGTTCTTGTTATTTAATTTCTGTTTTTCTTCTTCTTTAGCTATGTCTAGCTAATCCCCTTTGATTAGGGGGTGATGACGCTGATAGTATGATTCAATATGAATCACATAGCCAAAAGATGAGGACTGTATACATGAAGATCTGGATCTGAATTAAGGGTTAGATCTGAACCTTCATATTTTGTGTCGTTTAAGAGCTATGCTCCTTCACAGGATATATTCGTGTTCGATCTAACGTTTATCAGATCTAGATCTAATTTTAGGGTTTTAGAAATTAATTAGTGAATCTGTCCTGATAGTCTATGGTTGTAGAGCTGAGCTCCTGCATAGGCTATGCTTGTCGTTATTTACATATTTGTTTCTAAAAACCTATTATCGTTGATTCATGTTTGTGACATAAACATGTATTAGATCTGGTTAATCTTTTGGCTATTGATGATTATGAATCTGATCTATGTCATTATCCCCTAATTGCTTTCACTTAGTGTTAAAACTCTCTTTTATTTAATTCCTGCTATTTTCTTTGTTTTCCACCAATCAAAAGTTAGGGATAACTTGATTGGATTTATTAATTAAAATATTTTTGGTCCTAGAGTTCGACACCCTCTACAACCATCCTTGTTTTTTAGGAAAGCCGAACGAATTTTTCAGTTGTTTACAATTGTTTAATTTGTTCGCAAACAATTATGCCTACATGATTAAATCCCATGTATATGTTCTTTGCAAGTTTGTAATTGGGTCCATGCCAAGTACCATTTAGTTTCACATGACTATTACAAGTTTCATGTTGTAATAGGATACATGATTTGATCTAGTTCACGCTTTTGGATTAATATCAAAAATATACATTTTTATGAACATGTAATAACTTCGTCACATGCTAGTTTGTGTTTGAAGTTATGCCTAGATAAAAATATGTTTAGGCTTATGTTTTATGCAAGTCTAAATTATGTCATTTCATGTGACACCTATTTAATTAGATTCTTATTTGAATGCAAGTTCACATGACAAGTTGAAACCCATGATTTATGTTAATTAGATAGCAAAGTTGCAAGTTCATATGTGACACACCCTTTATGTTATTTAGAATATTCCATGTTCTTGGCTTTCCCTTATATGTTTATAAGTTGGGCTGAAATATCCAACCCAACATTTATTATAATCTTGCGAACGTACAAACGGGGGAAATATCGTTGGGATTAAAACATGAAAAATATATGTGTTGACATGTTTAGCACATGCCAATAATTGGTGACATTTAAATGGTATGAATTGCCATGCCTAAAAAAATAATGAACTTGGAAAATGGGCCATAACATTTACATATAACAAGTAAAAGAGACAAATATGTAAATTGAGAAAATACGAATATGCTTAACCCGAGGTTGGATTGAGTTGTGATGCAAACTGCCCGGACCCGCCCGGCTGTCCAGTAATCACAATAATACCTATCCAATGTGGGAGGTTAAGGCATTAAGCCCAATAAGGACCCGAGGTTAGACTGAGTTGCGGTGTAAACCTGCCCGGAACCGACCGGTTGTCCAGTAACCGCAACAATACCTATCTAATGTGAGTGGTTGGTGCTTTAATGAATAAATTAAAGCTATAATAAGGATGGTAGGGTTAGGTTAACTAAAACACTTAACCAATTCAACATGTTAACTAAACTGATGGGTGGGGTTAGGTTAATACAGGTACTTAACCACTTAACATGTTTGACTAGAAAACCCTAGTAACGGGGACCCATTTCAGCAGTAACCCAATTAGGTAACATGGTACCCTGAAACTAGGCAAGGTGGGGCACGATTACTGGGGTGATTGTAAGCGGTCAAAAGCGACGGCGGTTGGTGCAGCTGTATAGGTTCTAACGGACTGCGGGCGTGCACACACTTCGGAGCAGACAAACAGGGCGCTGGGCACCAGTAGTATATTCTATGCATTCTAGAATTGTGTCGAGCCGCCACCATTGGACTTGATACACCCCATGGTGGGGACCAACATAGGTATCTACAATCATTGGGGGCCATATGATACATATGATTTTGCGAGTAGGAGCTGATCTTAAGGGGATCACTTCACCCTGATCATAGGGCGCCAATCGGAACAAATACAAGTAGGTGCAGAGATATGGTGTGGGGTGCGATAGTATATTCGGTTCGAAATGGCTTTATCTTAGTTTACGATACTTTCCTGTTTCCAGTTTATACCTATCATACCCTTTTTCTTATTCTCATACTGGAGAGTCACTAGACTTACCAGGCTTTATGTCTGACTCTATTTTTCTTTCATCTTCTTTTCTTTCGTTCCCCCCAGGTCCACAGGGAGGAAACAACCCAGCTTAGTCAGACTCTTTGCAAGCTTCAAGATAGTAGACGTATGGTTTGGACTCTCTTTCCTTGGCTATGGCTTTTGGACACGTTCTATGGGGATTTATGCAACTTTAATTATGTTTTATGCTTCTTTATTTAATAGTCAAGACAGAAATGATGATGTAATGTTTTGGAAATTATTGTGAGACAATTATGGAAATGTTTTGTATGAACACGTATTTATGAAATGAAAGTCTGCTTGTTTTCCACTGCTTATATATATGTGTGTTTATATCTGTCTTGTGTTTTATCTGTGACTTTTACTTATAAACCTCCACCGAAGTTAAGGCATTCCCTTTGTGAGTGACCTTCAGGAAAAAGCGTTGTTTTTTAAAAGGCATAATTCCCCAAAGCCATATGCACTATCTCTCTATTCTTTTGTCTTGAATCTTCCCTTTTTGTTTCAACATGTCTGGAGATCTTAACCTTCCAGAAGGAGTACCGATACCTTGCTGGTTCCGAAGGTACCTAGAGGCTAGGGCCAATGATGCAGGCCCAGCAGACATTCCTCCTCCCACAGTGGCAGCGGTTCCTCCTCCTCCTCCTCATGGAAATGCTTTCGCTAAGATGTGTAGAGACTTCAAGGCTATGGATGGAAAGGGCTTTTATGGAAATTAATCCTTTGTGGCAGCAAGGAATTGGCTGAAGGAGACCGAAGATTTGTTCATCATCTTCGAAGTTGACAACAGGCAAAAGATACAGCTAGCAGTGTGGTTGCTTAAAGACGAAGCTTCTTATTGGTGGGAAATTACCCATGCTGAGAGGACAGCGGAAACTTGGGAAGATTTCAGGACGAGATTTGAGATGAAACTCCCCTCCCAAGCTGAAAGAAGCCTGCAGATGGAGAAGTTCTTAACTCTTAAACAAGGAAGTATGACGATCAAGGAGTACGTCAACCAGTTTAACCAGCTGGCCGGATTTGGGTGGATTTAGTAAACACCCAAGGCAAGAAGGCCCTTTGCTTCGTCATAGGTCTGAATGAGCCTCTACACAGCCTTGCTATGACCCATAATGTAACAACCCGAATTTTTGAATAACATGTTATAACATAAATCAAGGCAGAATTAAATGTTAAAATCTGAATCAAGGGAAACAGGCTGTGCCATGGCGTTCGTCTCGGAAAAATACGCGAAATAGAGTCCGAGTTTTCGAAAAACGGAGTCCGTATGACCAAGTTATGGCCCAATGAAGTTTTCAGAAAATTCCAAGCCCGAAAACAGTTCAAATTCGAATTCAGATTTAAATTTCAACCAAGGCAGAATGGGCGGGAATTTTCCCGCCCCAGGCAGGGTCAACACCCCTGTCGACCGCCCCCCAATGGGTCGACACCCATGTCGACCCATGGGTCGACACCTATGTCGACCCAGGGGTCGACCCCCCCCGGTCGGACCAGTTTTTCTGGTGCACCATTTGTGACGTGTTGAGTCTGCTCGAGAAGCTTCTGACGAGATTTGACGGACCTGATGTGTTTTAGGGTTAATCCTATGGTCTAAACTAACCTAATCACCTATAAAAAGGCCCCTAGGCCTAGCCTAAACCCTCATTAATCATTCCTACAACTAAATGCTGCCCAAATGTTTAATCTTGGCCTCCACCCTCTTGTCATAGCCTCAATCTTCATTCATATGAGAGTTCCTAAGCTTGTTTGAGAGTTTCTAAGCTTGAATTAAGGCCAAAGTTCAATCTTTCTTCATCAAAGCAAGGATCTTTTGCTTGTTTCTCAAGGGTCTTCATTGGAGCTTGTCATTTGGAAGTGTTTAGAGTTGCTAGTGGCATCGTCTCAATCTTATTTTATATTAATTATAGTCTTCATAGCATTGTAAGCCCTATACTACTCTTAGATTCTAACTATGAAGTTAAATATGACATGTTGCAAGTTGAGTTTGGGCCTAAGTATGATATATGTGCTTCGATCTTATCATGTTATGCATAAACATATTCTATGCAAGTTTGTAAAGCTATCACCTTGACTATGTGCATAGAAAGCTATGACCTTTGATTTGGAATGTTGCATTATGCAACTTGAGAACTCTCATAACCTTTATGATAACTTGCATATAACGTTATATTCGAACTTCTAGCCACCATCCTATGTCATTCATGATCATGTTTCACCTATTTGCTTAAGTTGATACTATGCATGTTTTGAGGCCTATGATGTAATATGCAAGCTTATGAACATGTTTATGCCTCATATGCCACCATGTTTAACTTGTGGCCAACCTTATTACCTTATGCCCTTTGTCATGTTTTTGCCAAGTTCCCTTCTTTGATCTATGTTAAGTTATGCGAAACGTACATGCGATGGGAATGCATTGGGTTGGGTAATATTAATGACATGAAAACATGGTTTTAAAATATGACATGAACATTGACTTATGATTATGTTTGTAAACATAAATTTGGACATGACTTCTAGAAAACATGAGAGTGGCCAACTCGAGGTTGGGTTGAGTTTGTAGCATAAATCTACCCGGAACCGACCGGCTTAACAATAGGACCCAATGTGAGTAGTTGGTCATGTTGTGCTTAAACCGGAGGCTAGACTAGGTTGTGGTGTAAAGCTACCCGGACCCGCCCGGCTTAACTAGTAACAACAACAAGGTCTAATGTGAGAGGTTGGGTGCATTAAATTAATTAATGCCACATGATAGGGTTAAGTCATGGACCACTTGAATATACTTAACCACATGAACATGATGGGTTGATAGGGTTAAGTCAACATGGACACACTTAACCAACCCAATGCTTGGTTGGATAGGGTTAAGTCGTGAACCTTTTTAGGAACACTTAACCAACTTGATACATGGTTTGGATGGGGTTAACCACACTTAACCCACTAGAAAACTCTAGTTATGCAGTCCTTCTCAGCAGTAACCCACTAGCGAGTATCAGATACCCTAGGGACTAGGCTAGGGTGGGGCACGATTACTGGGCTGGAGTGTAAGCGACCAAAAAGACGGCAAAAGTAGGTGCGCCATAGTAGATTCCGACGGACCATGGTCGTGCACATTGTCCGGGGATGAAAGACAGACTTGGGCACCAGTAGGTTTTGACTGTGCGTGCTTGTTTCTCGTGTCAGTGGTTGACACCCTAGGGCCGGATACACCCTAGGGTGGACCTAGCACAGTCGACTACATTTCATGTTTGGACCGTATGACACCGATACACGACGAGTTAGGCTGATAGGGAGCCGATCGACTAGACCGAGTAGTTGGACCTTGATTTAGGTCATCTCATGGGTTTGGGCCAGCTTTGGGCCAAGGGATCATTTCTTGTTTATACTTGACATGGATTGGAATACTAGTACACACTTGGTGCAACTTAACCTTGTATATGCGATGCCACACTTGATCTATCTTGTTAACCCTTCACCATGCCAGTTATCACCCTACATCTCATCTCTGTTTTACATGTTCAGTTAACTTTATTAATTGTTATACTAATAGTAGATAGGACTTACCAGTATTTTTGACTGGCCCGTTTTCTTTTGCCTCTTTTCTTCCGTCCCCCCCGGTTTGCAGGGTGGGAATACTGGTACTTAGCTTGGATCTTTAGCTGCTTTTCTGGATAGCTCATGTACGGTTTGGACTTGAGCTCGCTATGGCTTTATGTTACTTTGGGGATAGTTACTTTATGTTTCTTTTCAGTTTTCAATTTATGTTCTAGACTTTGTTTTATGGAAAAATAATGACCAAGTACTTTGATGTAACTTGACTATGGTTTTGAAATGTTAGTTTGATCCGCTGCTTTATCTACTCTGTTTTTACTTATATGTTCTGTCTTATGATATCTGCATGCATGTTTACCTCGTTTAACGCCCCTCCAAAGCTAGTGTCCTTGCAAGAGCGGCACTGGCGGAGGTGGGGTGTTACATTTTGTATCAGAGCATAAGGTTTACAAGATTTGAGCAAAAGTGTTTTTAAAACTTACCTTTTAAAAAACTATTTTCAAAACCAATTAAGTATTTTCCAAGAAAAGTCTAGTTATTTTGAAAAGGCTATCCCCCAAAAGCCATTAGCACTATCCTTCGTTTCCTAGTTCTGAATCTATCTATCTTTTTCTTCGTTTCAGTATGGCTGATCTTAACCTTCCTGAGGGAGTGACCATTCCCGGATGGTTCCGGAGGTACTTGGAAGCTAGGGCCAACGATGCGGGCCCAGCAACTACCCCCACCGTAACTGAGGTTCCTCCTCCTCCTCCTCAGCATCCACAAGCGTATTTTGCAAAGGTTTGCAAGGACTTTAAGGCGATGGGTGGCAAGAATATCATTGGGACGGAGACTTTTGTGGAGGCACGAAATTGGTTGAAAGAAACTGACGATCTCTTCGCTATCTTTGATGTGGAAGACCATAAAAAGGTTTTATTGGCAGCATGGTTATTAAAAGAAGAAGCTGCTTATTGGTGGGAGGTCACCAATGCTACTAGGCCTATGGAGACTTGGGCCGACTTTAGGACAAGATTTGGGCTTAAATTTCTATCATCAGCTGAGGCGAATCTGCAATTGGAGAATTTTATATCTTTGAAGCAAGGGGACATGACAGTGAGGGAGTATGTGAATAAGTTTAATCAGCTTGCTCGATTTGGTTTGGACATGGTTAATACCCCCCAGAAGAAGGCTTTACGCTTTGCACGAGGGTTGAATGAGCCATTACAAGGTTTAGCCCTATCTCATATACCCATGGGGGCCACTTTTGAAGGACTAGTAGACATGGCATTGCTTCAAGGAGACGATAAGAATGGCAAGAAGGAAGTCAAGGCTAATGAGACTCAAGCCAAGAAGACAGACTCCAAGTGGGGAGGAAATCAGAGCAATCAGAACAACAAGAACAACAAGGGCAACAAGGCCAAGGCAAAGGACCCAAGAAAATGCAACTTCTGTAGGATTGTAGGGCACATAGCCAAGGATTGCAGAAATAAGAAGAGGAAGCGGGGCGAATGCTTTCATTGTGGAGAGACTGGACACTTTAGCAAGGATTGCCCCAAGAAGCAAGGACAAGGGCAAGGGCAGAATCAGCGTGCAGGACCTTCTGGAGGGCAAGTGCATGCTCTCAACACTGCTCCAGTTCAGGACCGAGGTAGTATTTCTGTAGAAAGCCTTGTTTATATTTCTGATTATCCTGTTCGCACCTTATTTGATTCTGGCGCATCGCATAGTTTTATTTCTTCTGACATTGTTGAAAGATTGCACCTAAGTACTAGTCTAGTTGAGGATCCCGTTAGTGTTTCAAATCCAGTTGGGGGTTCCGCCCATCTATCTATGATTTGTGTGGATTTGAAGATTTTTATCTTGACCGTGGAATTCACGTGTAATGCTTATGTTCTCGGGTTCACGGGATACGGGTTGATTTTGGGCATGGATTGGTTGTCCAGTTATGGAGCTATTCTCGATTGTGAGCATAGGGTGGTGAGGCTCATGACTCGTCTCGGTAGTACCCTAGAAATTTCTTGTAACCCTAGAAGTCCCATCATGTTATGTTATCTTGAATCTCTTGACTCGTCCATCGATGATCTGCAATCTGTAAGGGTGGTCCGAGACTATCATGATGTCTTTGAAGAAGTTAAGGGGTTACCCCCTAAACGAGAGATAGATTTCCGCATTTATCTAGTCGATAATACCAAGCCAGTATCATTGCCCGTTAGGCACATGGCTCCACGTGAGAGAAGGGAGCTCAGTAAGCAAATCAAGGAGTTGCTTGAGAAGAATTTTATTAGGCGAAGCATTTCTGAATGGGGTGCTCCGGTGGTATTCGCTACTAAGGCGAATGGTTCGCTTCGTCTATGTGTTGATTATCGAGAGTTGAACAAGCTGACAAAGAAGAATAGGCACCCAATACCGAGGATTGATGATCTCTTTGACCAGCTTGTTGGGGCTTCTGTTTTCTCTCAGCTCGATCTAGCCACTGGATTCCATCAGCTTAGGGTGGCTGAGGATAGTATTGATAAAACTGCGTTTAGGACTCCAGATGGATTCTTTGAATGGCTTGTCATGCCATTCGGTTTGACTAATGCACCCGCCTACTTCGTAGATTTGATGAGTAGGGTGTTCAGGGAGTTCCTTAACAAGTTTGTTGTTGTCTTCGTGGATGATATTCTGATCTTCTCAAAGGATGAGGAAGAGCATGCTAGGCATCTCAAGGAAGTGATGGATACACTTAGAGCGCATCAGTTGAAAGCCAAGTTCTCCAAATGCCATTTTTGGAGAAAGGAAGTTCGGTTTCTTGGACATATAGTTTCTAAGCAAGGCATAGCGGTGGATCACGCGAAAGTGGTTGTGGTTCAAGACTGGAAGACTCCTAGGAATGCAACCGAAGTAAGAAGCTTTCTCGGTCTGGCGGGCTACTATAGGAAGTTCGTCAGGGACTTCGCTAAGATTTCGGCCCCTCTTACTAAGTTGACGAAGAAGAACTTAGTCTTTGCATGGGACTTGGAGTGGGAGCCTGCTTTTCAAAGGCTTAAGGGGACTCTTACCATAGCACCTGTTTTAGCTTTACCCGATGGAGGGAAGATGTTTGCCGTGAACACCAATGCACGTGACATGGGATTAGGCGCAGTCCTGACGTAAGGAGAAAGAGTAATATGTTATGGGGTTAGGCAACTCAAAGTTTATGGGAAGAACTACCCCACGCATGATTTGGAGTTGGCGGCGATTGTCTTTGCGCTTAAATCATGGCACCATTATCTTTTGGGCAAGAGATTCGAGTTATAAACGGATCACAAGTCGCTCAAGTATCTCTTCTCGCAAAAGGATGTCTATGCTAAGTGTTGAGTTTGGAAGTAGGGACTATGTTTTTGGGCTTTGAGTTGATTCTAGGGATGAAGTGGTTATCCAGTAAGGGTACCATCCTCGGTTTTGAAAGAAGGGTAGTTAGACTCTCGACTTGCCTTGGTAATACTCTCGAAGTCTCGCATAAACTTTAGAGTTCTGTCAGGATTAGTTACCTAGAATCTTTTGACCTATTTATTGGAAATTAATGATCTATTCGATTAGTGTTCGCGGATGGTTCATAGAAATCCTGTTAATAAGTGTATTTGGCAACATGGATTGGTATTTATTTTCAAAGGAAAGTTCTTCTACGTGGAATACCTTACAGTGAATTTTGGGAAAGCTTGCATGAAGTCATGAGTATACAGTTAAGTTAAGAACCGAGTATGCTAGAAAAAAATAAGTGAAAGTGAAATGAGAAGCGAAAGTGAAATGAGTTCCAACTCACATTTCTGAAGTAGGAATTAAGAAGCTACGGAATTGAAAGGTTAAAAGCAGTCAAAGCACAATGGAATTAAGTTCAAGGAAATGCGGCTTAGAAGGTTGAAGACTAGATATGCGCATCATATATCTTTTTAGGAGTATATCCTTGATCCCTGTTTTTCCGTGGAGCTTACTTGTATACTATCTTCTCGATCTCTTTTCCTAATTGGCATGTCTTCCTTTTGCTATCCAGCTTTATCCTGTCTATCTTGTTATCTCGTTAACCTCGTCATGAGAAATCATGTTATCTCGTTAACCTTGTCATGAGAACCTTAGGTAGAAACCTTTTGGATGAAACATGTATTTGAAACATGTTATGCTTGATGTTTGCAAGTGGTTGCAAGTGTTTGCAAGTGGATACTCGTGGATGCATGATACACATTAGGCACTAAGATCGGCTCACACACTTTCATGTTGCATATGCATGAGTGCTTATGCTTATTCATGGATGAAACTTGTTGTGCTATCACGTGGATGTTGCATATGAATGAATGTTATGTGCACTCATCTAGAGATTATGAATTATGTTAGGGATTTGCATACATATGGACTCATTTCACTAACATACTTTGCATTAAGGAGGTTTACTGAATCAGTAACCCCCTGATTTTTGCATTAGATAAGTACATATACACACACCTTTTGCATATGATCAAACAACATTTAGAATCCTTTAAGGACAATGACTGCACGTGGATGATGTTTTGAGTAGATGGAAGATGGATGGTAGGATACGTTCTTCCTAACTTGAAGATTTCGGAGACGAAATCCTTTAAGGAGGGGAGAATGTAACAACCCGAATTTTTGAATAACATGTTATAACATAAATCAAGGCAGAATTAAATGTTAAAATCTGAATCAAGGGAAATGGGCTGTGCCATGGCGTTCGTCTCGGAAAAATACGCGAAACAGAGTCCGAGTTTTCGAAAAACGGAGTCCGTATGACCAAGTTATGGCCCAATGAAGTTTTCAGAAAATTCCAAGCCCGAAAACAGTTCAAATTCGAATTCAGATTTAAATTTCAACCAAGGCAAAATGGGCGGGAATTTTCCCGCCCCAGGCAGGGTCGACACAGGGGTCGACACCCCTGTCGACCCCCCCAGTGGGTCGACACCCATGTCGACCCATGGGTCGACACCTATGTCGACCCAGGGGTCGACCCCCCCGGTCGGACCAGTTTTTCTGGTGCACCATTTGTGACGTGTTGAGTCTGCTCTGGAAGCTTCTGACGAGATTTGACGGACCTGATGTGTTTTAGGGTTAATCCTATGGTCTAAACTAACCTAATCACCTATAAAAAGGCCCCTAGACCTAGTCTAAACCCTCATTAATCATTCCTACAACTAAATGCTGCCCAAATGTTTAATCATGGCCTCCACCCTCTTGTCATAGCCTCAATCTTCATTCATATGAGAGTTCTTAAGCTTGTTTGAGAGTTTCTAAGCTTGAATTAAAGCCAAAGTTCAATCTTTCTTCATCAAAGCAAGGATCTTTTGCTTGTTTCTCAAGGGTCTTCATTGGAGCTTGTCATTTGGAAGTGTTTAGAGTTGCTAGTGGCTTCGTCTCAATCTTATTTTATATTAATTATAATCTTCATAGCATTGTAAGCCCTATACTACTCTTAGATTCTAACTATGAAGTTAAATATGACATGTTGCAAGTTGAGTTTGGGCCTAAGTATGATATATGTGCTTCGATCTTATCATGTTATGCATAAACATATTCTATGCAAGTTTGTAAAGCTATCACCTTGACTATATGCATAGAAAGCTATGACCTTTGATTTGGAATGTTGCATTATGCAACTTGAGAACTCTCATAACCTTTATGATAACTTGCATATAATGTTATATGCGAACTTCTAGCCACCATCCTATGTCATTCATGATCATGTTTCACCTATTTGCTTAAGTTGATACTATGCATGTTTTGAGGCCTATGATGTAATATGCAAGCTTATGAACATGTTTATGCCTCATATGCCACCATGTTTAACTTGTGGCCAACCTTATTACCTTATGCCCTTTGTCATGTTTTTTCCAAGTTCCCTCCTTTGATCTATGTTAAGTTATGCGAAACGTACATGAGATGGGAATGCGTTGGGTTGGGTAATATTAATGACATGAAAACATGGTTTTAAAATATGACATGGACATTGACTTATGATTATGTTTGTAAACATAAATTTGGACATGACTTCTAGAAAACATGAGAGTGTCCAACTTGAGGTTGGGTTGAGTTTGTAGCATAAATCTACCCGGAACCGACCGGCTTAACTAGTGGCTACAAACAATAGGACCCAATGTGAGTAGTTGGTCATGTTGTGCTTAAAACCGAGGTTAGACGAGGTTGTGGTGTAAAGCTACCCGTGTAACACCCCACGTCCATTAATGTCACTCACAAAGGGAATGCATTAACTTCCATGGAGGTTTTAAGTGAATATAGAACAGTAAAATTACAACAAGACAGATATAAAATAGTACTTGGAAATTCAAAAACTTTATTTCATTGTAGCAGAAGTCAAAACATGTTTGATTACATCATAACACCATATTCAATGTCAAGTACAATATCTATCTTGATAAAACAAGTACATAATCCCATTACATGAATAGCCATTAAAAAGAAAGATAACAAGCTGGACTTTACTTCAGCAGTCCAAGCTTTCCAGAAGATAAGCGATCCAACTAGACTCCACTAGAACTTGGCCCAACCTGCGGACCTGAAGGGAGAAAAAGGATGGAAAAGAGGGGGGGTCAGACATAAAGTCTGGTGAATATGATAATTCTACAATACTATTGCCAAAATAACTGGACTAAGGCATAAGCTGGAAAACAAGAAAATGTCTATGAAGAGCAGATTAAGGACATAGACAATCGCTAAAGGCAACGTTATAGGCGCTCCTAAATACTAAAGGATAAACACTATACTGCACCACACCAGTCACCCTAAAGATTCATCCCACTTAGCTTCACTTAGAAACTTTCCCAATGGCTTTACGTACCCCTAGCTGACTACATAGGTGCCGCCTGCCCCTATCTCCACTAGGTGTACCCTACTTCCCATTATTCGATCGGCTCCCTAACTCGTAGATACCCGTGCTGGCCCCACAGTGGGGTGTATCACTCCCCTAAAGTGGCAACCTGATACAACGGACATGCACGGCTTATACCTACACGATGCAACAACGTCTTACCTACCAGCCCGGGTCCACACACGCATATGAAACCCGTTGGACTTGCGTTGCCACCGCTCCCTGTTTTGGCCTCTTATAGTCAAACCCAGTATGCGTGTCCCGTCCTCGACTTGGGTCGAGCCCACAAAGATACGTTTTGGGATACTGGTTGAAATGGGACCCCACTATTTTCCACAAGCATTCCACCTAAGCTTGTCCCCATTAGTCCATCCCACTTAACCCACTTAGTCATGTTCATTTACATGTGTGTTTGGTTAAGTCTAATCGTATTTCAAATGCCTCTAAAGGCAACCACCAGATTCCTCATGCCACCCAAGGCACCTACTTAACCCCCATGTCTCACCTTACATGATTATCTGGTTAAGTATTTCTTAGTTCATTAAGGCCATAACCTCATAAAGACCTCTTACATTAGACTGGCATTTATGGCAGCTGGATTTGCCGGGCGGGTCCGGGCAGTCTTACACCATAAAAGAGTCTAACCTCGTGTCTTTACAACTGTTATGCTTTAGTTTGGGCCTAGGACCTCTCACATTGGGCCGACATTTGTGACTACTGGATTTGCCGGGCGGGTCCGGGCAGGTTTACATCACAAACGGGTCCAACCTCGTGTCCTAAGCATTGATTATTAATAATAATCCACTTTCCCCCAATTTTAATAATTCCCTACTTGAATTATTAATTACTTCCAATTTTTAACAATGTCCATAATTGACTCAATTATGGACATTCATTCATGGTATGCAACATCTTACAAAATTGCACCCAATTTATTAATTCCTAATATTACCCCTACCCCACGTTTGAACGTTTATTCGCAAAATATATGTTAGACTCGAATAGCCTAACTCATAGCATAAAAGAGATTATCATAATAACAACATGTATATGTGACCAAATGAATCATAATAAGGGGTGAAACTTGTATATGTCCAACTTGCATAGATTATACATGTCATGGACCTAAAGGTGTCAACTTGTTCAAAATTCACCTAATATGATCTCAATCAATTTTCATAAACTTACATATGAACATGTGTGAATCAACATCATCTATTTTTTTAACAACATGGTTTTATATGGGTACACCTAACTCAATAGGCAAATTCCCATAATCAAGTTTTATTTAATTATAGTTTCAAGTTTATGGGTACACCTAACCTAATAGGCAAATTCCCATAAACAAGATCCATTTAAATTAAGAAAAAAAACATAACTTTAAGCATGATCCAACAACATCATGATTTTTCAACATAATATAGCATGATTTATAACATGGCATAGTATGATAGTATAACATAGCTTGACATGATTCTCAACATAGCACGACATAGCATAAGAGAATTTACAACATAGCATGACATAGCATATATAATTTACATCATACGACAACATAATAACATAATAAGAGATCCACAATATATAGAATTTACAATTACAAATCACATCACTTTCTTGTGATCCATTCATAACTGAGTCAAATTAGTTTGTAATAGTCTTGTGAGAATCATCATACTCACCAACAAAAGAAGAGAATTAGAGAGAGAGTTCTTTGGTTTGATTTGTTTTGTTGAGTAGAATTTAGTTGTAGTAGATTAGGCTTCCTCTTCTTAGTTTGTGACGGCTACGCTGAACTCCATGGCAGCAGCATGACGGTAGCTTCTCTAATTTTACAAGTGATTTAGGTCTAGGGTCTACCCACTTATTTATAGATTTTTAGAATTCATTTAGGCCATTAGATTTAACCTAGAAATAACCGCAGCCGTTCAGACAAGATGGGGTTTATCTTGTTGACTCAGCAATGAGTCAGAAGTGACTCAGCAAACACTCAGCAATATATATATATATATATATTCTACAATGTACACATTAGATACATCCCCCCCCCCCTTTTTACACACTTATTATTGTTTTTATATACATATTAGATACATCCCCTCTCTTACACACTTATTAATATTTTTATATTCATATTAGATACATCCCCTCTTCTACATACTTATTAATATTTTTATATTCATATTAGATGCATCCCCTCTTCTACATGCTTATTAATATTTTTATATTCATATTAGATGCATCCCCTCTTCTACATGCTTATTAATATTTTTAGCAACTTTAGTGTTAATAGAAAATTCGGGGTGTTACATTCTCCCCTCCTTTTAGGATTTCGTCCCCGAAATCTTCAAGTCTGGAAGAATGTATATCCTACCATCCAAACGTCCATCTACTCATCCATCATACACAGGCATCCATTGTCCTTACAGACTTCTAATGCTTTCATGTTTAAATGCACAGTGTGTGTATATGTCCGTATCTAATGCAAAATCAGGCGGTCCACTGATTCAGTTGACCTCCTTAATGCAACTATGATCGTGCCATGCATCCATTATGTATGCAAAAGATTCTTAATGCTACATAATACTTCTATATGCGTGCACAACCATCATCTGAATGCAGCATCCACATGATAATACAACCATCGTTCATCCATTTTACTAAATACATCCATATATATGCAATATGCAATATGTAGTGACTGAGCCGATCTAGTGCCTAAAGTGTGTGTATATATGCATCCACGAGCAACCACTAGCAAACACTTGCATCCATTTTGCATCCATCATACATAACATGTCTCAAACACATGTTTCAACCATAGGATTATCCTAACTAAAGGTCAAAGGTACTAATGAGAGGACATACTAAAGATAAGATAAGATAAGATAAGCGATAAAGGAGAAATTAAAAGACATACCCTCAAAAAGAAAAGGGTACAACGAACGCATCTTCTCTTCTGTCTCCCAAGTTGCGTTGCTCTCATCATCTCCCCATTGCACTTTAACCAGTCTGACCTCTCGATTCCTCAACTTTTTGATCTCCGACCCAAGAATGCATGGAGGAGCTCGTCTAATTGTTGCATCACGCTCTATTTCCACCTCTTTAAGCAAGCTCGGCTCTACCACCTCCGCGGTCTTGTGCAAACACTTCCTCAAATGTGATACATGGAATACGTCGTGTACTCCACTAAGTTTCTCAGGCAACTCCACCCTATATGCCATCTTCCCAATCCTGTTTTTTACAGGAAACGGCCCTACAAACCTTGGTGCTAATTTCCCCACGGACCCAAAGCGAACAACATTCTGTAACGGAGATACTTTGATAAAAACCATGTCCCCAATGTCAAACTCAAGATCTGTCCTCCTCTTATCAGAATACGATTTTTGCCTATCTTGTGCTGCTTTCATCCTCCTTCGAATCAACTCAATCTTCTCCGAGGTTTCCCTAACCATATCGGGCCCAAGTAGGATTTTATCGGTAGATTCCCACCAACATGTAGGCGAACGACAAGGCCTTCCATAAAGAGCTTCGAAAGGTGCCATGCCAATACTAGACTGAAAGCTATTATTATATGCGAATTCTACTAACGGAAGGTGCTCTTCCCATGTACCCCCAAAGTCTAGGATACAAAGCCTTAAAAGATCCTCTAGAATGCGATTCACCCTCTCGGTCTGGCCGTCTGTCTGAGGATGATATGCGGTGCTCAAACATAGCTGAGTCCCTACCACCTCTTGTAAACTCTTCCAAAATTCGCTAGTAAAGATGGGGTCACGGTCGCTTACTATACTAGAAGGAATACCGTGCAAACGAACTATCTCCTTAATGTATACAGAAGCCAACCACGGAGCAGTCCTCTTACTTTTCACGGGAATAAAATGGGCGCTTTTAGTAAGTCTATCTACTATAACCCAAATCCCCGTGTTACCCTTCCTTGATCTTGGTAATCCATCCACAAAATCCATTGAGATGCTTTCCCATTTCCATGGTGGAACTTCTAATGGGTGAAGCAACCCACCGGGTTTCTTTTGTTCTGCTTTAACTCGTTGGCACACCAAGCATCTAGCGACGTACTCGGCCACATCCTTTTTCATACCGGCCCAAAAGAAAACCCGCTTCATATCTTACATCTTATCCCCGCCGGGATGAATGGTCATTTTTGAGCGATGAGCATCATCAAGAATGGCCTTCCTTAAGTCTTCGTCTTGTGGTACACAAAGTCTATTATCCCTTCGTAACCAACCCTTATCGTCTAGGGTATACCTACGAAGATGGCTTGACGACTCCCCCCCTTTGAGCTTTTCTACTATCTCAACCAACTGTGGGTCGTCTCGCTGTGCCTCACCAACCCGTCCTAGAAGTGTAGGTCTAACCTCCAAGGATGCTAACAGACCGGGTACTAAGTCAACGGAGGGTCTAAAGTCAAACATAGAGATGAATTCTAAGCTTTGTCGTTCAACAAACAACGGACTCAAGGACAACCTTTTCCTACTTAAGGCGTCTGCCACCACGTTACCCTTGCCCGGGGTATATGCTATTTCAAAATCGTAGGAGGCTAAGAATTCCATCCACCGTTGCTGCCTTAAATTCAAATCCTTCTGAGAGAATAAGTATTTTAATGATTTGTGGTCAGTGAACAGTTCGAATTTCTCACCAAGAAGATAGTGACGCCAAGACTTAAGCGCGAAAACAATTGCGGCTAGCTCTAAGTCATGCGTGGGGTAATTCTTTTCATGAACCCTCAACTGCCTTCCACCATAGGCTATTACTCTTCCCTCTTGCATGAGGACCGCGCCAAGTCCCGTCCCACAAGCATCAGTATAGATGGTAAACGGTTTATTCCCGTCTGGCAGCACTAAGACTGGGGCTGAAGTTAAGGCTCTCTTTAAACGTTGGAACGCATCATCGCAATCTTTGTCCCACGTAAAAACTAGGTTCTTCTTCGTTAACCGTGTTAATGGAGCTGATATTTTTGCGAAGTCTTTGATAAACTTCCTATAATAGCCAGCCAACCCCAAGAAACTTCTTACTTCGGTTGCATTTTTAGGGACCTTCCAATCTTGGATGGCCACCACCTTTGCGGGATCCACTGCTATCCCTTCTTTGGAAACCACGTGCCCTAAGAACCGTACTTCCTTCCTCCAGAAGTGACACTTAGAAAATTTTGCCTTAAGGTTATGCGCTCGAAGGGTTTCCAACACTTCCCTAAGATGTAGGGAATGCTCTTCTTTATTCTTAGAAAAGACTAAGATGTCATCCACAAAGACTACCACGAATTTGTTAAGGTATTCCCTAAACACCCTACTCATCAAATCAACAAAATATGCAGGGGCGTTTGTCAAACCAAAGGGCATCACTAGCCATTCATAGAATCCGTCAGGAGTCCTAAAAGCAGTCTTATCTATACTATCCTCAGCCACTCTCAGTTGATGAAAGCCAGTGGCTAAGTCCAACTGCGAAAACACTGAGGCGCCAACTAACTGATCAAAGAGATCGTCAATCCTCGGCAGTGGGTGTCGGTTCTTTTTAGTAAGCTTGTTTAGTTCTCTATAGTCCATACAAAGTCTAAGAGACCCATCCGCCTTTGTGGCAAAAACTACTGGAGCACCCCACTCCGATATACTACGTCTTATGAACCCCTTCTCAAGCAACTCCTTTACTTGCTTATTGAGTTCCCTCCTTTCACGAGGAGCCATGTGGCGCACTGGCAAAGATACGGGTTTAGCATTATCCACAAGATAAATTCGAAAGTCTATCTCCCGCTTTGGAGGTAAGCCCTTCACCTCCTCAAACACATCCGGATATTCCCGGACCACTTCTACCGATCGCAGGTTCTCTACAGACGCGTCAAGCGATTCAAGATAACTTAGCATAACGGAATTTATGGGATTACAAAAGATGTCGAGAGCATTACCAAGGCGAGTCACAAGCCTAACTACTCTCCTTTCACAATCAAGAATGGCCCTATTTCTAGACAACCAATCCATTCCTAAAATTAGCCCATAGCCCGTGAAGCCCAATACATAAGCATCACATCTAAATTCAACGCTAAGTATAGAGATTTTCAAATCCAAACATATCATGGTCAAATGAGCCGAACCCCCAATTGGATTTGAAACGACTAGGGGATCCTCTACTAAACTGGTGTTCAAGTGCAGTGATTCAACTAATGATGCAGAGATAAACGAATGAGATGCGCCAGAATCGAATAAGGTACGGATAGGATGATCAAACAGAAAAACTAAGCTTTCAACAGAAATTGTTCTACCTCTTTCTTGCAGCGGTGGGGCCGCAATAGCCTGAACTTGCCCCCTTGCCTGCCCTGGTGCCATAAGAGCCTGCACCTGTCCTCCCGAGGTAGACCCTGCCCTCTGCCCCTTCTTTGGACAGTCCTTCACTAAATGTCCCGCATCTCCACAATGAAAACAACCAGTCTTCTTTTTCTTTCTACAATCTTTGCTGAGATGGCCAGGCGTCCCACAATTGAAGCATTTCTTCTTCCCTTTGCCATTATTGTTTTTACCACCCTTCTTATTTTGCTGTTGGGGTTTCTTCTGATCCCCTTTCTTTTCAACTGCCTTATCCTCATGCATAAGTGCCATTTCTACTAGCTTTTCAAAGGTGGCTCCCATAGGGATGTGGGTCATAGCCAACCCTTGCAACGGTTCATTCAAGCCTCTAACGAACCTCAAAGCTTTCTTCTCTGGCGTGTTCACCAACTCCAAGCCAAACCTTGCTAACTGATTAAATTTATTGACATATTCCTTTACTGATGAGCTCCCTTGCTTTAGTGCCAGGAATTTTTCCATATTTAAGTTCTCCTCTGCCCTTGAAAGAAACTTTGCCTCAAACCTTCGTCTGAAATCCGCCCATGAATCAACTGGACGTTCCCCGTTAGTGACCTCCCACCAAAACGAGGCCTCTCCCTTCATTAACCAAGCAGCTAAACGGACTTTCCTCCCATCTTCCGCTTCAAAGATATCCAACAATTCCTCAGTCTCCTTAAGCCAATCTCTGGCCTCCACAAACGTCTCAGTCCCTTGAAAAGTTTTTCCTCCCATAGCCTTGAATTCCTTGCACGTCTTTGCAAAAGTGTCAACACGAGGAGGAGGAGGAGGAGGAGGAGGAATGGGTGCAACTAGGGGTGGAGGAGTATCCGCTGGGCCTGCAGTGGTGGCCCTAGCCTCCAAGTATCTCCTAAACCACCCTGGAATCGTCACACCTTCTGGGAGATTAAGATCTTCAGCCATGCTGAAACGAAAAAGGAAAGATTCAAAATGGAGAATTCGAAAGATAAAGATAAGGATATGGCTATTTGGGATCATGTTTTTCATAAAAACTCTCTTTAAATAACATGTTTTTTTTTTTGAAAGCACTACTTCCAAAAATACTTTAGAAAAAAAATATTTTTCTAAAAAAAATTTTATCTGTTCTGGTAACCTTATGCTCTGATACCACGTGTAACACCCCACGTCCATTAATGTCACTCACAAAGGGAATGCATTAACTTCCATGGAGGTTTTAAGTGAATATAGAACAGTAAAATTACAACAAGACAGATATAAAATAGTACTTGGAAATTCAAAAACTTTATTTCATTGTAGCAGAAGTCAAAACATGTTTGATTACATCATAACACCATATTCAATGTCAAGTACAATATCTATCTTGATAAAACAAGTACATAATCCCATTACATGAATAGCCATTAAAAAGAAAGATAACAAGCTGGACTTTACTTCAGCAGTCCAAGCTTTCCAGAAGATAAGCGATCCAACTAGACTCCACTAGAACTTGGCCCAACCTGCGGACCTGAAGGGAGAAAAAGGATGGAAAAGAGGGGGGTCAGACATAAAGTCTGGTGAATATGATAATTCTACAATACTATTGCCAAAATAACTGGACTAAGGCATAAGCTGGAAAACAAGAAAATGTCTATGAAGAGCAGATTAAGGACATAGACAATCGCTAAAGGCAACGTTATAGGCGCTCCTAAATACTAAAGGATAAACACTATACTGCACCACACCAGTCACCCTAAAGATTCATCCCACTTAGCTTCACTTAGAAACTTTCCCAATGGCTTTACGTACCCCTAGCTGACTACATAGGTGCCGCCTGCCCCTATCTCCACTAGGTGTACCCTACTTCCCATTATTCGATCGGCTCCCTAACTCGTAGTTACCCGTGCTGGCCCCACAGTGGGGTGTATCACTCCCCTAAAGTGGCAACCTGATACAACGGACATGCACGACTTATACCTACACGATGCAACAACGTCTTACCTACCAGCCCGGGTCCACACACGCATATGAAACCCGTTGGACTTGCGTTGCCACCGCTCCCTGTTTTGGCCTCTTATAGTCAAACCCAGTATGCGTGTCCCGTCCTCGACTTGGGTCGAGCCCACAAAGATACGTTTTGGGATACTGGTTGAAATGGGCCCCCACTATTTTCCACAAGCATTCCACCTAAGCTTGTCCCCATTAGTCCATCCCACTTAACCCACTTAGTCATGTTCATTTACATGTGTGTTTGGTTAAGTCTAATCGTATTTCAAATGCCTCTAAAGGCAACCACCAGATTCCTCATGCCACCCAAGGCACCTACTTAACCCCCATGTCCCACCTTACATGATTATCTGGTTAAGTATTTCTTAGTTCATTAAGGCCATAACCTCATAAAGACCTCTCACATTAGACTGGCATTTATGGCAGCTGGATTTGCCGGGCGGGTCCGGGCAGTCTTACACCATAAAAGAGTCTAACCTCGTGTCTTTACAACTGTTATGCTTTAGTTTGGGCCTAGGACCTCTCACATTGGGCCGACATTTGTGACTACTGGATTTGCCGGGCGGGTCCGGGCAGGTTTACATCACAAACGGGTCCAACCTCGTGTCCTAAGCATTGATTATTAATAATAATCCACTTTCCCCCAATTTTAATAATTCCCTACTTGAATTATTAATTACTTCCAATTTTTAACAATGTCCATAATTGACTCAATTATGGACATTCATTCATGGTATGCAACATCTTACAAAATTGCACCCAATTTATTAATTCCTAATATTACCCCTACCCCACGTTTGAACGTTTATTCGCAAAATATATGTTAGACTCGAATAGCCTAACTCATAGCATAAAAGAGATTATCATAATAACAACATGTATATGTGACCAAATGAATCATAATAAGGGGTGAAACTTGCATATGTCCAACTTGCATAGATTATACATGTCATGGACCTAAAGGTGTCAACTTGTTCAAAATTCACCTAATATGATCTCAATCAATTTTCATAAACTTACATATGAACATGTGTGAATCAACATCATCTATTTTTTTAACAACATGGTTTTATATGGGTACACCTAACTCAATAGGCAAATTCCCATAATCAAGTTTTATTTAATTATAGTTTCAAGTTTATGGGTACACCTAACCTAATAGGCAAATTCCCATAAACAAGATCCATTTAAATTAAGAAAAAAAACATAACTTTAAGCATGATCCAACAACATCATGATTTTTCAACATAATATAGCATGATTTATAACATGGCATAGTATGATAGTATAACATAGCTTGACATGATTCTCAACATAGCACGACATAGCATAAGAGAATTTACAACATAGCATGACATAGCATATATAATTTACATCATACGACAACATAATAACATAATAAGAGATCCACAATATATAGAATTTACAATTACAAATCACATCACTTTCTTGTGATCCATTCATAACTGAGTCAAATTAGTTTGTAATAGTCTTGTGAGAATCATCATACTCACCAACAAAAGAAGAGAATTAGAGAGAGAGTTCTTTGGTTTGATTTGTTTTGTTGAGTAGAATTTAGTTGTAGTAGATTAGGCTTCCTCTTCTTAGTTTGTGACGGCTACGCTGAACTCCATGGCAGCAGCATGACGGTAGCTTCTCTAATTTTACAAGTGATGTAGGTCTAGGGTCTACCCACTTATTTATAGATTTTTAGAATTCATTTAGGCCATTAGATTTAACCTAGAAATAACCGCAGCCGTTCAGACAAGATGGGGTTTATCTTGTTGACTCAGCAATGAGTCAGAAGTGACTCAGCAAACACTCAGCAATATATATATATATATATATATATATATATATATATATATATATATATTCTACAATGTACACATTAGATACATCCCCCCCCCTTTTTACACACTTATTATTGTTTTTATATACATATTAGATACATCCCCTCTCTTACACACTTATTAATATTTTTATATTCATATTAGATACATCCCCTCTTCTACATACTTATTAATATTTTTATATTCATATTAGATGCATCCCCTCTTCTACATGCTTATTAATATTTTTATATTCATATTAGATGCATCCCCTCTTCTACATGCTTATTAATATTTTTAGCAACTTTAGTGTTAATAGAAAATTCGGGGTGTTACAACCCGGACCCGCCCGGCTTAACTAGTAACCACAACAAGGTCTAATGTGAGAGGCTGGGTGCATTAAATTAATTAATGCCACATGATAGGGTTAAGTCATGGACCACTTGAATATACTTAACCACATAAACATGATGGGTTGATAGGGTTAAGTCAACATGGACACACTTAACCAACCCAATGCTTGGTTGGATAGGGTTAAGTCGTGAACCTTTTTAGGAACACTTAACCAACTTGATACATGGTTTGGATGGGGTTAACCACACTTAACCCACTAGAAAACCCTAGTTACGGGTCCTTCTCAGTAGTAACCCACTAGCGAGTATCAGATACCCTAGGGACTAGGCTAGGGTGGGGCACGATTACTGGGCTGGAGTGTAAGCGACCAAAAAGACGGCAAAAGTAGGTGCGCCATAGTAGATTCTGACGGACCATGGTCGTGCACATTGTCCGGGGATGAAAGACAGACTTGGGCACCAGTAGGTTTTGACTGCGCGTGCTTGTTTCTCGTGTCAGTGGTTGACACCCTAGGGCCGGATACACCCTAGGGTGGACCTAGCACAGTCGACTACATTTCATGTTTGGACCGTATGACACCGATACACTACAAGTTAGGCTGATAGGGAGGTGATCGACTTGACCGAGTAGTTGGACCTTGATTTAGGTCATCTCATGGGTTTGGGCCAGCTTTGGGCCAAGGGATCATTTCTTTTTTATACTTGACATGGATTGGAATACTAGTACACACTTGGTGCCACTTAACCTTGTATATGCGATGCCACACTTGATCTATCTTGTTAACCCTTCACCCTACATCTCATATCTGTTTTACATGTTCAGTTAACTTTATTAGTTGTTATACTAATAGTAGATAGGACTTACCAGTCTTTTTGACTGACCCGTTTTCTTTCGCCTCTTTTCTTCCGTTCCCCCCCTCCCTGGTTTGCAGGATGGGAATACTGGTACTTAGCTTGGATCTTTAGCTGCTTTTCTGGATAGCTCATGTACGGTTTGGACTTGAGCTCGCTATGGCTTTATGTTACTTTGGGGATAGTTACTTTATGTTTCTTTTTCAGTTTCAGTTTATGTTCTAGACTTTGTTTTATGGAAAAATAATGACCAAGTACTTTGATGTAACTTGACTATGGTTTTGAAATGTTAGTTTTATCCGCTGCTTTATCTACTCTGTTTTTACTTATATGTTCTGTCTTGTGATATCTGCATGCATGTTTACCTCGTTTAATGCCCCTCCAAAGCTGGTGTCCTTGCAAGAGCGGCACTGGCGGAGGTGGGGTGTTACACATAAACCCATGGGAGCGACTTATGAAAGCTTGGTGGACATGGCGCTGCTACACGAGGAAGATAAAGGCAAGAAAGAGACAAAGGTGGAAGTGCCTCAAGAAAAGAAAGAGAGTTTACAGGCTAAGAAAACAGACTTCAAGAAGGGCGGGAAGAACAACAAATCCCGTGAAAAGAGAAAGTGCAATTTCTGTGGCATTGTTTGACATATAGTGAAAGACTGCAGAAAGAAGAAGGCGAAGATGAATGGTGGTTGTTTCCATTGTGGTGAGACTGGACACATGGCTAAGGACTGCCTAAAGAAACAGGGGCAGGGACAGAGGACTGGATCCACTTCAGGGGGACAGGTTAACGTGCTGGTGGCACCTCAGCAGGAACGAGGTCTGTAGAAAGCTTATTTAACTCTATGATCATCCAGTTCGCACTCTCTTTGATTCTGGCGCATTACACTCCTTTATTTCATCTGCTTTAGTAGAATCTCTGCACATAGACTCTAGTATGGTAGAAGATCCCTTGGTTGTTTCAAATCCAATTGGGGGCTCAGCTTATTTGTCAATGGTTTGTTTGGATTTGAAAATCTATACTCTAAGTGTTGAGTTTAGATGTAGTGCCTTTGTTTTGGGTTTCTCGGGATATGGATTGATCTTAGGCATGGACTGGTTATCCAGTAATGGTGCCATTCTTGATTGTGAGAAGAGAGTGGTTAGACTCTTGACTCTGCTTGGTAACACTCTAGAAATTTCTTGTAATCCCTTGAATGCTGTTAAGCTTAGTTATCTAGAGTCGCTTGATGCTTCTGTTGAGAATTTGCAGTCGGCTAGAGTGGTCAGTGAATACCCGGATGTCTTTGAGGAGGTAAAGGGCTTACCTCCGAGGCAGGAAATAGACTTCCACATATATCTTGTTGATAATGCAAAGCCCTTAGCTTTACCTGTTAGACACATGGCTCCAAAGGAGAGAAAGGAGCACAGTAAGAAAGTTAAGGAGCTTCTCGAGAAGGGGTTTATAAGGTGGAGTATCTCGGAATGGGGTGCTCCAGTGGTGTTCGCCACCAAAGCAGATGGCTCACTACGTCTTTGTGTGGACTATAGGGAGTTAAACAAGCTGACTAAGAAAAATAGACACCCGCTTCCCAGAATAGACGATTTGTTTGATCAGCTTGTAGGTGCGTCGGTTTTCTCCCAACTTGATCTGGATACTGGGTTCCATCAGCTAAGGGTAGCTGAAGATAGCATTGATAAGACGGCGTTCAGAACCCCAGACGGTTTCTTCGAGTGGCTTGTCATGCCTTTCGGCTTGACAAACGCACCCGCTTATTTCGTAGACCAAATAAATAGGGTGTTCAGAGAATTCCTCAACAAGTTTGTGGTTGTCTTTGTAGACGATATTCAGATCTTCTCAAAGAATGAGGAAGAGCATGCTCAGCATTTAAAGGAAATCTTGGATACTCTCCGTGCACATCAGCTAAAAGCAAAATTCTCCAAGTGCCACTTCTGGAGAGAAGAAGTAAGGTTTCTTGGACATGTAGTGTCCAAAGAGGTGTTAGCTGTGGACCCCGCGAAAGTAGTAGCAGTGCAAGATTGGAAGACACCAAGAAATGCAACCGAAGTACGAAGCTTTCTCGGGCTAGCAGGTTTTTACCGAAAGTTCATTTGAGATTTCGCGAAAATCTCAGCTTCACTCACAAGGCTAACAAAGAAGAATCTAGCGTTCGCTTGGGATTTGGATTGCGAGTTTGCTTTCCAACGATTAAAAAGGGCTCTCACAACAGCCCCAGTTCTTACATTGCCTGATGGAAGCAAGATGTTCACAGTATACACGGATGCTTGTGGTACGAGACTAGGCGTTGTCCTGATGCAAGAAGGGAAGGTAGTAGATTATGGTGGAGGACAATTGAAAGTTCATGAAAAGAACTACCCAACCCACGATCTTGAGTTGGCCGCCATCGTCTTTGCGCTTAAGTCTTGGCGCCATTATCTCCTAAGTGAGATGTTCGAATTATATACTGATTATAAATCGTTGAAGTATCTTTTCTCGCAGAAAGATCTTAACTTAAGACAACAAAGGTGGATGGAGTTTCTTGACTCGTATGATTTTGAGATTTCCTATACTCCTGGCAAGGGCAACGTAGTCGCAGGCGCCTTGAGTAGAAAGAAGCTGACATTAAGCCCTCTCTTTGTAGAAAGGCAAAGCTTGGAGTATATAGCCAGTTTTGACTTTAGGCCCTCCTCTGATTTTGTACCTGGTTTGTTGGCATCACTAGAAGTACGACCCATTCTTTTAGACTCAGTAAGGGCCACACAACTGGAAGACCCTCAGCTTGTTGATGTGATTGATAAGCTAATTAGGGGTGAAACTTCCAGTCACCTCAATAGGCACTCCATCGATGAAAACGGTTGGCTGAGGCAAGATGGAAGATTATGCGTCCCGCAAGCAAGGAATTTGGTAAAGATGGTTCTCGAGGAAGCACACCATTCCAAGATGACAATACACCCAGGTGGAGACAAGATGTACAAGGACGTTAAGAGAGTTTTCTTTTGGAACGGCATGAAGAAAGATGTGGCAGATTTCGTTTCTAAGTGCACGATATGCCAATAGGTCAAGGCGGAACAAAAGAAGCCTGGAGGACTGCTTCATCCTCTAGAAGTCCCGCATTGGAAGTGAGATAGCATTTCAGTGGACTTCATTGATGGGTTTCCTAGGTCAAGAAGGGGCAATACTAGCATTTGGGTAATAGTCGACAGGCTCACAAAAAGCGCCCACTTTATACCTGTCAAGAGTAGAAGGACTGACTCATCTCTAGCATCTCTTTATCTCAAGGAAATAGTTCGACTCCATGGAATACACTCCAGCATATTGAGTGACCGAAATCCAATCTTTACGAGCGAGTTTTGGCGGAGTCTGCAAGAAGCTGTAGGCACACAGTTATGCATGAGCACGACCTATCACCCCCAAACCGATGGTCAGACGGAAAGGGTGAACAGAGTATTAGAAGATCTTTTGAGACTGTGCATTCTTGACTTCGGAGGGACATGGGAGGATCATCTTCCTTTAGTGGAATTCGCCTACAACAACAGCTACCAAGCCACCATCGGTATGGCGCCCTTCGAAGCTTTGTATGGAAGACCATGTCGATCACCAACTTGTTGGTGGGTGTCTACAGATAAGCTTATACTTGGGCCAGACATGATCAGAGAGACTTCAGAAAAAGTGGACTTGATACGAAGGAGAATGAAGACTGCCCAAGATAGACATAAATCCTACGCAGACAAAAGAAGGACCGACCTTTAAGTTTGAGCTTGGGGACAGAGTTTTCCTTAAGATATCTCCTTTGAGGAACGTCGTTCGCTTTGGATCTGCAGGAAGCTAGCAACAAGATTTGTAGGACCGTCCCCTATCATCGAGAAGATTGGGAAGATGGCTTATAGAGTAGAGCTACCCCAAAGGTGGGCTTGAATTCACAATGTCTTTCACGTTTCTCATCTCCAGAAATGTTTACATAAGTCTGTGGAAGTGGTGGAGCCAAGCATTCTAGAAGAAGTTGAAATAAAACGAGAAACAACTGTGAGGAGAGTTCCAAATCGAATCGTAGGAACTGAAATCAAAAAGCTACGCAACCGTGAAGTCAAGCTTGTTAAAGTTCAATGGAGTGATGCCGAGGAAGATGCGACTTGGGAAACTGAGGACAAATTACGCGCTGCCTACCCTTTTCTTTTTTAGGATACATCTTTGGCCTCTCTTTTTCCATAAGTTTATGCTTGTATCTACCTTTAAGTGTATCTTCTCGGTCCTTTTTCTCCTAACTCCTTAGGTAGAAACTGTAACACCCCGTGAATTCTATAACGTTAAGCTTCAAAAATTAAAGTGTAATTAATTCTAAATGAAAGAATTAAGGGAAATGGGTTACGCCATTGCGTTCGTCTCGGAATTCTGCTTGAGATAGAGTCCGAGTTTGCGCGAATCAGACTCTGTATGAAGGAGTTATGACCTTCGGAAGTTTCAGAATAAAATTTAAATTCAAACAGCTCAGTTTAAAATTCAAAATTCGAATTTTAGGTTCAAACTGGGCTGGGCGGGAAAATTCCTGCCCAGAGACCAGGTCGACCATAGGGTCGACCATGGTGTCGACCTGGCCTCCCTAGGTCGACAACAGTGTCCACCGGGCCACCCCAGTCGACCTGGTTGTCGACCTGCCTGTCGACCTGTCTGGCTAGGTCTGGCTCTGGCTCGAATTTCTGTGGCTCTGTGTGTCACTAGGGCTGACGTGTCACCTCTTGATTGGCTCTTTGAACCTTGTATGGTCTAGATTCCTCCTGTCTTCATCTGACGGCTCAAAATAATTTAAAAATCTATAAATACACCCAAAGTCTCAACTGAAAATTCACACAAAAAAATAAGAAAGGAGTCGTCATGCTGCCAGGGAGGAATTGAGCATAGCCGTCAAGAGAGAAAAGCCTAGAGACGAATCAAATTAAGAAGAAGATAAAAGTTTAATCAAGATTAACCAACGCAACGTTAGTCTACCCAAAGGAGCGCATCTCAATTTCAGAATTCAGAATCCAAAATTCAAGATTCTGCATTCGTTGTAAGTATAGTGACCTTTCAGAATATGAATAAAAACTGTGATGTGATTCGATGTAAATGAAAATAGAATTGTGTTATTGTATTGTATAAATTCTGTGTATTGTAATGGTTCTATCATGACTTGTGTATTGATGTTTGTGGCATAAATTTGATTGATGCAAGCCTACTGAACAATTGTATATGAAAACAATGGCACTTGCAAGTTTGTGGCAAAAACTAGAATTTGATCCCTTTATGTTTATGCCTATGCCATGGACTATATACATTCACTAAGTCTAAATTAAGGCTTATGTAAACATGTTCTAGATTTGAAACCTTTTATGCCTACATGACCCAAAACCTATGATGCCATTCTCATGTTTATTTGCAAGTATAATTGAATCGATGTTAAGTATCGTTTGGGTTTCATAAACTATGCAAGTTCATGTTGAATAGGCTATGTGATTAGATGTTATAATTGGACATTTTGGGGAATATACAACATGCTAGTTTTGGGGTTGACATTATGCCAAGTTAAACATGTTTAAACACAAGTTTGTATTAGCCTAAACTATGTCATTTCATACGTCACCTACTTAGTTATACTTTGATTTGAACGCAAGTTCACATGACCCATATTATATGTTAGTTGAATCGCTAAATTGCAAGTTCATGCGCCACACACCTTTATGTATTACATGTTCTTTATTTCCCCTTTTTCTCACATTTATAAAGTTGGGCTGAAGTGTGACAAGCCCAACACATGTTATAATGTTGCGAACAAACGGGGGTAATAACGTTGGGTGTAAAACATTGAAAATATATGTTGGCATGTTTGGCACATGCCAACGACAATGGCATTTAAAAGCGGTATGAATTGTTATACCCAAGAATAAAAGATATGACATTTACATATATAATTGAGAAGTAATAAAATATGTAAATTTAGAAAACACGATATGCTTAACCCGAGGTTGGATTGAGTTGTGATGTAAACCTGCCCGGAACCGCCCGGCTGTCCAGTAGTCACAACAATACCTATCCAATGTGGGTGGTTAAGCATTGAGCCCAATAAGGACCCGAGGATAGACTGAGCTACGGTGTAAACCTGCCCGGAGCCGACCAGCATATCCAGTAACAGTAGCAATACCTGTCTAATGTGAGTGGTCAGGTGCTCCTAAGAGGCTAAGGACAGATGGTAGGGTTAAGTCAACTATAACACTTAACCAAAATTGAACATGTTGACAAGAATTGATGGGTGGGGTTCGGTAAATACAGACACTTAACCACTTAACGTGTTTTACTAGAAAATCCTGGTAACGAGGGACCCGTTTCAGCAGTAACCCAAGTTAGGTATCAACGGTACCCTGAAACTAGGAAGGGTGGGGCACGATTACTGGGCTGATTGTAAGCGGTCAAAACGACGGCGGTGGGTGCACAGTGTAGGTCTAACGGGGTGCGGGCGTGCATACACTCCGGAGAAGACAACCAGGGCACTGGGGACACCAGTAGTATAACCTATGCCTTCTAGAATTTGTGTCGGGACCGCCACCATGGGTCTTGATACACCCCATGGTGGGACCAGCATAGGTATCTACAATTCTTGGGGGCCGTATGACACATGTTAACGCGAGTAGGAGCCGATCTTTAGAAAATGGGGATCACCTCACCCTCAACATGGGGTGCCAGTTGGAATAAACTCAAGTTGGTGCAGAGATATATTATGAGTGCGATAGTACATTCGACACTTCCTTAGCTTGTGACACTATCATGTTTTCAGTATATATCTATCATGCCCTTTTCTTATTCATATACTGAAGAGTTACTAGATTTACTCAGGCTTTATGTCTGACTCTATTTTCTTTTCGTATTCTTTTCTTTCGTTGCCCCCCAGGTCAACAGGGAGGAAACAACTCAGCTCAGTCAGACTCTTTACAAGCTCCAAGATCGTAGATGTATGATTTGGACCTCTTTTGCTTGGACTATGGCTTTGGATATCACTATGGGGATTTTTGTCACTTTATTTATGTTTTATGCTTCTTTAATAATCAAGACAGTTATGAGATTGTAATGATGGAAGTATTTTCGGACAAATATGGAAATGTTTTGTTGGAACACGTATTGATGAAATAAAAGTCTGTTTGGTTTCCCCTGTTTAAAATATGTGTATTTATATCTGTCTTGAGTTTATATGTGGCTTTTACTTATAAACCTCCACCAAAGTTAAGGCATTCCCTTTGTGAGTGACCTTAATGGAGGTGGGGTGTTTCACTTGGTATCAGAGCATAGGTTTACTAGATAAGATAAAAAAAATTGAAATTGTTTTAAAAAAAAGAAAGTTTAAAGAAGCATTTTTCAAGAAAAAGTGTTATATTTATAAAAAGACAAAATCCCCCAAAGCCATGTGCCCTATCTATCTCTCTCTATCTTCGTTTTGAATTTTTCCTTTCTGTTTCAGCATGTCCGGAGACCTTAACCTCCCGGAAGGAGTGCCGATTCCCGGCTGGTTTAGGAGGTACTTAGAAGCAAGGGCCAATGGCGCGGGCCCAGCATACATCCCTCCTCCAGTGGCCGCGGTTCCTCCTCCTCCTCCTCGTGGAAATGCCTTCGCAAAAACATGTAGAGACTTTAAGGCTATGGGTGGAAAAGACTTTTATGGAACAGAGTCCTTTGTAGGAGCAAGAAACTGGCTAAAAGAGACTGAGGATCTGTTTGTCATCTTCAGAGTTGATGACAGGCAAAAAGATACAACTAGCAGTACGGTTGCTTAAGGATGAAGCTTCCTATTGGTGGGAAATTACCAATGCGCAGAGGGTGGTGGAAACATGGGAAGATTTCAGGACAAGGTTTGAGATGAAATTTCTCTCCCAAGCTGAAAGAAGCTTGCAAATGGAGAAGTTCCTAACTCTGAAACAGGGGAGTATGACGATCAGGGAATATGTTAATCAGTTTAATCAGCTGGCCAGATTTGGGTTAGACTTAGTAAACACCCAACACAAGAAGGCGCTTCGCTTCGTCAAAGGTTTGAATGAGCCTCTACACCGCCTTGCTATGACCAATGTATCCACGGGAGCGACTTATGAAAGCTTGGTGGACATGGCGTTGCTACACGAGGAAGATCACAGCAAGAAAGAAACTAAGGGGAAGAGAAGAAAGAGGGTCTACAAGCAAAGAAAACAGACTTCAAGAAAGGAGGGAAGAATAATAAGCCCTGTAAGAAGAGAAGGTGCAATTTCTGTGGCATTGTGGGACATATATCAAAAGACTGCCGAAAAAGGAAGGCGAAGATGGGTGGTTGCTTCCATTGTGGAGAGACTGGGCACCAAGCTAAGGACTGCCCAAAGAAGAAAGGGCAGGGACAGAAAGCCGGATCCACTTCAGGGGGTCAGGTTCATGCGCTAGTGGCACCTCAGCAGGAACGAGGTAGTAATATTTCTGTAGAAAGTGTAGTCTATCTTTATGATCATCCAGTTCATACACTTTTTGACTCTGGTGCATCACACTCTTTTATTTCATCTGCCTCAGTAGAATCTCTGCATCTAGACACTAGTATGGTAGAAGATCCCTTAGTAGTTTCAAATCCAATTGGGGGCTCCGCTTACTTGTCAATGGTTTGTTTGGGGTTGAAAATCTCTATTCTTAGCGTTGAGTTTAGTTGTAATGCCTTTGTCTTGGGCTTCTCGGGACATGGTTTGATCTTTGGCATGGACTGGTTATCCAGTAATAGTGCCATTCTTGATTGTGAGAAAAGAGTAGTTAGACTCTTGACTCGGCTTGGTAAAACTCTAGAAATTTCTTGTAATCCCTTGAATGCTGTTATGCTTAGTTATCTAGAGTCACTTGATGCTTCTGATGAGAATTTGCAATCGGTTAGAGTAGCCCAGGAATATCCGGATGTCTTTGAGGAGGTGAAAGGCTTACCTCCGAGGCGGGAAATAGACTTCCGCATATATCTTGTGGATAATGCAAAGCCTGTAGCTTTACCTGTCAGACACATGGCTCCGAAGGAGAGAAAGGAGCTCAGTAAGCAGGTTAAAAAACTTCTCGAAAAAGGGTTCATTATGCGGAGCATTTCGGAATGGGGTGCTCCAGTGGTGTTCGCAACCAAAGCGGACGGTTCGCTTCGCCTTTGCGTCGACTATAGGGAGTTAAACAAATTGACCAAGAAAAATAGGCACCCTCTTCCCAGGATCGACGATTTATTTGACCAGCTTGTAGGTGCAACCATCTTCTCCCAACTTGATCTAGCAACTGGGTTCCATCAGCTAAGAGTAGTTGAAGATAGCATTGATAAAACGGCGTTCAGAACCCCAAATGGTTTCTTCGAATGGCTTGTCATGCCTTTCGGCTTAACAAACGCACCCGCATATTTCGTAGACCTAATGAGCAGGGTGTTCATAGAATTACTCAACAAATTTGTGGTTGTCTTCGTAGATGATATCTTAATCTTCTCAAAGAATGAGGAAGAACATGCTCAGATCTGAAAGAAATCATGGAAACTCTTCGAGCTCATTAACTAAAAGCCAAATTCTCCAAGTGTCACTTCTGGAGTAAAGAAGTAAGATTTCTGGGGCATATAGTGTCCAAAGAGGGGTTGGCCGTGGACCCCACGAAAGTGGTGGTAGTGCAAGATTGGAAGACACCAAGAAATGCAACCGAAGTTCGAAGCTTTCTTGGGCTAGCCGGTTTTTACTGAAAATTTATTAGGAATTTGCGAAAATCTCAGCCCCACTCACAAGGCTAACAAAGAAGAATCTGGCGTTCACTTGGGATTTGGATTGCAAGTTTGCTTTCCAACGATTAAAAAGGGCTCTCATAACAGCCACAGTTCTGACTTTGCCAGATGGAAGCAAAATGTTCACAGTATACACGGATGCATGTAGAACGGGACTAGGCGCTGTTCTAATGCAAGAAGGAAGGGTAGTAGCTTATGGCAGAAGAAAATTGAAAGTTCATGAAAAGAACTACCCAACCCACGATCTGGAGTTAGCCGCCATCGTCTTTACACTTAAGTCTTGGCGCCATTATCTCCTAGGTGAGAGGTTCGAATTATACACTGACCATAAATCGTTGAAATATCTCTTCTCGTAGAAGGATCTTAACTTAAGGCAGCAAAGATGGATGGAGTTTCTTGCCTCGTATGACTTTGAAATTTCCTATACTCCCGGAAAAGGCAACGTAGTAGAAGACGCGTTGAGCCGAAAGAAACTGACCTTAAGCCCTCTCTTTGTGGAAAGGAAAAGCCTGGAGTATATAGCCAGTTTTAACTTTAAGCCCTCCTCAGATTTTGTACCGGGTTTGCTAGCATCTCTCGAAGTACGCCCTACTCTCTTGGACTCAATAGGGGCTGCACAATGTGAAGATCCTCAGCTTGTTGATGTGATTGATAAAATTATTAGGGTGAGACTTCTAGTCACCTCAATAGATACGCCATCGATGATAAGGATTGGCTGAGGCAAGATGGAAGATTATGCGTCCCACAAGCAAGGGAGTTGACAAAGAAGGTTCTCGAGGAAGCGCATCATTCCAAGATGACTATACACCCTGGCGGTGATAAGATGTACAAGGATATAAAAAGGACTTTCTTTTGGAGCGGCATGAAGCAAGACGTGGCAGATTTCGTTTCTAAGTGCATGACCTGCCAACAGGTCAAGGCGGAACAGAAGAAGCCTGGAGGACTACTTCATCCTTTAGAGGTCCTACAGTGGAAGTGGGATAGCATTTTAATGGACTTCATTGATGGACTGCCTAGGTCGAGAAGAGGCAACACTAGCATTTGGGTAATTGTGGATAGGCTTACTAAAAGCGCCCAATTTATACCTATCAAGAGTAGAAGGACTGCAGTATCTCTAGCATCTCTTTATCTCAAGGAAATAGTTCGACTCCATGGGATACCCTCTAGCATTGTTAGTGACTGGGACCCTATCTTCACAAGTGAGTTTTGGCGGAGTCTGCAAGAAGCTGTAGGCACACAGTTATGTTTGAGCACGGCCTATCACCCCCAAACTAATGGCCAGACGGAAAGGGTGAATAGAGTTTTAGAGGATCTTTTAAGACTTTGCGTTCTTGACTTTGTAGGGACTTGGGAGGATCACCTTCCTTTAGTGAAATTTGCCTACAACAACAGCTACCAAGCTACCATTGGTATGGCACCCTTCGAAGCCTTGTGCGAAAGACCGTGCAAATCACCAACTTGTTGGTGGGAGTCTACAGATATGCTCATACTTGGGCCAGACATGATTCGAGAGACTTCGGAGAAAGTGAACTTGATACGTAGGAGAATGAAGACTGCCCAAGACAGACAGAAATCCTATGCTGACAAAAGAAGGACCGACCTTGAGTTTGAGGTTGGGGACAGGGTTTTCCTTAAGGTATCTCCTTTAAGGAACATCGTTCTCTTTGGATCCGCAGGAAAGCTAGCACCAAGATTTGTAGGACCGTTTCCTATCATCGAGAATGTTGGAAAGATGGCCTATAGATTAGAGATACCCGAGAGACTGGCTGGAGTACACAACGTCTTTCATGTTTCTCACCTCCGGAAGTGTTTGCATGAGTCTGCGGAAGTGGTGGAACCTAGCATTCTAGAAGAAGCCGAAATGGAACGTGAAGCAACTGTGAGGAGAGTTCCAACCCGCATCTTAGGAACTGAAGTGAAAAAGCTACGCAACCGCGATGTCAAACTCGTTAAAGTTCAGTGGAGCGACGCCGAGGAAGACGCGACTTGGGAAACTGAGGACAGAATACGCGCTGCCTACCCTCTTCTTTTTTAGGGTACATCTTTGATCTCTCTCTTTTTCCTTAAGTTATGCTTTATCTACCTTTTTAGGTATATCTCCTCGGTCCTTTTCCTAACTCCTTAGGTAGAAAACAAATGGATGCAAACATGTATTTGAAAACATGTTATGGATGATGGCCGCAAATGGTTGCTAGTGGATGCATATGCACACACACCCTAGGTTATAGACCGGCTCAGTCACTTCATATTGCATATGCATATATATGTATTCTCATTTGTATATGGTTGAAACGTGATATGCTATCATATGGTCGTCGCATTTGTATGAATAATTGTGCAGTCATGTAGAATTGGGAGTAGGAAAATTTTGCATACATAATGGATTCATGACACTTACATGATTTGCATTAAGGAGGTCAACTGAATCAGTAGACCGCCTGAATTCTGCATTAGATAAGGACATATATACACACTATGCATATGATCACGAAGCATTAGAAGTCTTTTAAGGACGGTGGATGCCTGTGTTTGTTGGTCGAGTAGATGGACTGTTTGATGGTAGGATATACATTCTTCCTAACTTGAAGATTTCAGGGACGAAATCCTTTTAAGGAGGGAGGGGGGATGTAACACCCCATGAATTCTATAACGTTAAGCTTCACAAATTAAAGTGCAATTAATTATAAATGAAAGAATTAAGGGAAATGGGTTATGCTATTGCGTTTGTCTCGGAATTCTGCTTGAGATAGAGTCTGAGTTTGCGCGAATCGGACTCTGTATGAAGGAGTTATGACCTTCGGAAGTTTCAGAATAAAATTTAAATTCAAATAGCTCAGTTTAAAATTAAAAATTCGAATTTCAGGTTCAAACTGGGCTGGGTGGGAAAATTCCCGCCCAGAGACCAGGTCGACCATAGGGTCGACCTGGCCTCCCTAGGTCGACAACAGTGTCGACCTGGCCACCCCAGGTCGACCATAGTGTCGACCTGCCTGGACGACCTGGTTGGCTACGTATGGCTCTGGCTCGAATTTCTGTGGCTCTGTGTGTCACTAGGGCTGACGTGTCACCTCTTGATTGGCTCTTTGAACTTTGTATGGTCTAGATTCCTCTTGTCTTCATCTGACATCTCAAAACAATTTAAAAATCTATAAATCCACCCTAAGTCTCAACTGAAAATTCACAAAAAAAAGAAAGGAGTCGTCATGCTGCCAGGGAGGAATTGAGCATAGTCGTCAAGAGAGAAAAGCCTAGAGATGAATCAAATTAAGAAGAAGATAAAAGTTTAATCAAGATTAACCAACACAACGTTAGTCTACCCAAAGGAGCGCATCTCAATTTCAGAATTCAGAATTCAGAATTCAAGATTCTGCATTCGTTGTAAGTATAGTGACCTTTCAGAATATGAATAAAAACTGTGATGTGATTCGATGTAAATGAAAATAGAATTGTGTTATTGTATTGTATAAATTCTTTGTATTGTAATGGTTCTATCATGACTTGTGTATTGATGTTTGTGGCATAAATTTGATTGATGCAAGCCTATTGAACAATTGTATATGAAAACAATGGCACTTGCAAGTTTGTGGCAAAAACTAGAATTTGATCTCTTTATGTTTATGCCTATGGCATGGACTATATACATTCACTAAGTCTAAATTAAGGCTTATGTAAACATGTTCTAGATTTGAAACCTTTTATGCCTACATGACCCAAAACCTATGATGTCATTCTCATGTTTATTTACAAGTATAATTGGATCGATGTTAAGTATCATTTGGGTTTCATAAACTATGCAAGTTCATGTTGAATAGGCTATGTGATTAGATGTTATAATTGGACATTTTGGTGAATATACAACATGCTAGTTTTGTGGTTGACATTATGCCAAGTTAAACACGTTTAAACACAAGTTTGTAGTAGCCTAAACTATGTCATTTCATATGTCACCTACATAGTTATACTTTGATTTGAATGCAAGTTCACATGACCCATATTATATGTTAGTTCAATCGCTAAATTGCAAGTTCATGTGCCACACACCTTTATGTATTACATGTTCTTGATTTCCCCTTTTTCTCATGTTTATAAAGTTGGGCTGAAGTGTGACAAGCCCAACACATGTTATAATGTTGCGAACAAACGGGGGTAATAACGTTGGGTGTAAAACATTGAAAATATATGTTGGCATGTTTGGCCCATGCCAACAACAATGGAATTTAAAGCGGTATGAATTGTTATACCCAAGAATAAAAGACATGACATTTACATATATAATTGAGAAGTAATAAAATATGTAAATTTAGAAAACACGATATGCTTAACCCGAGGTTGGATTGAGTTGTGATGTAAACCTGCCCGGAACCGCCCGGCTGTCCAGTAGTCACAACAATACCTATCCAATGTGGGTGGTTAAGCATTGAGTCCAATAAGGAGCCGAGGTTAGACTGAGCTACGGTGTAAACCTGTCCGGAACCGACCGGCATATCTAGTAACAGTAGCAATACCTGTCTAATGTAAGTGGTCAGGTGCTCCTAAGAGGCTAAGGACAGATGGTAGGGTTAAGTCAACTATAACACTTAAACAAAATTCAACATGTTAACAAGAATTGATGGGTGGGGTTAGGTAAATACAGACACTTAACCACTTAACATGTTTGACTAGAAAATCCTGGTAACGAGGGACCCGTTTCAGCAGTAACCCAAGTTAGGTATCAACGGTACCCTGAAACTAGGCAGGGTGGGGCACGATTACTGGGCTGTTTGTAAGCGGTCAAAACGACGGTGGTGGGTGCACAGTGTAGGTCAAATGGGGTGCGGGCGTGCACACACTCCGGAGCAGACAACCAGGGCACTGGGGACACCAGTAGTATAACCTATGCCTTCTAGAATTTGTGTCGGGGCCGCCACCATGGGTCTTGATACACCTCATGGTGGGACCAGCATAGGTATCTACAATTCTTGGGGGTCGTATGACACATGTTAACGCGAGTAGGAACCGATCTTTAGAAAATGAGGATCACTTCACCCTCAACATGGGGTGCTAGTTGGAATAAACTCAAGTAGTTGCAGAGATATAGTATGGGTGCGATAGTACATTCGACACTTCCTTAGCTTGTGACACTATCCTATTTTCAGTATATACCTAACATGCCCTTTTCTTATTCATATACTGAAGAGTTACTAGATTTACTCGGGCTTTATGTCTGACTCTATTTTCTTTTCGTCTTCTTTTCTTTCATTCCTCCCCCCAGGTCCACAGGGAGGAAACAACTCATCTCAGTCAGACTCTTTACAAGCTCCAAGACCGTAGATGTATGATTTGGACCTCTTTTTCTCGGACTATGGCTTTGGATATCACTATGGGGATATTTGTCGCTTAATTTATGTTTTATGCTTCTTTAATAATCAAGACAGTTATGAGGTTGTAATGATGGAAGTATTTTGAGACAAATATGGAAATGTTTTATTGGAACACGTATTGATGAAATAAAAGTCTGTTTGATTTCCGCTGTTTAAAATATGTGTATTTATATTTGTCTTGAGTTTATCTATGGCTTTTACTTATAAACCTCCACCAAAGTTAAGGCATTCCCTTTGTGAGTGACCTTAATGGAGGTGGGGTGTTTTGAAACTAATGGATGTAAACGTGTATTTGAAACATGTTATGATTGATGGCTGCAAGTGGTTTCAAGTGGTTGCTAGTAGTTGCTCGTGGATGCATATACACACACCCTAGGTATTAGATCGGCTCAGTCACTTCCATATTGCATATGCATATATGTATTCATATTTGTATGTGGTTGAAACTTGATATGTTATCATATGGATGTCGCATTTGTAAGAATGGTTGCGCACTCGTGTAGAATTACGAGTAGGGAAAAATTTGCATACATAATGGATTCATGACTCTTACATGATTCACATTAAGGAGGTCGACTGAATCAGTAGACCGCCTATTTTTTGCATTAGATAAGGACATATACACACACACTATGCATATGATCATGAAGCATTAGAAGTCTTTTAAGGACAATGGACGCCTGTGTTTGTTTTTTGAGTAGTTGGACGATTTGATGTTAGGATATACATTCTTCTAGACTTGAAGATTTCGGGGACGAAATCCTTTAAGGAGGGGAGAATGTAACACCCCGAATTTTCTATTAACAATAAATTAATAAATTAAAGTATAATTAATTCTACATGAAAGAATTAAGGGAAATGGGTTACGCCATTGCGTTAGTCTCGGAATTCTGCTTGAGATAGAGTCCGAGTTTGCGTAAATCGGACTCCGTATGAAGGAGTTATGACCTTTCCAAGTTTCAGAATTCAATTTAAAATTCAAACAGTTCAAATTCAGTTCAAAATTTGAAAAACAGACCCAAATTGGGCTAGGCGGGAAAATTCCCGCCCAGGACCCAGGTCGACCTGGGGGTCGACCTGGGTACCCAGGTCGACCTGGGTACCCAGGTCGACCAGGCGGTCGACCTGGTGGTCGACCTGCCTAGTCGACTTGGTCAGGTCTTGGTTGGCCTAGTTGGATTCTGGTCGATTTTTTGAGTTCTGGTGTGTCATTAGGGCTGATTTGTCACTTTCTGATTGGCTCCTCTTGGTGTGTATGGTCTGGATTCACTCTATGATCATCTGACAGCTCAAATCAATCTGAAATTCTATAAATATAACCCAACACTCAACCTAAATTCACACAAATAAAATAGAGCTAGAGCCGTCATGCTGCTGGGAGGAAACTAAGAGTAGCCGTCAGTTGGAGAAAGCTTAGAGACGAGCAAAACTAAAGTAATAACAAGATTCAAACAACGTTTATCTATCCAAAGGAAAGCATTGCAAATTCAGAACTCAGAAACCAGAAAAACAAGATCATCGTTTGTTGTAAGTATAGTGATTTTCCCGATGAGAATAAAATTAAGACTTGATTTGATGTAAAGTGGAAATGGAATTTTACTATTGTATAACAACGATTCTAATTCATATCTGTATATTGCAATGATTGTATTGTGAATGGTATTGGGATGTTTGTGGTATAATTGACTTGATGTTGGTCCTATTGTACATTTAGAATGAAAGCAACATCACATACAAGTATATGGTTAATGTTAGAATTTACACCTATATGTTTATATGTTTAATATAGGTTGTATACATTTTTTTCTAAGTCTATGTTAAGACTTATATACACATGTTCTATGTTAAGACCATTATGCATACATGATTAAATCCCATGTATATGTTCTTATGTTCTTTGTAAGTTTGTAATTGGGTCCATGCCAAGTACCATTTAGTTTCACACGACTATTATAAGTTTCATGTTGTAATACATGATTTGATCTAGTTCACGCTTTTGGATTAATGTCAAAAATAGACATTTTTATGAACATGTAATAACTTCGTCACATGCTAGTTTGTGTTTGAAGTTATGCAAGTCTAAATTATGCTATTTCATGTGACACCTATTTAATTAGATTCTTATTTGAATGCAAGTTCATATGACATGTTGAAACCCATGATTTATGTTAATTAGATCGCAAAGTTGCAAGTTCATATGTCACACACCCTTTATGTTATTTAGAATATTCCATGTTCTTGGCTTTCCCTTCTATGTTTATAAGTTCGGTTGCAATATCCAGCCCAACATTTATTATAATCTTGCGAACGCACAAACGGCGGAAATATTGTTGGGATTAAAACATGAAAAATATATGTGTTGGCATGTTCAGCACAGGCCAATAATTGGTGATATTTAAATGGTATGAATTGCCATGCCTAAAAAAATAATGAACTTGGAAAATGGGCCATAACATTTACATATAACAAGTAAAAGAGACAAATATATAAATTGAGAAAATACAAATATGCTTAACCCGAGGTTGGATTGAGTTGTGATGTAAACCTGCCCGGACCCGCCTGGCTGTCCAGTAATCACAACAATACCTATCCAATGTGGGAGGTTAAGGCATTAAGCCCAATAAGGACCCGAGGTTAGACTGAGTTGCGGTGTAAACCTGCCCGGAACCGACCGGCTGTCTAGTTACTGCAACAATACCTGTCTAATGTGAGTGGTCAGTGCTTTAATGAATAAATTAAAGCTAGGATAAGGATGGTAGGTTAAGTTAACTAAAACACTTAACTAACTCAACATGTTAACTAAACTGATGGGGGGTTAGGTTAATACAGACACTTAACCACTTAATATGTTTGACTAGAAAACCCTAGTAACGAGGACCCATTTCAGCAGTAACCCAATTAGGTATCATGGTACCCTGAAACTAGGCAGGGTGGGGCACGATTACTGGGCTGATTGTAAGCGGTCAAAAGCGACGACGGTTGGTGCAGCAATGTAGGTTCTAACGGAGTGCGGGCGTGCACACACTTCGGAGTAGACAAACAGGGCACTGGGCACCAGTAGTATACACTATGCATTCTAGAATTGTGTCGGGCCGCCACCATGGGACTTGATACACCCCATGGTGGGACCAACATAGGTATCTACAATCATTGAGGGCCGTATGACACATATGATTTTGTGACTAGGAGCCGATCTTTAGAAAGGGGATCACTTCACCCCGATCATGGGGCGCTAATTGGAACAAATACAAGTAGGTGCAGAGATATAGTATAGGGTGCGATAGTATATTCGGTTCAAAACTACTTTATCTTAGTTTATGATACTTTCCTGTTTCCAGTTTATACCGATCATACCCTTTTTCTTATTCTCATACTGAAGAGTCACTAGACTTACCAGGCTTTATGTCTAACTCTATTTTTCTTTCATCTTCTTTTCTTCTGTCCCCCCCGGTCCACAGGGAGGAAACAACCCAGCTTAGTCAGACTCTTTGCAAGCTTCAAGATAATAGTTGTATGGTTTGGACTCTCTTTCCTTAGCTATGGCTTTTGGACATGTTCTATGGGGATTTATGCAGCTTTAATTATGTTTTATGCTTCTTTATTTAATAATCAAGATAGAAATGATGATGTAATGTTTTGGAAATTATTGTGAGACAATTATGGAAATGTTTTGTATGAACAGGTGTTTATGAAATGAAAGTCTGTTTGTTTTCCGCTGCTTATATATATGTGTTTATAACTGTATTGTGTTTTATCTGTGGCTTTTACTTATAAACCTCCACCGAAGTTAAGGCATTCCCTTTGTGAGTGACCTTAATGGAGGTGGGGTGTTTCACCAGAGCTCATTTGAAGCAAAGAAAAATCCACCCGGATCAGTCTGGAATACTTTCAGTGATAAATTCACAGCACAAGCAACTTGTTTAACTTTGAAAAATCCTTTTTGAAAGAAAAGGATAATAACAAGACCAGCCCACACATAAACACGGACGGTTTTTACCTTACTATAACCCAAAACATTTTTGAAATCAATATCTTTTCTGATATTATAATAGTGTCAATCAAACCATAAATAAATAACAATCTATAGTATACAATCAAAACCGCAGGGAATTATTGGAGAATGGATTTCCTGGCAAGGTATGGGACCACCTTCCCGACAATGCACCTCCGGAGATGAATACATTGGGGTTCAACAAGAACATCTTGCAACCAAGCTACACATGATCGGCCCCTCATTTCTCTTGAGATTACCAAGTATATCATTACGACTGTTGGGGGCCAGCCAACTGAACCGATAACATACACATAAAAATAAAAAGGGACAACCGAAGGCATTTGATTTTCCCAGATCAGGTAATGATATACCCTTTTAATGGGTGCAGCCCACATAGCCATGCTGCCTACCCAATTTTATGCCATTTCCCGGTTGATGAGGCTTAAGGTTACGTTTTGTCTTTTAGCACATCTCCATTTACTTTGAATGCCCCATCGTCAGATCGATCCGTCAAATCACTAACTGACGTCCACAAATACACTCTAGGTGTTAAGCAAGAGAATTTCTCTGCCACTAAACTTGGTATATTTGTAAAAATCAACGTACATGATTCTTAAGGAAATACTCTATCAGACATTCGTCCATACAAGTCATCCAGGAACAGGATGAACCGAAGACACTCTCCTACCGCATCCTATATAGGAATCACCCCAAGGATTAGTAGTGAGAAGTCCTTGCAATCCGAATATTTCAATCATGACAAAATCACAAGTTAAAAATCTTCGGGAGCCACCTATAGAAATTCAACATTAATTCTTTCGCTCATGAAAATCAACAGTCTTCAATGCTTCATCTTTAAGCCTGCACGATAGTTGCGTCCACACAGTTGATTCGAAGTGGTTTTGGGTCTAGTTCCCATCCCGGTCTCTTCGAAATAACACGTCAAAAGGTCCAGTAAATAATTCATTAGATAGTCGGTTGTTTAACTATCAAATCATAACAGTATGTCTAGGTGAATTGGCAGCTCGGGTCCTTTATGTGAAATATTTCATTTAACCATTTCATCGATTTCTTATAATCGATTTATAATTCTTATCTTAACGAAACTCTTCTGTTTTCGTTACTTGAAAACATTAATCGCTACTTGCTTTAGAACAACGTATTTACCAAGCTTTCCTTTTTATTTCCTTTGTCAGGGATATTACTATATTTCATATAACATCTTGTATTTTCCTTTTATTCTGGAACCATCGTTTATAATCTCAAAACCCTTTTCGTATTTTCTTATGTTCGAAAATATCGCTATACTTCGATAACGCACTTTCCATTTCCTTTAACATTGATATATACACACTAACAAATCGATATAAATTTCATATCCAATCTTATATGGTTAAACTAACATCAAGTGACGTACTTCTTAAGATATAACCTTAAATGGTTTTATTGAGTTTAAATTAATCACGCTTATGGAAATTATAATTATATTTCCAATATATAATTCCATTTCAAAACCAATATCACTCTTTTATTCACATTTTTCCAAGGACCAAACCAAGGACTTATTTCTTCGAATCAAGTATTTACCAAATCGATTATTGGCCAATCAATGCTAAACAAAACATTTTATTAGAAAAAACCCAATAGCTTTTATTTTATTTCTAAATCCTTTGCAATTTAAAGTTGTAGTTCTTTCCTTAATAAATCATTCCGACATCCTTATTCGTTACAAGTTGATACTATCTCTTGATAATGGTGAAGCTATTCAAGTTGGGGTACTCTAATTACCTCTCAGATCTTGATCGACAACGTACTTATCTTAAGATAATAAAAGTTTGCAATTCAACAATCTAATATTTCATTTCCATCTCCATTTACTATGGATTTATAAACCATTTTATTTTATCTGAAAACCCATTATACAAGTTAATTCCTTTTTCCTCATCGAGTAAACTTTCCAATCTTATCTACCAATCGAATTCAATATGATTTTTATAAACCATATCTTACATTGGTAATTTCGTTATAATTTCTTTACTTAAAGTTATTCAACTATCCACCATCCTTTTGCATGAATCTATTTAGTCATCTCATTTATAATCGCCCCCATTTTTACTTAATAAAACCTTGTCGAAATCCCCATGTTAGCTTATAAATCACTTATAAAACTTTGTCTGTAAACTCGGATTATAATCTTCTTGTAAAACTCTGATTAGATTTTGATCAAACTTAATCGCCACTTAATCACTTCTTAATTGAATTCCAATTAAAGGTCATCGCTTTAATTATTATTAATTAAAAAAAATTAATTTTAATATTTACCACATTAAAAATGGTTAACCTTGTTATTAACTAAGGATAGGATAATTAATCATTTTTAAAAGCTTATTAAATAATGATTAATTTTACTAAACAATTCGATAATTACCGTAAAATATAGTTAATCAAAGATTAACTAATATTTAACACCTTTCGTTAAATTTAACGAATAGTCAGAAAATTGTTGATTAGATTAATTTAAATTAAATTAATCTAATTTTCGATTTCAAATTAAAACGGTTGATTTTTTACCAACCATACATATCAATTAACTGTTAACTGATTTCCGTTATCATTTCCCCCTTAAATTGTGCACACATCTTCTGTGTCCCCAATCAATGTTCTACCTACCATCCCAATGCATTCAATTACCACTTCTGATTTATTTTCCTCAGTTTCCCCACATATTCCTTTACCCCGTCCCACTTCTGACATGTCAGCTGATGAATCTTCTTTTGAAACATCTTTTCAGAACGAAATTCTTCAACTTTGCATTTTAAATGCTGATCCTTCTTTACCCCTTCTCCCAACGCCTATTTCTCCTCAATTAAATGTTGGCCATGCTTTCAACCTCTCTGCCTCCTCGCAAACCACTTCTTCCTCCATCTCTTTACCAGCGAGCTCATCAGCTCCTTCGATCCTTGTGCCACCAAAACCACCCTACAATTACCCTGTCACAGTTCCTGGGTGGCCACTTACCCCGTTCCTTTTTAATTCCTGTTCTTCCTTCTCTTTATCTTCTGTCACTTCTACCCCTTCAAAGAAAAATCCCCCTTCTTCTAAAGTGGATGGTTATCAATCTCCTCGAACGAGGAGCATGGCACGAGCTGAATCTCTTTCCCAACAGTTTAATTAATGTGTCACAACCTTGCAGCTTGGAATATCAGAGGGGCTCGTAACCCTACCAAACTTGATCATGTAAAACTCCTTATCAATCAGCACAATCTTCATCTTTTTGCTATCTTAGAATCTAAACTTAACCTTCCTCTTACTCTTGATACTGCTTCTTACATTAACCCCACGTGGAATCTTCATCATAATCTGGTGCATGCGGCATATGGTCGTATTCTTGTTCTTCATAATCCCACTCATTTATCCCTCAACCTTATCCTGGCCTCAAAGCAGTTTATGCATTTCATTGTCACTAACTGTGCTGACCTGTCCTCTTACTATCTCACTGTTATTTACGCTGAAAATTCGTGTGCCGCTAGACAAATTCTCTTCAACACACTACCAGCCTTTAGACAAGACACACATCCTTGGATTGTTCTAGGAGATTTCAATTGCTGCCTTAGCCTTGATGATAAGCATGGGGGTGTTCCACTGTTACCTAGGGACATTTTGCCACTTAATAACTCCATCAATGACTCTGATCTTTTCCTTATGGCCAGGTCTGGAGTTCAGTTTTCATGGAATAATCGTAGTAGAAGCGGAGTGAGAACTTTCACTAATATTGATCACGCTTTCCTTAATTACAAAGCCCTAACAACCTGGCCGAATCTCCATGCCAACTTACCCGACCCAATCCTTTCTGATCACTCACCTATCCTCATAACTCCAGGAATGCCTATGAGAGGAGAAAAAAGAAGTTTCAAATTTTTTAACTCTTGGATCCGTGATCCAGAGTATTCTGGTAAAATTCAATTCTCTTGGTCTCTTCACTTCTTAGGTAATCCCATGTTCATTTTTTGCAGGAAATTGAAAGAAACAAAACATACTCTTAGGTGTTGGGCTAGCTTGAAGTTTGGAAATGGGTCAAAACTTTCTGATCAGTTAAAGTTAACTTTGCAACATGCACAGTTTAATATGCATAATAACCTTGATGACCCTGCTTATGCCATGGAGGAATTAAATATTTTCAATGAATTAAACAAAGCTTTGGAGATTGAAGCTAGCATGAAAAGGAAGCAACTCAATCTTTAGTGGAGACAGGAATACACAATTTTATCATGCAGCGGTTAAGATTAAACATTCTCAGGAATTTATCCATAATATTACGGATGAAGCAGGTATTCTTCATCGGTCTCCTGAAGCGGTTGACGCTGCATTGCTCCACTACTTTTCTGATTTGTTGGGTAACGGTGATGCTTTTGTTCCTGATCTTCAGTTAATTGACAATGTTAACCTTCCTTTTCTCACTGCTGCTCAATCTGAATCTCTAATTGCTAAAGTCTCGGACGATGAAATAAAAAATGCTATATTTTCTATTAATAAAAAATCAAGTGGAGGGCCTGATGGTTTCAACGTCAACTACTTCCTTTCTTCCTGGGAGATTATAGCTTCTGACTTCTACAATGCGATACATAACTTCTTTGACAAATGCAAATTGCTCACGGAGGTGAACGCCACTAACCTAGTTCTAATTCCAAAACACAAGCATCCTAGCTCCGTCTCCTCTTTTCGGCCAATCTCCTGTTGTAATGTAACTTATAAGTGTATTTCGAAGATTATCTCGAATCGATTGCTAGCCGTTCTGCCTTTCTTGATATCTAATAATCAGGCTGCGTTTCTACCTAATCGAAGCACTCATGACAATATCATCCTCACTCATGAACTAATCAAAGGGTACTCCAGATCTAATGCTTCTCCAGCTGCCATGCTAAAGCTTGATATACGCAAGGCTTATGACACTCTACAGTGGACGTCCATTGTGAGAATCATGGCAAGAATGAATTTCCCTAAGGTATTTGTTGCTTGGATCTATCGTTGCATCTCAACCCCTCATTTCTCTCTTGTGTATAATGGCAAGACATCAGGTTATTTTGCAAGTAAACAAGGGATCCGTCAAGGTGATCCCGTCTCTTCTTACTTGTTTATTATGGTAATGGAAGTTCTCACAGTAATGTTTAGGAATAAATATGATAGTGGTTCAATTCAGTACCATCCAAAGTGCAAAGAGCTTTCAATCTCCACTCTCCTTTTTGCTGATGATATCATGGTGTTTACTAGACCCGACGCTTCCTCTTTTATTCAGATTCTTGAAACTTTGGATGTTTTTCAACTCATGACAGGTCTGAAACTGAATTACATGAAATCTCATGTCATGTTAGCGGGTGTTAACGAAACTAACTCTGCTTCTTTTCACATGCTTCTGGGCATGCAACCTATGGTAAGAGGATCAATGTATCTCGGTTTGCCCCTCTATATCTCTAGAATTACAAAGGCGGCTTGTATTCCTTTATATAACAGAATTACTTCTGTTTTAAGTGGGTGGGCAAATAAGTTCTTAACTCAAGCTGGACGTTTGGTTCTAGTTAAGAGTATTGGTTTCTCCTTGTCTGTTTACTGGGCAAGAGTATACGTGCTTCCTAAGAAGCTCCTATCCATGATAAATGCAGCGCTTCTTCGTTTTCTCTAGACTGGTAGCGTTCATAACAGGAAGCCAATACCATGTTCTTTCATGTCCATGTTGAAACCAAAGTGTAATGGTGGGTTAGGATTATTTTCCTTGCCGCAATGGAATCATGCTGCCATTAGTTCTCACTTTAATTCGCTCATTGCTAGAAGGGACTGTCTATGGGTTCACTGGTTTTGGTTGTTTAATGTTAAAAATAGCAGTTTCTGGCTCATGGAAGTCCCAGCAAATTGCAGTTGGATGTGGCGCTCTATCTTACAGTTGCGAGGCAAGCTTCTCCCTCTTATTCAGTACGGCATTAGCAGCAGGGTGAGGGTAAATTTCTGGAATGATCCGTGGATCAAGCAAGGTGTTATTTTGTCGAATATCGTTCCTCATGAACACATCATTCAAACGGGAATTCATAAGAGAGCTTTGGTTTCTTTTTTTATGAGGTATGGACGTGTTTCCCTTCCTTACACTTCCAACTATTTTCTGCGTAATCTTTGGGATAGTCTCATTCAATTTGTTAATCCAACTGCTCATGATTCTATAACGTGGGGTGGTAAGGAGCATTCGATCAAACAGGTCTACACGATAATTATGGGGTTTGATATATTGCCGAAGTGCGAATGGTACAGCCTAATTTGGAACAAGACATCTCCTCCTAAGGACAACTTCTTGTTTTGGAAATCTAAGAATGGTTTTTTGCTTACCAGGCAGAAGCTATTTAACATGGGAATGAACATTTCTATAGATTGTCTTTTTTGTGATGTGAGTGAGGAATCTGCAGCCCACCTTTTTTTTGAATGCAATGAAATCTTCTACTTATGGCGCCGCCTTTTGCAATACTTTGGAGTGCCTGATGTTCCTACTTCTTCTCAATTACAGTGGCTTGTTATTCTCAAATCGACACGCTGGAGAGGCGATTTGCATAACCTTTTCCTGCTTTGCATTAAAAAATTTGTGAAGCTAGTCTGGGTTGAAAGAAATAGCAGGGCTTTCTTGCTCAAGAGGAAAAGAACGCATGAATTATGGCAAATGCTCAAGTATGATATTAGGAAGGAGCTTTCTGTTTCCTCTTTCCCTTTTGCTAGTAACTTTGTTGCTGGTTGGCTTGAAATGTTTTTGTAGTTTTCTTTCCTTTTGATTCCCATGTGTGTTTGTAGTTTTGTCTCCTTCGTGTGTAGCTTGTTTGGCTTTTCTACTTAAATAAATGTGGTAGGGGTCCACTCAACCCCGCTTGCCTTGCAAAAAAAAAAACCTTGATTAATTTAAACCTTAATTTAATTGTTTTATAAAAACAATTATTCCATTTTTACTAACTCGTAGGTTAGTTCCTGATTGCAGTTCATAAAACTCATTAATGACATTATAATTCTTATTATAAAATATTAATAATTTCTATTTAAAAACATGATTATAAATGTATAAATATATTTGTAAACTTCTTATTCATTTCTAAAATAAAATAAACTCAAAAACTTTAATTCAGTTACAAAATAAATTTTATAACTTAAAACTGCGTCAATTCGCCTAACGGCAACACGACGTCTTGAAACAATAGATTTTAGACCATCACCGCCAACCACTTAATCAATATTTTCGATTGATTAAAATCACAACAACGATCACATCCATTCAACCATCAACATTCAAACAGGTTTCAATGTCATTTGGGGTTCAATCAGTTCATGTGTAAACAATATAAAAATAAACAACACACTTGATATTTGAGGAATCCCGTCGGATCCCTCCAACCTGTTCTTCCCTGCATCACAAATTATTATAACATTTCATGATAGCATATAATTTTATTAATAAATTAATGATGATAATTTAATTAACAACAACCATCAACTCAACCATAAGCAACCAAGGCAGCCAAATCAACCTATATAGATTGTTAGTAATATTTTAATTATATGAATCTATCACATCATAGCAGTCCATAAAAGTGTGAGAATAAACTCACCATTATATTTCGGTTGACAGTCGACACATTTGTTCCATTTAATTTTAAACGAGCGTTTAAATTTAACTATTGCATCCAATCTTGTTCGAACTTGCTCAGCAACGTAGCCTTCGTCGCCACGATCCCAACGAATCATGTTTCGTTGAATTTCGTTACCGGATACAATATTAATATTAAATTTAAAAAAATATAAATTGATAAGATTTTTAATTATTACTGATTACCAAATTCTAATCGTTAATTACCTTAAAATAATGTTCCACGTTAGCTAATTTTTTTTATGCGTTTTCCCAGATTGTGCACGTCAAACCCGATCCTCCATCGTTCGGACAAATCGAACTCCACCTTCCACTTTAAACCACCGTTGCGACCGCTCTTGACCACCGGATCCCTGGCGATCGATACCCGTGGCAACGCCCGCATTTGATGCCCATCCGCCTGAAGCATTGACCCACCACCTTTCTTTATTTCATCGGAAACCGGCCGCAATTGCATTCCGTTCCTTAGCCAAATTCGCCACCACTAGGACGTCGCAACCCCCTAGACCGCTAATAGGACCCCCTTGCCATCCCGAACCTTTTGTCTTCGGCGTCGATGACCTAAAGCCGCCTCTATAAACGGCCATGTGTAGATTTCCGACCACAGTTTCAAAACGAACCCAGAAATCAAAGCCTCCATTCAACTCAACACCACGACTACCATGGCCAGTTTTAGACAATCCTCCAAACAGAAAAAGTGTTAAGCCCCTTCCCCACTACAACTCTCCTTCAGATCGCTCCATCTGAAATCAACTCCATCACCCCCACATCAAGGAAAAACGAAAAACAGATCTCGCCGTTCCTCGCGATTTACGCCCATGATTGGTCACTAAATTTTTACAGCTGCTAGCTGGCAACCAGATCTACAACTTTCTCTTTAATCGCTACAGCTAATTCATGCTGGATAAAAAGATATAATTTATTTCATAAAATAGCACTGATTTACCAAAATGGAGTGCTGGAAAATGTTTTGGACGGGATGTCAGAATTTGGGCTGAAATATATGTATCTATAAATAAGAAATAATATTATTTTAAGTTGATGTGACTAGCGATATTTTATTTTGTGCCTATCGCCATTTCTGAACTCATGTGCTCACATACAAACTCCGTTCGTGATGAGAATGGACGTCATAGTATAATTTGACATTACGGTCCTAATGAAACTTGTTTCATCGAATTCTGAGTCAATTTGCTCACACGGTGCTCGTTGACGTCCACTTGGTCGTGTTATTTGCATTTAATTTTGCTGTGCCCATAAATTAACTAAAATTGACGTAAAACTTAAAATCTAGCAATAATTAGCTGTTGCTGTTTCAAAAAAAATTATTTCTTTGAAAACGGAGATCATTTGAACAAATCCCTTTTTATGGGTTCAGTTTAAATAAAAATAAACGAATTCTAAAATACCTCAATATAATAATAATAAAATATTAAAATTGGACATAATTAAGCAAAATTTCATATATTTCCAAAATAAAATATTCCGAGTTGAGTTTCAAGCTAAATCCGTATTCAATAAAAATAAAAATCCCTATTTTATATAATAAATTGATATAATTTATAAACGAAATTCCATAGCGACTAATTTAAAATTTGATTTGGGCATAAAACAAAATCTACAGCATGAAAACTCAAATTTTCTCTTCCGCTAGAAAAATATTATCCCATAGATTCGAACGTTTCTTGTTTCAGGAAAATCAGACATATATTGGATCTTGTACGGCCAATTAAATTTCAAAACGCTACATTACGAACTACCGTGCCACTGCAGCTTGTTTTATAATTAAATTATAAATTATACATTATAACGTCGTTTAATAAACAAAATCGTTGATAAAATTTCAGTATAAACAATATTAAACCATTTTAAACTGCCCGTTCACATTATATTGCAAACACAACATTTTTCGACCGTTTTGGAATTAAAATATCATGTCATTATTTATTAATAAAATATTCAAAATAATTAAATTCAGGCTATTTAAATTCAAATCGACATTTTAAATAATAAAATAATTTAAATAATTGGCTAGAAAATGCGAAACGTTACAGACACTTTGTTTGGGGATCTCTGGCTAATTGTCAGATTGGGTTTACAATAAAGTTTACCCCCAATATATAGCCAGTGAAATATATGTGAGTCATTAATCAAATTACCAAGATATGGTAAGAAATAATGAAGGCCAATTGCAGAGAAAACAAATGGCGCAAAAATAGCTGTAAATCAATCAATTCCTTTCCTTAGCAAAGATGGAAGAAAATAATACAAATTTAACAAATCATCAATTTATTTCTGGTGTTTTTCAAAATAGTGGAGGTCTTAAGTTGCTGTTAACAGCAGTTTACATGTATTTTCTCAACAACAGAGAGGGACATTTGGGAGCATATTAAGGATGTCGCTGAATTTAGTACTCTGCCATGGATTATTGGTATCAATTTTAATTCTATTCTCTATAACACAGATAGGATTGGTATTGCTTCAAGTTCTTGTTCGACGGATGGTGAATTCTTTATGAGTTCTCAATCAGCGGGTGTAAAGGAAATTCATGGGGTTGGTAATAAATTACTAGGAGAGGAGGTAAAATTTTCTCTTCGTATAAAAAAACTGATTGAACTTTTTGTTATATAGTGTTAACAATATTTTTCGTCAACACCAGAGATAGGTCTAGGGAAGTGGACCTAAGGGAAGAATAAGATGATTCAGCTTCCACGAGCTTGAGTTAGTTCACTGATTCCTAGATATCAAGATCTTGAACCCAAATATTAGTTACTTTCCACCCAAGGGGTTAGTATCACGCTTCTGCAACCTGAGGACCAACAATTACCTTGGGATAGGGGTTTCCTAAGTATAATGCAAGTGGGGAAGCTAAACAACTTGTTGAAGGATCGCCTGGGTTTGCTACAGGGTAGGAAGCTTGTGGAAGGGTAATCGGCCATTCACGACTTGGAGAGAAGTTGGTGCGGAAAGGCTTATATCGTGGGGAAAGCTTCGGGTTACTAGGAACCTCACGGCTTGTGTAAGGATATTCTGGTAATCCATTAGCATAGCGGAATACATACAAAAATATATTGAAGAACAAATATAGTATGCAGAAAAGGTAAAAAGACACGATTTATAGTGGTTTGGTTGGACTTGAACCTACGTCCACTTTAAGGGCTTTGATGATTTTATTCATGGAGGAGGTTACATAAGAAATCCCCAACTTGATTTACAAATTAGGGTTTACTCCTAAAATATGAGAGAAATATTGAGGAATGAGAATTCGGTCGGGAAATCCGGTCCCTCCCAATAAGACCCCTAGGGTCTTATTTATTGGCATATTGGGTCCCCTTCTGTTGTGGACTCGGCAGAAGGCCTTCTTTAATGCGGAAATAAGGTTTCGACCGCCTTTCTTCCTATTAGGTGTCTTCATGGATGCTTCCTTGAATTTGGAATACCAGTCTTGAACTCTCGGGATTGTTTCGGTCCATACCTTCTGGTAGTATGGTCTCGGAAGTTGATCTTGGACTTGGTGGCTTCCTGTTTTGGGACCTCTGGCATATGTATTTGTCTTTAGTTATAAATGTAGGTTTTCGGAATACCCTCCAGTGAGTTGAAGATGCTTCTTGATGTTGGTGTTGGTACCAAGTAGGTACCGGTAGGCTCTTTTCTTCTCCTACTTACATTTCAGATTACACGCTTTCAGTAATCCCCTTGTCATTAGCTTCTGGTATCAGGTGTAATACTTCCGAGATTGCTACTTAGTGCCTCCTTTTAGTTTCAGCACTATGTTGCCGATATCTTCTTTTCTCGTATCGATCTTAAGCTTTACTCTGTCATGACCTTTTGGAATCTTCAACACTACTTTCTACCTTCAATTGTTGATATTGGACCGATAGTGCTGTGTTTTGATTCTTCTTAGCTTCCGGTATCTGCTTTCACTTTTCCCCTTTTCCCTATTGATTTGCTGTTGCCTTTCGAACTTTGCTTCCAGTAACTCTTTGGATTCACTCTTTTCTCCACAAACCCGGTTTCGCTGTCTGAAACCCCTTTACCCTATCGGCGTTAAAGCTTCCACTTCTTCATATTTGATTGGTACGATATTTGGTGTTAACAGTTAGCCCCCTAGTATGAAGAAGTTTTTGTTCTTTAGGACAAACTCTTGCAATTCCTGTACAGCTTTCCATGTGTTCAACATAATCTTAACCATAATTTATAGCAGCAAATATTAGGTATAAATGTGTCAAGAGTTCAGAAAACTCCCTGCACAAGGTGTTGTGAGGTCATAACCCTCATTGGAAAACTTTGGATGGTAGCTCCATAGTATCTATTTGCTAGAAATTTCCATATTCCATTAGTAGAAACCCCGAGACCTATGCTTGGGTAAATAGGAGTCTGAAATCAGAAATCATATCTGAAAATAATGGAAATTCCAAGACTCATACTTGGGCGAATTGAAATCATAAACCATAGAGAAATCCCAAGACTTACATTTGGGTAAATTTAAATCCGTTACCATAGAGAAACCCCAAAACTCACACTTCGGTAAGCAAAAATCAGAAATCACAAATAAACCCCAAGACTCACACTTCGGTAAGCAAAAATCAGAAATCATAGAGAAACCCCAAGACTCACACTTGGGTAAGTAAAAATCAGAAATCACAGAGAAACCCCAAGACTTACACTTGGGTAAGAAAAAATCAAAAATCACAGAAAAACCCTAAGACTCAACTTGGGTAAAAAGGAAGCAGGAACCATGCAAATTACCGAAGTTAGCACTCGGGTGAATGTAAATTACATTTATAAATCAAACTTCGAATACAACGTATGTCAAAAAGGCATAAAGGTTAAGCATACCATGCTAAGGACATTTTAGAAGAATCACCAAATACTATTAAAAAGGTTATCAAATAGAAGCATCATTAACGATCAGAGGTTATTTGTGTGTGTAACGCTGAATAATTTTAATATCAGCGAGAGCAACTAATTAACATTAAACCATCCATAGATTCCTCGGAGTTTGGCTCAAAGAAATCGCATGAGCAAAAAGTCATACCTATCCAGAGGAATACCCTCTTGGACACATAGGTAGAGGGATGCTTTCGAAAATAAACTAATCCTATCCTGAACCAAATAGTCATTCAGCAGTAGTTCCGTTCAGTTTCAAACTATTTGATCCTTCAGTAGTAGTTCCGTTCAATTGTTTTAACATCTAGCCATTCAGCAGGTAGTTCCGTTCAATCATCCAATCTTTCAATTGTTTGATCGTTCAGCAGGTAGTTTCGTTTGGCCTTCTGAATCCACAATCGTTCAGCGAGAAGTTCCGTTATATCAAATAGTTATCAACCATTCAGCGAGAAGTTCTGTTTGATTATTCCGTTGTAGGGTATCTAACGTCTAGCCTTATTCTTAACCCCCAGGGTATGCAAGTGAATGTGTACTCTCTAAGAGAGCGACACATGAACCTTTATGGGTAGATGCTTAACTAGCCCCCTCATAAGGGGTAACTCCGCTAACTAGAGATGCAGGTAAATTTAGGCCCTCCTGTAGGGCACTCCATTACTGGAGATGCAAGTATTTATGGCCCTACTTGATAGGCATGAGATGTTGCTTCTCTTCTTCGAAGCTTCTAGATGCTCCACCTCTGGAGGCTTTTTGTTCGTTGTGGCTTCTCTCTCTGGAATCTTTGTTTTACGCTCCTCTGTTGGGAGGTTGTGTTTGTTGGCGCTTCTCTCTCTGGAAGCATCTAGATGCTCCACCTATAGAGGCTTTTTGTTTGTTGTGGCTTCTCTCTCTAGAAGCTTTGTTTTACGCTCCTCTGCTGGGAGTTTGTTTGTTGGCGCTTCTCTCTCTGGAAGCTTCTAGATGCTCCACCTCTGGAGGCTTTTTGTTTGTTGTGGCTTCTCTCTCCGGAAGCTTTACTTTGATGTAGCTTCTCCCTCCGGAAGCTTTGTTTTTATGTAGCTTCTCCCTCCGGAAGCTTTGTTTTGATGTAGGGTGTTTCCTCTCAAAGTCTTTATTAATTCACCTTCCCCTCTGAGGCTTTGCTGGTTGCACATTCCATACCTTTGTTGCATGTTTTGTCTGAACATCTTCCACCGAAGCTTGTCTCTGATTGATAACTTTGCCATGTATACATTCACTTATTGTTGCTTCTTTAAGTGCTTCCACTTGGGTTTTCGTCCCCCTTGATGGGATGAGATATAGGCAGAAGGCGCCCCCCTATGAACTCTCGTTGTATGTACAAGCTTGAACAATGTATGTTTTTTACCTGTAAAGACACTTGAACTTGTATTAAAATTTGTTTGACTACAAACAAGGTATAACATGAAAATACTAAAGCAAAATGGAATAATGAATAAAAAAATTATTGTTAGATGTTAAGCCACTACTGGATTGTCTTTGTCATTTATCTTGCTGGTCATCTTCCAATCCATCTGAAATAGGTTCCTTTTACTTTTTTTACGGATTCCTTTTGTCAAACTTTGATATTGGCTAGTTTTGTGACTTCCTGCCTTGTGGTATGAAAGATAGCCTTCCTCCTTGCTTGGCTTTGTGGGATCATTTGCTGAGAGATCGGAACAACTTTCTGTCTTGATCTTTTGGAATCTTCAACACAACTTTCTACGTTCTGCTGTCGGTGTTGGACCGATAGTGCTGTGTTTTGATTCTTCTTAGCTTCCGGTATCTACTTTCGCTTTTCCCCTTTGCCCTATGGCTTTGTCGTTGGCTTTCGAACTTTGCTTCCGGTAACTCCTTGGATTCTCTCTTTTCTCCACAAACCTGGTTTCGCTGTCAGAAACGCCTTTACCCTTTCGGCTTTAAAGCTTCTGCTTCTTCATATTTGATTGGTACGAAATTTGGTGTTAACATATGGAATTTCAAATGTTATTTTCCCATTGTTCATCTGCCATTTTACCTCATTCGACTTGTGATCATTGTCCTATTTTATTCAATTAAATAATCCTATAACTTAGTAAAAGTGGTTTACTGATTTCCAGTTTAACAATGCTTAGGTTTATTTTACTGGGTATAAAGATATTATTGAAATTGCATGGACTCTCAACATCTCAGGCAGCAGCTTATTCATATTTTTGCTAAAGCTTAAGAATGTTAATTGATGTTTTAAAACATTAGTCATTGTATATCACCACTGAAACGGGTGATAGCTCAAATGGGAGACAATAATAATAGGATTTATCAAAGGTTGTTGGCAAATCCATTGGTTGAATTTATTCTTAATGAATATAAGCATAATTTCTTTCAACTTGAGTGCTTTCTTTATAGTCATGTAATAGAAATCAATAGAAATCTAAAATCAATCGGCTAAATAATGGGGATCGATGATCAAAGTTTTTTTATTCCAAAATGTCAAATAGAATGAAGAAAAAGGATTTAAATAATATTTTGGGCGAGAACGACAAGTATGTCACTGATTTTTCAGTTTTAAAAGATATCATTTTATCTTATTTTACGGATTTATACACGACTGCTTATACTAAGAAGAATTTTGATTATATTATATGTGAAAGAATTTTAACAAATTCAACTATACAATTTATTAGTTCTTATATCCAAGAGGAGGAGGTTAAGAGTTCTACTTTTCACATTAGTGATGATAGCAGTTCGGGTCCTGATGACCTGGGCGCAAAGCTTTTCAAATACTATTGGAGTCTTATTAGTTCGGGGTTGGTTACTACGATTAAAGGTATATTTTCATCTGGCCGAATTATAAGGGAAATTAATCATATGTTTATTACATTGGTCCCAAAAAGAAATTTCAAGTTCCATTTTAGTTTTTCGACCAACTTCTTGCTGCAACAAGATTTACAAAATCATTGCAAACATCATTTGCAACCAAATTAAAAGATATCTACCTGATTTAATTTCTCCAAATAAAAATTGTTTCATTCGAAGGAGAAGCATAAGTGAAAATTATCTTCTATCTCATGAAATGATGAAGACATGTCCTTGGAAAGGTTCTAAGAATTTGTGTTTAAAAATGGATTTACATAAAGCATATGATCAGGTTAATAGAGATATTATTTGTCACATATTGTCGTGTTTTGATTTTCCTCCCAAACTGGTCGATTTCATTTACATACGCATTTTTACTCCTATTTTTCTATTTTAATTCTAGGTTATCCCTACAGATTTATTTTTAGCAACAGAGGTCTACGATGGAGGGATCCTTTTTCTCTCCACCTCTTCGCATTAAGTATGGAATTTTCGTCGTTTTCTCTTGAATTGAATTATGTCAGAGGAAATTTATCTTCTATTTATAAATGCAGCCCTATCTTAGCTCATTTAATTTATGTTGATGACTTACAAAAAATTTCAAAGTCGAACGCTAAGAGTGCATCCAAGACAAATAAAGTTCTTTGTTGTTTAGAGGATCATGGGGGACTGGTTATCAATGAGTAGAAGTCAAAAATATTTTTTAGCAGGGGAGTTGAGTATGAAATTTCTGCTATTTCAGATGTTCCTACATCATATCGCTTTGTTACTTACTTGGATATTCCTTTGAGCAGTTCAATATTAAGGGTTTCCCACTATAATATAATACTTGATAAAATTAAGAAAAGAATGAGCAAATGGTCTGGTGGGCTATTAGTAATGGCAGCAAGTTAAAGTTAATCAAGACGACCATTCTCTAATGATTTTCTAGCTGCAACTTTGCCAAATGCCTATGGGTGTTACTTTAGAAATTGAATCTTTATATGATAATTTTCCATGATTAGGAAAGCATCATAAAGTTAGCTGGGAAACAGTGTGCATATCTAAGCAAGAAGGTAGGTTGGGCCTGCGCAAAATTCAGGAGGCTATTTCTATTAAGTTGTTGTAACAAGCGAGATATTATAATATTTAATTAATTAAAATATTTAAAACGGTTAATTTTAAGATTTAGCTAATTAAAATTAATTTAAATGAGAATCCGGTTGTCAATTTTTCATGAAATTGCAAATATTGAGTTTACAAATAAATTAAATCTATTTTGAAGCTATGTAAAATTCATTTTACTTATGAACAATTATAATAATTTTACTACAACAAAATAGATCTATTACAGCGGCCAACCCGCCCGTTGTATTAGGTCATATTGTAATATGTCCTCTTTTACAACGGACAATGAACATGGTAACAGGTGGTTGTAATAGATTTTTTACAACGATCTTATGTTGTTGTTGTATGTTCCTTCAATATAATAGCAACCCGTTGTAATATTCTTTGCAACAGGTATTGACCGTTGTAATAGACGTCTGTTACAACTGTTTTTGCCCAATGTTAAAAATATACAAAATTATAAAAAAAACATTAATGCAAAATATATGTAAATTGTACTCACAATTTTTGAAAATCAACACAGACTATATATTCACAGCATTTGTGAAGTAATAAATTTAATTCTTTTTTTTACATATTGTCACACATTTATAAAAATAACAAATAATATACTCCTCGATAAATAATAATAGATATTGTTTGGCCACCAGGCTAAATCCTCATCTTTTGCTAGCTTTTGATGTTTTTCCAGCGTTTATATATTAAAGCCTACATAATTAACGGCGCATAAATGACAAAAATAGTGTTGTAGCCAATTAAAAATTTAGACCAAAAAGTGTGTATAAGGTAGTAAACATATACAGGTTATAGAAAGTACCTTCAAGGGGTTCAAAGAGCTACGCAAAGATGATTCAAGTTTCGCTAGGGGTGATACAAGATCAACATCCAATCAAGTAAAACATAAAAAATTCTACCATATAAAAACTAATAAATAAACAAAAAATGTTTTTGAAGAAAAGAAAATTGCATATTGTAAACAAGTATTATACTTGATTACGAAAGATTATGAAAGAATAGAATATAGAAAAAATTACCCATTCAATTTTGTTATCTAAACACAACTTGGAATTTCCTATTAAGATGAACTTAATTTTATTTAAATAGTGTCACATGTAAATACCATAAAAGTATAAGTAAATGATAAGTGAACCGAACACCATACTTGAACAGACGATATTTCAAAATTAAAGAAATAAGCATTGCGAGTATTTCTTTTTGACACTATATACCTATTGTCTTGCATGTATGCTTTAGATTGTGCACGTTTAATTTTTGACATTATATACTCACACAACCCTATACGCACCTGTCCACACATGGAACAATCACATAACAGCAGGTGTACAGGCTTAGATAAACAAAAGCCAACTCACACAACAAAAGCCAATTCACAAACTCAAATTCCAAAAATAAGTACGAAACTTTACCTTAGATTACTGAGTTATAAAACAACAATTAATGAATTCAACATCAATAACTTCTACATAATGATTAAGTTTCTTCTACGGTTCATCTAACAATAGTCAATCCATAGTTGAATCCTTGTATCCCAAATTTGAAAGGCTAACCCCAGACATGTTTCAATCTAACTTTCAAAGCAATTTTTTAGCCTAAGTAATAATTAACCGAAAGTTTTTCCTTACCCAGTCAAGTCATGCCAAACCTTTTTGTTTAGCCACTGAATCTTAGCTTCGGATTGCAAGAAAACTCATAAAGATAATGTAATAATAACACGTATTAATGCATAAAAGTTGTACCTCATATGACTTGCAAAGAAGACAAACGATTCAACTTCGATTTGGTGCAGATTTCAGCTTCCCCCATAGGCAGATGAACGACTTTAGTTTCGGGTTTAAGCGTAATCTGCAGGGAGATGTCGAGGTCGCCATCCGAAGCTAAGTAGCCGAGATCCAGCTACAACGAGCTGGAGTTAGACACCGAACTCAATTCACCACCGAATCAGAATAGAATGCAGCATATCTGCTTTAAAATACTCATGAGAGAAGACAAATCTGTGCTATCAGCTCTGGACTGGGTGTTTATACCCAAATTTTGATTTGGAGCCAAACAATTTGGTTTTGGAGCCAATAATCGGGTAATAGATCCAAAGTGAAATTTGGTTCTGGAGCTAAGAAAAAGTTTCACGCAACATATAAGATTATGTCAATGTCCGTGAAAAAAATTAGTTAACATTTGCAAAAGAAAATTTTGACATTTGTAAACATGATCACATCCGTCAATGTAGGCATATATAAACATGATCATTAATTGTTATTTATTAATAACTATTAACTGTTATTTATAAACAAATTTAAAATTTGTAAACATGATCACATTTGCAAAAAAAAAAAAATTTGACATATATAAACATGATCATTAACTGTTAGTTATAATTTTTTTTGACATTTGTAAACATGATCACATCTGCAAATAGAAAATTTTAACATTTAAAATTATTAACTGTTATTTATAAACAAATTTGACATTTGTAAACATGATCACATCTGGAAAAAGAAAATTTTGACATTTAAAATTATTAAATGCCAAATTTGACATTACCATTAACAGTTATTTATTAATAATTAATAACTGTTCTTTATAAACAAATTTGACATTTGCAAACATGATCACATCTACAAATAGAAAATTTTGACATATATAAACATGATCATTAACTATTATTTATAAACAAATTTGACATTTGTAAACATGATCACATCTGCAAAAAGAAAAATTTGACATTTAAAATTATAAACTGTTATTTATAAACAAATTTGACATTTGTAAACATGATCACATCTGCAAAAAGAAAATTTTGACATTTAAAATTATTAACTGTCAATTGACATTCTCTTTAACTGTTATTTATTAATAATTATAAATTGTTATTTATAAACAAATTTGACATTTGTAAACATGATCACATCTGCAAAAAGAAAATTTTGACATATATAAACATGATTATTCACTGTTATTTATAAATAAAATTGACATTTGTAAACATGATCACATCTGCAAAAAGAAAATTTTGACATTTCAAATTATTAATTTTTATTTATAAACAAATTTGACACTTGTAAACATGATCACATCTGCAAAAAGAAAATTTTGACATTTAAAATTATTAACTGTCAAATTTGACATTTGAAAACATGATCATTAACTGTTATTTATAATTGACATGATCATTAACTGTAATATATTAATAATTATTAACTGTTATTTATAAACAAATTTGATATTTGTAAACATGATCGCATCTGCAAAAAGAAAATTTGACATTTAAATTTTAACATATATAAACGTGATCATTAAGTGTTATTTATAAACAAATTTGACATTTGTAAGCATGATCACATCTGCAAAAGAAAATTTTGACATTTAAAATTATTAACTCTTATTTATAAACAAATTTGACATTTGTAAACATGATCACATCTGCAAAAAGAAATTTTTGACATTTAAAATTATTAATTAAAAATATTTATTAATAATTACTAACTGTTGTTTATTAAATGTTAAATATTTATTAATTATTATGTATATATTGATTATTAACTGTTGATTATTTGCTAATTACTAATTAATTAACAGTATTTAATAGTGAGCTATTTATAAATTATTTATTAATAATTTAATATTTTGTATTTGATATTTATTTATTTATTATTATAACTTTATTAAATTTTATTTATTAATTATTAATAAATAATTGGTTGTTGATTACTAATTATTAATAAGAACTTGTTTTATTTTTATTATTTAGTATTGGTTATTGGTAATTTCATTTTTTTGATTAGTTATTAAATTATATACTAATATTTTATTTTTGGTTATGGCGGTAGGACTGAAATATTTCGTCGGCAAATTAAGGATTGGAGCGCAATTTTTGGAATGGAGAGAAACATTTCTAATCTCTTAAAACCGAAAGTTCATATATTTGAAAGACCGCATGTTTTCAGACGTGTAGTTTTACAATTGATTTTTGTTATCTAGTAATAATTTAAAATTAAATCTAAATTTCTATGATTTTCTAAAATTAATAGTTTGGGTAAATGAGGTTCGTTTAAGATACGACTTTTTGCTATTATATCGAAGTGCTCTAAAAAATCGAGTGTTGTATAAATTATTAGTTGTGATTATTTAAAATGAAAAAAAAAAAGATTTTGATCTCAACTGTCATATATGCTTTTTGTTTAAATTCATTAACAATTAAGAGAAAATTCATTCGTGCATTTTAGTTATTCAATAATAATTTTAAATCAATGTTTAACAATTTTTATATTATTTTTTAACTATTTGATAGCAATTATTAATATAACTACTTTATTGTTCATCATTGTGTAAAGTAGTAAACGAAAGCAGTAAAAGGCAATAATATATGTTATGTAACATCATCGAATGAAATCCAATATGTATACAATAATAGAAAAAAGAACAATACTTAAAACTTATTTTAAAGCCATCTGGGTAGACATTGTAGATATTTTTACTTTAACATCATTTAAATAAAAATGTTGTCATGGAAATCCTGCTACAACATTTTTTTTCTTAAATATCATGAAAGATCAAGAATTTTTACAACACTTTGGTGATTTAATGTATATTCAATGTTGTAAAATGGTATTTTTCATGTAATATTTATAGTAATTAGAGGTTTATTAATAATAATTATATATAATAATTAGTAATTAGAGATTATTTAATAATAATCATTAATTATTATAAGTTATAAATGATTAATATAACATTATTAATGATTAATTATTAACTATTAATAAATAATATAATATTATTAATGATTAGTAATTAGTAATATAATATTATAGTTAGTAATTAGTAAAATATGATTAATGATTAATTATTAATAAAAAATTAATCAAATTTAATTTTATGGAAGTATTGTAATTATTAATTGTTGAGCATCGAAAATTGGCATATATTACAACGGGCATTTTGTGATTATTGTAAAATAGACATCTATTGCAACAGGCCTGAAATGATTACTGTAATAGCATTCTATTACAACGGGCAGTCTTCACCCATTGGAAAAAGAGCGTTGCAAATGATACCTATTACAACTGTCAAGAAAATGACCATTGCAATAACATGTATTACAACGGGCAGTCTACGCCCGTTGTAAAAAGGGTGTTGTACAGACATCTATTACAACGGTCTAGAAAATGACCGTTGTAATAGCATTCTATTACAACGGGCACCCAGTGCCCATTGTAAAATGGACGTTGTAATAGGGTACTTTTGTTGTAGTGTTATTATCAATGAATTTGTGTGTTTGGCAATTGAATTATATTTTATTGATTTGATTTAACAAGTGAAATTAGTCATTTTTCAAATGATATTAGATTTCGATGAAACCAATTTCATTGGATCAAGAATTATAAACCATTATCAGATTTCAAATTTCATGTCAGTAAGAGTTGTTGAGTAATTGTGCATTATATAAACACATATCAATAAACAATTTCAAATTATATGAATTTATAATTTTATTTCAAGAATAACTGTCAAATATGACCGAAATGAATTTCGAAACTAGTTCCATTGAGTCTGAAATATGGGTATTTAGCTGGAAATGACTTTGAATATGCTTGATTTTGAGTTTGGAAATTTTTAGCGTAAATCATATATGAATAGTGATTTGAAAATTTTCTATATAAAGACTCAACTTTTTTTTTTACTAAAACCCTAGTCAATTTAGGCCGTTGCCATTTTGGTATCCTTATAGAACCCTAGAATTGAATGACCACCATTAATAGGACCGATCCAAGCATTTTTTACGAAGGCTCTAACCATAATTATGTGTGCACCAGTCTAGGGAGCTGATCCATGGTGATAGTTCTTCGATCGGAGTAGTAAGGAGACAACAAAGTTGAGATAAAGGGAAGTAAGTGACATTCAGATTTTGGTGGTTTTCATGATAATAGAGGGGGTTAGGCTTTGGGATCTGAAGGAGAAAGATACACACGAGGGTGCTCGATGTCTTGAGGTGGACGGAGGTGATAAGGATGTCGGTCGATGATGATTTTGTGATTTGAAGGGAAATGTGTTTCCCGTGTTTTCTAGTTAATATGTGGGTTGTTCTGCCTCATCGTTGCTGGTTTGGTGTGACAATCGCCCATAACCCCTGCACTAAGCAAGAGAAATAATATGCTGAAAGGTGTGCCAGGCAGCTATTGACGATCATCAGAGTAGGAAAACACAAGCAAAACCTATCGTAGAACCCACAATGCAAGGATAAAATATAATAGAACTTATATAACAGGTAATAGTAATAAAGCATCATACAGCAAAATTTTCAAACTTTTACAGCATCCTGAAAGGTTATCCAACGAACACCAAAGTTTGTACATAAGGCCTCACTACAACCCTCATAGAGCACTCAACGGCAGAAATAGAAATACTAGATAGTAATAAAACTGGTACGCCAGCCTCCTGCTCGCCTCTGCACAGCATCATCATCCTCACTAATAACCTGTAACCTGCTACTTAGTCTTCCCATCCACAACCAGATGAACAACCCAAGGTAATAAGAGGAAACATAAAACTTTGAGTCAGACAACAGTCTTAGTGAGTGATAAAACAGCTAACAAACATTAACAATAAAGTATATGAGAATAGGTAGATTAATAAACCAATCTACCTAACACCAGAGAAAAACTCAACTCCCGTCTTCCCCACATCGGACAGTGATAGCCTTTACATTAAGCAATTCAGCCATTCATCCATGGAAACCAGAAGACTCATTCAACCATGGTAAGCATTCATAACATCCGGATTATATGTATCTCATGTAAAACATCCTAATCAAATTCAACATCCCTCAAGCACAAGCCCCAGAGGCCTAAACCAATATCAAACGTGCACCCAAGGAACATCTCCTTCGACTTTGGACAACCTACATGAAACGGTATGAACAGAACAACCAATCATCCATGAATGAATCTGGCTATCACTACCAATCCTGCTTTGAAACCATCGTTAATCGTATGATGGCCAACCTTGCCATATGTCAAGGGCTAATGGTAACCCCAGTTCTAGCATAAACTCTATACGCCTTTCAATGATACGTATGTATGTCCAACCTTGACAACTACGCCTTTTAATGATACCCAGGGTACTCGACCTACAATCAGTCTTTTAGGTGCCCCTATCGTACCTCTGCTTTGAGCCCGCTAGAACTTACGACAACGATAATCTCTCGGCCTTCTCATCTCTAATCATCTAACTCGACGACTTCTCATAGCCCAAGAAACCTTCTCGAGCAACTATTATCCACCAACCCATGACCTTTGAGTTGTCATCTCACTCTTTGTTCTACACCTCTCAACGAATACCTCTCAACACTTCGAACCTTCCTACTTGAATTTACTTCAAAGTCACACCATCACCGAGCCAATTATATGACTGCACTGCGGCTAGGGTTCAGGGGATTGCCCCAAAAAGAATTTAAAAAGCCCTTTTTCTTTAAACCTGGGTCGTACCCAAAAATATAAATTTTCAGAAAATAACCCTGTTTTGCATGGCCGACCGACCCTATGCTCGACCAGCTCAACCAACCCTGCTCGATCAACTCGAACAACCCTGCTCGATCACTCCACTATGGCCGACTCACTCCTGCACTTGGGAGCGAACAAGTGTAATAATCCCTGAACCGACCCAGTTGCTTGCTACACCCCACGCTTCACTACTCGACCGACCCAGATGCTCACTCGACCCGACCCATTCAGGTGCGACCAACCCAACCTTGTACTTATCTCGCTCGACCCAACCTTGTACTTGTCTCGCTCGACCCAACTGGCTTGTTCCCCAAGACATGATTTTTGGCCCGACCGACCCAACCTCGACCGACCCAAAACCTACAAAACCCCAGTGCAACTCCGATTTCGACCAAAACTTCGCCAAACGACAAATCCAATGAAACCAACTCATCCAATTCACCAAATACCATCATAATCATGTTATGAAATTATTAGCAACGTAAGTATGATGATTTCATCCAAAATTATGCAATTCACTCCAAAATCAAAACAAATGATCATATGAACAAAATTGCGGATCTAACTTGTATAAACATATGGAATGGTTTGGAAATTACAATTAAACTTGCTAACATGGACCCTATGGTGATTCATATGAAAATGGACTTGCAAGGGTATAAATCTATGGTTAAACACTTGAATTTGATGAAAAACATGATCAAACATTCATATACTTCATTGAATCCAAGTGAGAGATGTAAATCACTCACCTATTCTCCAAATCAATCTAAAATCAATACAACAAGATTCCGGACAGCAAGCAACTGGATCCAAACTCCTTGATCTGATGAATTCCCACTTTGAATGATGTAGCTCTAGCCTCCAATGGTGTAGATCTTCGATTTGCTCCCTTCGATTTTGATTTTTAATAGTGGAAAGGTGTTAGAGGAAGGAGGTACAACCACCAAATGAGATAATGGAGAAACTAAACCATTTCCCATATCCCTCACCCCCTATTTATACCCTTCCACCAGCCCACTAATGGGCCTTCCCAAATCAGCCCATTATGGCTCTCAAAACCTGGACAACCAACTGAAAACCCTTAAAACAGCGATTTCTCCCAAACCACTAAGCCAAATCTTTAATGTAACCACTCTACGGAAAGGCAATCGTTATTTCCTTTCCAATAGCACGGTCTTATCCTCTGATTTGACCTGAGTCAAAAGTTATCCCCTGTACAAGACTGATAGGGGGAAAATGGCCACAAACAAAAATGGTAATAATTACGGACATGTCTCACATCCCCATAAGAAACATATTAAAATATGAGAATGATCAACCCTCATGGAATAAAATAAAATTATTTTACGATCCTCTGATACGTAAAATGCGAGTTATTACATGTGGCTAGCGTGGAGGGTGGCCGATTGGATGGTGGGGACAATGTGGAATCCGACCAGGAGTAGGTGGCGCGAGATTGAGATGAACGGAGACGAGATGTGTAGTTTCGAATGAAACCTGGAGCGCGTGTTTTGAACGAAGAATTAGGGTGGGTTTAGTTTTACATTAGGTGATTAATCACTTAATGAACTCATTAGTTAAGTTAAATTATTTTACTTCATTTACAAACTTGTAACACTTGTATTTGATTAATATAATGTCATATTTGAATGCGACAAGATCCGTTATGCTCGTATTGACGAACATTATGCGTGTGTACTAGATTGGAAGCCTTTTGAACTATTTGGATTTTTTTCCAAATTTCAAATACACGCTTTAAATTAGATACAAACGATGCAAAGAATTGAGGATAGTGAATTAACTCTCACACTTTCTAGAATATTGTGAATGTTGTTATTTCATATAATAATATTCAATGTTGTTAGTATATCGATTGTGTGTTTGAATGACTTATTGCGTTATTGGTGGTTGTCGATATACATATTCCCATCTGTAAACGGTTGACCTTTGACATTAACAAATTTTAAGTGGAAGATTCATCTTAAATGAATTAAATTTTGATTAACTGATTTATATGTATATATAAATCGATATATGAGCTGTGATGCAAAAGGATAGGTTGGAGGGATCCAACAAGATTCCTCAATGTTTTGGATGTTACTTGCTTTCGTATTATTCACAAATGAACCGTCTAACATAAGTAACATGAAAAATCTGATTTGGTTGATGATTGTTGAATTAAATTCAACAATGATGTGTTATTAATGAATAAACAGTATTGGTTAAGTGGTTGGTAGCTGATGACCTGTAATATTTTAAAGGCATTGATACGTCGCAAAGTGAATTGACTAGTTTTTATAATTTATTTTTTATAACAAAGGTAAGATTTTGAAGCCAATTTTATATAAGTTATATAAAGTAGAAGTTCCACAAATAAATCAATATTTATAACTAGATTTTATAAAGGAAATATAAAATAATTTAAGAAGCAAAATTATTGTTTTATAATTTGAGATTTCGAGTATCAAAACTTCACTAAGTCTTACAATTAAGTTCTGTGAAGTTATAAAGCCAAGTGTTGAAATAAATGAGTTTATAATGATTCCAACTGTATTTGAACAAGTTCAATAAATAGCTCCATATAATTTATAAAACGACGTAGAAATAATCTTGGTTTTTAGAAATGAAAATTAGGAAAAATTGAATATTATAAAAGAACATATAAACGATTTAATTCGATTTCAAGCTAAGTTTTAAGTGACCTGATTTAAATTCAAACCAGGATTGATTAGATTTGAAGTTTATAAAGAAAAGCAAATCAAGTTTTGTAATAAGATTTCAAATGAAATTTATAAGGATTGTTAGAAGGGGTTTTTATAATCCAAGTTTCGTTAACAAGGTTTATAAGAAAATTCTAAAGCTAATACGATGGTTTTAAATAAGGGTTTACTTAATAATTGAATAAATGTTCGTATGTGAATGTGATTTTCAAACATGGGAAATGGTTCTTGAACCTCATTTGAATTGAATAGTAAATGTAACTTATTGTGACATTTAATAAATACTAGGCTTTGCATTAATAAACTTCCATCTTAAAAATAAGAAAGTTGTTGAGTCAAGGTCTGAGAGGTAAATAAAATACCCTAACTTGAACGACTTCATTATTATCCAGGCGATGATATAGGTTTTAAAATGAAAGTGGTTGTTGGAAATTAAATTATTATTTCCATGTGTGGTGCTATAGACTTTAATTTGCAAAGTTTAAAAGTTAAATAAAAATGTTTGGGTTTTGTAGTAAACAATGTATCACCTAACATTGTTTAGCTATGTATAATTTATGACTATACTTATTTCACTGGTTGAGTATATATCGCTATTTTCTAAGTAGTGAAAATAATATAATTTATGAATACACTTATTCCAAATAATAAGTGTACGGCTATGCTTTTCGAAGTAATGAAAAAAAGATATTTGTGTATATGCTTGTCCCATTGAGATATGTATATGTAATCAATTTCAAAAAATCGATAAAGTGATTTTAAAGAATATTTTAATTAACAGGGTTTATACTGCGGATGTACTTAATTGTACTATTGTGATTTTATTGTTAAAGGACCGATTATCAGTAAATTCCCTTTTAACTTATAACATGTTGGTTCGAGGAACCAAGATTAGAACCGGATCCAAAACCAGTTCGAATAGATTTTTCGTTCGAACTAGAAATTGCAAATATGCTTGTGCAATACAAAGTATTGAGAGTGCAAGGGTTACTTGCTACTAATCCTATAGATGTAGTTAAGGTAATGCTTTCAGTTCGTTCTGTTCCAGAGTGACATGTCTGGATGAACGTCATCAGTACATTGCCACTGAAGGGCGCTGAACATTCAAAGAAGAAAGGTTTCATGTGTGAAAGGTAAAAATGTAGCCTCTACCCTCATTAGCTGGTAATGACTAAAACATGGGGAGATGCAACAGGGTTATGTGGCACGCACCCATTAGGGTACGTTCACCACCAATCTAGAATGGTTAATCCTTTGATTATAGAATGGATTAGGTATGGTTGCTGATCACAACCATGGCGGTGACATATTCAGTACTATCAAGTTAAGTGATTGGTCGATTCGGTATTGGAAGGGAGTCATAGGTTGACTCTCGGTATGCTTATCTTGAGAGGTACTTTGTCTGGTGGTACCCTAGTGCCTAGTCATTGTATGGAATTCAAACTATGATGCAGTCCTTTTACAATTTTAGTTGTATACCTAGCATGCTGGAATTTAATTAATGTTACAATTTCAGCTAGATTGATAAGTATTTATATTTATATTTTATAAAATATAATTGGATTAATAATAAAAGTGTTTGGTTATCGTAAAGGGAAAACGCGTACCATGTTTTTGTGTGGTTGTGTCTTACGAAAGTTCCATTCTTCTGAAAAAGGATTTCAAAAATTAAGCAAATTGTTTATGATGTGAGTTTTCTCACTGCAAGTATTTCAGACCGATCCGGGTGTTTTTTTACATCAAAATGTGATCGGGTCAGACCGCGTATATTTTCCAGGTTTTCTTTGGATATTCTTGAAGCTACAAGAGAGGAGATGGAGTCGAGATATATTCTCGTAATACTTGTATTAATTTATTTATGATGTGTGTGTTGTGTTCATCAGCCATTGTACAGATAAATTGTTATGACTATATAGACTGATTAATTTGTGTACTTTGATGATTCATTCATGTATATATATACAGTTTTCTTTTATGTAAAGTTTATTGTATATTATATGTTATTAATTCTACCGTGAGATTCTGATCTTTTCTGATTCTATTGTGTTTGTGCTCTTCTTGTTCTATTCTAACCTTTCTTTGTTCTTACTCACCCTCAACTTCTTTCCCCTAACTTTTTGGGTTTTCGACACTTAATTTTACGTACGTGAACACAAAAATGTATTAGTTTCAAAATTCGAGAGTCGAAATTCAAGAGTCGAGTTTCCCGGTTTGTTACAGCTGATATCATGGTGCACGGTTAAGCGAGAACCTTGACTTTGTGGAATAACTCAATAAGAGATACGGTAATGGAATGCTTTATTATGAGTTTGAGTTTATATATATGTATATGTGAGAGCACATATTTTTTAGTGCTATAAAATGTTTTATATTGTGTTTGTTTATCTGTTGAGTGACATATAAATTCTAATGATGCATTTGGCCAAAGTGGTCGATAGGGATTTCTAAACACTTGAATAGGGAAAATTGACATAGTATTATAGTGTTGGTAAATGAAATAATGTTACCAAGATTTCATATATTTTATATATAAAGTAAATTTCCAAACTAAATGTAGTTTTATGGATGATTGGTTTTGTTTGATAAGAAATGATGATATTTAAATATTATCATTTATTATTTGACTAGTCATGCTCACATTTAAGCATTGACTATTGTTGATTGATTTGTAGTGTGCCCAACCTGTTTATGAGTCTTAGCTACCTTGTTTAGATACGAGCAATCTTACCACTCTTTTGCATGGGTTGGGTAGGTTTATAATTAGAAAGCCTTGGAAATGAATAGTATGTGAATTCATTTCCACGATTTGACTATACGACATTCGATGACAATGTTAGGTAATGATTCAACCTAAGTAAGTTATTTAATTTGAATTTAAATAATATTAGCCAAAGTAGAGTAATCTTATATAAAAATTAGAAGGTTAAACGAGGTTTTTAAATAAGAAATGGATTTGAGTTCAGAACTAAAGGATCTAAATTTTTGTAAAGTGGGGAAAAGGATTTTTTTTCTCGAAGTTGAAATGAAATTAAAGGATTATTAGAAGGTGTTTATGTAACGACCCGCAACTTCCCCGTAAAGGAAAGCGTCGGATAGTTCGAGAACAAACCACAGCAGAACGCATACAGAAGAACCTTTCATTGTATATCACAACAATGCATCAGATTACAAGAATATACAGAGTATAAATGAATAAACATTACACAGAATTATCATAGATTTAAATTACATTTAAATACATAGCAGCGGAAAAATAATACAATACACAACTAGAATGAGATATACGGATACAAAGCTTTCCGGATATCGTTCCAGTTGTAAACCAGGATCCTGTGAATATAAATCTGCAAAACCAAAACTACTAGCTGCCCGTGTCAAAATAAGGGCACCCAGAGTTTAGGTTAAAACAATAAACTCCAGGTCAGTCATGTGACTGGTGTGAGAACTAAAACAGTTATTAATCTTTATTTCAAAGCATTAGGTAAATCAAGGGACCACGCCGCATAACACGGAACGGGTTTCCTCCCAAGAATACCAGTGCATAAAACCAACAGCGCAATGCTAAATAAAGAAAGATGAAGCTGTTATAAGACCCAGGTCCTATCACACAATGCAACGCAAGCCGGGGGATAGGGTTTTCCCTTATAACAGCCAAAGAATGCTTGATACGTTTAAAACAAATCATTTGATACTATAATAAGTGTACAGTGTATAAAACAACTTCAAATCATAAGTATCAATCATAGGCGGCATGGGTACCATATATCATGTCGCCATATATAGGTTTACAAATAAAACCGCAAATGTCACGTATTTGGAAATTGGGTTTCCATCTATGAACCGAGGCAAAAGATAGTCCTCAACCGATTCGTGACTGTCTAGCCCGAGCCACAGGACCCAGACTCAGGTGGGCCCTTGGATCGTCAGGGCCGGTCCACCGATGTGGATTAAAATTCCTGAACACTACGTTTCCCCACCCTATGGGGTGTAAGTCTGGTCCGTCAGCCGACCAGAATGCATCGGCCGAAACCGATATAACCGAGGCGCCTCGCAACAGCAACAACCACATAAGTCAAACTCGTCAGGGCGTGTAAAACCACTGACGCCACTTCTAACTAGAAAGAAACGCATGCCCTCCCTGAGGTCCGTCTCCCGTTTTTGATTCATACCGGGTGTGAAACTCGCGAATCAAACGTTACACAAAGCTACGCCACAAAGGCCGTGCTTTGATCATCAACCACAAGACTTTGCTTTTCAACAGAAGCCTTGATCATTTGCATCTTAGCATGCCACACAGGCAAGCCATCCTATGCAACCGATATCAGTCACACAGAATGAAATCCGATGTCAGACACACAGTCCATTTACAAGTCCGTTCTGGGTCTGAACGAAACCGGAGGCACCTAGTACCCCGCATATCCATCGATCTCCAAGTACGTCTGGACGATCACTAACTGTTTCCATCTTCTTGGGTGTACAGCCCAATCAAGATCATCAGTTATCACCCAAACGACGTGAAGACCTCCGGTCTTCGACCATCGTCTTCATCTTCGACTTATCGTCGCATCAGTTATTCAGAATGGGATAAACCCGGTCTTTCCGAATAACTCGCGTATATTTTAAATACGTGTTACACAAACACAACATACGCCTCATTCCAATTCATTAGTCACTAACAGTAAATTAATCAAGAGAATAATTCCCCAAATATTAACCCCGAAGGCCGAAACCAACATCAGATCAATATCCAGAGAACCATTCTGCTTGGCCAACCGACAGTTAGTTTCTAAATTTCACATTCATAGGGAAAGGTTCCCATTAATTTTATCCAAGATAAATTCCTTGAATTTATGTTTGAATCTCAATTCGAACTAGTCGGGATTAGCGAACCTTACCGAAGTAATCATTTGTTTTAATTTCCCAATCCCAACCTATTCATCCCATGAAGTAAAACTGGTTATACTTCATATCTAACACCACAGTGTTATCGGTAAATTCAATTACCATTTCACGTTCAAACCTAATTAAAGATTTAACTATCGCCTGGAGCAAAACTGGTGATACTCCATTTTCGATCATTTCAATCTAATTAAAGATTCATTAAAACTCCACTTAGTTTTAATCGTTAACTGGGTTAAAGAATCCGTGTCATTTAAAACACAGTTCACGATAAACCCAAAGTCACATTCATTAATTATCGGGTTAAAGAATAAGTGTTATTTAAAACACTGTTCACGATAAACCCAAAAATCAATATCAATTCAATTCCAATTAAATATCATTTAATTGGTACACTTCATTAAATCTAAATCAAAAGATTTAATCTTTTTCCACTGGGTTCAAGAACAGTGTTAATGAAGACACCATTCACGACAAACCCAAATCACATTCATTAATTATCGGGTTAAAGAACAAGTGTTATTTAAAACACTGTTCACGATAAACCCAAAAATCAATATCAATTCAATTCCAATTAAATATGATTTAATTGGTACACTTCATTAAATCTAAATAAAAAGATTTAATCTTTTTCCACTGGGTTCAAGAACAGTGTTAATGAAGACACCATTCACGACAAACCCAAATCACATTTGATATTAAATACAAGGCTCTGAATAGAAAATATCCCGGCTTATATTCAATATCAAATTCTACGATTAACAAATGTCGTGTTGGAAATAACGATATAAATATATATATCTTTCAAATTTCCATAACAACACCTGTATAATCACGAATTTCAACATCGAAATATTCCGAAGACAATTTCGATTCAAATCCCCTCCAATGCAATCATTGGAAATTTTGGTTATTTTTAAAACCCTTTTCGAATTCAATTTATTTATTTAAAAATAAATAGAATTATAATTCTAGTTCAAAACTAGTTCATTTCGATAAAAATCTATTTTTATCTTTTCAAACATGGAGTTTTTCATCCCAATTCTTCCCAAATCATTTCTTATGATTTTACACAAATTATTACTATTTTTAATAATTTTATCAAGGCCCGTATAGTCGATTTCCATCAATGGCCATCGAACTGCACTTACAGCGACCTTTTTCGAATTTGATTTGGACATAATTCCAAATCCAACCGTTAGATTTCAAATTTCTAATATTCGTTAGAAAGCTCTTTTCGATACGAACCCAACGGTTCCGGTTTTAGGAGAATCCGACGGTCGGATCTCCCGTAATGTCCGTTTGAAATAAATGGTCGAAATTCACGAACTGCCGCGGCGCGGCGCGTTCTATTCAGGCCATTATATTATATATATAATATATATAATATATACTTCGTCGATTTCTATTTAAAACGAATTATATAAATAGTTTTAAAATTCGTTTCAAAATCTATTTCAACTTCCATTTCAATTCAAGGCAAAATTTAATTCTTCTTTATAAATTCGTTTTAAAATTCATTTCTATTCAATTCAAATTTCAATTCAATTTGAATTCATATTCAATTCAATTCATTTCGAAATCGTTTTCAATTCAATTCATTTCGAAATCGTTTTCAATTCAATTCATTTCGAAATCGTTTTCAATTCAATTCATTTCGAAATCGTTTTCAATTCATTTCATTTCGAAATCGTTTTCAATTCATTTCATTTCGAAATCGTTTTCAATTCATTTCATTTCGAAATCGTTTTCAATTCATTTCATTTCGAAAACGTTTTCAATTCAATTCATTTCGAAAAATTTTCAATTCAATTCATTTCGAAAAATTCGATTTCGAGATTACTTTTCAATATTCATTTTAAAATGAATAAAATCGATATAAATATCGTTTACGTCAAAATGGCGTCAATCTAATCAACACGGCTTCATAAATTTCTTTATTTTCAAATATTCTATTTCAAATATTTCTTTTTCAAATATTTCTATTTTAAAACTGGAATGAGGCCCAATCAATTACCATATAAAGTTAATTATATGGATTTTCATACAGCACATGTATATCATAGCATTGAAAAATAATCAACCATCAACCAAAGTGCACTACACTGGATAAGCATCAAATATAGATATTCAACGCTTATAACAGCCTGTCAATCGATCGATCGACATATTTAATCAATCAGGATGAGTGAACTTCAAATTTCATCCCAACACCCGTGTGGGGTTTCAAACAATCAAACACAGAATTTTATTCGTGCAGTTGGGCGATGTGTAAAATTTATCGTCCCAATCAATGTCATTCAAATAGGTGTACATAAACAAACCGTCCGGTTTATAAATGAATATTTTATTTTATTCACTTCACGTTAAAAATTATATTTTTAACGATAAAACATTTTATTTTAACCTATGAATTTCTATTCAATTCATTTATTAAATAAAATGATATTTTTATTTTTCTAACATATTTTAGAAAATTTCGGCGGCATAACGGCACGATACTAGAAACGGGACAAGGCCTAGCCTAATCCCCGGTCTAGTGAAGGCCCACGCCATTCACACATCAATCAAATTCACTTTCGTTATGCAAACCACAAAATTTGGAGTAAGGGTCTAACCTAGCCTTACTCCTTCGCCTTATAACGGCGCACGTCTAATCCTAACCAATTCATCGATTCGATTTTTCATACCACAAATCACATTCAAACCAATATCACAATCAATAACCAAACAGCCAAACAAACAAGTCCATGGTCTGTGGACGATTGTGTCGGGTGCTACTAAGCACCGTCTGCATCCTAGTATATATATATATAACTAGAAAAATAAATTGAAAGGTGAGAAATTCTCACTTTTAGCTATCCAACCATCTCGACTCTTCTTTTGCAGAAGTCTTCGTCGTTTCGCCTTTTTGTCACCTTCGTTGCTGCTTTCACTACATACGTAAAAATCACATTTTTACTTCGCTATTCAATATATAAAAATCGAATTTTTATTTCGATGTTCAATATATAAAAATCGAATTTTTATTTCAAAGTTCAATATATAAAAATCGAATTTTTATTTCAAAGTTCAATATATAAAAATCGAATTTTTATTTCAAAGTTCAATATATAAAAATCGAATTTTTATTTCAAAGTTCAATATATAAAAATCGAATTTTTATTTCAAAGTTCAATATATAAAAATCGAATTTTTATTTCGCTATTCAATATATAAAAATCGAATTTTTATTTCGCTATTCAATATATAAAAATCGAATTTTTAGTTCGCTATTCAATATATAAAAATCGAATTTTTCTTTCGAAGTTCTATATATAAAAATCATATTTTTCTTTCGAAGTTCTATATATAAAAATCATATTTTTCTTTCGAAGTTCTATATATAAAAATCCTATTTTTATTTCGAAGTTCAACATATAAAAATCCTATTTTTATTACGCTATACATTATATAAAAATCACATTTTTACTTTCTCTACATTATAAAGATTATATTTTTAATACTTTTTAAAAATTAGTTTTATTATTTTTTTTTTTTAAAAAATCAGGTTTTAATATATAATAAAAAAACAGTTTTTATTACCTGTTTAAAAATCGAAATTTTTAGATTAAAAATAAAAATGAAATAAAATAAAATACCTTAACCTGCGAAGGGGGGGGGCGACTCGCGTTCGTCAGTGGTGGAGGAGGCTTCAAGCGGAGGTGGGTCCCTGCAGCTCGCGACGGCGGTCTTCAGAGCTTCGGTGGGCTGAGGGCCTTCGACGCGCTGGGTGTTCTCATTCGAATCGGAGAGGGAGGGTAGCAGATCGAAGAGGGGGTCGGAGTGGAAGGAGGAGGTCGGACTAGGGGGGCGGCGGCTTCAGGTTTCGTCGGCGTCGAGGGTAAGAGGGGCGGCGGCTTCCTCTGCTGCTTTCTTCTTTTTTTTTTTTTTTTTTTTTTTTTGTGTTTATTGAAATAAAAGTGAACGGGGGGGGGCCAAGCAGAAGATAAAGGGGGAAAGGGAAATTAAAAATTATTTTTTTCTTTATTTTATTATTTAAATTTGCAAACGGGTTGACTTTTACTCACGACCTCGAAACGAGGCCCACCGCCTGTCGTCCATAGCGTATTACCCCAATTCTGAACACAATGGGATATATACCGCAAGCTGATTCGACTGTTTGAATCAGTTTCCGTTTAATTTACATTTAAATCATTATATTGAATTTTAAACGTACATTTCAAATTACCAGGGTCATATACTAACTAGAAAAATTCCAGAAAAATATTTTCTAGCTTCATATTGACGATACGGTCCTAACAAAACTAGTTCGTCGAATTCTGAGACCGTTTGAAAAATGGTCAATTTCCAGTCGATTAAAATCAACTGAAATCGGTCAAACGCGTTTTCCTTTGCCACGCTCACATATTGATTCGAAAAATTATGAAATTTGGAATCTAGCAATAACTTAACATCACGGACCCAACAAAACTTGTTTCGTCGAAATCCGAGGTCGTTTGCAAAATGTCCATTTTTAAGGGCCTTATATATATAAAAATATATATAAATTCCACAGCGACTATTTCTAATTTTAAACTGGACATATCTTATCATTCCTAAGATGAAATCTCAATTTGTTAACTTCGTTACAAAGATATAGTTATACAGATTCAAATATTTCTTGTTTCGTTCAATTCTGACTTATATTGAATTCTGTATATTCATTTGAAATTAGAAATCGAATTTTCGAACTACCGCGCCATTTTCAATTCCTTTTATAATTATATATAATTATTATATATTCTAACGACGACGTATATAATATATACGTCGAATTTCAATTCAAAATAAATTTCTCGTCGATATTATTTAAAATATTTCATTTTAAATAATCAAAATTCGCTAAAATTGCCAAAATAAAAATTTCAAACTGGTTCGCATTTTACGGGTTGTTACAATCTCCCCCACTTAAAACTTTTCGTCCCCGAAAAGGAACAAAGTCGAAAGTGGTTTGATTATTAAGCTCTACATTCGATCTGGCTTCCATTCTCCAACTCTTTAGTTTCTGAGAATTTTCAAAACTTCAAAAATTTGGCTAACACCCTAAATTTTCGAAAAATTTCGCCATAACCTCCCCTGCACCGGGAGCATCGGGGAATTTCAAATAGTTTCCCCGGTCCTTCAGATCTCAAAAAGAAAAAGAAAAAGCCAAGCGGCTAGCCAATAGGCTCACAAAATCATCATCACCCAAACAAAACAGGAAATTATGTAGTAAACATGTACCTATTTGTCGGGCAAACAAATTTTATTCTCTGCTCTAGCCTCCTTGCTATGACCTGTTCAATGATATATATGTATATGCAAGCAGATGCAACCAATTTTCAATATAATTTATTATTCGATCAAATTAGGCATAATGGTTCAAAATTATCAAACAACTAAACAAACAACACAAACATCAATCAATTAGTGAATTAGAGTTTCAAATTCATAACTTTGATATATAGTCAAAAATCAGATTTTTGATGCCAAATCATAACAATGTATTCTAGCTATATTAGTTTTGGTTCTCACACCAGTCTAATGGAAATATATAAATATCACACCTTCGAAACACGAATATAAATACTGATGATGTGGCCACATCATCAGAATTATCTCCGGGTGTCTAGAATGTGACTCTATATCTATCCAGTATATTAAAACTTCGAATATACGTTTGCAAGGCGTATATGCAAATTCTTTATATACTGAATTGTCCACATCAATATAAATAATCAAATACGAATAATTGATTTAAATTTTCAAAACAAAATTTGTTTTCATTTTAAAGATATACTCTTCACACTCGTTCTAGGATACTACTGATCCTATCTCTAACGAGTCATCCCCATTGGATATTACTAATCCAATATCTGATGAATTCTTTCGTATGGTTCTAATGTGCCTTGTTCTCTAAGCTTTGTAAACCAAAGCTCTGATACCACGTGTAACGACCCGCAACTTCCCCGTAAAGGAAAGCGTCGGATAGTTCGAGAACAAACCACAGCAGAACGCATACAGAAGAACCTTTCATTGTATATCACAACAATGCATCAGATTACAAGAATATACAGAGTATAAATGAATAAACATTACACAGAATTATCATAGATTTAAATTACATTTAAATACATAGCAGCGGAAAAATAATACAATACACAACTAGAATGAGATATACGGATACAAAGCTTTCCGGATATCGTTCCAGTTGTAAACCAGGATCCTGTGAATATAAATCTGCAAAACCAAAACTACTAGCTGCCCGTGTCAAAATAAGGGCACCCAGAGTTTAGGTTAAAACAATAAACTCCAGGTCAGTCATGTGACTGGTGTGAGAACTAAAACAGTTATTAATCTTTATTTCAAAGCATTAGGTAAATCAAGGGACCACGCCGCATAACACGGAACGGGTTTCCTCCCAAGAATACCAGTGCATAAAACCAACAGCGCAATGCTAAATAAAGAAAGATGAAGCTGTTATAAGACCCAGGTCCTATCACACAATGCAACGCAAGCCGGGGGATAGGGTTTTCCCTTATAACAGCCAAAGAATGCTTGATACGTTTAAAACAAATCATTTGATACTATAATAAGTGTACAGTGTATAAAACAACTTCAAATCATAAGTATCAATCATAGGCGGCATGGGTACCATATATCATGTCGCCATATATAGGTTTACAAATAAAACCGCAAATGTCACGTATTTGGAAATTGGGTTTCCATCTATGAACCGAGGCAAAAGATAGTCCTCAACCGATTCGTGACTGTCTAGCCCGAGCCACAGGACCCAGACTCAGGTGGGCCCTTGGATCGTCAGGGCCGGTCCACCGATGTGGATTAAAATTCCTGAACACTACGTTTCCCCACCCTATGGGGTGTAAGTCTGGTCCGTCAGCCGACCAGAATGCATCGGCCGAAACCGATATAACCGAGGCGCCTCGCAACAGCAACAACCACATAAGTCAAACTCGTCAGGGCGTGTAAAACCACTGACGCCACTTCTAACTAGAAAGAAACGCATGCCCTCCCTGAGGTCCGTCTCCCGTTTTTGATTCATACCGGGTGTGAAACTCGCGAATCAAACGTTACACAAAGCTACGCCACAAAGGCCGTGCTTTGATCATCAACCACAAGACTTTGCTTTTCAACAGAAGCCTTGATCATTTGCATCTTAGCATGCCACACAGGCAAGCCATCCTATGCAACCGATATCAGTCACACAGAATGAAATCCGATGTCAGACACACAGTCCATTTACAAGTCCGTTCTGGGTCTGAACGAAACCGGAGGCACCTAGTACCCCGCATATCCATCGATCTCCAAGTACGTCTGGACGATCACTAACTGTTTCCATCTTCTTGGGTGTACAGCCCAATCAAGATCATCAGTTATCACCCAAACGACGTGAAGACCTCCGGTCTTCGACCATCGTCTTCATCTTCGACTTATCGTCGCATCAGTTATTCAGAATGGGATAAACCCGGTCTTTCCGAATAACTCGCGTATATTTTAAATACGTGTTACACAAACACAACATACGCCTCATTCCAATTCATTAGTCACTAACAGTAAATTAATCAAGAGAATAATTCCCCAAATATTAACCCCGAAGGCCGAAACCAACATCAGATCAATATCCAGAGAACCATTCTGCTTGGCCAACCGACAGTTAGTTTCTAAATTTCACATTCATAGGGAAAGGTTCCCATTAATTTTATCCAAGATAAATTCCTTGAATTTATGTTTGAATCTCAATTCGAACTAGTCGGGATTAGCGAACCTTACCGAAGTAATCATTTGTTTTAATTTCCCAATCCCAACCTATTCATCCCATGAAGTAAAACTGGTTATACTTCATATCTAACACCACAGTGTTATCGGTAAATTCAATTACCATTTCACGTTCAAACCTAATTAAAGATTTAACTATCGCCTGGAGCAAAACTGGTGATACTCCATTTTCGATCATTTCAATCTAATTAAAGATTCATTAAAACTCCACTTAGTTTTAATCGTTAACTGGGTTAAAGAATCCGTGTCATTTAAAACACAGTTCACGATAAACCCAAAGTCACATTCATTAATTATCGGGTTAAAGAATAAGTGTTATTTAAAACACTGTTCACGATAAACCCAAAAATCAATATCAATTCAATTCCAATTAAATATCATTTAATTGGTACACTTCATTAAATCTAAATCAAAAGATTTAATCTTTTTCCACTGGGTTCAAGAACAGTGTTAATGAAGACACCATTCACGACAAACCCAAATCACATTCATTAATTATCGGGTTAAAGAACAAGTGTTATTTAAAACACTGTTCACGATAAACCCAAAAATCAATATCAATTCAATTCCAATTAAATATGATTTAATTGGTACACTTCATTAAATCTAAATAAAAAGATTTAATCTTTTTCCACTGGGTTCAAGAACAGTGTTAATGAAGACACCATTCACGACAAACCCAAATCACATTTGATATTAAATACAAGGCTCTGAATAGAAAATATCCCGGCTTATATTCAATATCAAATTCTACGATTAACAAATGTCGTGTTGGAAATAACGATATAAATATATATATCTTTCAAATTTCCATAACAACACCTGTATAATCACGAATTTCAACATCGAAATATTCCGAAGACAATTTCGATTCAAATCCCCTCCAATGCAATCATTGGAAATTTTGGTTATTTTTAAAACCCTTTTCGAATTCAATTTATTTATTTAAAAATAAATAGAATTATAATTCTAGTTCAAAACTAGTTCATTTCGATAAAAATCTATTTTTATCTTTTCAAACATGGAGTTTTTCATCCCAATTCTTCCCAAATCATTTCTTATGATTTTACACAAATTATTACTATTTTTAATAATTTTATCAAGGCCCGTATAGTCGATTTCCATCAATGGCCATCGAACTGCACTTACAGCGACCTTTTTCGAATTTGATTTGGACATAATTCCAAATCCAACCGTTAGATTTCAAATTTCTAATATTCGTTAGAAAGCTCTTTTCGATACGAACCCAACGGTTCCGGTTTTAGGAGAATCCGACGGTCGGATCTCCCGTAATGTCCGTTTGAAATAAATGGTCGAAATTCACGAACTGCCGCGGCGCGGCGCGTTCTATTCAGGCCATTATATTATATATATAATATATATAATATATACTTCGTCGATTTCTATTTAAAACGAATTATATAAATAGTTTTAAAATTCGTTTCAAAATCTATTTCAACTTCCATTTCAATTCAAGGCAAAATTTAATTCTTCTTTATAAATTCGTTTTAAAATTCATTTCTATTCAATTCAAATTTCAATTCAATTTGAATTCATATTCAATTCAATTCATTTCGAAATCGTTTTCAATTCAATTCATTTCGAAATCGTTTTCAATTCAATTCATTTCGAAATCGTTTTCAATTCAATTCATTTCGAAATCGTTTTCAATTCATTTCATTTCGAAATCGTTTTCAATTCATTTCATTTCGAAATCGTTTTCAATTCATTTCATTTCGAAATCGTTTTCAATTCATTTCATTTCGAAAACGTTTTCAATTCAATTCATTTCGAAAAAATTTCAATTCAATTCATTTCGAAAAATTCGATTTCGAGATTACTTTTCAATATTCATTTTAAAATGAATAAAATCGATATAAATATCGTTTACGTCAAAATGGCGTCAATCTAATCAACACGGCTTCATAAATTTCTTTATTTTCAAATATTCTATTTCAAATATTTCTTTTTCAAATATTTCTATTTTAAAACTGGAATGAGGCCCAATCAATTACCATATAAAGTTAATTATATGGATTTTCATACAGCACATGTATATCATAGCATTGAAAAATAATCAACCATCAACCAAAGTGCACTACACTGGATAAGCATCAAATATAGATATTCAACGCTTATAACAGCCTGTCAATCGATCGATCGACATATTTAATCAATCAGGATGAGTGAACTTCAAATTTCATCCCAACACCCGTGTGGGGTTTCAAACAATCAAACACAGAATTTTATTCGTGCAGTTGGGCGATGTGTAAAATTTATCGTCCCAATCAATGTCATTCAAATAGGTGTACATAAACAAACCGTCCGGTTTATAAATGAATATTTTATTTTATTCACTTCACGTTAAAAATTATATTTTTAACGATAAAACATTTTATTTTAACCTATGAATTTCTATTCAATTCATTTATTAAATAAAATGATATTTTTATTTTTCTAACATATTTTAGAAAATTTCGGCGGCATAACGGCACGATACTAGAAACGGGACAAGGCCTAGCCTAATCCCCGGTCTAGTGAAGGCCCACGCCATTCACACATCAATCAAATTCACTTTCGTTATGCAAACCACAAAATTTGGAGTAAGGGTCTAACCTAGCCTTACTCCTTCGCCTTATAACGGCGCACGTCTAATCCTAACCAATTCATCGATTCGATTTTTCATACCACAAATCACATTCAAACCAATATCACAATCAATAACCAAACAGCCAAACAAACAAGTCCATGGTCTGTGGACGATTGTGTCGGGTGCTACTAAGCACCGTCTGCATCCTAGTATATATATATATATAACTAGAAAAATAAATTGAAAGGTGAGAAATTCTCACTTTTAGCTATCCAACCATCTCGACTCTTCTTTTGCAGAAGTCTTCGTCGTTTCGCCTTTTTGTCACCTTCGTTGCTGCTTTCACTACATACGTAAAAATCACATTTTTACTTCGCTATTCAATATATAAAAATCGAATTTTTATTTCGATGTTCAATATATAAAAATCGAATTTTTATTTCAAAGTTCAATATATAAAAATCGAATTTTTATTTCAAAGTTCAATATATAAAAATCGAATTTTTATTTCAAAGTTCAATATATAAAAATCGAATTTTTATTTCAAAGTTCAATATATAAAAATCGAATTTTTATTTCGCTATTCAATATATAAAAATCGAATTTTTATTTCGCTATTCAATATATAAAAATCGAATTTTTAGTTCGCTATTCAATATATAAAAATCGAATTTTTCTTTCGAAGTTCTATATATAAAAATCATATTTTTCTTTCGAAGTTCTATATATAAAAATCATATTTTTCTTTCGAAGTTCTATATATAAAAATCCTATTTTTATTTCGAAGTTCAACATATAAAAATCCTATTTTTATTACGCTATACATTATATAAAAATCACATTTTTACTTTCTCTACATTATAAAGATTATATTTTTAATACTTTTTAAAAATTAGTTTTATTATTTTTTTTTTTTAAAAATCAGGTTTTAATATATAATAAAAAAACAGTTTTTATTACCTGTTTAAAAATCGAAATTTTTAGATTAAAAATAAAAATGAAATAAAATAAAATACCTTAACCTGCGAAGGGGGGGGGGGGCGACTCGCGTTCGTCAGTGGTGGAGGAGGCTTCAAGCGGAGGTGGGTCCCTGCAGCTCGCGACGGCGGTCTTCAGAGCTTCGGTGGGCTGAGGGCCTTCGACGCGCTGGGTGTTCTCATTCGAATCGGAGAGGGAGGGTAGCAGATCGAAGAGGGGGTCGGAGTGGAAGGAGGAGGTCGGACTAGGGGGGCGGCGGCTTCAGGTTTCGTCGGCGTCGAGGGTAAGAGGGGCGGCGGCTTCCTCTGCTGCTTTTTTTTTTTTTTTTTTTTTTTTTTTTGTGTTTATTGAAATAAAAGTGAACGGGGGGGGCCAAGCAGAAGATAAAGGGGGAAAGGGAAATTAAAAATTATTTTTTTCTTTATTTTATTATTTAAATTTGCAAACGGGTTGACTTTTACTCACGACCTCGAAACGAGGCCCACCGCCTGTCGTCCATAGCGTATTACCCCAATTCTGAACACAATGGGATATATACCGCAAGCTGATTCGACTGTTTGAATCAGTTTCCGTTTAATTTACATTTAAATCATTATATTGAATTTTAAACGTACATTTCAAATTACCAGGGTCATATACTAACTAGAAAAATTCCAGAAAAATATTTTCTAGCTTCGTATTGACGATACGGTCCTAACAAAACTAGTTTCGTCGAATTCTGAGACCGTTTGAAAAATGGTCAATTTCCAGTCGATTAAAATCAACTGAAATCGGTCAAACGCGTTTTCCTTTGCCACGCTCACATATTGATTCGAAAAATTATGAAATTTGGAATCTAGCAATAACTTAACATCACGGACCCAACAAAACTTGTTTCGTCGAAATCCGAGGTCGTTTGCAAAATGTCCATTTTTAAGGGCCTTATATATATAAAAATATATATAAATTCCACAGCGACTATTTCTAATTTTAAACTGGACATATCTTATCATTCCTAAGATGAAATCTCAATTTGTTAACTTCGTTACAAAGATATAGTTATACAGATTCAAATATTTCTTGTTTCGTTCAATTCTGACTTATATTGAATTCTGTATATTCATTTGAAATTAGAAATCGAATTTTCGAACTACCGCGCCATTTTCAATTCCTTTTATAATTATATATAATTATTATATATTCTAACGACGACGTATATAATATATACGTCGAATTTCAATTCAAAATAAATTTCTCGTCGATATTATTTAAAATATTTCATTTTAAATAATCAAAATTCGCTAAAATTGCCAAAATAAAAATTTCAAACTGGTTCGCATTTTACGGGTTGTTACAGTTTATAAATATAAATGTATTTTAAAGATTATAAAAGCATTGATCTTACTATGGTCGCTGGAAAATAATTTCGATGATGATCGCGATATCATCAGTGTTCTTTTCGAGTTTCTAAGTAACATTTCCTATTATGGAAATTGTTTGAATTAAAGTGGAAGTTAATTTGAATCCAAGTTATATGACTTTGAAATAGGGGAGTTTAGTTCTAAAATTTTCAACCAAAATATAATATTGATGTTGTTGACGTCAAAAGGTGGTCATCGAACAGTCAACACCAAAGTGTGTTATCCACACACAAATCACAAACAATTCTCACAGCCACAAACATAGAGTGTAAGAATAAAAGTAAATAACAGGGAACACATAAGAGTTTTTATAGTGATTCGGCTCAATCCAAGTCTACGTCCAATTTATAATCTTTATTTATATTGTCGATCACAGGTTATAGTTGTTTGATTGTAAGAATGTAGAGGAACAGGTAATTTATACACAAAACCCTTGTGTTAGATTGATGTTCGACCTTGTAATGGATCAATATATTCGCGCCTAAGGAGAAGAAAGAAGACAATCCGAGAAGTCCTTTGTTTAACCTTAGAATGTTGTATTTATTATTGAGGTCGAGCTCGGGTTGACATGGCCACGTGGCAGCCATCCTGGGTCGACCATGCCATGTGGAAAATATCCAACAAGAGATGGGATAAGTCATTTGCGTGTGCAGTAATCCTCTCTAGTATACTTTCATGTGTGAGTATCTTGTTCCGAGATCTTAGCAGTTTGAATAGGGAATTTGACCATGTTTTCAGGCTATAGAAGCGGACTTCGTTATTGTGCTACAGGGTTGGGGTCGGTATGGTTTGGATCGGTACACCCAATCCGGGGCATTCGACCCAAGATAACCCGATCCGATCTAAGCATGGTGAAGTGAAGTTGTGAGCTTCCTGGTCGATCCGGTATGTCGACTTGAGGTTTATGATCTGAGGTAAAGTACGATGAGTTCAGCCGAGCCTCCTCGACTTGGGGTTCTTCGATCCAAAAACTTTGATCCAAAGTCGATGCATTGCCTTAAGCCAGGGTTGAACCGTTCTTGTTCGATTCGAGCCATTCGACATGGTACTCCAACTATATAAATTCTAAGTTTCCAAGAGTTCTAACACTTTAACCAAGTGAATCCAAATTAGTGTGAGCTTATACCTAAGTCCTGAGTGTTTGCTTGATAGAAATTCGAGACGTGACGACCTTACTAAAAGACGTATCAACATTTTGCCCTCTAGAACATTTCCTTCTTGAGAAAGGAAGATGTGTTTTGGATAATCCGTATGCCATAAAAATCTAAAATATAAAAGTCCAATGACTGAAGTCCAGAAGATCACGATCGTGCTGGGTCGTACTAAGTGATAATAGAAAACCATATGAAAATAATTTGTATAATGGAGTTTATCTTACCCGTATTTTCAAATATTTTGGAGTGGATTTCAAAGGAGAAGAGTTAGTATGTAGAAAGGTTTTCAACATCAGAAACATATATCTTATGAAGATTCCACTTGTGTTTCAACCATATGAACACTTGCGGAAAAACAAGCAAGAATGAATCAAGAAGAAGAAGGTAAACAAATGGAAATCGAAGAAGAGGAAGAAGATGAAAATACTTTCTTAGAAAGTATAGAGTATCCCACTAACACCAAAATTCCTTCCAAGAGAATTCTCCTCAACACTCAAAATATTTTATATGGCGTTAAGAGGTCACTTAGTAAGAAGATGGAAAAGATATCCATTAAAATGACCAAGTTCTTTCGGAAAGTTAGTAGAAAACTTGGCTTGTCTTCATCCTCATCCTCCTCTGCTGAATTTTCTTTATTATCTTGATATATTAGTTTCTATTTCTATTTTCATATTTTCATTTCATGCTATGTATTAATCCTATGTATCATTATTGCTATTATCAATGAAGTTTTATATTTTTGTTAATTCGTTCTTAAACACCTCTGGAATAATCATCAAAGTAATAAAAAGTATATATAAGTCAAAGCAAAGCATAAATCACAAAATTCTTTAAAAATATAAAATGTAGAAGGTATGTCGACATACCCAAATACATATGTTGACATACAACAATAATATTTTCAAATTAGTTTAAATTTAAAATCTACCTTAACTAACTAGTATCCATTCATTTTAAACCAATTCCAGGGCCTATATACATCTATTTCTTGCATGAAATCTCATTTCATTCTTCGTTTCTCCTTTATTTATTTTCATTATTCTTTAATATTATCAAATCCATGGCTACCCAACTCATAACTTGAGTAAAAATCTTGAAGAAACACTCAATTCATTCAAGAATATTCTCCTTATTATCCTTTGTAACCAGCGTTATAGATGATAAATCAACAAGAGAAATGTTTTCATGCAATTCGATGGATGATTTCCTATCTTACCAAAGACGAAGACAACAACATCACAGGAGCAACTCTCACCAAAGATAATGAAGAATGTGATGCTATAAAGGCTGATACAATCTTCGGTGGTGATGTATGGGTAGAAGTTCCAAGAAACATATGAATTTATATTTAAATTTGGTGTGTTTTTCTTGGATTGCTTTAAACTCAAATTTGAATCAATAATTTGTAAATAACTAAATTTAAAATTAGTTTGGAGTGGATTGTTTGAATTGACTGATTGTATGTATTCCCTTATTTGCATAATTATACTCAAATCTAGTTTATACTCATTCAAGTCATTACTTAGAATATAATATATCAGATTTTGTTCCAGTTTTGATTAAACTAAGGTATTAGAACTGCATTAGTTTTAGTTATTAGAATTATGTCTTAGTTTAAGGGGGTATTATAGTCTAGTTAGAAGTATATAGTTTAGTTGATGATAAAGGAGAAGAATTATAAAATAGGGCGTAGATTAAGGGGGATTAGTAGTTTCATAAGGAGTTAATGGAGTAAGAGGGAACAACTGAAGAATCAATATTTCAGGCATGAATAATTTATAAATAAAGGTTGCCTTCATCATAAAGTGGGAGATAAATTATCAAATAGAGCTTAGATTAAGGGGGAGTTAGTAGTTTCAGCAGGTGTTATTGGAGTAAAGGAGAGTAACTGGAGAATCAACAAGTTAGATATGAATATTTCATAAACCAAGGTTGTCTTCATTAAAATGGGGGAGATTGTTATGGATTGAGATGGTTGTAATGATGGTTTGATGACAACAACCTTGTTTTAACTATTATTGTTATAAAATATGTACACTAACACTTTAATCTAGAATATGTATATATAGGAAATTATGCAAGTATTGATTATTGAAGACTGTATAGATTAGAGAATCAAGATTTCAAAGAAGAAGAGTTCAAGATACAAGACTTATGAGTAACAAGAGTTCAAGAAACAAAAAGTAATTTAGTCTAGTTTCTTGTTAAAACTCTGATTAGCCTAGAATCCTTATTTCAATCTTTTCTCACTATTTTTTATATCCCTATCTTAATATCAAAAATGATTTCAAAATTACTTCCTTATTTTCTATTTTAAACTCCTATTTTTAAATATATTTAATTTCCTAACACTTTTTAACTCCTTAATTCAAATATTTCTTATTTATATATTTAATACTAAATTTTATATTTAGTTTTATTATTATTACTTAAGTTTTAAATTTACTTACTCATATTTATATTAAGTTCTAAAGTATTTCTTATGTTTATAGTTATGTATATGATTTAATATCATTTTATATATAGTTTTTAAATCATCTTTATCTGTATTTTTAATATATACTTTTTACTTGAAAATCTCAATTTTAGTATGAAGGAATATAGTTTGTATTAACTCAAGAATCACCATATTTAACCATTATATGCTTTAATTCAAAATTTTATATTTTGAAAAATCTCTAAGGTATTTCTACATACCTAAATATGTATATGGACATAATGGTCGTTTGTTTTCAAATTCAAAATTTGAAAAGGTGTTTGTTTTGAATTCAAAACTATTTTGAAAGAATTTGACTACTATGAGACTATAAATAAGCTTCTAAATTTGATTTTTTAACTAACTTTTTATTATCTTCTTCTTCTTTTCTCTTCTCTCCATTAACGTTCTTAAAATTTTAAATCATACACGTATACTCTGCCAATTTTCAAAGAGAATCATATCAAGTTCTATTTATTTTAATTCTCTATCAAACTCTCTGAAAGATTCAAGTGCTACTCAAGAGTTATAGGCTTTCTATAATCAGAGATCACAAGATATAGTCCTATCGAGTCTATCTTCCAAAACTTAAAATTAAAACATGTGGTCGTAGCCCGTATAAATCGACCGTGTGTGATTGGAGCCCGGAAATCAATTAGGTCTAAGTTGTGGCCCAGAAGTCGGCTGGGTCTCACTGTACTCCGGAAACAGTTAGGGTGCCCCCTTATAGCCCAGAAATCAAGGATTGTAATTTGGATATTATTTGAAAAGAAATCCACACCAATCTAGTGTTTTGTGGGACTTGATGTAGGGTAACTCCGAACCAGTACAAAATCCTGGTATGTTCTTTCCTTTTACTGCTTATTATTATTATTATCTGCATCTGTATTTGATTCTGTGATTATTCATATTTGTGATTTGCGTAACATTTTGATAAATTTAAAAACATTTCAAGAAATCTATAAAATTCATAAAACATCATTCATCCCCTTCTAGTGTATAGCTTGCCTTAAGATCCTTAGTTAATGTCCCACAACAAAATTAACGAGTTAGAGCAAATTGAGAGTTTTCTTCTTCCTCGTTTCATTTTCTCCCCCGAAAACCCATTCCTACGGAAAAAATTTGCTTCGACACCTCCAACTCGTCGTTTAAACTCCTCCACGCCTCCAAAATGTCTTTGGTTCCCCAAATCATATTACTAGTATCCCTAACCTCCTTGGCCTCTCTAATTATGTATTTTAACTGAATCCAAGTTAATTTTAGTTTTGTTAATTAGGGTTAATTTGCTTCTCTATTTGTTTGCATCATATTTATGATTGTATAACATAGTTTATTGAGTGTCAATTGTTATTGATAACCTTTAAATGTTGAAAATACAATTTTTTATAAGTTTAATCAATAAGTAATTAACATTTAGTTTTTGAGTAATTAGTTAATTTTGAGATTGCTTGGATTAGAAATTGTCGACATGCATGATATACTTTATGTGTTTTGTAAAATATCGAAAATGACAATTATTTTCGTATAACATTTATAAGTTTATATATATATCGTAGTTTAATTTAATTAATATGCTCGTTAATTAAAATGTAGTTATACATAAAATCAATTTTTATATAAAATGTCCCTTATGCAATATATTATAAATATTAATAAAACACGTAGAGAGTTTTTAGCCCGTCCGATAAGTATAATATGATCATTTTATGGATATTTATTTTTTTATCAAAGAATAAACATTTATATTCATCGTATACAAAAACTATTGGATTTATTCTTATATCAGATAAGTTAAAAACATAATAAAGTAGCTATAATTTATAAATCACTTCATTTCAAAATGTTCATGAAATTCCGACAACACTTCATTTATGTTCAATGTATACACACGTTTTATAAGATTCCGGGAACAAAGGAGAAGTACTACCAAAATTTCGTTGAATTATTTAAAATGAAATGATTTACATGGTATAATTACAATTGTGGAAGTAGGATGCTCGACCAGTAAAGTAGAAAACACATACGTAAAAAATTTGGTGCGGGATCATTATATAAAATTTGTATCACCTAATCATTTACAATCAGAAGAGGTAGTGAGTAATGAAATAGTTACAACAAATCTGATAAAAGATATGGTTGAAGATGCATCCCATTCTATGTTAATTACTGGTCAATTGTTTGATAACGATGTTATTATCGAACAAGAACCGAGTATTAAAGAAAAAATATCTATGATTTATTGGATGCTGCTAAGAAATCCTTTAGGGAAGGCTGTGCAAGCAATATCAAATTATCTGTAACTGCTGAACACATTGCAATAAAATCAAAATACAACCTCATAGAAGATGGATTTATAACCATTGTACAAGCTACAAAACAATATATGCTTATTGATAATTTAATGGTAAGAATCATTATAAAGCGAAAAAAAGTTATATCAGCTTTCAGATTACCGTATCAGAAGACAGATACATATTTAAATGGTTGTAGAATATGTAACTAGGAAAGATACAAACAAAAAAAGAAGAAAGGAAAGGTAGTCCTGTATAAGCGTATGCATTATTTACCAATTACTCCTAGGCTTCAAAGGTTATATGCATTTTCTATCATATGAGATGGCACAATGTGAGGACATAGGAAGAAGGTGCGTTAACACACTCAACTGATGGAGAAACATGTAAGCATTTTTACTAAAAATCTTGTGTTTTTGCAGCGGAGAGCTGAAATGTTATACTTGGTTTATGTACGGATGTATTTTCATTATTATCTCATTTTGGTTCTAAATATTCTTTTTGACTTATAATTGTTACCATCCGATAACAAACACTGTGGATTTAGACATCAAATGGTAATTATTTTTCTATATTTCTTTTTGATTTTCATAAGTAACATTTCGATATAGTGTTAAATTGAATTATATGGAAACAACTGTTAGTTGACTGATTAAAAAAATAGTTATTAATTTATATAAATAAAAGATATTTTAAAAGTCCCTTCGAAAAGCTCTCCACGGAAATGGAGACTAGGGCTGAACTCTCTTCCAACTTTCTTCCTCCTTTTTCCTCTTCTCTTCGTCTCTCTTCACAATTTCATTCTCCTCATCCTCCTTAGTTTTCACTGTGCCTATGGTTTGCTTTTCGAATCCCAGTTATGCCCTTCTCGTAGATCTCAGAGTCTTACGCATTTTTATTTCTTCCTCTACTAATCGTGCTCTGATGATCCATGGTGACCAGATTTAGCGTAAGGTCAATGTTTTGGTTTTATTTTTGGCCTTTAGATCCTTTACTTGTGATTGATTTTGAACTAATCAGAGTTTCCTTCCTGGTCAGAATTTCACTGTTATTGGACTGAGGGTTCCATGCTTCTTGGTGGTGTTGTTCTTGCTCTATGCTGGCCTCAAGAAATGGCTCTGCCACAATGGTTTTTCTATGAGTTTGCAATGCCTCTACCTTAGTTCCTACTCTTTCCTTGTGCCTAGCTGAGTGGTGATAGTTCTTTTGTTCATGATATTGCTTCAAGTGAGTCTTTGGGGTATATTGCCATATTTCTGTACTGAGTTATTGATTTGCAAGTATTTTTGTGGTGGTCCAGTCTCTGTGCCTCGGCTGCAGTGATGGTTTTCCTTGCCACTTGCTTCTCCATTTCATTGTTGCTCTTGCATGTGATGCTATGTTAATGTTCTTACAAGTTGGATCAGCCCTGTTCGTGCTCTAGTTGATATTGTTGTTGTTATTAACTGTGTAATGTTGCAACTGTTCGTCACTTCACCTGTGCTAATGGTATGCAAGCTACTTCAAAGCTTGTGTGTTCACTACAAGACAGTTGATTCCAATGGCTAGGGGTAGTTGGCGGCCGTTGGAAGCCTTTGATATGCAAATCAACGATTTCCAACGACTTCCAATGCCTCCAATGGAAGTTTTCCAAGAACTTCCCATTGTATAACTTGGTCACGTGTATTTCATGTTTAGGCCAGTAAGCCGTTGGAAGACCTTGAAGGCCGGTGAAAATCATCCGTTGCTAACCGTTGGAAACCGATGAAATACATGGACCTGTAAGCCGTTGCCAACCATTGGACGCCATTCGAAATCTATGTTTTTTTTTACATATTTCAGAATACTCATTTCTAGCCACCCACAATCGCATATTCATCAAAACAGCTCCATTTCCAGCATTTACATCACAGTCACAATCACGTATAAGGCCGAACATAATATTATAGCAAAATCAAACACAAAACATGCAAAACACATAACATAAACGAATATGCACAAAATACATCAACTCAACGTCATTAACACAACATATACGTACATACATCCCAACGTCTCACCAACACAACATCAACACATACAAACCATTGTAATGTATCAAGCATAATCCTTTCCCACTCTCAAAGCATATATGCACACACACACACACATATATAACATCAAAACAAACTGACCTCAACTCATCCTCCTCTAGAAGATGAAGGACACGTACCGTACTGGGCAATGAACTCCGCCAGACGCTAGTTAAGCTACTCCATCCGCTCTTCGCGGCGGCGATCACGCTCATTAAGCTCTGCGATCTTGGCTCATAGCTATGCGATCTCCTCCTTGTCCTGAGCCCTCTGATACGACTGCTGAGATGTCCTAACCTGTATATAATTTTAGATTTTCACCATTTCATAATAGCAATTCAAATAAAATTTCAGTTTTCATTACCGCTAGGTTACCAAAACCATAACGTTTGTTCTGGGTTGGTGGATCCATGACAACATCAAAAATCTTATCCTCATCCTTGGTAGTCAACTCGGTCCTCCCAGTCTCCTCAAGCATCAAGGCCCTTTGTTGCTGAAATTTATCTTGTTAAACAAAATACAATTGAATTTAAATAACACTATTTTAATCAAAATATAATTTTAAGTTAACTATGTTTTACTTACATAAACATCACGGGCCTTGGAATCGTGGTCCCAAGAGTAGGAAACTGAGCCAGTGTCGTCGATCTGACTCACTGCATGTCTATGCTCAAAATTATCCTAGTACGACACATGAACACCACGTTGTCTCTCCTCAAAATTTGCATATATGTAAATTATAACTTATAGTTAAATCAGTTATAAATTTTAGCGACTTATAATTTAAAATCTATAACTGTTTAATTAATAAATATACCAGGTCCTCGCTATGGTGCTGGAACGACTTGGAACCATCGCGATGTGTAACCGGATTCTTGCTCCTATTTGCCGAATTTCACACGGACTTGGCCTATACATTTAAATTAAAAAATGTTTTATTCTAATTAATATATTAATTAAGTAGAATAATTTAAATTAAATATGCAGTAAATTTACCCAAAACTGCTCATTATTCCACCAAGTATGCATATCGTCTCACACATTCGCACTCATCCAAACCAGTTTTTTCCCAGCTGATCTTATGCTATTTAGTATTTCTTTGTAATTTTTAGCCATTTTACTGTTCCAGTGACGCCGGATGAGCGAAATATCTGTCTCTTGAAGATCCACTGAGCCCTGCATTTTAAAAAAATAACATATGGACTAATCAAATAGGAGCATGACTACTTAATATAATAAATGATATATCACACGTATTAGAAAATCCTGCCAAATAGTCTCATTGCCAATTTGTGGTACCAATGTCCACTTAGGCCAACATGAAGCCATATGAGCCATGTAAGCTCGTTTTGATATCACCAAGGCTGTACTAGATGGGTCTAACTCAAAACCCCCGTTTTAAACAAAAAAACATTTAATATTTCATGACTATTGTATGTGTATTTATATAATTTATCATACATAAATGAAATTTATACTTGAAACTTAATACTTACCCTATATTATATTTTGCCTAAAGCCACACTACAGGACATGACAACTCCTACGTTAAACCACTGCCATCGCCACATACCAGACTGTGTGACGGCATACCTGTTACAGACATTAATATAACATAACATAAAAGGGCAATGTAAAAACAAACAGTATGACATAACATAAGTGGACTATGCAATACAAATAATATGACATGACATAACATAAATTTGTAGCATTACAGTAAATAGTGCGATATAACATAAAAGGACTATGTAAATCAAACAGTATGACATGATATAACATAAAATTACCTTTTTAAAATGAAGATTATTGGTTAGTCCTCGTCACCTTCGGTTTCTAACTCTATTTCCTCTATATATGGTTCATTTTTAGTCTCAAATGCTTCTATTAATGCATTCGATTCAACGTTTAGAGGTCCAAAATATATTTGATCATCGGTTATTAATATTCCTCTATTTTCTTTGACATCTGCTTGATAAGCTACTTCATCGGGAATAATTTTGTCTGTCAAATGTAAACTTTGCCCTTGTTTTAAAAACAACTGACTAATCTATTTTGTCTCTTGTTAGAGATGGATAAAGAACGTGATATTCTTGAAGAACTTGTTTGGGAAGTACAAAAGGATATAATAATGCAAAGTACATTTTATTTCTATAAGATTATATTTTTAGGTCATATTGATTCTAGAACCTGAAACGTTGCTGAAAAAGTTGCATTTAAACAAACATGCTACTTCCACGGGTCGTGTGAAATATGTCAACTGCAAAATCACGGTTAGTACGCCATAAAAATCGTTTATATGGTCATTTGGATCATCTGTACCTTTAATAAATACACCGATATTGTTAGTTAATTTTTCAGCACAGTATTCTTTAGTATTAAATTTATATCCATTGGCAAAGAATATTGGATATGTTTTCACTTTTCGTTGTGGTCCCATTGCTAAATGTTTCAATCCTTCATAATACAATTTGTTATATCAAAAATGTAATTAGTAAACCAAGTAACAAATTCTTTTCTGACATCGCCATTTGGATGTTGTGATTCGTAGATACTGCATGTAACAACCCGTATTTTCAATAACCTGTAATAATGTAAATCGAGGCAGAATTTAATTCAAAAATCTGAATCAAGGGAAACAGGCTGTGCCATTGCGTTCGTCTCGGAAAAATACGCGAAATAGAGTCCGAGTTTTCGAGAATCGGAGTCCGTATGACCCAGTTAAGGCCCATTGAAGTTTTCAGAAATTTCCATATTAAAAACAGATTTGAATTTTAAGTTAAAAAGAAGGGTTAGGGCATATCTGGCGTCAGCGGGAAAAACTCCCGCCAAGACCCCAAGTCGACAGGCATGTCGACAGGGGTCTAAGGGTGTCGACTGCCCTGTCGACAGCCCTGTCGACACGGGGTAGCCAGGCAGTTTTGCCTGGCGCACCATTTCTGATCTGGGCTTGGATGTGTGGCTTGGTTCTAGAGAATTCCGAAATCTGACGGACCTAAACTAACCTAGGGTTAATCCTAGGGCTAAAAACACTCTAATCTTCTATAAATATAACCCTAATCCTACCCTAAAACCCCATTATTCATTCTAGCAACCAAACTATGTCAAATTGATTTCTCAAATGGCCTCCACTTAAAAACCCTAGCCTCCACCCTCTTCATAAATTATTCCTATGAAGATTATGATGTTCATACAAGCATTTCTAAGTTGTATGAATGATCATTAGCTTGCATACATCATCAAGTTGCAAGTTTTATTTGCTAAGCTAAAGTTTTTGGGATTTTTGTTAAGAATGTTTCTTATTGGAGCTTTGTTTTGGGTTTTTATGCTTGCATAAAGGGCTTCTCAATCTTTACTTATAGATTTGTGTCTTCATAATATTTGTAAGCCCTCTTACCTTCATTTTAGAAACTCTAAAGTTAATACGTGATGAAAGTTGGGATTTATGCATGTTTAACAAGTTATGCATACTTATGCGAGTTCACTATGCCATGATTTGCAAATTTAACAAGTTATGCATGTTTATGCAAGTTCATTATGCCATGATTTGCAAGTTTAACAAGTTATGCATGTTTATGCAAGTTCACTATGCCATGATTTGCAAGTTTAACAAGTTATGCATGTTTATGCAAGTTCACTATGCCATGATTTGCAAGTTTAACAAGTTATGCATGTTTATGCAAGTTCACTATGCTAAGTTATGCAAGTCCAACATGTTATGCATGTTTATTATGATATGTAAGATTCATCATGTATGTTGTGCCAAGTTCCCTCTTCCTATCCTTTATGCGTTATGGCGAATATGTAAGCGATAGAATGACGTTGGGAGGGTTTGGGGAAAAACTTAAAATACATGAAAATATAAGATTGGGAATTTACCTATTAAGTTAGGTCTACCCCTTGGGAATTTACCTATTAAGTTAGGTCTACCCAAGTATTTGTTAAACTTGTAATTATGTTTTGAAAATAAAGTGGACATGACACTTAGAAAACATAAGTGTGGCCAACTCGAGGTTGGGTTGAGTTTGTAGCATAAACCTACCCGAAACCGACCGGCTTAACTAGTGGCTACAAGCAATAGGACCCAATGTGAGTAGTTGGTCATGTTGCACGTGAAACCCGAGGTTAGACTAAGTTGTGGTGTAAACCTACCCGGACCCGCCCGGCCTAACTAGTAACCACAACAAGGTCTAATGTGAGAGGTTGGGTGCATTAAATTAATGAATGCCTCATGATTAGGGTTAAGTCATGGCCCACTAATACTTAACCAATTTGGGGATTCGAGGGATTGAAATGGGGTTAAGTTGTGAACTGTCAGTTACACTTAACCAATTTAATCCATGATTAGTGAGGGGTTAAACCACACTTAACCCTCTTAGAAAACCCTAGCAACGTGGTCTGTTCCAGCAGTAATCCCAGTTGGGTATCATTCACAACCCTAGAGGCTAGGCTAGGGCGGGGGCACGATTACTGGACGGATGTAAGCGACCAAAAGCGATGGCTGAGTGGTACAGCGGTGCGGGTCCAGGCGGGCTACGGACGTGCACGTAGTCCGGTGTTGGACAAACTCGAGGCACGGGTACCAGTAGGTTTAGACTGTGCATTATTGCTTAGGTGTCTGGGGTTAACACCCGAGGGCTTGATACACCCGAAGGTGGACCCAGCACAGTCTGACTACAACCATATGTGGGCCGTATGGACAACAACACTTGACGTGTTAGGTTTATAGGGAGCCGATCGACTAGACCGTTGGGCTGGGCCTTGTATTAAGGTCACCTCATGTTATTGGGCCAAAGTTTGGGCTGAGGGATCAATACCTGTTATGTTAGTTTGCTAGTACACTGTGGTGCAAAGCTTAATCTTCTTTATGTGATGACACCTTTATCTATTGCCAGTATGTTCATCTCAGTTTCCATCATTATGCTAACTTTATTAGTTTATAGACTGATCGTAGTAGGGCTTACCAGTCTTTTTGACTGACCTGTTTTCTTTCGCTTCTTTTCTTCCGTTCCCCCCCCCCCAGGTTCTCAGGGAGGGAATAGTGGTGCTTAGCTTGGATCGCTTGCTTGTTTGCTGGATAGCTCATGTATGTCTGGACATTGAGCTCGCTGTGGTTTATCATCTTTATTTTGGGGATAGCACTATGTATTTCAGTATTTATGTTTATGATGTACTAGACATGTTTATTTTGGCAGTTGACTTTATGATGTACTAGACTTGTTTTGAGATGGTTTGAGATATTCCGCTGTTTTATTCTCACTTACTCTGGTTTACATATATAATTATGTTCTTATTCTGCCTTGATATATCATTATGCATGCTTACCCAGTTCTAACGCCCCCCAGAAGCTAGTGTCCCCGAAAGAGTGACCCTAGTGGAGGTGGGGTGTTACAAATTTGGTATCAGAGCATATGGTTTACAAGAAAGAACAAAAAGTTTTTAAAAGACTTTTGAAAAACTATTTTCAAAACAAGTATAGAGTATTTTCCAAGTCTAGTATTTTAAAAGGCTATTCCCCAAAAAGCCATTAGCGTTATCCTTCGTTCCCTTGACCTAATCTTATCTTATCTTTCGTTTCAGTATGGCTGAGAATCTTGCCATCCCGGATGGAGTAAACGTACCACTCTGGTATAAGAGACTTCTAGAAGCTAGGGCGGCAGCTGGCCCCGCAAACCCTACTCCCACTCCTCCTCCTGTAGTTGAGAATCCTCCCCCTAATGTCCCTCCTCCGGTGGTTCCTGTTCCTCCTCCTCCAGTTGCTGAGGCTCCTCTTCCTCCTCCTCCCCCTCAGCATCCTCAGGTTGAGTTCACGAAGGTTTGTAAAGACTTCAAGGCGATGGGAGGCAAGAATTTCCTAGGCACGGAATCTTTTGTTGAAGCTAGGAATTGGCTTAAAGACACTGAGGACTTGTTTGCTATCTTTAGGATTGATGACGAGAGGAAGATCTTATTGACAGTGTGGCTTTTGAAGGACGAAGCAGCCTATTGGTCGGAGGTCACCAACGGGACGAGGCCCGTCGAGACTTGGGCCGATTTGAGGGCTAGATTTGTGGCCAAGTTTCTATCTTCTGCCGAGGCAAATTTACAGATGGAGAAGTTCATTGCATTAAAGCAAGGTGATATGTCTGTCAAGGAGTATGTGAACAAGTTTAATCAGCTGGCCCGTTTTGGTTTGGATATGGTGAACACTCCTGAGAAGAAGGCTCTTCGATTTGCTAGAGGGTTGAATGAGCCGCTGCAGGGTTTGGCGATGTCACATATTCCGCATGGGGCTACTTTTGAGAGTTTGGTCGATATGGCTCTACTTCAGGGTGATGGAAAGAAAGAGGTCAAGTCGGGTGATACTCAAGCAAAGAAGACTGATTCTCAGGGTAAAGGCAATCAAGGTGGTCAAAGCAGTCAGGGGAATCAGAGCAAGAACAAGAAGGGGAACAACAACAAAGGCAAGGGAAAGTGCAATTACTGTGGTGCGCCTGGACACTTTGCTAAGGATTGTAGGAAGAAGAAAAGGAAGCTTAGTGGTGGATGTTTTTCCTGTGGTGAGACTGGACACTTCAGCAAGGAATGCCCGAAGAAGAGAGGGCAGGGTCAGACTCAACGTGCTGGACCTTCAGGAGGGCAAGTTCATGCTCTCAATACCGCTCCAGTTCCCGATCAAGGTAGTGTTTCTGTTGAGAACCTTGTTTATGTTTCCGATCTTCCAGTTCGTACCTTGTTTGATTCTGGTGCATCACATAGCTTTATTTCATCTGATCTTGTTGATAGTTTGCACCTTAGTACTAGCTTAGTGGATGATCCCGTTTGTGTTTCGAATCCCATTGGGGGTTCTGCTCATCTATCTATGATATGTGAGGATCTGAGGATCTCTATACTCAGTGTAGAGTTCTTGTGTAGTGCGTATGTTCTTGGTTTCAGGGGATACAGATTGATTTTGGGCATGGATTGGCTGTCTAGATATGGAGCCATCCTTGATTGTGAGCATAGGGTTGTGAGGCTTGTGACTCACCTTGGCAACACCTTAGAGATTTCATGCAATCCGAAGGATCCCATCATGTTGTGCTATCTTGAATCTCTCGACTCGTCAGAGGAAACCCTTCAGTCTGTAAGGGTGGTCCGAGATTATCCAGATGTTTTTGAAGAAGTTAAGGGGTTGCCCCCTAAACGAGAGATTGATTTTCGCATTTATCTGGTGGATAATGCTAAGCCTGTTTCTTTGCCCGTTCGGCACATGGCTCCGCGTGAGAGACGGGAGCTCAGCAAGCAAGTAAAGGAGTTGCTTGAGAAGAACTTCATCAGACGAAGTATATCCGAATGGGGAGCGCCTGTGGTGTTTGCTACTAAGGCAGATGGTTCTCTTCGACTTTGTGTGGACTATAGAGAGTTGAATAAGCTGACTAAGAAGAACAGACACCCATTACCGAGGATTGATGATCTTTTTGACCAGCTTGTTGGTGCTTCTGTTTTCTCTCAGCTTGATCTTGCTACTGGATTTCATCAGCTCAGAGTGGCTGAAGATAGTATAGACAAGACTGCATTCAGAACTCCAGATGGATTCTTTGAATGGCTTGTTATGCCGTTCGGTTTGACGAATGCACCCGCGTATTTCGTGGACTTGATGAGTAGGGTGTTTCGAGAGTTCTTGAACAAGTTTGTCGTGGTCTTTGTGGATGATATTCTGATCTTCTCTAAAGATGAAGAAGAGCACGCGAGGCATCTTGTAGAGGTGATGGATACGCTTAGAGCGCATCAGTTAAAGGCCAAGTTCTCCAAGTGTCACTTTTGGAGAAGGGAAGTTCGGTTCCTTGGGCATATAGTATCTAAGCAAGGCTTGGCGGTGGATCCCGCTAAAGTAGTTACTGTGCAGGATTGGAAGACTCCAAGGAATGCAACCGAAGTGAGAAGTTTTCTAGGTCTTGCAGGTTTTTACCGGAAGTTCATCAAGGACTTCGCGAAGATATCCGCTCCTCTTACTAAGTTGACGAAGAAGAACTTAGTTTTTGCTTGGGATATGGACTGTGAGCTTGCTTTTCAGAGACTCAAGAGAGCCCTCACCTCAGCACCAGTTCTAGCTTTACCCGATGGTGGTAAGATGTTTACCGTGTACACTGATGCTTGTGGCACGGGGTTGGGCGCCGTTCTGATGCAAGAAGGCAGAGTTGTATGTTTTGGTGGTAGGCAACTTAAGGTGCATGAGAAGAATTATCCCACTCATGATCTAGAGCTGGCAGCGATAGTATATGCACTCAAGGCTTGGCGTCATTATCTTCTGGGAGAGAGATTTGAGCTGTATACTGATCATAAGTCCTTGAAGTATCTCTTTTCGCAGAAGGATCTGAACTTGAGGCAGCAAAGGTGGATGGAATTCTTGGCGTCCTACGATTTTGATATAGCCTATACCCCTGGCAAGGGGAATGTTGTAGCGGATGCGTTGAGTAGAAAAAGGTTGACACTAAGTCCTCTATTTGTTGAGATGAAGAATTTAGAGTTCTTGGCAACCTTTGATTTCTCTTTGGCAGTTGAGTCGATGACCGGTTCTTTAGCATCTCTTGAGCTCAGGCCTACCCTTCTGGATCAAGTTGGGGCTTCGCAGAGAGAAGACCCTCAAGTAGTTGGGATTATGGATAAGCTGATTCGAGGAGAGACGTCTAGTCATCTCGCTCGATATTCTATTGATGACAAGGGTTGGCTGAGGAGAGACGGAAGGTTATGTGTCCCCATGGTAGAAGATTTAGTAAGAAAAGTTCTGGAGGAAGCGCATCGCTCTAAATTGACTATACATCCAGGCGGGGATAAGATGTACCAAGATATGAGGCGTATTTTCTTTTGGCCTGGGATGAAGAAGGATGTGGCGGAGTTTGTCTCTAGATGTATCATTTGCCAGCAAGTTAAGGCCGAGTCAAAGAAGCCCGGTGGGCTATTGCATCCTCTGGACGTTCCACTTTGGAAGTGGGAGAGTATCTCCATGGACTTTATTGATGGGCTTCCAAGGTCAAGGAAAGGGAACACGAGCATTTGGGTTATTGTAGATAGACTTACGAAGAGTGCTCATTTTATTCCGGTGAAGAGCAAGAGGACAGCATCTTGGCTAGCGTCTGTATATCTTCGTGAGATTGTGAGACTTCATGGAGTCCCTTCTAGTATTGTCAGTGACCGCGACCCAATCTTTACAAGTCAGTTCTGGAATAGCTTGCAGGAGGCTTTGGGCACGAGGTTGAATCTGAGTACTGCTTATCACCCACAGACGGACGGTCAGACAGAAAGGGTGAATAGGGTACTTGAGGACTTGTTGAGGCTTTGCATTCTAGATTTTGGTGGTACTTGGGAAGACCATCTTCCACTTGTTGAGTTTGCATATAATAACAGTTATCAGGCGAGCATTGGGATGGCACCATTTGAGGCTTTATATGGGAGACCGTGCAAGTCACCTACATGTTGGTGGGAGACTACAGATAAGCTCATACTTGGGCCTGATATGATCAGAGATACATCCGAGAAAATCGAGTTGATTCGAAGACGGATGAAAGCGGCCCAAGACCGACAGAAATCCTATGCTGATAAGCGAAGATCTGATTTGGAGTTTGATGTAGGGGATATGGTTTTCGTAAAGGTTTCTCCTTTGCGGAATGTGGTCCGATTTGGAGCCGTGGGGAAGTTAGCCCCGAGATTTGTTGGACCATTCCCCATTGTTGAGAGGATCGGGCAGATGGCTTATAGAGTGAAGTTGCCCGAGAAGCTTGCCGGAGTACACGATGTTTTTCATGTCTCGCATCTCCGGAAGTGTTTGCATGAATCAGCAGAGATTGTAGAGCCAAGTGTTTTGGAAGATGTGGAAGTGGAGAAAGAAGCTACCTTGAGGAGAGCTCCGATTCGTATCTTGGGGACGGAGACCAAGAAGCTAAGGAATCGAGAGGTCAAGTTGGTGAAGGTTCAATGGGGTGAAGCCGAGGAAGACGCAACTTGGGAAACTGAAGAGAAGATGCGTAGGCTTTATCCATTCCTTTTTGAGGGTACACTCTCAATCTCTTTATCTTTCCATGTCTATCTAGTTTATCTAGTTCATCGTGTCTATCTTATCATGAGAACCTTAGGTAGAATCCTTTGGATGAAACATGTGTTTGAGACATGTTATGTTTGATGGTTGCAAGTGGTTGCAAGTGTTTGCAAGTGGTTACTCGTGGATGCATGATACACATTAGGCACTAGATCGGCTCACACACTCCTCATATTGCATATGCATGAGTGTTTATGCTTATTCATGGATGAAAATTGTGTGTTATCACATGGATGTTGCATATGGATGTATGATTGAGCACGCATGTAGATATTATACATTATGTTAGGGATTTGCATACATATGGATACATTTCACTAACATATTTTGCATTGATCCTTGCATTAGATAAGTACATATACACACACCTTTGCATATGTTCATACAACATTTAGAATCTTGTAAGGACAATGATTGCTCGTGGATGATGTTTTGAGTAGATGGATGATTGGATGGTAGGATACGTTCTTCCTAACTTGAAGATTTCGGGGACGAAATCCTTTAAGGAGGGGAGAATGTAACAACCCGTATTTTCAATAACCTGTAATAATGTAAATCGAGGCAGAATTTAATTCAAAAATCTGAATCAAGGGAAACGGGCTGTGCCATTGCGTTCGTCTCGGAAAAATACGCGAAATAGAGTCCGAGTTTTCGAGAATCGGAGTCCGTATGACCCAGTTAAGGCCCATTGAAGTTTTCAGAAATTTCCATATTAAAAACAGATTTAAATTTTAAGTTAAAAAGAAGGGTTAGGGCATATCTGGCGTCAGCGGGAAAAACTCCCGCCAAGACCCCAAGTCGACAGGCATGTCGACAGGGGTCTAAGGGTGTCGACTGCCCTGTCGACATCCCTGTCGACACGGGGTAGCCAGGCAGTTTTGCCTGGCGCACCATTTCTGATCTGGGCTTGGATGTGTGGCTTGGTTCTAGAGAATTCCGAAATCTGACGGACCTAAACTAACCTAGGGTTAATCCTAGGGCTAAAAACACTCTAATCTTCTATAAATATAACCCTAATCCTACCCTAAAACCCCATTATTCATTCTAGCAACCAAACTATGTCAAATTGATTTCTCAAATGGCCTCCACTTAAAAACCCTAGCCTCCACCCTCTTCATAAATTATTCCTATGAAGATTATGATGTTCATACAAGAATTTCTAAGTTGTATGAATGATCATTAGCTTGCATACATCATCAAGTTGCAAGTTTTATTTGCTAAGCTAAAGATTTTGGGATTTTTGTTAAGAATGTTTCTTATTGGAGCTTTGTTTTGGGTTTTTATGCTTGCATAAAGGGCTTCTCAATCTTTACTTATAGATTTGTGTCTTCATAATATTTGTAAGCCCTCTTACCTTCATTTTAGAAACTCTAAAGTTAATATGTGATGAAAGTTGGGATTTATGCATGTTTAACAAGTTATGCATACTTATGCGAGTTCACTATGCCATGATTTGCAAATTTAACAAGTTATGCATGTTTATGCAAGTTCATTATGCCATGATTTGCAAGTTTAACAAGTTATGCATGTTTATGCAAGTTCACTATGCCATGATTTGCAAGTTTAACAAGTTATGCATGTTTATGCAAGTTCACTATGCCATGATTTGCAAGTTTAACAAGTTATGCATGTTTATGCAAGTTCACTATGCTAAGTTATGCAAGTCCAACATGTTATGCATGTTTATTATGGTATGTAAGATTCATCATGTATGTTGTGCCAAGTTCCCTCTTCCTATCCTTTATGCGTTATGGCGAATATGTAAGCGATAGAATGACGTTGGGAGGGTTTGGGGAAAAACTTAAAATACATGAAAATATAAGATTGGGAATTTACCTATTAAGTTAGGTCTACCCCTTGGGAATTTACCTATTAAGTTAGGTCTACCCAAGTATTTGTTAAACTTGTAATTATGTTTTGAAAATAAAGTGGACATGACACTTAGAAAACATAAGTGTGGCCAACTCGAGGTTGGGTTGAGTTTGTAGCATAAACCTACCCGGAACCGACCGGCTTAACTAGTGGCTACAAGCAATAGGACCCAATGTGAGTAGTTGGTCATGTTGCACGTGAAACCCGAGGTTAGACTAAGTTGTGGTGTAAACCTACCCGGACCCGCCCGGCCTAACTAGTAACCACAACAAGGTCTAATGTGAGAGGTTGGGTGCATTAAATTAATGAATGCCTCATGATTAGGGTTAAGTCATGGCCCACTAATACTTAACCAATTTGGGGATTCGAGGGATTGAAATGGGGTTAAGTTGTGAACTGTCGGTTACACTTAACCAATTTAATCCATGATTAGTGAGGGGTTAAACCACACTTAACCCTCTTAGAAAACCCTAGCAACGTTGTCTGTTCCAGCAGTAATCCCAGTTGGGTATCATTCACAACCCTAGAGGCTAGGCTAGGGCGGGGGCACGATTACTGGACGGATGTAAGCGACCAAAAGCGATGGCTGAGTGGTACAGCGGTGCGGGTCCAGGCGGGCTACGGACGTGCACGTAGTCCGGTGTTGGACAAACTCGAGGCACGGGTACCAGTAGGTTTAGACTGTGCATTATTGCTTAGGTGTCTGGGGTTAACACCCGAGGGCTTGATACACCCGAAGGTGGACCCAGCACAGTCTGACTACAACCATATGTGGGCCGTATGGACAACAACACTTGACGTGTTAGGTTTATAGGGAGCCGATCGACTAGACCGTTGGGCTGGGCCTTGTATTAAGGTCACCTCATGTTATTGGGCCAAAGTTTGGGCTGAGGGATCAATACCTGTTATGTTAGTTTGCTAGTACACTGTGGTGCAAAGCTTAATCTTCTTTATGTGATGACACCTTTATCTATTGCCAGTATGTTCATCTCAGTTTCCATCATTATGCTAACTTTATTAGTTTATAGACTGATCGTAGTAGGGCTTACCAGTCTTTTTGACTGACCTGTTTTCTTTCGCTTCTTTTCTTCCGTTTCCCCCCCTAGGTTCTCAGGGAGGGAATAGTGGTGCTTAGCTTGGATCGCTTGCTTGTTTGCTGGATAGCTCATGTATGTCTGGACATTGAGCTCGCTGTGGTTTATCATCTTTATTTTGGGGATAGCACTATGTATTTCAGTATTTATGTTTATGATGTACTAGACATGTTTATTTTGGCAGTTGACTTTATGATGTACTATACTTGTTTTGAGATGGTTTGAGATATTCCGCTGTTTTATTCTCACTTACTCTGGTTTACATATATAATTATGTTCTTATTCTGCCTTGATATATCATTATGCATGCTTACCCAGTTCTAACGCCCCCCAGAAGCTAGTGCCCCCGAAAGAGTGACCCTAGTGGAGGTGGGGTGTTACACTGCAGTTATATGGTAAATGTTACATTAAGATTAAAGATACAGTACATGTATAGATGATATAAGTTCATTACCTAATGAATGGTGCAATTTCAGTGTAGTTGAGAAGAATATATGTGTGTGTTGCATTATAATCTCTATCATCCGCCATGCTTCCACACATCTACCAGAAGATCGACCATGTTTTTATACATAGATAAAGTTGCTTGACAATCATCTTGATCAATGCGTTAATCATTACACATTGTACATTCAAATGATATATTCACATGATCACTAAAATAATGAGAGGAAAAAAACTTCTTCGATTATGATTTGCAAATTGAATCTTCAACTCAAGCTTTTTGTCACACTTTTTTCTTTAGATGATTTAAATACCTATTTAGAATTATTATAAATTAAATTTTTATACATTAATTAACCAATATTTAATTAACTAAATATGAATATACCTTTCAAATGGATATATCCATCCATATTGCACAAGCCCTCGAAGACGTGCTTCTAATGGAAGATGAATAGGTAAATGCTCCATAACAATGAAAAAACCAAGAGGAAATATATTTTTCCAGTTTGTAGAGTAATATAGGATTTCTTCATCTAGTTATTTTAATGTAGTATAACAAATATATTTATAGAACATACTAAATTCTGTTACAACAATCCAAACTTTTACGGGCAACAGTTCTTTGAAAGCAACGGGCAACAAATTTTCCATCATTACATGAATGTCTTGGCTTTTCATCCTGCCAAGTTTATTGTTTTTATATTCGACACAACTATGAAGATTAAAAGATATACCATCCGGGAATCTCAATATTTAGTACCAAATTGAAAAAATAGTTAAAACCCATCTACGACTCTCAGATGCAAAATCGGGATACTTCTGGTCAAAATGCTTTCATGCTTCCCCATCAGCTGGGTGTGTTAACGTACCATCTTCCTGTGTTCTCACACTATTCCATCTCATATGTTGCACAGTTACGGAAGATGCATATTACATTTGAAGTCTAGGAGTCATAGGTAAATAATGCATACGTTTATATGGGACTTCCTTTTCCTTTATCTTTCTTGGTTTGTATCTTTCCTGATTACATATTTTACAATTCTTAAGGTTGATGTCTTCCTTCCAAAATAACATGCAACCCTTTAGACATGTATCTATTTTTTTATATGGTAAACCCAAAGCTGACATCATGTTTTTTACTTCATAGTGATTTTTGCACATTAAATTATTGAGAAGCATACGCCGCTTCGCAGCTTGTACAACAATTATAAATTTAGCTTCTGTGAGGTTGTTTTTAGTTTTCATCGCAATATATGTAGCAGTTACTGATAACTGGGTTCCGTTTTTCAGCCTTCCCAAAGGGGTTTCTTCGCGGCATTTAATAAATCAAATATTTTTTTGGCTCTAATATTTGGATCTTCTTCAACATTACCATCGTTACTAGTAAATTGAAAAACTGGGAACATTGAACGTGCAACATATTCAACCACATGTTCTAGGAGATTCGTCGTACAAATTACATTATTCACTACCTCCTTGACTTGTACAAAAGTAGATGCTAAAGATTCTCCATGTCAATCCCAAACCAAATAGTTTGGCACAAAACCGTGAAGACGTAATGAACTCTAACCATTTGCAGTATCAGATGCTTCAATTACATCTATTACATGGACAATGAATTTCGACATCGTTTCCGTTGTTACTTAAAGTGAAACCAATAAACACGCCAACACCATTAATAAATTGTTCACTTATTGTGTCATCCGCTTCTCTTTGTGTAATGACCCGTATTTTTACAGTATAATAATTAATTAATTTTATTATTTAATAAGTGATTTAGAGAATTAAATAGTAGTTTAATTTAATTATATTGAATATTTAATTAATATTAATAATTAGATAATATATTTAATTCCGAAATAGTCGGAAATAGCGAATCGACAATATTGTGTGAACTGGACAATTTAAAATGTTTAATTCAGTTTAAAATTGAATTACGATAACGAATATATTTAATTAATGATAGTTGAACTTATAATTATATTATAATTATAATCGAGTTCGAAATGGCACTGCAGTTCGTAATTTGGCTATTCGAACTTTAAACGAATATACAGAATCCGTTTAAAGCCAGATTTCTGTGAAACAAGAAACGTTCGGAGCTGGTGAAGTATATATTTCTAATGGAAGAGAAAAAGCGAGATTTCATTGTATAGATTTTGAGTATGTCCAAATCGAAATTTCGTAAAGTCACTATGGTATTCCTTTATAAATTATAACGATTTATTTATATTATAAATAGATTTTTCAATATAAATTGAATATCGATTCAACCGGGATTTGAATATCGACTTATAAATCCAATTGGAGCTGTATGATATTCTAGTGTGAATATATACATTAATATTAATTTATTAATATTAAATTGAATTGTTTTTAAATATATTAATATTTAAATTGGTTTATTTTGAGCTATAAAAATAGCTCTTTTTGCAAACGACCTCCGTTTTCGACGAACCTAATTTTGTTGGACCTGGAATATAAGATTATTGTTAGATTTCAATTTCCGTGAATTTGTGGAGTTAGTATGTGGCCGTACGTATTTTTAATGTGAAAAACAATCAGTATTTTGATGGTTAAAAATACGCTGTGTGAGCAAACGGAGTTGGAATTCGATGAAATGAGTTTCGTTGGGTCCGTCATGTCAAACTGTAGTTGCATGCAAATTTCCATGATTTTCGTATATTTTGTGTGATCATAAGGATTTTTAGAAGACGAATAAATGAGAATTTGACTAAAAAAATAGGTGAAGCTTCCATGATGGGCCACATACATTCTATAAGTACCCCTTAACTTTTCCTAAACCCTAGAATAGTTCATTCCATAGTCAACGACAAAAAATGCCGCTCTCAAATTAAAAAGGTGAAAAGAATCCATTTCTAAAATCCACATAAAATGAAATCAAATCCCATAAATCACTAAACATATATTTATGGATTCACTATGAGGAGATCTTCGAGCTGATGTATTTTGTGTTGGGTTCGATTGTGATTTTCGATGCTGGTTCGAGGACAGCGAAACCTAGGGTTTCACTTTCAGATCGTTAAAGGATGAATCGAGGAAAATGGAATCTGGATTATCGATCGGGGTGAAAAAAACTGCTCTTGTGTGCATGATTTTGGGATATTTGGTTAAAATCTGTGTCGATACTGGTATTGATTCAAGGCATTTGAGGCCGGAGGATGGAGTTGCCGATGAGATGATTTTTGGTGACGCGAGTTGGTTGTTGAGGAGGTAGGAGGATGGAGTTGCCGATGAGATGATTTTTGGTGAGTTCTAGTTGAATTTCCGTGAAGAGGAGATGAGCAATGGAACGGCGAAGTGTCGGCAAGGATGTGAACGAGGAGCAGCGAAATGAGATCAAGGAAGAAGGCTTCGGTGAGAGGTTTTGGGCTTTAAGGGGGTTATTAGGCTGAGGGCAGAAAAGTTGGGCTGGGAAATAAAGCTAAGCCCAAATTTTTATAAAAGGAAATTAAGTTTTCTTTTTAATTTAAATTGTTTATAAACTTGTAAATTAAATATCTTGATCATACTGTATTAGAATTTCAGACGGTCAGATCCGTTGGGATCGTACGGACGAGAGATACAAAATGGAACTGACTGGGAGTGGATTGGAGTTCGTTACAATTTATAGCGAAATAAATTGTCGGTCTGAATCAACAGATGCTTATCGTTATTTAACTATGATCGTCCAATGTGAGTAAAACTCACTAACTCTATCAGTTTATATTTTTATAAATATAATCTAGTAATGATAAATGCTGACTTCTGTGAGTTGATTGTTTGGTTGAATTGCTGATTTATTGATTGAAATTGTAGATAACGATAAATATATAAATCCTTAATCAAATATTGATTCTGTTTATCAGCATATTTTATATTGAAATGAAATCAATGTTATTTATATTGTTTAACATCTTCGAATGCAGGGAAATAGGTTGGAGGGATCCAATAGGATTCCTCAATATTTATAATGTTGTTCGTATTCATATATTGTGATATATGATGTGATATATAATCTGTGATTGATTATGATGACACTGGTCATGTTATTTGGTATTTTAAATACCATATGAAATGCTAGAATGTAAAAAGGAAATTTTCAAAGTGAATATTGTAAATGAAATATTTATATATGTAATAAATAGGATATTATAAAAGGTAATATTTGAAAAACAAATATTGGAAAATATAATAGTGGAAAATTGGGAAATGAATATAATTATATAAAAGGATTTATATAAATAAATATAATTTTATAAAAGGAAATATTTACAAAATAAATCGAATTATAAAAGGAATATTGATTTAGAAAGTAAATAGAATTATAAAAGGGAAATATTCGGAAAATGAATACAGTTTTATAAAAGGAGAATTTTACATTAGGAAGGTTTAGACCCGTGCTTCGCACATGGTGGTAACATGATATTGATTTAAAGTAAATATTTTGCAAATAAAATATTATAAAGGAATTTGGGGTTTGAAATAGGAATTTAAAGTGGAAGTACTGAAATTAGAAACTGACTGGAAATTAGTTGAATTGAATGACTTTCTGGGTATCGATCTGATGTTGGTTTCGACCTTCGGGGTTAATACATAGGGGTTGTTCTCTTACTAGTTTACAGTTCGAGACTGATAAAGGTGGGAAGGTATTTGTTAGCCCACTTTGTGAACTGGGCAACACAAAGTCAAGATGTGAAGCATTGAAGATCTTGGGAAGCATTGAAGCGGGTCGGATCGAAGCAATGTAGCGGTTCGGATCGGATAAAGTTTGCTGTTCGGATCGGTGAACTATTGCTGTTGGAATCAGAGAGGCACAGCTGCTCGGATCGGAGAGCAACCTACTTCCAGTTGGATCGGAAAGCTACCCGCTACGAAGACAGATCGGAACGGAGTGAAAGAGAACGAAGACTTAGCCTTGGGACAAAACCGGATCGGATCGGATACCCCGATCCGAACCCCTCCTGTACACTCTTCCGATCCGAACCCATATTCCACGTCATTCTCCTGCATGATCGCCTGGTTATTCGGAGCGGCTATGACCAGTTCCTACCCACAATGTCCACTGCTCTGATGCGCTGTCAACACAGAAATCCATCCGAACCCGAGGCTAATGGAATGGATGACACGTGGCTCCGATCCGGATCGGGTTCTGAGCGAATTTTCACCTATAAATACCCCATCTGGAGACAAAGAAAAGGATCTTTTGGCACTTTGAGAGTTGAACCACTTTCATAACTCGAATTCCAGCATTCCCGGATAATCCAAATCGTCTTTCACCATTTATTTTTAGACAATTGAGTGAATGTATGTGAGTTGTGAGAGAAATTGAGTGAATATCTCATTGTAATTGCAACAATATCATTGAGAATAGTGATTAACAAGTGGACGTAGGCTTTTCTTCGCCGAACCACTATAAATTCTGTGTGTTCATTTTATTTTTGATCTTATTTCATTCTGCTTTTAGTCAATTTGGGTGTTAGAACCACTTTTTGGTCTAACATTTTGGTGCTTTCACTGAGAACCATCTGAATTCTTCGTTTTTCAGGATTATCGTTCAACTTTTTGGACAGTTGAGTTCAAAGAAGTTAATCCTCAAGTTTCGACGCTCTTGGATATTTGTTGAATTGATTGTTGAAGGACCATGGCCAAAGGAAAAGGCAAAGAAGTTCAATCTAGTCGAGGAAATGGAGTTGGCGAAGTACAGCAAAATGCGGTCGTGACAAGGTCTCGTGGGCAGAGCTCAGTAGCAGGACGAACCGATACAGGAAACCCGAATCGCCTTCAGGGGGAGAGCTCCGATCCGATCCGGGTAGGAGATTCTGAAGCAGTGAATTCCCCCAACCTGAACCGACCCGAGCAATTTGCCCTACACCGACTGACCTGGCTTTCCAGCTCCGACCCGAACAGGCTTCCCAGCTCCGACCCGACCTGATTTCCCATCTCCGAACCGACCCTTCACTTGGTGATGTTGGAACCTCTACTCGAGCCCCTACAAATGCTCCGATTCCAGCCACCAGGGTCAATGATCAGGTCAATCCATCCGCGCCCATTACTCAAGGAGATTTCTCGTGCCTACTTGACATGCTTGAGAGTACTAGGGAGGCTATGAAGATCCACGAGCGCACCAATCTCATGATGCAAGAAAATATGAGACTCATGAGAAGGGAAATTAGCGAACTCCATAGACAGAGAACCCCATCCCCGGTTCGTCACATACCAGTGGATCAGTCTTCTTCTTCCGAGGAAGAGCGGCCCCGTGAATGAAGGCCGCTCGAACGACCTCAGAATTTGGAGCAGCTGACATTCGAATCTTTAGGGTCTCGCGAGGATATTGCACGAGCACTAGGAAACAATGAACCCACTCAGGGGCAAAGGCTCCAGTCCCCTCCTCCCGAGATCGACCGGGAGCGTAGGGAACGGAGTGGAGCAGAAGCAGCTCAAAGAAGAAGGGCGTCTCCTGAACGAGAGCCCAGAAGGAACCCGGATACCAGGGCCAGGGAACCTGAACGGCCCCTAACTAATGTTGATGTACAGGCAATGGTGCGCCAGATTATGTCCGAGAGCCGGAACTATACCAATGAAGATTATGGCATTGAGCGGAGCCATACTCCTTTCACTGACGACATCCTCGACTTTCAGTTTCCTCGGCGCTTTAACCTGCCACAGATGGACAAGTACAATGGGAGAACTGATCCAGGGCAGCATTTGATGCGATATTCGTGGCTCATGAATGCTGCTGCTGCTCCTGATGCAGTGAAGTGTAAGGCATTCCCGATCTATTTAGAAGATGTGGCGTTGTTATGGTTTACCCGACTTCCCCCTCGTTCGGTATCGAATTATAGGGAATTGAGTGAACGTTTTATGAATCAGTTCCGACTCCATACTCGAAAGTCCAAAAGTGTTATTGAACTATCAAGAATTAAGCAGGCACCAGGAGAGTCTTTGAGGTCATATCTTGACCGTTTTAACTTAGCTGTGACTGAAGTTAGTGATCCGCATGAGCCCACCATCTTGATGGCATTAAAGGAAGGAGTCGATCCTGAGTCCGAGTTTGGAGATTACCTTTCTGGAAAGACACCCTCAACAAGAGAGATATTCTATCAAAAGGCCGATATTTATTTAAGACGAGAGGAGGCCAGGGCAAACCGAAAGAGAAAATATGAAGCGGCTTCAAAAGAAAATGTTCAGAGTAACGTCGCCGTGAAGTAGTCTGGGGAAAGTTCCGGAAAAGTTGAAGTAAATGTGGGAAAAAAGGGTGAAAACAACAATTCTGGAAACGGGGGCAACAACAATAACCGTAATGCGAACGGTAACAGAAGAAATAGAAATAGGGGAAGTGATCCTAACAAAAGACCCCGATTCCAGACTTATGAGAATTATACACCGTTGAACGACACTCTGGAGAACATTTACCTGGATACATACAATGTTTTGCAATATAAAAGACAGCCACCTCGCGACTCGATGGAGAAAGAAATGGCAACTGGGAAGTTTTGTTTGTTTCATGGAACTCATGGGCATTCAACCAATGAATGTCGGCATTTGAGAGATGTGATTGAGAAGCTGCTGCGAGAAGGGAAACTGGATGAATATAAGGTTGCCCCGAGGGACAGGGGGCAAGGAGAGCAGGCTCCAAAACAGATTCAATCTGCTCCCAAGCCTACAGCGCAGCAGAAAGGCAAGGGAATTGTTATCAACTCCATAGTGGGTGGACCTCACCCAGCAATCTGTAGTTTTAGAGCAATGGATCAATATGTAAATGCTGCCAAGCACGTAGATGTGAATGAAGGTGATGATTTGGAAGATATCGCCCCCATAAAACAACAGAAGACAATGTTTGACGACGTGGTATTCCGCAACAGAGATAATACTGGGATCCAATCACCCACTGATGATCCGTTGGTCATTACTACCACCATTGGGCCGGCCTTGGTTCATAAGGTGTTAGTAGACAACGGAAGTTCTGTTAATATTTTATTTAAAAAGTCATTCGATCAGATGAAGCTTGAATCTGAAGATTTGAAGCCATGTGACGGATGGATCAGAGGCTTCAACGGGGCATAACAGCTCCCATGGGGTACATAGAATTGCCCGTAACCTTGGGGCAAGGAGAACGCCGAAGAGTGCGGATGCTTCAGTTCGTAGTTTTGGACATAGATTCGCCTTATAATGCATTTTTGGGGAGGTCTGCCCTTGCTGAGTTCAGGGCTTGCATCGCCCCTTGGTGTTTATTGCTTAAGTTCCCAACTGAAGCCGGAACAGGAGTAATGAGAGGGGATCAAGTTTCCGGACGGGCCTGCTATGTTGCCGAATTAAAGATGTTGATGAAAGGACTTAACATCGAGAGTAAAGATGCCTCGCCTCCCCCAAAGGGGGGCTCGGCATAGCAATTAGAGAGATCAACCCCGAAGGAGTTGCCCAATGGAACGCTTGAAGACCTGGATCCCAGAAAAGACGAGGAGCCAGAGACTAGAAATGCAACTCCTAATGAAACGACAGTGGAAATTCCCATTGATGAAGCTAATCCAACAAGAGATTTCAAGATTGGATCTCAACTGGATCCACGTTGGGCCAAAGAACTAACGGACTTCTTGAAGGCGAACTTGGACGTGTTTGCCTGGACCCACGCTGACATGTGTGGGATATCGCCATCCATCATAAGTCACTCACTAAATGTAAACCCGAAACATCCGCCTGTGAAGCAAAAGAGACATATGCTGGGCCCAGAGAGGTCGGTTGCTCTCAAAGAAGAAGTGGAGAAGCTGAAACAGAACGGATTTATTCGAGATTCGACTTATCCCGATTGGATATCGAATCCCGTCTTAGTAAAGAAGCCGAATGGAAAGTGGCGGACTTGCATTGATTTTTCAGATTTGAACAAAGCTTGCCCAAAAGATAGTTTCCCACTTCCCCGGATTGACCAGCTTGTAAATTCGACAGCGGGTCATGAGCTTCTCTCTTTCATGGACGCATATTCTGGGTTCAACCAAATTCCTATGCACGTGCCGGATCAAGAACATACGAGCTTCATTACAAATTTGGGGTTATATTGTTATGTTGTAATGCCATTCGGATTGAAAAACGCCGGAGCCACTTATCAGCGCTTGGTGAACAGAATGTTTTATAATCAAATAGGGAAGACTATGGAAGTTTACGTGGATGATATGCTTGTCAAATCGAAACAGTCTTCTAGTCATACGCAAGACTTGGCAGAAATGTTTGGTATCCTGCGAAAGTATCGGATGAAGTTGAATCCTTTGAAATGTTCATTTGGAGTGGCATCAGGAAAATTTCTAGGCTTCATTGTGAGTTCCCAAGTAATTGAAATCAATCCTAGCCAAATAGCAGCGATTAGAAACATTGAAGAGCCGAAGAGAATTAAAGACGTCCAAAGTCTTGCAGGGAAAGTAGCCGCGTTGAGTAGGTTTATCTCTAAAGCCACGGACAAATGCGTCCCGTTTTTTGATTTGATTAAAAGGGGAAAGAAGAACTTCGAGTGGACTCCGGACTGTGTTGAGGCCTTTCGAAATTTATTGGAATTGCTAGAAAAACCACCGATTTTGACAAAACCGATGGATCACGAAGAGTTATTTGTTTACTTGGCAGTTTCGGCTCATGCCGTTAGCACAGCCTTGGTTCGAGAAGAGGACAAAGTGCAAAGGCCAGTATATTATGTAAGTAAGAAATTGGCAGCGGTAGAACGCAACTACCCAAAGATTGAGAAGCTCGCTTATAGCCTCCTAATCGCATCCCGAAAACTTCGTCACTATTTCCAAGCTCATCCAATGACCATATACACTGACCAGCCCCTGAGGCAGGTGTTGCAGAGACCTGAAGCATCGGGAAGGTTGATCAAATGGAATATAGAATTAAGTCAGTTTGATTTAAATTTTCAGCCACGAAGGTCGATAAGGGGGCAAGCTCTGGCAGACTTTATAGCAGAGTTCACCATCCCAGAGGAGGAAGTGATCAACGACAAAGTGGTCAAGTCCGAAGATGAGTTAAAGATAAGTCCATGGAAGCTATACACAGATGGGGCCAAGAACGACCGAAGGTCCGGAGTTGGAATCGTCTTAGTCACTCCTGAAGGACGGTCGTTATATTACGCTCTACGATTAGAATTTCCGGCGACTAACAATGACTCTGAATACGAAGCCCTGATTACCGGGCTGAAGCTTGCTAAAGACCTCGGAGTAAAAATGTTGGACATATTCTGTGACTCCAAGATCATTGTTTGCCAAGTGCGAGAGGAATTTGTGGATCGGGGACCTCGACTTATCGCCTACCTCGGGAAAGTGAGAGAGCTATTGAGCAACCTGGAGCGGTACAATATAACACATATCCCAAGAGCCGAAAACCAGAATGCGGACAGGCTGGCAAAGCTAGATAGTTCCGACAATCCTGAAGAAACTGAAATGATCCCAATTGAATCGTTGGAATCGCCAAGCTTTGAGTCAATGGAAATTGAATTCGCTTTCGAAGCGGAACCAGAGAAGGTGTCGTGGATGACCCCAATTAAGAACTTCCTTAAAAATGGGACACTCCCATCAAAGAAGAGTGAGAAAAGGGCTATAGTTCGCAAGGCTACCAGATATGTTATACAAGATGATACTCTTTATAGGCAAGGATTTTCTATGCCCCTGTTACGATGTATAGCACACGACGACATCAAACGTGTACTAAGAGAAGTGCATGAAGGTGAATGTGGGGATCATACAGGAGGTCAGACTTTAGCGAAAAAGATATTGCGATATGGATACTTCTGGCCCACCATTAATAAAGATGCAGCTGATTATTCACGACGCTGCGATAAGTGCCAGAGATTCGCCAAAATCCCCAGAGCACCGTCGACCCAACTCAAATCAATGGTGAGTCCTTGGCCATTTGCCACATGGGGAATTAATATCATTGGAGTTCTACTAATTGCTAAAGGAGGAGCGAAATATGCAATAGTCGCTGTGGACTATTTTACGAAGTGGGTGGAAGCTGAGCCCTTAACCAAAATCACGGCGAGAAAGGTGATAAGTTTCGTGGTTAGAAATATTATATGCCGATTCGGGATCCCAAGGACCATTATAACTGACAACGGAACCCAGTTCGATGGTACTGAATTCAGAAATTTCTGCCAGAAGTATAAGATCGACAAGCGATACACTGCGGTTGCTTATCCGCAGTCGAACGGGCAAGTTGAAGCAATAAACAAAGTAATAAAATCCATCCTCAAGAAACGGTTAGAGCGCGCAAAGGCAAAATGGGTTGACGAATTGCCTTTAGCTTTGTGGGCATATCGAACTACATTTAAGACGGCTACCGGTCATACCCCTTTCTCTCTCTCTTTTGGTTCAGAAGCAGTAATTCCAGTAGAGCTTGAAGTTCCTTCCCACCGGGTGACGTAATATGACCCGATGACGAATCGGGCACTCTTACTCGAGTCTCTTGATGAAATCGAAGAAAAAAGGGACAAAGCGGATTTGCGTGCTGCAAGACATCGACGTCAGATGGCACGCTATTACGACAAAAAAGTTCGCCTTAGGACTTTTAAACCAGGAGATTTGGTGCTAAAGAGAGTCTTTCCATCCCTTCCTCACCTCGGTCCAAAGTGGCAAGGACCCTTTGTCATCCAACGGAAACTTGAAAAGGGAACCTTCAAGTTAACGACCGTAGATGGCGAAGAAGTCCCTAGGGCATGGAATGCCCAACACTTGATGCGATATTTGGATTAAAAATGTTGTACTCTTTGTTATTTCTCTTATGAACTTTGTAAAAAGGCACGGCTTGCCTTAGGAAAATCTGATGATGTGAATAAAGGACTATAAAGTGGATGTAGGCTACGACTTAGCTGAACCACTATAAAAATATCGTGTGTTATTTACGTTTATGCATTGTATATATACATTCATCGACTATTCTGTTGTGATTATGGAATATAAGATGATTCAAAACCTGAAAAGGTTGAAAACAGTTTAAACATAAGAAAAAGCACAATGACTATTTGTGCGACAAGACATAAAAGAATGAGAAAACGACATTCTTAACTCTAACTCTCCAGAGAGAGAGAGAGAGAGAGAGTATAAAAGCATCTCCGACTGAGCGCTGAGAAAGAGATCCTTCCCCGCTGAAGGACCGGGGGGCGAATAGATTGCTGAGCTCGAACTCTAACTCTCCAGAGAGAGAGAGTATAAAAGGACGGGAAGACGACGTCCTTTGAGGCGTGAAGGTGCACCCAGACAAGAGACCGCCTCAGCAAGAACTCTAACCTATGTATAAGACAGGAGAGTATAAAAGAAATGCCAGAAAAAACGACAGGCATTGACGACACAGAAAATGCAATCCCGTCAGAAAATCGGGAGCATTCAGATTGCTTGATTAAGCCTTAAATATTTTTTTAAGATTGACTGGGGGCATATATGTATGCACATATTTCCTCCCTCTATAACTTCATTTCATAACTATAGTATGACATGCAGTTTTACATAAGTGCAGAAATACGGACAAACAAACATTGCAGAAAACGAATTATTTTTTATTTACGAATGAATTTTTACAGGAAAACATCCAAAAAGAAGGTGCAAGAACCACGCTTACAGCAGCAATTATTGATCTACCAAATACTAAAACAATGCAAGACAACCCACTATTTAGATTTCGAGTGAGTCTTGGACTTCTTGGCGGCTTTCTCCGCATCCTTTGCCTCTTTCTCGGCCTCCGTCAAGATTCGCTTTGATTTTTTCTTTCCCGAAGATGCGGCACTGGAATCGGTTGACTTCTTCCCGGAGGGCGGAGCGCTGGAATCAAGAGAAGATTTTTTAGTGAGTTCCTCTGTAATAGATGTAGTTGAAAGCTTAACAACTAACCTTGATCCCGCATCCACAACTGCGAGATGCTTGAGGACTTCAGGGTCTAAGTCTTCAGCTTTTAGCTGCAAGCGTTTATCTTGATCAGCTTTCATTGCAGCTAGAGTAACATCATCTGTGCTTTCCGACTCCCCGACTGTTGCTACTTCTGGATCTTCCTCATGTCTTCCGTCACCACCATCATCCTTTAAGGCTACTATCATTTCTTCATCATGGGGAGTTTCAGCCTTAGCAGGTTCGCTTTCTTCTCCCAAATCTATAGGAGCAGCCTTGTCCTTCCCCTCTTTTGCCTTCTCCGTAGGTTCTGCCCCAGACGCGGCTCCCTGAGTCACCTCTGTCTTTCCGGATGGCTCAATACTACAGAGTGAGAAGCAACAGTTATCAACTCAGGAGAAAATAATGGGTTTTTCATCGATTGCTCAATCACGTGGCGAAAGGTAGAAATAGCCTTGACGAATTGAGGAGAAAAGGTAGGGATACCTTGCGAAGACTTCTCGGCAGGGGTAACTGCTGTCTCTGATGCCGTTTCGAGGATAGGGGATAGCAGAGTTGTTCGAGGGATTCCCGGGTATTCAGGATCGTACCCCTCTACTTCAGGAGTTGCGGGGGCAGTAGAAGAGGAACCAGCCTCGGGAATGTTCTTCTGTTTAGTCCTCCGCCTCTCTTTTTCCATAGCATCAGCAATGAGGCGGCGCCCTTCAGCTAGGCGTTCTAGTTCATCATCCCTCAAGTATTTCTCCATCAGCTTGTCTTCATCGATGGAATCGACCTTGAGCTCCTCTTTTTCCCACTCAACAATCTGACTCCATACTTGGACTAGAGTAGATGGATAATCCTCAATCCAAGAAATGTTTTGGCGACGGACGATATGTGCAAAGAATTCAATCATTAATTCGCCGAAACCCTGAATCTCTGCCTCCGCCTCTGACAATTGTTTGCGGGTCTCCTCTGCAGATTTGATAGCACACTCAACGTTGCCCTCCGCCAGGGCAGCTCTGTTCTCTGCCTCCAGTAGCTTTGAAGCCAAGTCAGCATTTTTATTTTCTAGCTCAGCATTCCTCCTTGCCAACTCGGCGTTTTTCCGTTCAAGATCAGTGTACGCAAGGCGCGTCTTAGCGGCTTCTGATTCTTAGCATCATCAGCTTGCTTTTTTAACTCAGAACGCTCTTGAGTATGAGATTCAAGCAAATCATGATAACGTTTTTGCATGTCTTCAAATTTTTGTTTGAAATTAGAAGCGTCCCTTTGAGCAACAGCGAGCTGGGCCTGTGTGTCCTCTCAATCTTTTCCTAGATTCTTTAAGGCCTTTGCATCTTTTTCCGCGGTTTTTTGCATTGAATCAGCATTCGTGATTAGAGTACGGATAATTCTGGAAAGGTTGCGTGAATATTTGAACATTTCAGAATACTGTTTTTCAACCGCGTCTATCTTTGCTTTGGCCTCGTCTGCCCACCTGGAAGAAATAGGTTCGAGGGCAGGTAAAAAAGTCAAAGTCTCGAAGTAATGTTCGGGAAATTGCTCCTCCAAATAAGCCCGCTTGATTGCAGTTTCCGCATCTAGTGGTGGAGGAGCGGGGATCGTCAATTCAGTGTCCCTATGTGTGGAGGATTCGATAGTTTCTTTATCTGTCCTAGGCCGTTTAGTAGCAGGGACCTTGCGTTTACTTCGAGACTCGGTATCTTTTGGAGGACTTCTCTCTCTGCTGCGCTTTTCGTGGGAAGAGGTGGAGTCTTTCGATTGTGGCCTGTCCTCTTCCCTACGACTTTGATAACCTTTATATTTCTCTTGGTCCGACTGAACGGGAGAGCGAGAGCGTGAGGTTCGAGAGCGATAGGGTTCATAAGGCCTTCTCTCCTCCCTACCGCGATCGTCGCGGCGATCATACTCGATATCCTGAGGTGGATTAGACATGCTGCGGCGGAGCTTCCTGATATCATAGTAAGATCGGGACATCGTGCCTGCACAATAAGACAAATGAAATTCAGAATTAATAGTTTCACAGAGAAAGAGGTGCAATGAATGTTAATGCTATTGTATAAAGTGTGTCCTAAGTGGTGTGTTTCCCCCCAACCAACCCGAGTTCGAAGCTAGACTAATACGGGCAGGCTCTTTGGCCTTAGCAGGAGTAGTCTCTTCAGAAGAGGTGAATACTAACGGATAATTCCTAAAATCCTCTGAGGTGTATATAGTTTCAGGTAAAGGGAGATCCCCCAAACCCTGAAATAATGGATCATCGGTACTAGGGACGTCTCCCTCGGAAGCATCAATTGGCGACTCTTTAGAAGACGTTGACTTTTCTGGAGAAATGGTATCCTCAGGAGCAGTATACCCTTCACGATGCTTTTCGGCCAAGTTAACCAATTCGTCGTCTTGAGTAGAAGATGGAGAAGGTGACGTTTGAAGAGGCACTGTAGGAGCTCCCGAACCTTCTCATGTTTCTGGGACTACATCCACTGGAGGAATATATACGTATGGAGCCGTCCCATGGCCGATACTACGAAAAACGGATAGCAGCCCATGAAAATGAAGATATTCATCCTTAAGGACTTCATCAATAGTCAGGAACTTTTGATCGCCATTGAGGAGCTGGTGCATCCGGTCAAAGAACACCTGGTCTGATATTTGTTTTGGACTGTCGACTGCAAACAAAAAGAAAACGAGTTAAGGCGATGACTTGAATGTATAGAGCCAAGATTTAGAAAATCAGTGCTTTACTTGATTTCGTCCATCTCCAGGAACACCCAGGTTGTCGTTTCACGTAAAACCACTCCAGTCTGGAATCTCCAGCTTTACTACTGAATGGCGTTGAAATTATCTTTCTCTTAGGAACAGACTCAAAATAGCAAAAAGAAGGAGTTTCTCGAGTCCGATGCTTGAAGTTGCAGAAGAAATGAACGTCATCGAAAGTGAGCTCTAAGCCTAAGATCTCACGGTATGCTATATATAAAGTGTGTAAGTAGGCATAAGAATTGGGATGCAGCTGCATGGGGGCAATCCGCATTTGTCTTAGAAAATCTACAATGAAGGGAGAAAATGGAGGGATAGCACCGACCATGCACATCAGCCGAGTGATTGTCATGTATCCTTCTGGAGGGTTATGGGGACGGTCAGATCTCGAAGGCACTAGAGTGTCCCTTTTCATTATCCCGTATTTTAAACAAATTCGGATAAGTCGGTCGTTGTCGATTATTGATTCAACAGAATCTTGGGGTGATTCCAATATGACGGCCGATTCAAACTCATCAGGAGCCCGGTCGTCACCTATCCCTCCTTCCTCTTCAAAACCTAGAGAAACTTCATTCTCTGAAGACACCTCGTCACTTTCACGATTTCCAACCTCGTAGTCTGAACCCTCATTATTTCATTCTGGATCCGACGGAGAAGATATGTCCTCGAGAGTAATTTTGTTGGAGGTTTCCGGGGCCTCTTTCTTCTCAGCTAGTCTGGAAGAGCGTCTGGGTCTCATGGTCATAAAACTATTGAAGAAGCAATAGCACAAATTAGAGCAAATTATCCCGAATCCCCCCATGCATGTGTGCAAACTAAAGTGTAAACAATGTATGCGGAAAGTGCAAAGTAAATGTTTAAAAGTGCGACGAAAAAGTTTGGCAAAATATAAAGTGTTGAAGTAGTTCTTGATGTCCAGTTACGCTCGCAAGGCACTATCCTAACTGTCCATTAGGTTGAAGATTATGCCAAAAGTTGATCGGGCCAGTTAAACAAGTTTTTATGCATTAAGGTGAACTGCTCTTCGGTTCGGTTCGGGCGCGTTCATGGGGATCAGATCGGGGATGCGGCCTCGACTTGGGCTCGGATAAACTGTGGAACTCAGAAATCAAAATCGGACTGGTTCAGAGGTAGAGTCCCTTGACGGTTTGGATCGGATCACATAGTCATACTTCTCCTCCTTTTATCTTACGGTCCGACCCGATCCGGTTAGGTAAGCTCCCTTCCCCCCTTCTTTAACTGCTTGCTCCGACCCGATCCGATCTCCTGGATTTCTTTTCTTTTTCCCTTTCTCTACTTGCCCCGACCCGATCCGACTTCCTGAACCTCTTTTCTTTTCCCTCTCATCTATCTTCTATACTCCAACCCGAACCGATCCCCTCAATCCTCTTCTTCTTCTTCCTATTCCTCAACCACAGTCGAATCCACATCCATCTCCAAAGCTCCAATTAAAGACAAGCGTATGCTTCGCTTAACCTCTCAGCACCTCGAGATGGTGGTAGAACCACCCACGACGACGGCAGGAGAGGAGGAAGACGCGATGTCGAAGCGAGAGAGGAGTCATGTTCAAATCATTCAAAATCAACTGCAAATTTCCATTGAAACCCATTGTTACAAAATTAAATGATGGATTCAAACCTACCAGAGTATGTTGCTTGGAAATTTGCAAGAAAAGGGTGAAAAGTTCTTATTTCTTTTCTCTGAGGTTCCGAAGCGAAAGAAGTAAAACAATAAAAATAAATGAGAGAAGGAAGAAGACTCGGTTTATATAGAGAAATATAGCGACCATTCGTCTCCCCATTCGGATCGGACCGACAGTCCAGTAGCACAGCCCCATTCGGATCGGGTCGATAGTCCAGAAGCAAAGTTTGGCCCAATAATCCAATGAAAAATAGAAAGAAGGAGTCTGTTTGGATCGGAATTCGAACCGAACCGAATTCTTTAGCTCAGCAACGAATTAAATTGAAATTTGAAGAAAAAGATGAAAACACAAAGAAAATCAAAAGAAAAATTACCTCGAAGAGCGCTGTGCAATGATAGTCAAAGCATGCTCCGTCTCCAACAGAAGCATCCTTTGAGGTGGCAAAATGTTAGCCCACTTTGTGAACTGGGCAACACAAAGTCAAGATGTGAAGCACTGAAGATCTTGGGAAGCACTGAAGCGGGTCAGATCGAAGCAATGTAGCGGTTCGGATCGGATAAAGTTTGCTGTTCGGATCAGTGAACTATTGCTGTTGGAATCAGAGAGGCACAACTACTTGGATCGGAGAGCAACCTACTTCCAGTTGGATCGGAAAGCTACCCGCTACGAAGACAGATTGGAACGGAGTGAAAGAGAACGAAGACTTAGCCTTGGGACAAAACCGGATCGGATCGGATACCCCGATCCGAACCCCTCCTGTACACTCTTCCGATCCGAACCCATATTCCACGTCATTCTCCTGCATGATCGCCTGGTTATTCGAAGCGGCTATGACCAGTTCCTACCCACAATGTCCACTGCTCTGATGTGCTGTCAACACAGAAATCCATCCAAACCCGAGGCTAATGGAATGGATGACACGTGGCTCCGATCCGGTTCGGGTTCTGAGCGAATTTTCACCTATAAATACCCCGTCTGGAGACAAAGAAAAGGATCTTTTGGCACTTTGAGAGTTCAACCACTTTCATAACTCGAATTCCAGCACTCCCGGATAATCCAAATCATCTTTCAACATTTATTTTTAGACAATTGAGTGAATGTATGTGAGTTGTGAGAGAAATTGAGTGAATATCTCATTGTAATTGCAACAATATCATTGAGAATAGTGATTAACTAGTGGACGTAGGCTTTTCTTCGCCGAACCACTATAAATTCTATGTGTTCATTTTATTTTTGATCTTATTTCATTCTGCTTTTAGTCAATTTGGGTGTTAGAACCACTTTTTGGTCTAACAGTATTAATGCGTGGATCAGAAAGGGAAATGTTTTCCAAAGTTAATAACGTATATTTTTTAAAATTAGAAAATAAGGATTTTATGAATATATGGAAACGAGAAATGGGGAAATGAATAAATGTTGTTTGATGATTGACCGATAGAATTTCCATCTGGAAATAATATCGTTGTTTGCACACGTGTTTTCCTTTGATAGTTAAATCACCGACTATCGAAGTTTTCCACCATTTTTCCATCGTCAATACGGAAAGACATGGACCGGATTCATTATCTGAAGACCACTCTGTATGGACATTAGTGTTGTGATCAAATATGATGAAGATAATCGAAGGCGGAGTTATGCAAGGGTTGTCCTGTTTACAGAATAGTACCTTTGGTTTGTCCAGTCCCAGGACAACTTGAATGGACGAATGTCTGACATAGTATATTTGGTAGATCGCGTAAGTTGATCGTTTCAAACATATTTACGTTGGTGGTGGAGGAAGTCGTTTCTCTTAGCTTATAACCATAGTATTTTTGAGGGAATCAATATGTGATTTGATGGGTATGACGATGTGGCATTCAAAGTAAATGAAGGAGTGATCTGTTAAAAGATACGTTATGACCTCCAGCCTCATCAACTGGGAAACGACAGAAATCGGGCAGGCAACATGGCTAAGTGGACCACCCCCAATTAGGGTATATTGTCACCATCTAGAGAATATTCATATTTGTTACTTCTTTCGTTTCTGTATCTCCCGGGATTGTTTATGTTGGTAGACAACCCGTAAGGGGAAAATATAATCGGAACATTCAAGAGAAATGAATGGCTGATCAGTGTGGCCGAGTTACAAGATGTTCATGTTGAACTCCAGTGTATCGCTTCTAGAGTACATCGATCGGAAGGTGGTTCCATACCTTGTCATAGTTGGAAATCAATTACCCAATAAGAGCCCGCGGTTTTGATTGTATATTATATATGTAGAACGTAAGATGAAAGTGTTTCTGCTAGATTTTTATTTACTTGATTTAGACATTATTATAGTATCAGACAAGTATCGTTTTAGAAAAATATTTTGGGTTATCATAAGGTAAAAACCATCCGTGTTTATGTGTGGATCGGTATTACAATTATCCTTTGGTTTAAAAGATTTTTGAAAGTTAAATCAAATGATTTGAGTTTACTCACACCAGTCACATGACTGACCCAGAGTTTATTTTGTTTTGTTTTCCTAAACTCTTAGGTGCCCAGTTTCGTACGGGCAGTCAAGTAGTCGGGATTTACAGATACTGAGAGCTTGGAGCAGGAGGCTTAAGGATTATATAGCTATTGTTATTTCCGTTGTGTTTTAAGTGTTGTACTCTGATAATGTTATTGTATACATATATTAGTTTTATTTCAAAGTTACATATCTATTATATATTGTTCGTTCTGCTGTGAGTTTTGTGTTACTCTAATGATGATGTATGTTCTTCTTCTTCTTCCTCTATTCTAAGTTTCTATCTTATCTATTCTCACCCTCTATTTTCTTTCTATTAGTTTTCTGGTTTCCAGTGCAATTTGGGTTGGACTTGTGTTATTTGGTCAGCTCAAATGGTATCGGAAATTTAGGACACTACAGTTGGTATCAAAGCTTAAAGTTAAGTAATTACCTTGGCTCTGCGGCGCGACTCAGTAGAGATAGAGTTAGCAATACCCTAGATTGAGTTTGAGCGTATATATATGAGCGCGTATTTGTTATTCAATATAAAATTGTTTATATTGTGAAGATTTATTGATTGGGTTGTTTATGGGTTCTGGTCGATCAATTTGATCCATTGTATCGGTAGGGTTTTATAAACACTCGAATACGATGAACTGACACGGTATGTTTTGAAAAGAGGGTAAATGAAAAAATTTACCCAAAATATATTTTGTTATAAAAGGAATCTATATATTAGAATTATTATAATATATAGGATGTGTTGGTTGTGATTATAATCGAATAAGATTATAAAATGTGAAATGGTTATAAATAGCCAATTAGAATTCATATAAGTGAAACACGTGAAATCAGAAGAATTAAATCTGAATTTAAATCAGAATTGGAATTAAAACCATAGAAAATTATAAAGGTGTTTGTAAATGAATCTGGGTTAAATATATTTGAATTTTAAAATCCTGGGAGATTTTAAATTTGTTACAAGCATTGAAAACGATATTTTGAAATGGATTTCAAAATGAAAGTGTTTAGAAATGGCTTTGAAAGTAATATGGTATTGAAGTCACTTCGATTGTTGGAAAATAAATTCCGATGATCATCATGACATCATCAGTGTTCATTTTCGAGTTTTTAAGTGATGGATTACTACCAAAGATTTTGATTTTGAATTATATTGAGAAAACAAGTCGTTTGAATCGTGAAACAGGATATTTGATTTTTGAAAAGCTAAGCTATTTAAAAACTCCCAGAAACAGTTATTTGAATTAAAATCAAATTTGAATTGAAATTTGTGAAAGCAAATATGAATTGAGTTAAAACCAATTAATTGGAAATTGAATTGGATTAAAATGAGATCGAGAAGTTTAGATTTGTGACATCGGAATCCAAAATATTATTGGATTGATGAGTTAAGAATTTGAAAATCGAGAATGGATCTTTGATTTGAAATTGAATTTGGCTTGGATAAGCGAATGGTTGTGTTGGAGATAAAAGTGATTTGAGTTCGATTGGGAAAATATTTGTATATGTTGAATTAGTAGCAGATATGAAAGATGGAATGATATGCCGGACAAAAAGGTACAAGTTTATATTTTCATATTAGATATGAGTTTTATGAGCCGAATTGGCAAGCCGCTTAGCTGTTTGATTTTCTTTTGGGTTGGAGAAGGCCCAGAGGGGCGAGTTGTAGTTGTACCGATTGAGCCATACAAAGGAGGTGCTGGCGAATTTTTTTTGAAAATTTCGGGTGTTTGAATATTTTCAGGATTTTTGAAAATTTTCGTTAATTGAAATTAAGTAATAATTTCATTGAAATTAATCGGTATAGTGAAACTGAAAAAGAAGTAGAACAAATAATTTTTAACTCTGTCAATAGGGTTTGTTTTCTACCTTAGCAATTTCGAGAATGAAATTATTTTAAGGGGGAAAGAATGTAATGACCCGTATTTTTACAGTATAATAATTAATTAATTTAATTATTTAATTAGTGATTTAGAGAATTAAATAGTTGTTTAATTTAATTATATTGAATATTTAATTAATATTAATAATTAGACAATATACTCAATTCCAAAATAGTTGGAAATAGTGAATCGACAATATTGTGTGAACTGGACAATTTAAAATATTTAATTCAGTTTAAAATTGAATTACGATAATGAATATATTTAATTAAGGAAAGTTGAACGTATAATTGTATTATAATTATAATCGAGCTCGAAATGGCGCTACAGTTCGTAATTTGGCGATTCGAACTTTAAACGAATATACAGAATGCGTTTTAAGCCGGATTTCTGTGAAACAAGAAACGTTCGGAGCTGGTGAAGTATATATTTCTAATGGAAGAGAAAATTTGAGATTTCATTGTATAGATTTTAAGTTATGTCCAAATCAAAATTTCGAAAAGTCGCTATGGAATACCTTTATAAATTATAACGATTTATTTATATTATAAATAGATTTTTCAATATAAATTGAATATCGATTCAATCGGGATTTGATTATCGAGTTATAAATCCAATTGGAGCTGTATGATATTCTAGTGTGAATATATATGGTAATATTAATTTATTAATATTAATTTAAATTGTTTTTAAATATATTAACATTTAAATTGGTTTATTTTGAGTTGTAAAAATAGCCGTTTTTGCAAACGACCTCCGTTTTTTATGAAACTAATTTTGTTGGATGCGGAATACTAGATTATTGTTAAATTTCAATTTCCGTGATTTTTGGAGTCGGTATGTGGCCGTACGGATTTTTAATGTGAAAAATAGTTAGTATTTTGACGGTTAAAAATACGCTGTGTGAGCAAACGGAGTTGGAATTCGACAAAACGAGTTTCATTGGATCCGAAATGTCAAACTGTAGCTGTATACAAATTTCCATGAGTTTCGGATATTTTGTGTGATCATAAGGATTTTTAGAAGACGAATAAATGAGAAATTGACTTAAAAAAATAGGTGAAGCTTCCATAACAAGCCACATATATTCTATAAGTACCCCTTAAATTTTCCTAAACCCTTAGTCAACGACAGAAAATGCCGCTCTCAAATTAAAAAGGTGAAAAGAATCCATTTCTAAAATCCACATAAAATGAAAACAAATCCGATAAATCACTAAACATATATTTATGGATTCACTATGAGGAGAACTTCGAGCTGATGTGTTTTATGTTGGGTTCGACTGTGATTTCCGACGCTGGTTCGAGGACAGTGAAACCTAGGGTTTCACTTTTAGATCGTTAAAGGAAGAATCAAGGAAAATGGACTTTGGATTGTCGATCGTGGCGAAAAAACCGCACTTTTTTGCATCATTTTGAGATATTTGGTGAAAATCTGTGTCGATACTGATACTGATTCGAGGCGTTTGAGGCCGAGAATGGGATCCTTCAGTTGACTCGAGTTGGTTGTTGAGGAGGTAGGAAGATGGAGTTGCCGATGAGATGATTTTTGGTGAGTTCTAGTTGAATTTCCGTGAAGAGGAGATGAGTAATGGAACAACGAAGTGTCAGAAAGGAGAAGAATGAGGAGCAGCGAAATAAGATCGGGGAAGAAGGCTTCGGTGAGAGGTTTTGGGCTTTAAGGGTGTTATTGGGCCGAGGGAAGAAAAGGTTGGCCGGGAAATAAAGCTAAGCCCAAATTTTTATAAAAGGAAATTTAGTTTTGTTTTTAATTTAAATTGTTTATAAACTTGTAAATTAAATATCTTGATCATACTGTATTAGAATTTTGAACGGTCAGATCCGTTGGGATCGTATGGACGAGGGCTCCAAAATGGAACTGACAGGGAGTGGATTGGAGCTCGTTACAATTTATAGCAAAATAAATTGTCGGTCTGAATCACCAGATGGTTATCATTATTTAACGATGATCGTCCAATGTGAGTAAAACTCACTAACTCTATCAGTTTATATTTTTATAAATATAATCTAGTAATGATAAATGCTGATTGAATGCTATGTGTTGATTGTTTGGTTGACTTGCTGATTTATTGGTTGAAATTGTAGATAACGATATATATATATATATATATATATATATAAATCGTTAATCAAATATTGATTCTGTTTATCATAATATTTTATATTGAAATGAAATCGATGTTATTTACATTGTTTAACATCTGTGAATGTAGGGAAACTAGTTGGAGGGATCCAACTGGATTCCTCAATATTTATAATATTGTTTGTTTTCGTATATTTTGTATATGATGTGATATATAATCTGTGATTGAATATGATGACACTGGTCATGTTATTGTTATTTTAAATACCATATGAAATACTGAAATGTAAAAAGGAAATTTTCAAAGTGAATATTGAAAATGAAATATTTATATATGAAATAAATAGAATATTATAAAAGGTAATATTTGATAAACAAATATTGGAAAATATTATAATGGAAATTAGGAAATGAATAGAATTATATAAAAGGATTTATATAAAATAAATAGAATTTTATAAAAGGAAATATTTATAAAATAAATAGAATTATAAAAGGAATATTGATTTTGAAAGTAAATAAAATTATAAAAGGGAAATATTTAGAAAATGAATATAGTTTTATAAACGGAGAATTTTACATTAGGAAGGTTTAGACCCGTGCTTCGCACATGGGGGTAACATGATATTGATTTAAAGTAAATATTTTGCAAATAAAATATTATAAAGGAATTTAGGTTTGAAATAGGAATTTAAAATGGAAGTACTGAAATTAGAAACTGGCTGGAAATTAGTTGAATTGAATGACTTTCTGGGTATCGATCTGATGTTGGTTTCGGCCTTCGGGGTTAATATGTAGGGGGTTGTTCTCTTACTAGTTTACAGTTAGATACTGATAGAGGTGGGAAGATATTGATGCGTGAATCATAAATGGAAACATTTTCCAAAGTTAATAACGTGTATTTTCTAAAATTAGAAAATAAGGATTTGATGAATATATGGAAACGAGAAATGGGGAAATGAATAAATGTTGATTGATGATTGGCCGATAGAATTTCCGTCTCGAAATAATATCGTTGTTTGCACACGTGTTTTCCTTTGATAGTTAAATCACCGACTATCGAAGTTTTTGACCATTTTTCCATCGTCAATACGGAGAGACAAGGATCAAATTCATTATTTGAAGACCACTCTGTATGGACGTTAGCTTTGTGATCAAATATGATGAAGATAATCGATGATGGAGTTATGCAAGGGCTGTCCTGTTTACAGAATAGTACCTTTGGTTTGTCCAGTCCCAGGACAACTTGAATGGACGAATGTCTGACATAGTATATCTGGTAGATCGCGTAAGTTGTAACAAACACGGATTTTTAAATAACATGTTATAACATAAATCATGGCAGAATTAAATGTTAAAATCAGAATCAAAGGAAACGGGCTGTACCATTGCGTTCGTCTCGGAAAAATACGCGAAATAGAGTCCGAGTTTTCGAAAAACGTAGTATGTATGACCAAGTTATGGCCCAATGAAGTTTTCAAAAAATTCCAAGCCCGAAAATAGTTTAAATTCGAATTCAGGTTTGAATTTCAGCCAAAACAGGATAGGCGGGAATTCTCCCGCCCCAGGCAGGGTCGACAAAGGGTTCGACACCCCTGTCGACCCCCCTAATGGGTCGACACCTATGTCGACCCAGGGGTCGACACCCATGTCGACCCAGGGGTCGACCCCCCCGGTCGGACCAGTTTTTCTGGTGCACCGTTTGTGACATGCTGAGTCTTTCTCTAGAAGTTTCTGACGGGATTTGACGGACCTGATGTGTTTTAGGATTAATCTTATGGTCTAAACTAACCTAATCACCTATAAAAAGACCCCTAGACCTAGCCTAAACCCTCATTAATCATTCCTACAACTAAACTATGCCAAAATGTTTCTTAATCATGGCCTCCACCTTTTTCATGAGAGCATGAGTGCCTCAAATCAATCTATGTCATAAAGGAGCCATCTTTCTTAAGTAAAAGAGCCATCTTTCTTTGTCATTGGAGTTATTACTTCTTGTTTCAAGGCGTTTAAGTGGAGCTTATTATTTTCTTTGCGGATTTTGCTTGTGGCTTCGTCTCAATCTTTATATATATTGATCTAGATCGCATAACCGCTCATAGTAAGCCCTATACTACTCTTAGATTCTAACTATGAAGTTAAATATGACATGTTGCAAGTTGAGTTTGGGCCTAAGTATGATATGTGCTTTAATCCTATCATGTTATGCATGAATATATTCTATGCATGTTTGTAAACCTATCACCTTGACCTTGTGGGCTAAAAGCTATAAGCTTTATGTTGAAATGTTGCATTATACAACATGAGAACCCTCATAACCTTTATGATAACTTGCATATAATGTTATATTCGAACTTCTAGCCACCATCCTATGTCATTTATGATCATGTTTCACCTATTTGCTTAAGTTGATATTATGCATGTTTTGAGGCCCATGATGTAATATGCAAGCTTATGAACATATCTATGCCTCATATGCCACCATGTTTAACTTGTGGCCAACCTTATTACCTTATGCCCTTTTGTCATGTTTTTGCCAAGTTCCCTCCTTTGATCTATGTTAAGTTATGCGAAACGTACATGCGATGGGAATGCGTTGGGTTGGGTAATATTAATGACATGAAAACATGGTTTTAAAATATGACATGAACATTGACTTGTGATTATGTTTTTAAACATAATGATGGACATGACACTTAGAAAACATGAGAGTGGCCAACTCAAGGTTGGGTTGAGTTTGTAGCATAAATCTACCCGGAACCGACTGGCTTAACTAGTGGCTACAAGCAATAAGACCCAATGTGAGTAGTTGGTCATGTCGCACTTGAAACCCGAGGTTAGACCAAGTTGTGGTGTAAAGCTACCCGGACCCGCCCGGCTTAACTAGTAACCACAACAAGGTCTAATGTGAGAGGTTGGGTGCATTAAATTAATTAATGCCACATGATAGGGTTAAGTCATGGACCACGTAACACTTAACCAACATGAACACGATGGGTTGATAGGGTTAAGTCATGAACCTTGGGGACACTTAACCAACTTGATGTTTGATTGGATCGGGTTAACCACATTTAACCCGTTAGGAAACCCTAGTTACGGGGTCCTTTTCACCAGTAACCCTCTTGATTGTATCATGATACCCTAGGGACTAGGCTAGGGTGGGGCACGATTACTGGATTGACATGTAAGCGGCCAAAAACGACGGCTGAGTAGGTGCGCCGGTGTAGGTTCAGGCGGACTATGGTCGTGCACATAGTCCGGAGTTGAAAAAGCAGACACGGGCACCAGTAGGTTTAGACTGTGCATGCTTGATGTGTGTCCGTGGTTGGTACCCTAGGGCTTGATACACCCTAGGGTGGACCTAGCACAGTTTGACTACACTTCCTGATTGGGCTGTATGACACCGACACTTGACGAGTTATGCTTTTAGGGAGCCGATCGACTAGACCGAGTAGTTGGACCTTGATTTAGGTCACCTCATGATATTGGGCCAGCTTTGGGCCAAGAGATCATCTCTTGTTTATACTTGACATGGATTGGAATACTAGTACACACCTGGTGCAACTTAACCTTGTATATGCAATGCCACACTTGATCTACCTTGTTAACTTTTCACCATGCCAGTTATCACCCTACACCTCATCTCTGTTTTACATGTTATGTTAACTTTATTAGTTTTTATACTAATAGTAGATAGGACTTACCAGTCTTTTTTGACTGACCCGTTTTCTTTCGCCTCTTTTCTTCCGTTCCCCCCCCCCAGGTTTACAGGGTGGGAACTCTGGTACTTAGCTTGGATCTTTAGCTGCTTTTCTGGATAGGTCACGTATGGTTTGAGCATGCTATGGCCTTATGCTACTTTGGGGATAGTTACTTTATGTTTCTTTTTCAGTTTTCAGTTTATGTTCTAGACTTTGTTTTATGGGAAAATAATGACCAAGTACTTTGATGTAACTTGACTATGGTTTTGAAATGCTAGTTTTATTCACTGCTTTACTACTCTGTTTTACTTATATGTTCTGTCTTGTGATATCTGCATGCATGTTTACCTTGTTTAACGCCCCTCCAAAGCTAGTGTCCTTGCAAGAGTGGCACTGGCGGAGGTGGGGTGTTACATAAGTTGATCGTTTCAAATGTATTCACGTTGGTGGTGGAGGAATTCGTTTCTCTTAGTTTATACCCATGGTATTTTTGGGGGAATCAAATTGTGATTTGACGGGTATGGAAATATGGCATTCAAAGTAAATGAAGGAGTGAGCTGTTAAAAGACGTTATGACCTCTAGCCTCATCAACTGAGAAATGACAGAAATCGGGGAGGCAGCATGGGTAAGTGGGCAACACCCAGTTAGGGTATATTGTCACCATCTAGAGAATATTCATATTTGTTACTTTTTTCATTTCTTATCTCCCAGGAACGGTTATGTTGGTATACCAACTATAAGGTGAAAATATATTCGGAATATTCAAGAGAAATGAGTGGCCGGTCGTGTGTGGCCGAGTTACAAGATGTTCTTGTTGAACTCCAGTGTACTTTTTCTACAGTACATTGATCGGAAGGTGGTTCCATACCTTGTCATAATTGGAAATCAATTATTACCCAATAAGAGCCTGCGGTTTTGATTGTATATTATATATGTAGAACGTGAGATGAAAGCGTTTCTGCTAGATTTTTATTTACTTGGTTTAGACATTATTATAATATTAGACAAGTGTTGTTTTTCGTTTTAGAAAAAAAAAATTGGGTTATCATAAGGTAAAAACCATCCGTGTTTATGTGTGGATCGGTCTTACGATTATCCTTTGGTTCGAAAGATTTTTGAATGTTAAATCAAATGATTTGAGTTTACTCACACCAGCCACACGACTGACCCAGATTTTATTTTGTTTTGTTTTCCCTAATCTTTTGGGTGCCCAATTTTGTACGGGCAGTCAAGTGGTCGGGATTAACAGATACTGAGAGCTTGGAGTAGGAGGATTCAGGATTATATAGTTATTGTTATTTCCGCTATATTGTAAGTGTTGTACTTTTATAATGTTACTGTATACATATACTAGTTTTATTTCAAAGTTATGTATCCATTATATATTGTTCATTCCGCTGTGAGTTTCGTGTTACTCTGATGATGATGTATGTTCTTCTTCTTCTATTCTAAGTTTTTATCTTATCTATTCTCACCCTCTGTTTTCTTTCTATTAGTTTTCTTGTTTCCAGTGCAATTTGGGTTGGGCTTGCGTTATTTGGTCGGCTCAAATGGTACCGTAAATTTGGTACACTACACTTTGTTTGTGCATCCATCTTCGATCAGTAAAATAATTGTCTGTTTTTCCTAAGTATATATATAACTAAAAATGGAAAATAGGCACAAGGACAAACTTTAAAGAAAATTTAGCCCGAAGAACGACAAGTTTTATTTTTAGGCAGAAGGACAAACTTTGAAAAATTAGGCTGAAGGAAAATGCTAAATATAACTAGCATTTTGTGCAGTGTAAAACTAAATAATGCTAGTTACAACTAGCATTTTCGTATAGTGTAAAAAACTAAATATAATGCTAATTACATTTAGCATTTTCCTTCAGCTTATTTTTGGTTCAAAGTTTGTCCTTCAGACTAAAAATAAAACTTGGTGTCCTTTATCCTAATTTTTTTGCAAAGTTTGTCCTTCTCCCCAATTACCCCTAATTAAAACGTATGATAAAATTTGCATTGACATTTTATTTAAATAATTTTATTGTTGAATGGTATGTTAATTGATCATTTACACTTTGTTGGTGGGTCATCCTACCTCCCATCACAAATATAATAACGTAATTAAATCGCATAAATCTTGTAATGACCCGGTAGGAATTCGACTCCCGAATTCTGAAAAAAAATACATAATCCCATATTACTTGCCAAAAAATCAAGCATCGAAAACACTAGATAGTTATTAGAAAGAATTATGAGGGTGAGATAAGAAAGAAAGAAATATTAGAATAGAAGAAGGAGATCCAACACAACACAGAGTCTCACAACGTAACGGAACAAAATATAATATAGAAATAAATCTTTATTAAGAGCTTGAATATATACATACAATCATCAGAGTACATCACACATCTGGACAGTTATAATAATCTGTCCTCATATACAACACATAGCGGAAAATATTGGATAATATCATACGTCTGAACTTCTTCCAGCTTGTCTCTTCAAAGCATCTGATAACCTGAACCTGTACACCTCGGTCTAACCCGGGCATTACAATTACCGGGTCAGTCTGGTGAACCAGAGTGAGAAACCCATTAAGTTTAAAGGTATCACACAACTTAATTTTAAAGTTAAAAATCCTTTCTGAAAGAAAAAGATAATCGTAAGACCAAATCCACACGTAAATACATATGGTTTTTACCTTACGATAACCCAAAACGGTTTTGAAATCAATATATTATTCTGATATTATAATAGTGTCTAAATACAAATAAATAGAATCTAGTAGAACGCTTGCATCTCACGCTCCACATATATAGTATACAAACAAAACCATGGGCGCTTATTGGGGAATGGTTTCCGACTATGACAAGGTATGGAACCACCTGCCGATAGTGTATCTCTAGAGGCGAATACACTGGGTTCAACAAGAACGTCTTGCATCCCGGTCCACACATGACCGACCACACATTTCGCTTGAGTGTATCGAATGTATATCACAACGGTTGGGAGCTACCCACTATCTCCCAAAAAGGGACAACATCGAAAAAGATTTAAATAAGAAAAAGGAATTTCTCTCGATAGGTGATTATACACCCTAATGGGAGCGACCATCATAAACATGTTGCCTACCCGATTTTTGTCATTTCCCGATTGATCAGGCCTAAGGTTAGAATTTACCTTTGGAACATCTGGCCCCCATTTACTTTGAATGCCACATTGTCAAATCCACCAAATATCACTAATTGACGTCCACAAAAATACCCTAGTTGGGAGCTACCCAACTATGACACGTTTGAAGAAATCAACGTTCGTGACCTCGTTGGAAATACTCTGTCAGACATTCGTCCATACAAGTTATCCAGAAATAGGATGAACCGAAGGCACCCTCCTACTGCATCCTAGGAATCACCCTATAGATCAATAACGAGAAGTCCTTGCAATCCATAGATTTCAACCACGACCGAATTACTATCAAAATATCTCTGGTTGCAACATCAGAGAAATTTGTCAAGTAGCCCTTCCGCTTATGAAGATCCATGGTCTTCAACAGCTACATCTTCAATCAACTTTTTTTCGTATTTGCTGGTTCAGAATGGTTTTCGAATATAAATTTTATCTCGGTCTTTGCGTACCAACAACACATTGGGCATGATTTTGATAGTCAGTTATTTAACTATCAAAATAACAATCATAGAAATAAAATATATCCATTGGTTTATTACACAGCATCACATGGCCATTAAAATAATATTTCATTTGTAATACCAAAGATAATATATTAGTTTTGATATATAAATATTCTCAAATCATTTTATTTAAAATACTTAAAAGATCTTAAAATCCTATAATTTTTCCGTTACTGTGACGGCCTTAAATTTCGCTCGGTCCGAATCAGTCGTTAAACCGATCTAGACCGTTCGAAACCCCTGATCGTTTGAGAACAGGACAAATCAGAACACAAACGGAAGAACATTTCATTGTATATTACAACAATGCATCAGATACAAGAATATACAAAGTATAAATGAATAAATTACATTCGATAAATATCAGAGATTACAATACATTACATAACAGCGGAAAAATAATATAAAACACAACTGAAGGTGATATACGGATACAGAGCTTTCCGGATATCATTCCAGCTGTAAACCAGGATCCTGTGAATATAAATCTGCAAAACCAAAACTACTAGCTGCCCGTGCGGAAAATAGGGGCACCCAGAGTTTATGTTAAAACAATAAACTCCAGGTCAGTCATGTGACTGGTGTGAGAACTAAAACAGTCATTTAAAACTTTACTTTAAAAGAGAGTAATTCAAGGGACCACGCCGTATAACACGGAACGGGTTTCCTCCCAAGAATACCAGTGCATAAAATAAACAACGCAATGCTTTTTCGAAAAATGAAGCTATTATAAGACCCAGGTCCCATCACACAATGCAACGCAAGCCGGAGGATAGGGTTTTACCTTATAACAGCCAAACATGCTTGATACGTTTAAAACAAATCATTTGATACTATAATAAGTGTATAGTGTCAAAACAATTTCAATCATAAATATAAATCATAGGCGGCATAGCTACCATCTACTATGTCGCCATACTAGTTCTACAATTAAAACCGAATTATCACGTATTGGAAATTGGATTCCGTCATGAGTCGAGGCAAGGGGCAAGCTCCTCTCCGCGTTCGGGACACTCTAGCAAATGTCCCAGGGCTACGCACTCTGGGCAACCCCTGGATGCTTCAGGGCCGGTCCTCACTTACGTTAGAGGATTGGCAATTCCTGAACACACGTTTCCCGGTCCTTACAGACCTATAATCGAGGCGCCTCGCATTCCAACAACCACATAGGTGAAAAGTATAAATATGTCAGGGCTGGTAAGTCACTGACACCACCAAAGCTAGAAAGAAACGTCGTGCTCTCCCTGCAGTCCGTATCCCGTTTTTAACTCATACCGAGGTGTGAGGCTCGCGAATTCACGTTATACACAAAGCTGCCACGTAGGCGTGCTTTGATCATCAACCACAAGACTTTGCTTTTCAACAGAAGCCTTGATCATTGCATCTTAGCGTGCCACATAGGCAATTCATGCCATGTGATTGATATCTATCGATATATAACCTCTAAGCTCGTACGTCTCAGAGAAGGGCGTTAAGCAAGAGAATAAATTCTCCGCCGCCAAACAGATATATATTTAACAGAAATCAATCAACACAGAATAAAATCCAATGTCAGGCACACAATCCATTTACAAGTTCGTCCTGGGTCTGAACGAAACCGGAGGCACTTTCCTCGCATATCCATCGATCTCCAAGTACGTCTGGACAACCACCAACTATTTCCATCCTCTTGGGTGTACAGCCCAATCAGGATCGTCAGTAACTATCCAAACGATGTGAAGACTTCCGGTCTTCGACCACCGTCTTCATCTTCGACTTATCGTCGAATCGGTTATTCAGAATGGGTGTAAACCCGGACTTCCCGAACAACCCGCGTATATTAAAAACAAATGTTACCCAAACACAACATACGCCTCATTCCAATTTATTAGTCACTAACCGCAAATTAGCAAGAGAACAATTTCCCAAACATTAACCCCGAAGGCCGAAACCAACATCAGATCAATATCCAGGAAACCATTCTTCTTAGCCAACCTACAGCTAGTTTCTAAATTCCACATTCTTAGGGAAAGATTCCCATTAATTTTATCCAAGATAAATTCTTTAAAATTTGTCCTGTAATCTTCCTTTGGATGTCGTTTCAAACCAAATTATGGTTTTTCAAACTAGTCGAGATTAGCGAACCATAACGAAGTAATTATTGATTTTATTTCCCAATCCCAACCTATTCATCCCATGAAGCAAAACTGGTAATACTCCATATCTAACACCACGGTGTTATCGGTAAAATTAATTACCATTTCACGTTCAAATCTAATTAAAGATTTAACTATCGCTTTGGAGCAAAACTGGCGATACTCCATTCTCGCTCATTTCTAAATTTGATAATTTAGATTATAGATTTACGTTTCAATCTAATTGCAGATTCGTTAAAACTCCTTTTACTGGGTTAAAGAACTAGGTGTTATTTAAAACACAGTTCACGACAAACCCAAATCATATTCTATTTATTATCGGGCTAAAGAACTAATGTTATTTAAAACACCATTCACGATAAACCCACATCACATTCTAGTTCAATTCAAATCAAATATATTAGGAATTCCGATTATTTAAAACCCCTTTTTAAATCTAATTATTTATTTAAAAAGAAATCGGGTTTTAAATTTAGTTCAATCTAGTTCATTTCGATAAAAATCTATTTTTATCTTTTCAAATATGGAGTTTTTCATCCCAAATTTTCCCAAATCATTTCTAATGATTTTACATAAATTATTACTATTTTTAATAATTTTATCAAGGCCCGTACAGTCGATTTCCAACAATGGCCATCGAATTGCACTTACAGCGACCTTTTTCAAATTTGATTTGGACGTAACTCCAAGTCCAACCGTTAGATTTCAAATTTTTAATATTCGTTAGAAAGCTCTTTTCGATACGAACCCAACGGTTCCGGTTTTAGGAGAATCCGACGGTCGGATCTCCCGTAATGTCCGTTTGAAATAAATGGTCGAAATTCACGAACTGCCGCGGCGCGGCGCGTTCTATTCAGGCCATTATATTATATATATAATATATATTTCGTCGATTTCTATTTTAAAATGAATTATATAAATAGTTTTGAATTCGTTTCAAAAACATTTTCAACTTCCATTTCAATTCAAATCAAAATTGAATTTTTCCTTATAAATTCGTTTTAAAATTCATTTCTATTCAATTCAATTTGAATTCATTTCAATTCGCTTTCAATTCAATTTGAATTCGTTTCAATTCGCTTTCAATTCAATTTGAATTCGTTTCAATTCGCTTTCAATTCAATTTGAATTCGTTTCAATTCGCTTTCAATTCAATTTGAATTCGTTTTCAATTCAATTTGAATTCGAATTGGTTTTCTATTCGATTCAAATTCATTTTTCTATTTAAATCAAATTCGTTTCGTTTTCTATTTGAATCAAATTCATTTTTCAATTTAAATCAAATTCGTTTCGTTTTCTATTTGAATCAAATTCATTTTTCTATTTAAATCAAATTCGTTTCGTTTTCTATTTGAATCAAATTCATTATATATTCAATTGAAATCAAATTGGTTTTCTATTCCATTCAATTCGAAATCGTTATATATTCAATTCATTTCGAAATCGTTATATATTCAATTCATTTCGAAATCGTTATATATTCAATTCATTTCGAAATCGTTATATATATCGTTCGCGTCAAAATGGCGCATCACTAATCAACACGGCTTCATATATTTCTATTTTCAAATATTCTATTTCAAATATTTCCATTATTAAAATATTTCGTTCAACACATGACTAATCTCACGAATGAGTACAGTCAACACATGAACCTTATTTTATAAAGATAAAGATGTAAATTTTATTATAAAAAAAATATTTCGTTCAACACATGACTAATATCACGAATGAGTACAGTCAACACATGAACCTTTATTTTATAAAGATAAAGATGTAAATTTTATTATAAAAATATTTCGTTCAACACATGACTAATATCACGAATGAGTACAGTCAACACATGAACCTTTATTTTATAAAGATAAAGATGTAAATTTTATTAAAAAAAAATATTTCGTTCAACACATGACTAATATCACGAATGAGTACAGTCAACACATGAACCTTTATTTTATAATATTCTTTATTTTCTAAATTGGAATGAGGCCCAATCAATCACCATATAAAGTTAATTATATGGATTCCAGACAACAAATGTATATAATAGCAACGATAAATAATCAACCATCAACCAAAGTGCACTACACTGTATAAGCATCAAATATAGATATCTAACGCTTATAACAGCCTGTCAATCAATCGATCGACATATTTAATCAATCAGGATGAGTGAACTTCAAATTTCATCCCAACACCCGTGTGGGGTTTCAAACAATCAAACACATATTTTATTTGTGCAGTTGGGCGATGTGTAAAATTTATCGACCCAATCAATGTCCTTCAAATAGGTGTACATAAACAAACCGTCCGGTTTGTAAATGAATATTTTATTTTATTCTCGTTCACGTTAAAAATTATATTTTTAACGATAAAACATTTTATTTTAACACATGAATTTTTATTCAGTTCATTTACAAAATAAAAATGATATTTTTATTTTTCTAACATATTTTAGAAAATTTCGGCGGCATAACGGCACGATACTAGAAACGGAACAAGGCCTAGCCTTATCCCCGGTCTAGTGAAGGCCCACGCCATTCACACATCAATCAAATTCACCAAACATATCAATTCAACCAAAAAAATATATTTTAACTAACTACACAACCAAACAATTTAACAAACAAGCCATCCATGGTCTGTGGATGACGGGTGTCGGGTGATACTAAACACCGTCTGCATCCTAGTATATATATATAACTAGAAAAAGAAATTGAAAGGTGAGAAATTCTCACCGAAAGCTATCCAAACATCTTGACTCTTCTTTGATAAAAATCTTCATCGTTATCGCCTTCGTCATCTTCGTTGCCCGTAGCCACTACATATATAAAAATCACACATTTTTATATTTAGATGTCTTTAAAATAAAAATCATATTTTTATTTATTCACTTTCAATTTCAAAAATCATATTTTATAACGACACTTCATACATGTAAAAATAGAATTTTTATCGCTACTTCTATAATGTAAAAATAGAATTTTTATCGCTACTTCTATTTTGAAAGCAATTCTCTTGCTATTTCTAAAACCATGGTATTTTATTTCTAAGTTGAATATATAAAAATCATATTTTCAACCGAATAAAAATCAGATTTTTATGCGAACAAAAATCGTATCTTTGCCTAATTAAAATCTAATCTTCATGTGATAAAAATATAATCTTTCCATAAGCAAAAACCACTCCTTTATAGAAAAATAAATCGTTTCTTCTCATCGTTATACATAATAAAAATCTAAACTCTAAAATGTTAAAAATCCTTTCAAAAACTGGTTTTTCTCATGCTATTAAATATAAAAACTGATTTAAAATAATATATTATATAAATAAAAACTGCTTTAAATAAAATCAGATTTTAAACAAAACTGATTTTAAACTAGAAACTGGATCTAAACTAAGTTTTGTAAATAAAAACTCACCGCATTGCTTATAATGAAGAGGGAGTTCGATGTTCGCTGGTGGCCAGCACGGTGTTGCGCGAGGTGGGCCATGGGAGGGGGTTTCCGGCGAGCGACGGAGTAGGGCGGAGCTCCACGGGGTGGTTGGCGGTCACGAAACAGGGTGCGGTTGGGGGTTTTGGGACTTGGTCTTTGGGGTTCGAACGGGGGAAGGGGCTGACGATCGTGGGGAGGCGCAAAGCCGGCGGTGGTGCAGGGGAGGGCGGCTCCACCTGGAAGGCGACGGCGGCTGGACATGGGGGCTCCGTCGATCGTCGTCCACCATTTTTCTTTTTTCTTTTTTCTTTTAGATCTGTTATACGACGTGGGGGTGGGGGAAAAGGTAAAGTAGGGTTGACTTTATTTTAAAATTTCCTAAAAGCAACTTTTAATTTCAACCTCGAAACGAAACCCACCGCCTGTCATCCATAGCTAATTACCCCCATTCCGAACACAATGGGATATGTATCCCAGGCTGATTCGGCTGTTTCGACCAGTTTCCGTTAAAATCAACATATAACTCTATATATTGAATTTGAACGCGCATTTCAATTTACCGGGGTCACATACTAACTAGAAAAATTCCAGAAAAATATTTTCTAGCTTCGTATTGACGATACGGTCCTAACAAAACTAGTTTCGTCGAATTCTGAGACCGTTGGAAAAATGGCCATTTTCCAGTCGATTAAAATCAACTGAAACTGGTCAAACGCGTTTTCCTATGCCACGCTCACATATTGAATCGAAAAATTATGAAATTTGAAACCTAGCTATAACTTAACATCACGGACCCAACAAAAGTGGATTCGTCGAAATCCGAGGCCGTTTGCAAAATTTCCATTTTTAAGGGCCTGAATTCCATAGCGACTATTCAGAATTTTCAACTGGACATATCTTTTGATTCCCGCTATGAAATCTTGATTTTTCGGATTCGTTGGAAAGATATTATCAAATAGATCCTAATACTTTTGGTTTCACTAAAATCCTAATTGTTTTGCACCCGGTACATTCAATTGAAGTTTGAAATCGAATTATCGAACTACCGCGCCATTTTCAATTCTAATTATAATTATATATAATTATTTATATTCTAACGACGACGCATATAATATATACGCTCGAATTATATTCAAAATAAATTTTCTCGTCGATATTATTTAAAATAATCTATTTTAAATATTCAAAATTCGCTAAAATTGCCAAAATAAAAATTTTAAACTGGCCCAGATTTTGCGGGTTATTACAGTTACTATGCTTCAAAACACATTTGCCACCACATTACTTATCATCTACAATTATGAGAATAGTCCACTTATCATCGTAGAAAAATCGTTACAAAATTCCCTTTCATTCCGTTATTATGGAAATATCATTTCATATTCTCAATCCATTTTTATTTCCTTTTAATTAGGAATCCCATAATATATATATATATATCCCAAATTCTTTAGACAATGTTCACTAGTACTTTCCCAAAATAATTTACTTTAACATCTCCATTATTACAACTAATATCATCTTTCGATAATCCTGAAATCATTCAAGTTGGGGTATTTTTATTACCTCTCAGACCTTGATCAATAACATTCTTATCTTAAGACAATATGAATTTTAATTCAAAACCAGTATTCATTTTAATACCACTTCACTATTGTATTAAAATACGGTTTTATAAAATGTTCTGTTTTTGAAATCTCCTATTTAAATATATGGTTATTTCTAACTTTATTGATTTTGTAATTAACTTTTAAACTTCAACTTCTTTAAAACTATTTGTCCCACTATCTGGATTTTTATTTCAATCCTATTACTAAACATTTTACCAAATTCAATTTCATAAATCCCTTTCTAATTCTTTAAATCATTTCCTTTGGGAAATCGTACTTCAATCTCATTCGTTACACTAATGCCATTATTAGGTAATGTTAATTTACAATTTTAAACCCCCCTCATCTCCTTATTCACAACTCGTTCACACATCTCTGGTTTAATATAAACTTTTCCCATCTCAATTTCTTTTACTTAAAATATTAAGTAACATTCATTTTAAGCTTACCATATGCGCTTAAAATCACTTTATAACTTTATTTACCAAATTCATTTTAAATATGAACCCATTCATAAACTTCCTTTAAAACTCAGTTATATTTTATTTCTAACCTCAATCACTCACTTAAATGAACTTCATTTAAGAAATAATTCATTGAATTAAAAAAAAATTACTTTATCATTATGTGAATCAAATTTTCTTTTTTAAAAAAAAATCTCGTTAAGTTAAACAATTATTCGCTAAATTATTTTATTAATTAATCAGCACAAACTAATTTAATAATCAATTGGCTTGGTCAATCTTAAAACATGATTAACTCATTAACCAACTCTAACTCGTCTTTTCATTTTAAATTAATAAATAACATTTATTAATCCAAATAATCTCATTTACCTCGATAATTATAAATAATAATCTATTTCTAAATAAACTTATTTTAATTGTTCTAAAAAACAATAAATCCCGGTTATTACTCGTTGCTAATTTCTGCCCACTTGCTTATCAATCTTCTTAATGAAAATCAGCTTTATAAAATTATTCAATAATTACGATGAAGCACATGCTTCGCACGTGGTAGATTTTGATATAAAAATAGTGATCGTGGTTAAGACAAACAATATATATAAGGTTGGTTTATTCCCTTTTTATAAATTGCATTTAAAAATATATATAAGAATCTATATTCAATTATAAAAGTAAAATTTCATAAATTCATTACTATCGATTCACCTAACGGTGAATCAAAATTTATAAAACAGTTTAAATTTTGGCCATCTGTTATGGATTGCTCAACCAATATCACTATTGGTTAATAACCGAACAAATGTTAAATTTGGGGTTTAACAATTAATAACCAATTCAATAATCCAACCATATGGGTTCAATAATTCATATAACGATCATATGAAAATAATCAATAAATTTGAGGAATCCAGTTGGATTCCTCTAACCTGTCCTTCCCTGCATCCAATGGGTTATCTCTGATCATTCAATAAACATGATAAAATAATTCAACTAATCACGATCAATCAATAACAACAATTCAGTCATCCGATTTAAATTCAATTCATTTATTTTATAATAAACGTAACCAACAGGGTGAGTTATTCCGTTTGGAAATCATCCTAAAAAAATACGATGTCATTTCATTTAAATTAAACAATCGTCTAATTTAAATGGTTGATTTAAAAATATTCAACATGCATCCAAACAGTCATCAAACAACTAATAATTAACAGACATGGCATACAAATAATAAACCAGACTTATAATAATTATAAGTGGGAGAACTGAGTGAGTTTAACGCACCTTGGTTTCATTTGACGTCAAAACGGTTTGATTTAATTAAATTAAACAAACGTTTAATTTAATTAAAAACTCTAGTTGTGCTCAACTCCGATCTAAACCAGCTCTATAATGTAGTGCTCACAGATATGGTTCTAACGCTTTCATTCTTGTCAAATTCTGATAACACAGATGTAAGTTACAAAATTTTATATGTATTCCTTAATGATATTATTTACAAAATATATATATTATTATCCTAGATTACAAATTAATGATATTTTAGAATTTCATTGGGTATGTATAAATTTTGGTTATGCCACCTATAACTTTGGTCACGCAGAAACACATACTAGACCACTTCAATATACTCAATTATATTATAAATTTGTGTAACATAGAAACAAATTTTAAATAAACTTAAATTTAATTGTGTTTAACCTTACCCGTATTCAATGTAAATTAACACAGCGCCCCTCTTTCCTTTCCTTTGTTGAGTCCACATCCTTCTTATATGTTTCCCATTTTTGCCAGGTCCATTTCGAATGCATCCTCTCCATTCTTTTTTTTACTTACTTCGAAAGGCCCAGTTGGCCCACTATGTCCCCACGTTAAACCATTTCATCCTCCTCCCTTTTGTTTTGCACTCAACTTCTCCTTGTACACTACAGTATCGTCTCCCCCCACTATGATTTTTTTCCACCGAAAAGCATGTCCAGATCTCCATCTTCCTACTCTCGTATTACAGTCGACTAGCCTCCACTTCAATCCCGCTGGAACATCGAAGACACCTCTCTGCTTCCTACTGCAACTTCTTACCCATAGCACGCAAACCATTCTCTTCCCAGAAGCCTTCTAGCGTGAACTCCCCTGTCGTTCTCCCTTCTATTATTCCTTCTTCTCTTTTTTTTCCAAATGGCCCACTTCACAGCCACTCTGTTCACGTCCACCTTGACATGAATAATTTAAAGCTTCCCCATACTTTCTCCTTTACACGGTTTTACTGTAGCTCATCCCTAAATATGCCCCTCCACTTCCTCATCACCCACGTCAGACTGCTCGCACCAACCCCACAAGCTTTCGTTTTAGTTTACTGGGTAAAGCGCAAACCAGTATTTTACTTATATAAATACCTATATGTTATTATTATTATTATATAAATGGGTTCGGTTGAATTCCATTGAGAGAGGGTTTTTCGTTGTGCCATTTAAGCCTTTCAAAGAGAATGAATATTTCCAAGCAGTAAATGGCATTTATAAAGAAGAAACTGTGGAGGTCATGCCACAATTTTATATTATATAATTTAGGTTTGCGCCTATGTTTCAACTTAGCATAAAGGTGAGAATTTCGAAATTACTTGGTCGGCACAGCCTGTATAAACTGAAAGGAAAATACATGGAATAGGTGGTACTCACATAGACTTAGAGGGTGCGTTTTATTTAATATATATATATATAGGGTGGCTGAGATGATAACTTGTCTGCATGAACAACTGGAGAGGTGATATCTTCTCTGAGTGAGCAACTGGAATGGTAGAAATATAGAATATAGTGGTGAGTCTAGAAACATTGGATATGCGCCTTTATATATATATCAGTTGGCAGACGGGTTTTCATAGGATGTACAGTACCAACGAGGCGATGTAGTGCATTTTCCTTTCATTTCCTTTTTTAGTAGATGGTAGGGGTAGGTCGGCTTCACTTGGTTTTGATTTAATCATTCATTCATGTGTAGCTGTGTATTTATGTACTGGTAGGAGGGAAGTTCTAGTCTACGAAAGTAAATTTTGCTTATGCTTGCAGTATACATGGTTATTTATTTTAATATGGTTAGTTATATGTTCACCGCTATTAAACACAGAACGTTAAATAAATGCATCACTAAACACTGGCTCTTAATTCAACGAAAATAAACACACCGCTACGTCTTGACGTTGTCGTTCCAATAAAACTAATTTCGTTAAAAATGGACACCGTTTGCAAAACCGTGCTATTTTAATTTATTGTTTCATCTTTAAATTCTGTCTACCGAAAAAATAACTTCGTTGGGATCCAAACTGGAAATGCGTAAATAATTAGTCATACGCTTTCCAATAAAACCAGTTTCATCGAAAACGGAGATCGTTAGAAAAATAATCATTTCTGAGGCTTATAAATATCGATAAAATATAATTGAATCCAAAACAAATCAATTTAAATAATAATAAAATCATTATTATTATATATATATATGCAAAAAAAATAACCAATATACATTTATAGCTTAATTTTTTTTAAGGAAGATTTATAGCATAATTTTATAAATGTCGGGCTACCCGACATTCAAATTTTATACAAAAACCGTTAATATATTATTAAATAAATGTTATCGTTTATTAACGAATTCCATAGCGACTATTTTAAAATTTGAAATGAACATAACTAATAATCTATAAACTAAAATCCTGATTTTTCTCTTTCATTAGAAATCTATAATCAAACAGATTCAAATGTTTCTCGTTTCACCGAAATCCGACTTAAATAGGAAACTGTATATTCCATTGAAGTTCAAAACTAAATATAATGAACTACCGCGACATTTCGAGCTCGTTTTATAAAGAAATATAAATTATAATGTTTAAACTTCTTTGTGACACCCCATGTCCGTTAATGTCACTCACAAAGGGAATGCATTAAGTTTCGTGAAGCGTTATAAGTAAATAGAATAGAAATATTACAAGGCAGATATATAAAATAACAGTGGAGTAAAAACTTTATTTATCATAAAACATCATGGTCCAAAAATTCACTTGTCTGAAATAAAAAAAACCCATTACAACATAAAAGCTACTGTCTTGTACTATCAGAGTGCATAAATACTTAAAAGAAAGCATAATTCCCCAAAAAGAGACAAAGCCATAGTAGAGATAAGAACTTGAGCCATACTTCGAAAGAAGCTCCTAGCAAGATGATTACCAAGTCCTGACTAAGCATGAGTGTTCTCTCCCTGAGAACCTATGGGGAAACGGAAGAAAGAAAAGGAAACAAAAAGGGTCAGACATAAAGTCTGGCGAGCCTAGTTACTTTTAGCAAGTAAATAAATAAAAGTGGCATGACAGGCATATAAAGTGGATAAGAGAAAGAAAACTACATAAAAGGTAGGTATGACAAGGTAAACAGAATAGGGTTATATGCTTTTATTGATTACTCTGCACCAGTACTAGTATAAACAAAATGATATGATCCCTTAACATGTATAAGTTGGTAGACTTAGGCATACTTCTGGTGAGAGGTTCTAACCCCATACAATCCATAGGCAGCTCCAATAATAGAATCCTAAACCTACCAGAATCTAGATATACCCTAACTACCCTAATCGATCGCTCCCTAATCCGCATAGATACTCTGTGCCAGGCCCACCATAGGATGTATCACATCCTGAAGTGGCAACCCATCGCTGATATGCACAGCCCCATATCTACAGGTGTCATGGTCTTCTTATCCCTCTCGGCCCGGCTCATGCATGCACATAGCCCGATCATTTGCGTCGCCAACACCGTCCTCCACATTGGATCTCTTACAATCAGCTTAGTAAGCATGCCCCAACTCCGACCTAGGACAGAGTACTCGTTTTGATATTGTTATATGGGTTACTGACTGAAACGGGTCCCCCACACAATATGATACAAGCTCGCCCCCTTGTCTTGTATCCCCACTAGGATTTCCATAGGTTATATATGCCTTTATGTGTCTTTAATTACATATCCCCCTCAGGTTAAGTTTGTAGGCCTATATATAAACATTACCCATCCCCCTCAGTTCTACTTAACCCACCCACTGTCCAAACAAATTTACTTAACCCCTTTTCAAGTTCATGTTCATACGATCCCTATGGATTTAACTAGGTTAAGTATTACAGACTAACAGGTTATCCCCATTCACATTGACTTCTTTTCTCTTTCCAAAATTCCACTTGCCTATTAATTTCATATAAATATAACTTAATCCATTTAAGTTCATTAATAAGCCCCATTACATGTTATTCTTTAGATTGTAATTAACAGAAGTAGTCTTACAATCTTTCACCCTTGGATTGTAATTAATAGAAGTAATCTTACAATCCCTTTGTATTATTCATTGTCTGATTCCATAGTTACAATAACATGTTTTACTTAATATGTAATTAAGTATACTTCATCTCAGTTCACCTATTTTTTGTTTAACATATTACTATAACTTGACGTTGTCTACTTATTAACTTAGTTTTATTAACTAAGGTTTATTAATAAGCTTCCTTTCCTTTTTATTATAACATATGTTATAATTCCCACTTGTCCCTAGGACAAGCCTACAATAATATAACATTCTTTATTAAAGTAATTAATGATAATATGTTACTATCCTTCCTTGCTTATTCCAATACATTACCCTATCCATTTATGGTTATAATGGGCTAGACCTCCCACATTAGGCCTACAACTTGTGGATGCTGGATATGTCGGTTAGGTCCGGGCAGACTTCTTCCATAAGTTGGGCCTAACCTCGTGTCTTAGCCCATCTCGTATTTATGCACTTAGACCCCTCACGTTAGATTCAACATTTGCGGTTGCTGGATATGCCGGTCGGGTCCGGGCAGACTTCCACCACAAGTGCAATCTAACCTCGTGTCATAACTGCCATTACAGTTTTCAAATTACTGTAATACTATGCATTTTAATTATTAACCAATTAATTATACCTATGTCTTTATAGGTGTTCATGCCCATTTACCCAATTATATTCATAATGGATTATATGTCTAAATTCATATTCGTCATTCAAGTTATGCCAATTCTAATGTTTTCCCCTGTTCCCTAACTAATGCATCCACATATATTTGGCTTCATGCCTAGGTTGGAAAGTAGCCTAGCCGTAAACAATAAAAGGGAAAGATGACAATAGTGGTTATTTCAACAAAAGTGGCATAAAAATGCAATTGGCATAGTGATAGGGTGGGCATATAAAAATAGATCTAGTGAGCATGTGATAATAAAACTAGATCTAACATACTAAGGATTTCATAATAGACATGAATAAATAAGGATTCATGTGTCTAATTGATGATAGATCTAAATTAATCACCACTGATAGGTACAAGATGATCTAGATGTAGAATTAGATCTAAGCAAGGTTTTAACTATCCAAATAATGACAGATACAAATTAGCCACAAACTTAGATAAAGAATAAGATCCACAAATGTAACATAATAAATTAACCACAAGCGAATTAGATCTATAAAGGTAGATCTAGCATGACATGTTAAATTAACCATAAGTAATTTATATCTATAAAGGTAGATCTAGCATGACATGATAAATTAACCACAAGCGAATTAGATCTATAAAGGTAGATCTAGCATAAATTAACCACAAGCGAATTAGATCTATAAAGGTAGATCTAACATAAATTAACCATAAGCGAATTAGATCTATAAAGGTAGATCTAGCGTAAATTAATAAAATCGAATTGGATCTATATAGGTAGATCTAGCATAAATTAACCACAAGCGAAATAGATCTATAAAGGTAGATCTAGCATAAATTAACCACAAATGAATTAGATCTATAAAGGTAGATCTAGCACGATAATGTTTAAGATTCAAGAATGTCGTAGATTCACAATTTATAACAAATCCAAATCACAATCATATCACGTTTACTTTTAATCATTTAAATCTAAAAGTAACTAACTCACCGTGTTTGGATTTTAGAAGATAGAAAAGAAATTGTTGGTGTTGAATCTTAGATCTATAGTTGAAATGCTTGAATTTTTTTAAACTTGATTTTGGAGAGGAATAGACAATTTAATCGAAGTTGCAGTAGAGCCTCGATGTCACCATTATTTTAGATGAATAAAATCTAGGCTTAGGGTCCTTTATATAGCCTACGGTTCACGAATTTAGCTCCAAAATCGGTTCAAGTTCAGAAAAACATGTCCTACCCAGATCTGCAGGGGGTCGACCCCCCTACATGGGTGTCGACCCTAGGGTCGACCCCAAAGAGCCATGGTTGACCCCGGGGTCGACCCGAGACCCCCAAACGGTTAGCTCTTTCCCTGTTTGGCGTGTCGATTTCGTATTTTGTTGATTTTTGAATTTTGAGTTCTGAATAATATATATATATTCTCCTTATATGCATACAAACTTCAAAACTTAATAAATTCTACATATGAAGTCCGTTTTATGCAAACTTGGTGTCTATCATGACCAAAATTTCAAGACAGACACTATTGCGCGACCCATTTTACTTAATTATGAATATTTAATTAAGTTTTTCTTAATTCATTGTTAATAGTGTATTTCAAATTAATTATCCTTTAATTTATCATCTTTATTGTCATTAAAATTTCAAGTTGTTACGTTCGTTTTCATATTGAATTAATTATTAAAAATCCATAATTATTCCAATTAAAATATTTCAAACTGTTAACCTGCTTTGTAATCGGGCTACACAAAGCTAAGGGAATTACTCATCAAACAAGTGTGAGCAAAGAGTATGTAGCAGGCAACCGGATCAGTTTGGGTACCCCCTTGACTAAACTTTCCCCCTTGAAGTAAGCAGTTCAAGAAATGAAGAGCGGAAGATGCATCCGGATCGGATCAATGCCTTCTGATCCGAACCCCCATCGCTTCTCTGATCCGATCCGAACCAGGGTGCTATATCTGGAAAGCACGACCTCCTCAAAAGGCAAAGCGATTAGGAGCCCATCATCCCATTTTAACCCATAACTATTGTGCGTTGGCATTATCTCCAAAGCTCCCATCACTGAAACGCATAAGATTCCTGCAACGTGTACCGAACTGGAGGCCTCCCAGGGAGATTTCCACCTATAAATACACCACCAAGGATCATTGGAAAGGATCTTTTGTAAGTTCTTGACTCATACACCTGCTATATCTGAATTTCATCATATTAATCAGATCGTCATCAATCTTTGAAGAACATTTCAAAGAGTGTTGAGTGAAATTATCCATTGTAAAAGTGAGATTGAGTGAAAACAATCATTGTACTTGTATTCCCATCATCAATCAACGAAATTCAAATTGGACGTAGGCTCTTTAACACTGAACCACTATAAATCGTGTGTTTTCTCCATTCTTATTTTCATTTCGTTTAGAATTTTCATTAGTTTGGGTGTTAGAACCATTTTTGGATCTAACATTTTGGTGCTTTCACTGAGAACGCTTCAAAATCTCTATATTTAGGGCTACCATTCTACTATTTGGGTTCGAATATCCAAAGAAGATTGTCTGTGCAGTCAATATTTCTGAAATTCTATTCAAAAAAGTTCTTGACAAATTGAATATTATGAACAAGGGAAAAGGAAAAGAAGTGCAAAATGCATGGGAAAGCGGAGTAGGTAAGGACCAGCAAGCTATGGTTGTCACAAGATCAAGGGGACAAAGTTCTGGAGCTACCTGATCCGGTAGGACATCTCCAACCCGATCTGATTCCCAAGCTCCGAATCGATCCGAAGACGCCACCCCGATCCAAACTGGTTCCATGAACGCTCTTGTTTGCTCTCCTCCGATTCGAACCACAAAGGCAGGGGGAGGCCAATCCGAACCAAATCTGGTTGAAGTTGGTACCTCTCGAGCTCCTATAAATGCTCCGATACTAGTCATGGCAACTGATGATCAGCCTACACCTTCTGCACTCGTAACCCATGGGGAATTTTCCCACTTACTTGATATGCTTGAGAGCACTAGGAATGCTTTGGAGGATCACAAACGCGATAGTTTTCTCGTGAGGGTAAACATGAAGGTTATGAGCGAAGAAATAAGAGAACTCCGCAGACAAAGAGTATCCTCTCCAATTCATCATCCTACTATGGATCATTCATCATCTCCAATCGAAGAGCTCCCACGTGAAAGGAGGCCGTACGAAAGGCCCGAAAATCTAGATCAGTTGACATTCAGATCATTTGGATCCCGTGAGGATGCGGCCCATGTTCTGGGACTCGATGATCCGAGTTTGAGGGAACCAATGTTGTTACCGATGCAAGGATCATGTGTTCTCCCCAGAGATCCAAATATTATCAATCCTACCGAGGGGCAACTCCTTCAGCCTCTTCGTCATGTGAATGACCGAGATCGTAGTAGGCGAGGAGGTTCAACTACCAACCAAAACCGAAGGGCATCACCTGAAGTAGGTGATAAACGTGTCAGAAGGGAAAGAAGCAGGGATCCTGAACCGGCTCCAACCAACGCGGAGGTAGAAGTGATGGTGCATCAAATCATGGCCGATAGTCACCGATATACCAATGAAGATTGGGGTATTGAACGTAGTCATACTCCATTTACTGATGTCCTAAACTTTCAATTCCCTCGACGGTTCAATTTGCCACAAATGGATAGATATGTTGGAAGAATGGATCCAAAACAACATCTGATGAGGTATGCATGGTATATGAACGCTACAGCTGCACCTGATGTTGTAAAATGCAAAGCCGTCCAGATATATTTAGAAGATGTTGCATTAATGTGGTTTATGCGACTTCACCCGTGATCAGTGTCGAGTTCTCAAGAACTATTTATGAAACAGTTCCGACTCCCCCCCCCAAAAAAAAAAGCTAAAAGTGTTATCGAACTGTCCAGAATCAAACAGGCCCCTGGAGAATCTCTGGAATCGTACTTAGAATGCTTCAACTTAGTAGTTACCGAAATAAGCGATCCCCACGAACCAACTATTTTGATGGCCATGATTGATGGGGTCGATCCAGATACTGAATTCAAAGGTTATTTAGCTGGGAAGCCACCATTGACTAGGAAGGCTTTCTACGAAAAGGAAAATATTCGTCTAAGACGAGAAGAGATGTACGCCAATCGAAAGTGAAAATCTGATGGAGCTTCGAGAGAAGATATTCAAAGTAATGTTGCAGTGAAACAATCTGGTGACAATTCAGGGAAAGTTGACGTAAATGTCGATAATAAAAACGAGGGATGTAACAACAGGAATGGAAACAATAACAGGAGGAATAGGAACCGAGGAAACAACTCCAGCAAGAGACACCGATTCCAAACCTTTGAAAACTATTCGCCATTGAATGACACATTGGAAAACATCTACCTAGATAATTACAACATCTTGCAATATAAAAAGCCTCCGCCTAGAGACTCCACGGAGAAGGAGGTGGCGACTGGGAAATTTTGTCTGTTTCATGGAACCCACAGACACTCTACTAATGAGTGTCGGCATTTGAGAGACGTTATTGAAAAGCTATTATGGGAAGGAAAGTTGGATGAAAATAAGATTGCCCCAAGAGATAGGGGCAAGGACGGCAGACCCCGAATCGAAATCTATCTGCTCCTAAACCCACAGCTCAACAAAAAGGTAAAAAAAATTGTCATTAACACTATAGTGGGGAGCCCCATCCAGCTGGCCAAAGCTACAGGGCAATGAACCAGTATGTAAACGCAGCCAAACACCTTGAAATAGGGGAATGCAATAACCTCGAGGACACTGCTCCAGTGAAGCAACAGAAAACAATGTCAAATGATGTAATATTTCGTGATAGAGATGATACCGGGTTCAATCACCCACCGAAGACCCATTGGTAATCACTAACACTATTGGTCCGGCTTTGGTTCATAAAGTGTTAGTGGATAATGGGAGTTCGGTTAATATTCTCTTTATAAAAACATTCGATCAGATGAGACTCGAAGCGAAAGACTTGAAGCCTTGCATGGGATGGATACGTGGCTTCAATGGGGCCTCAACAACTCCAATGGGATATGTAGAATTGTCAGTTACATTAGGACAGTAAGAACGCCAGAGAGTGAGAATCCTCCGTTTGTAGTTTTGGACATCGACTCACCCTATAATGCCTTATTGGGACGACCAGCCCTCGTAGAATTCAGGGCTTGCATTGCGACCTGGTGCTTATTGTTGAAATTCCCGATCGAAGTTGGGGTAGGAGTAACCAAGCCACTGGACGAGCCTGCTACATGGATGAACTGAAGACGTTGCTGAAGGGATTAAGCATCGAAGCTAAAGGCACCTCCTCCCCTGCGAAGGAGGGTTCGGCATAGCAATTAAAGGGACCAGCCCCACGGGAGTTGCCTAGAGAACTACCCGAGGACATAGATCCCAGAGAGAATGAAGAGCCTGGGGACAGAAAGACGACCCCTAGCGAAACGACTGTAGACATCTCCATTGATGATGTTGATCCGATGAAGGTTTTAAAGATTGGATTCTAGCTGGATCCATTCCGAGAAAAGGAATTGGCTAACATTTTATAGGCAAATTTGTATGTGTTTGCCTAGACCCATGCTGATACGTGTGGGATATCTCCCTCCGTTATGGGTCACTCATTGAGTATTAATCCAAAACATTCTCCCGTTAAACAGTAGAAACGTATGTTAGGCCGGAGAGGTTGGCATCCCTAAAGGAAGAAGTGGAGAAGTTGAAAGATAATGGGTTCATTAGAGATTCGACATATCCCGACTGGATATCAAATCCTATTTTGGTCAAGAAATCAAATGGGAAATGGCGAACATGCATTGATTTTCAGATTTAAACAAAGCTTGCCCAAAAGATAGTTTCCCACTTCCTAGGATTGACCATCCAGTGGACTCAATAGCCGGACATGAACTTCTTTTCTTTATGGATGCATACTCAGGATATAACCAGATCCCCATGCATGTGCCGGATCAAGAGCACACGAGTTTTATAACAAACCTGGGATTGTACTGCTATGTAGTGATGTTGTTCGGACTAAAGAATGCCAGAGCCACGTATCAGCGCCTGGTGAATCGAATGTTCTATAACCAGATTGGAAAAACCATTTAAGTTTACATAGAAAATATGCTCATGAAATCCAGGCAATTCTCTAGTCATACATAAGATCTGGAAGAGTTGTTTAACATCCTACAGAGGTATGGGATGAAGTTTAACCCCTTAAAATGCTCATTTGAGGTTGCATTAGGGAAATTCCTCGGGTTCATCCTAAGTTCTTGAGGGATTGAGATAAATCCTAGCCAAATAGCAGCAATAAGGAACATAGAAGAGCCACGGAAGATTAGGGGCGTTCAAAGCCTGGCAGGGAAGAAGGCCGCATTAAGCAGATTCATTTCCAAAGCCACGGACTAGTGTGTCCCATTCTACGATTTAATCAAATGGGGGAAACATAATTTCGAATGGTCTCCCGACTATGTAGAGGCCTTCCAAAATCTGTTGGAATTGTTGGAGAAACCCCTAATATTGTCAAAACCAGTGGATCATGAAGATCTGTTCATTTATCTGGCGGTGTCATCTCATGTTGTTAGCACAGCCTTGGTGCATGAAGAAGACAAGGTCCAGAGGCCAGTACATTATGTAAGTAAGAAGTTAGCAACTACAGAACGCAATTATCCAAGAATAGAAAAGCTTGCTTATAGCCTCTTGATTGCCTCCCGAAAGCTCCGTCATTATTTCCAAGCTCATCTGATAGTCATATACACTGATCAACCTCTAAGGCAAGTATTATAGAGACCCGAGGCATCAGGGCGGTTACTTAAGTGGAATATCGAGTTGAGCCAATTAGATTTGAATTTTCAACCAAGGAGGTCAATAAGGGGTAGGCCTAAGTCAACTTCATAGAGAATTCACGATTCCTGAAGTGGAAACAGTGGATGACAAAGTTGTTACTTCGGAGCATAAGTTAGAGCTTAGTCCATGGATATTATATACGGATGGGGCCAAGAATGATCGAAGATCCGGCGCCGAAGTTGTTTTAACCACTCCTGAAGGACGATCCATTTACTACGCCCTGCGATTTGAATTTTCTTCCACTAATAATGATTCTGAGTACAAGGCCCTGATTGTCGGGCTAAAACTCGCTAAGGAATTAAGGGTAAGAACATTGGACATATTCTGTGACTCCAAGATAGTTGTCTGCCAAGTGATGGCGATTAAGAACTTCCTTAAGAGCGGAATTCTCCCATCAAAGAAGAGTGAGAGACGAGCTGTAACACGTAAAGCTGCAAGATACGTTTTATAGGACGACGTCCTTTATCGCCAAGGGTCTTCCATGCCTCCGTTACGATGTATAGCACACGATGACATCAAACATGTACAGAAAGAAGTAGAAGGTGAGTGTGGGGATCATAGCGGGGATCAAACTCTGGCAAAGAAGTTATTGCGATATGGTTATTTTTGGCCTACTGTAAATAAAGATGCAGCTGAGCACCCAAGACACTGCAACAAATGCTAGAGATTTGCTAAAGTTCCGAGAGCACCACCAAGGTGTCTCAAATCAATGGTCAGTCCATGGCCGTTCGCAATGTGGGGATTAGACATCATCGGGACCCTGCCGGTTGCTAAAGGAGAAGCTAAATATGCGATTGTGGCTGTGGATTGTTTCACGAGATGGGTAGAGGCCGAGCCTTTAACCACAATCATAGCAAGAAAAGTGATAAGCTTTGTCGTTAGGAATATTATTTGTCGATTTGGAATACCGAAACCGTTATAATTAATAATGGAACCCAATTCAACAGTGCGGAATTTAGAAACTTTTGTCAGAAGTATAAAATCAATTAAAGGTATACCACCGTAGCTCACCCGCAGTCGAATGGGCAGGTTGAAGCAATAAACAAAGTTATTAAATCTATTCCTAAAAAGCGGTTAGAGCGAGCAAAATCCATGTGGGTTGATGAATTTTTGCTAGCTTTGTGGGCCTATCAAACAACCATTAAGATGGCTACTGGTCACACTCCTTTTTCACTCTCCTTTGGGTCAGAAGCGGTAATTCCAGTGGAGCTTAAAGTCCCCTCTCATAGTGTGACATATTAAGACCCAATGACGAATAAAGCACTCATCCTAGAGTCTCTGGACATGGTTAAAGAGAAGAGGGACGAAGCGGACTTGCGTGCTTCAAGGCATCGACGCCAAGTGGCACGCTATTATGACAGAAAGGTTCGCTTTAAGACTTTTGAACCCAGAGACCTAGTGCTGAAGCGAGTCTTTCCACCTCCTGTTCATCTAGGCTCAAAGTGGGAAGGACCATTCACCATCCGATGGAAACTTAACACGTGAGCCTTCAATTAGCAATCGTGGATGGTGAAGAAATTCCTAGAGCTTGGAACGCCCAACATTTGCAGCGATATTTGTCTTTAAATTGTACTATTTTCTTTTGTTTTATAGGCCATGTAAAAAGGCACGACTTGCCTTGAAAAGTCTAGTTAATATAAATAAAAGATTATGAAGTGGATGTAGGTCACGACTTGGCCGAACCACTATAAAATACTCTGTGTGATTTACTTTACCTGTTCGAACCTTGTTTTGTATTTTTTTCTATGTTTGTCATGACGTAAGTCGAATATCAGACATTTGAATCAATAAGAAAGCAAATGAAATGACCATTTGCCTAACGACATAAAAAGGACGGGAAGACGACGTCCCGAACTCTAACTCTCACGAGTCGAGAGAGAGTGTAAAGGACGGGAAGACGATGTCCTCGAGGCATGACGGTGCACCATGACAAAAGACAGCCTTGAATCTACTCTAACCTGACCAGACGATAGGAGAGTATAAAGGTACAAAGAATCTGTACCAATGAAAACGAATTTTAACCCCACCAAAAGACATGGGGGCAATTTAATCAATCTCGAACAAGCCTTAGCTAAGTGCTATATTCAAGATTGATTGGGGCATATACAACATCATGCACTCTGCTGTCAATCATTCATTTTATGACCATTAATTTTATTAAGCGACAATTTCCATGAATGACATTTTCTTTGTTTATGCATTGCTGGAAATCGCAACTGTGACTTGAATCATTACTTATGTTTGTTAATTTCTCGACACTAATAGAAACAAATGACGAACCTGCAAGCATTTGACATAGTAGGAAACAAACTACTTTATTAACACAAGTGCAGGTTTATACAAAAGAACTAAATAAACGAAGGCGAGGGCCGCACTCGCTACAATAACGACGGACTAAGGAACAGACAAAATGAAAAATAGAACCACCTCTCATTTGGACTTTGGAGTGGACTTCGCTTTCTTGGCAGCTTTAAGTTTTTCTTAGCAATTAACTCATCCCGTTTCTCCTGAGTCTCTTTGACAGACTTCTCAGCGATGACTGTCATTTGTTGCCCATCAGTCTTTTCAGTTACCTCAGTACCTACAGAACGAGAGGTGATAGTTATTAACTCAGGAGAAAATGAGGGATCTTCAATTGATCGTCCAATAATATGACAAAAGGTCGAAATAGCCCCTGACAAACTGGGGTGAAAAGATAGAGATACCTTTGGATGATTTGTCGATTGGGGTGGCTAGAGTGGTGCCAATTCGGGTAGAGGAGACAAAAGGGACGCCTTAGGAATTTCCGGATTTTCGGGACCATATCCCTCTATTTCGGTAGCCTCGAGGGCAGCAGAAGAAGAACCGGTTTCAATGATATCTTTTCCTTTGGTCTGACGTTTCTCTTCCTCTATGGTAGTAGCAATAAGTCGATGCCCTTCAGCTAGACGTGTCAACTCCTCACCCCTAAGGAACTTCTCCATAAGTTTGTTTTCGTCGATGGAATCCACCTTGAGCTCTTTCTTCTCTCATTCAATGATTTGGTCCCATACATAAACTAGAGTTGTCGCGTAATCCTCGATCCAAGAAATGTCCCTATGATGGATCACCTGAGCAAAGAACTCTATCATCAGCTCACCATAGCCATCTAATTCCTTCTGGGCTGCGGAGAGTTTCTCTTGAACCTCTTCGACAGATTTAATGGCGATGCTAGTGTTCCCCTCGGCCAAAACTGCTCTAGATTCAGCCTCTAGTAGTTTGGCTTCCAGTTCGGCTTTCCACTTTGCTAAATTAGTGTTTTTCTTCTCTAGCTCAGCCTTCACCTGTTCAAGGGCAGTGCAAGCTGACTGTACTTTAACAGCCTCAGACTTAGCATCCTCAGCTTGCTTCTTTAAATCCAAGTGCTCTTGGCTATGGAATTCCAAGCAAGTATGATAACGCCTTTGCAGTTCTTCGTGTTGCTTTTTATAGTTGTCGGCATCCCATTGAGAGAGAGCAAGTTGAGCCTTTGCATCTTCCAAATCTTTATCCGAATTCTTCAAAATGCTTGCATCATAATCGGCCAACCAATATTAGTGATAAGATCTTTGACAATCTTAGAAAGATTGCGCGAATATCTATACGTCTCTATGTATCGCATGTCCACTAAATCAATTTTTGCTTTAGCATCATCCACCCACTTAGAAGGAATAGGTTCAACCACAAGACCAAATGCCATACGATCAAAATAATGATCCGGAAATTATTTTTTTAGATATGCTAGTCTTGCCTTGTTCTCGGAATCGAGTGACACGGGGTTGGATACAGATAATTCAATATTTCTCCACTTGGCAGGTACAATGGAGGTATCAACTTTGCTCGACCTCTTCTCAGGGACTTTAGGTTTATTCTATAAACCAGTGTGCTTAGATGATGGCTTCTCTTGAGGACGCTTCTCTTTAGGAGGATTCGGACCTTTGGAAGGTTGTTTGTCCCCTTCATGATGATCTTGATGGCTCTTATACTTTTCTGGATCGGACCAATGAGGTGAACGAGAGCGCGAAGAATAAGGACGGTTGGAATCATAATGCCTCCTGTCATCCCTGCTGCGGCTCTCACGACAATCATGCTCGATGTTGGAATCATATATGGGCACGCTGGTGCGGATTTCCCTGACATCGTAGCTGGGACATACCATGGTTCCTGCAAAACAAGGTATGTAGAGTTCAGAACTAATGTTTATACAAAGCATAAGTGATGTGATGTGCTGTGCTAATGTGTTGTGCGCATCCTAAGTGATATTCCCCCCAACCAACCAGAGCTCGAAGTTAGGCTAGTATGTGTGGTCTCCTTAGCCTTCACAGGAGTAGTTTCTTCTGAGGAAGTAAAGGTCAAAGGATTCATTCTGAAATCTTCTAAAGTATAAAGGGCCTCGGGCAAGGGAACATTTCCCAAACCCCGAAATGTAGAGTCATCCACAGTGGGGGCATCTCCTTGAGGAGCATCTAACGGAAACTCTTTTGAAGATACCGGTTTTTGAGGAGTGGCATCACCCTCAGGAGTAATGCACTTATCTTTATCTTTTTCTGCTATATTTGCTAAAGTATCATCTTAAGTAGTGGAAGGAGAAGGAGGATCCCTAAAGGGCACTGTCGGATCTTTTGAACTTTCTCCCCTCTCAAGTGGAGTGTCGGTTGGCCCCTCAACTAGAGGTATGTACACATAAGGACCTTCACCATGACCTATGCTTAGAGGTATAGCAACTAGACGATGTAGACGGAGATATTCATCTACTAAGCAGTCCTTGATGGTCAAGAATTTTTGGTCACCATTGAGTAACTGATTCAAGCGATCAAATTGCATCGGATGCTTCTCTTGTGGTGGGAATTGTAAGTGAAAACAAGCAATGCTTAATGTATTTATGATAAAGGCTAGAACTAGAGCATTAAAATTGAGGTCCTTACTCGACTTAAGCCATCTTCTGGCACACCCAGGCTGTTTCTTAACATAAAACCATTCATATTTCGGGTCCCCAGCTTTGCTGCTAAAAGGAACGGTGATGATTTTCCTTTTTGGTACCGATTCAAAGTATACAAAGGACGGGTGTCATTGGTCCGATGCTTGAAATTGTAGAAGAAATGAACATCCTTAAAAGTTAGCTCTACACCTAGAATTTTTCTATAAGCTATGTACAGAGTATACAAATAAGCGTAAGAGTTGGGATGAAGCTGCATGGGGGCAATCCGCAATTGTCTCAGAAAATCGACGACGAATGGCGGAAATGGAGGTATTGCCCCCAACGAGCATATTAACCTGGTGATAGCCATATACCCTTCTAGTGGATCATGAGGACGATATGTTTTCGAAAGCAACTCAGTGACTCTTTAAAGAATCCCATGCTTTAGGCATATCCATGCAAGCCTATCATTATTGATTGTTGATTCAACTGAATCCTTAGACAGTTCCAAGATAGTAACAGTCCCAAACTTATCTGGGGCACGAATGTCTCCTACCCTCCTTCTTCTTCATTGCCTAAAGAGACATCATCCCCGGATGATGCATGACTTTCATGACTTCCCATTTTATAGTCTGGACCCGTACTATTCTAACCCGAATCTGAAGTGGAAGATACGTCTTCAATAGGTGGATTCTCGGATGACCCGACAGCTTCTCTTCTTTCGGCTAATCTAGATGAGTGCCTCTCAGCCATAATTGCTAAACTATCAAAGAAACAATAGCAAGATTAGAGTATAATAACCCTTGTCCCACCGTGCATGTGTGTGGACTAAATTGTGTTGGTATGAATGCAATGCTAAAGTGAGAAAACACAGAGTTGGCATCAAATGAAAATAATATGGAATGTAGCTGCATGTTAGTTAAATCTACAAAGTCCAGTGTAGAAGGCACTGTCCTAACTGTCCCTGAATTTGCAAGTAGTACTTAATCTTGGTTAGATCGGATTAAGTATATTTATTCTTCATGTTGAATGTTTTGGTTCGGATAGGATGTTCATGTGTTAAAAGATTCGGGTCGGAAGTTAAGGTCCCATGTGGTTCAGAGCAAAAACTTATATCATGTGTACAATTTGGTTTGGAACGGGAATTAGTATGTTATGCGATCTGGTTCGAATCAAATATCCACGTCATAAGTTCACATCTTATATAGTACGGATCGGTTCAGAGCTGAAGATGGGACGAGTTCGATTTGGATCGGATGAAAGTCATATAAGATGTTAAAGCTTAGTACTTTTCACAGATCCGATCTGACCTAAGAACATATGTTATACCCAGATCTTTCCTATGCTCGCGCCTCTCACTTCGACCCGACCTAGTTTAATAAGCCCACTTCTCCTTTTTTTGCTTTCCACTTCGAACTGATCCCGCCTTTCCAGAAGTGTTGTCTTCTTCGTATCCTCCTTTCCTCATGAAGAACCTAGTCCACCGTCCACAAAAAAGCCTCATCAGTAAGTTCCAAAGTAATCAACGGCTCAGTCGCACTCTCAGATCATCTCCACCGCCTCCTCAAGGTGGGAGTAAGACCACCAACAATGATGATGGCGGAGGAAAGGAGCATCGACACTAATTTTTGATTCAACACGAAAATCACCCAAATTGAATCCAATTTCGGATCTAAACAAGAGCAAGACAAGTGATGCAAGAATTGAAAACCCACCTTCAAACTTAATCTAAAATCGAGATGGAATTGGAAATATTTTCGAGGGTTAGGGTTTTTCTCTCTTCGAATTTGGGGCAAAAATCTTTGAAACAAGAAAGCAAACGAGAAGAGAAGTGTGTGGGTTTATATACTCAAGGGGAGAAGTCCATTCGTATTCCTCAAAATGACTATTCGGCCTGACTCGAATGGAAGTGAAAAAAGAGAGATCCAAGACCTTCTCTATTTTAGCCCAGTGAACACACCATGGACTAGACACGTAGTGGGTCGGATAAGCTTCATCCGAACCATAACCAGTCAACTCAGCACACGAAACCAACCAGAAAGAAGAAGTGAAAAGCTAACAAGTATACATTATAAAAGTTTACCTAGAGGAGCTACTTGGATATTAAACAAAGTTCTCGAAGTTATTTTAAACAACAGAAGTGAATTGTGTATTCCATAGCATATTTATAGACAACAAGGGATGTGACTTGATAAAGCAACACGACTTTACAGATGAATGGAAACAGCTATTTAGCGACTTTGATCCAGGAACAAATAGGCATACCATTTCGAAGCACATTTCATCTCCAATAAAAGTGTACTTCGAGGGGGCAAAATGTTAACTCGCTTTGTAATTGGGCCACACAAAGCTAGGGAATTACTCATCGAACAAGTGTGAGCAAAGAGTATGTAGCAGGCAACCGGATCGGTTCGGGTATCCACCTCCCCCTGACTGAACTCTCCCCCTCGAAGTAAGCAGTTCAAGAAATGAAGAGCGAACGACGCATCCGGATCGGATCGGCACCTTCCGATCTGACCACCCATCGCTTCTTCGATCCAAACCAGGGCACTGTATCTGAAAAGCACGACCTCCTCAAAAGGTGGAGCGGTTAGGAGCCCATCATCCCCACATTAACCCACAACTGCTATGCGTTGGCATTATCTTCAAACCTCACATCACCGAAACGCACGGGATTCCTGCCACATGTATCGAACCAGAGGCCTTCCAGGGAGATTTTCGACCTATAAATACACCACCAGGGATCATTGGAAAGGATTTTTAGTCAAGTTCTTGACTCAAACACCTTCTATATCCGAATTTCATCATATTAATCAGATCATCATCAATCTTTGAAGAACATTTCAATGAGTGTTGAGTGAAATTATCCATTGTAAAAGTGAGATTGAGTGAAAACAATCATTGTACTTGTACTCCCATCATCAATCAAAGAAATTCAAAGTGGATGTAGGCTCTTTAATGCCGAATCACTATAAATCGTGTGTTTTCTCCATTTTTATTTTCATTTCATTTAGAATTTTCATTAGTTTGGGTGTTAGAACAATTTTTGGATCTAACACAAACAAAATTAAATATCCAAATTAAAATGACCGAAAAATCCAGTTTGTTACATTTTTTCCCACTTAAAAGAATTTTGTCCCCGAAATTACTAAGGAAAGAAAAACGTCACAACCGGTTATATTTTCTAATTCCAATTTATTTAAAATCAAATACAAATTCAATATCATGAATAAAAATTTCCAAAAATATCTAAAATTTTCTAACACTTTAAATTCCCGGAAAAATTCGATAGAGTCTCCCCTATACAGGGTGACATCTGCGATATCGTAGGAACAAATAATATATATACATCGACTCACATGGTCGGAAAACAAAAATCCAAAATCCAAAAATTATATTTTCGCATAGGCGTATCTTATGCGAGTGTTATTGAATATATTTTCCCAACTTATTACGATCTACTTAACCAATATCAATCCTCACTGCCTTCTAGCACCTGTATTCAAATCAATTCAGCATGTAAGTGACCATTACATAAAATTTATAAATAATATTTCATTAGTCAACCAGTATAATTCCACCAGTTCCCAAGGCATCTTTCAAAAAGGTATATGAAAATAAGGCTTAAATCACCCAATTTTAAATCGTAAGCGGTTCCATTCAAATTTTACTATAATAGATTTAGTTTCAATCCATTCAACTTTTTCATTGAGCTATTGATGAGTTTATTTCAACCAATCTAATATCCAAATAACAGTCAATACATAATTAATTCGACCAATCATTCAATGTACATTAAATCCCATTGATATTCAACATTAATATTTAATTCACCAATTAAAGTCTTATTTCATGTCCAATTACCAAATTGATTTTCAATCATTTTATTTTATAGTTACAATCCTGATTTTTAATTTAAACACCATCACTCTAATTTATTCCATTTTAACTTATCTTTAATTCTAATTTCAATTTCATACTAAAATTCTCATTCACAACTATATATGTGAAATTTTTGGTTATATTAACCATTCAAATTCAGTTCCACTTAAACAAATCAATCAAACCACAATATCTTATTAATTTAATAAAATTATTTCCCTTCTATACAAAAATATAATTTGGGTAAAATTATTTCATTTACCCTATTAACAAAACAATATTGTGTACATTCCCAGTCCAATGCTTCTCAACACTTGAACCGATCAACAACACAATTCAATTTTTTTTACGTAAAATCTACAAATTCGCTCTCGTGTATATATATACATGCTCTCATATATATATGCGCTTAAATTAATCTAGGGTGTTACTACCCCATCTCTATCAAGTCATGCCGCAAAGCCAAGATTATTGTTAAACCAATAGCTCGGATACCACTATAATGACCTGGTAGGAATTTGATGCTCGAATTCTGAAAATAATACGTAATCCCATATTACTTGCTAAAAACTCAAGTACCGAAAACACCAGATAGTTATTAGAAAGAATTTAGAGGGTGAGATAAGAAAGAAAGAAATATTAGAATAGAAGAAGAAGATCCAACACAACACAGTCTCACATCGGAACGGAACAAAATATAATAAAGAGATAAATCTTTATTAAGATCTTGAAAATATACTTACAATCATCAGAGTACGTCATACATCTAGACACTAATTGGCAGGATTGAGTGTCAGGGAGTCATATATGTATCGCTAATGGTAGCATATCATCATATTGGTGCTAGGACAGTAATTGGCAGGATAATAATGGATCCGTGCTTATAGAAAATTTTGCACTCTCCATTCTAGGAAATAGGATATGGCTGCTATGGGGATGGTCATATCTCATCCGTAACACCCCATCTCCGCTAGGGTCACTCACAAAGGGAATGCACTAGCTTTGGTGAAGTATTATCTAGGTAAACATACACAGAAATATTACAAGACAGAACATATAAAACAGCGGAAGAAGAACCGAATTTTATTGCTTTAAAAATCTAGAAAGGTCTAAAGCCTTTTTACATCAAAATGCCATTAAATCCATTACATTGACATCTATCTTGCAATAGTAGAAGCATAAAACCATGGTCATAAATCATTCCCCAAGTAAAACAGTAAAGCAGCCATAGCCAAGAAAGGTCCAACCCATATATGATGATCTTGAAGCAGAAAGAAGTCCAAACTAAATCGTAGTGTTTCCTCCCTGAGAACCTGGGGGGAAACGGAAGAAAAAGAGGCGAAAAAAAACGGGTCAGTCATGCAGACTGGTAAGTCCTAGTGATTTTCAGCATAGAAACAAGTAAAGGTAACATGACATGTATAAAATGAAAGTAAACATAAGGATGATGATAAGATAGGCAAGTTAAACTAAGATAACAAGATAAACTATGGTAACAAGATAAACTACGGTAACAAGATAAACTATGCAAACCAGATAAACTACGTATAGCATCGCATGTTTAAGATTCTCTGCACCAACTGTACTAGTACCCCAACCCGTATCATCCTATCCATGTATATGTACAGTCCCTTGCCGTATATCGTACGGGTTTCATCACGTATTTCTATACTACTTCAACGTAGTGCCACCATTATTGAAATCGTTTGGGCTGCCATCCTTGTTCTGGCTAGGTTTCCTTATCATGAACTATCGCGTGTTCAACTAGGATTTATGCCACCTAGGACCACTAGGAATTATGCTACCTATTGAACGTTTTCTAGATTCGATTAGGGTTTATGCCACCTAGGACCAATAGGGATTATGCTAACTAACGAACAACACCCTTTTTCCACGTAATGATCGATCGGCTCCCTACAAGTCCTAGCTCGTTCATGTGTCTGTGTCATACGGCCCAATCATGAAATGTAGTCACCTGTGCTAGGTCCACCATAGGGTGTATCAAGCCCTAGGGTGCCAACCACCAATATAAATCAAGCACGCACAGTGTAAACCTATAGGTGCTCAATGCCTGCTTTTTCAACTTTGGACTACGTGCACGACCATAGTCCGCCCGAACCTACAATGGCGCACCAACTCAGCCGTCGTTCTGGTCGCTTACAATCAGCCCAGTAATCGTGCCCCACCCTGCCTAGTTCCACGGTACGTGATACATCTAGTGGGTTACTGCTGAAAAGGACCGCGTAAATAGGGTTTCCATCCAGTAGGTTAAGTGTTGTCATTTAAATTCGAGACTTAACCCCATCAGTCTAGCATGTCAAGTTGGTTAAGTGTTGTCATTCAAGTTTGTGACTTAACCCACCTACGTGTCATGTCAAATTGGCTAAGTGTTGTCGTTCAAGTTCATAACTTAGCCCTACGAATCATGTGTCAAGTTGGTTAAGTATATTCAAGCGGTTCATGACTTAACCCTATCAAATCATCATGTCAAATTGGTTAAGTATATTCAAGCGATTCATGACTTAACCCTATCAAATCATCATGTCAAATTGGTTAAGTATATTCAAGCGGTTCATGACTTAACCCTATCAAATCATCGTATCAAATTGGTTATGTATATTCAAGCGGTTCATGACTTAACTCTATCAAATCATCGTGTCAAATTGGTTAAGTATATTCAAGCGGTTCATGACTTAACCCTATCATGTGGCATTAATTCATTAATGCACCCAACCTCTCACATCAGACTTGTTGTTGTGGTCACTGGATATGTCGGGCGGTTCCGGGCAGAATTACACCACAACTCAGTCTGACCACGGGTTTTCAAGTGCGATATGACCAACTACGCACATTGGATCCTATTGTTTGCAGTAACTAGATTTGTCGGGCGGTTCTGGGCAGAATTACACTGCAAACTCAACCCAAACTCGAGTTGGCCATTTTCAAGTTCATTCTTAGTGTCATGTCCATGTTCAATTTTCATGTCAAGTTTCTAAGCGAGTTTCATGTCAAGTTCTCATATCAAGTTTTCGAGTTTCCACTTATGCCTATTATCAAGTTCATATTCATATTCATAACCAATTCATGTTTGCCTAACCTGCCCAATTCGTATCCTCATCGCATGTAAACGTTAATCGATCTAAATTACAAGTAGATCCAGGTCCAAAATAAAAGGGAATAACATCCCAACTATGATAGGCAAAAGAACGAGCACAAGGTGATAAATCTGGCATGATATAGCTTGGAATAATTGGTTGCAACATCACTTGCATATAGAGAATAACAGGCTTTCAAATCTGGCATAATAAGGTAACAGTCACGATAAAAATTGACATAAAAGAATAGGCATGCAAAAGCAAGCCAAATACAAAGATAATGGATCAATGGTCTTGGTGTACAACATGGTTTTCAACTATAGTATTATGAACAATCAACTGTAATAGTCAATTGGCCACAATAGTCATAGTCGTAGTGAATCATCAGCGATTAATCACAATAGTCATGAATTATCCAAAATAGTTCTAGACAACTACCCTAAATAGTCATAGGCAATTAACTATAATAGTTTCAAGGTCATGGTCATAGACAATAGTCTTCTGTTCATAATCATAGGCAGTAATTCATAGTCACGAGTCATAGGTGATTAGCCACAATTTTCCTTGTCATAGTCATAGGCAATAGTCTTATGTTCTCAGTTATAGGCATAGGCATAGTCTTTGGCCATTAACAGTAGTTTCAATGCCATAGGCGTGATAATATTTGATTTACAACATGAATAGGCCCAAGTTAATTTTCATAGCAGTATTCCAAAAGTCAAGGTCCAAGAATAGGTATAAATCAATTATCATACATGGGTCCAATTCGATAACATGAATAAGTCCAAATTGATTTCATAGCAATATTCCCAAATTCAAGATTCAAGAGAGGATAGGGTGAAAACTGAATTAACAAGTCTTATCATCAAGTCAAGATCCAAGAATTCATTTTACAATCTAGCGTTTGAATAGTAAACTAGGTCCACCATCATGAATGGGCATGATTCCATCGATAAGAAACCCAAAATCATAGACTCAAGAAGAGACAAGAACAAATCCAAATAGATAATCAAGCTTAGGTCCAATTTCATTTTATTCCATGTCCATATTAAATTTAACAAGTTTCAATCTCAATGTAACTAGAACTTACAGAGCGTGGATTGAGAATTAGAGTGCAGAGATTTGATTCTGGAAATGGTTATTACAGTTGTTGAATCTCTATTTGTATAGTCTTGTTCTAGTTGAAAACCCCCAATTTGCAATTCCTTGATGTTGTCTTGACGAAGAAGAAGTAGTCTCTTTTAATTTAAATATTATCATTTTGATTTTCACAGAGGTAGCATGAGGACAGAATGAAATGGTGTAGAGAGAATGAGGCTAGGGGATGTTTATATAGGTTTAGAGTCACGAATTTGGTCGAGAAATCGGTCTAGATACGCAGAAATGAACTTAGCCGTGGATCTGGAAATTCGGGGCAGGTCGACCACCAGGTCGACTACCCAGTCGACCTGGTCAGGGGTAGGTCGACTACACAGTCGACCACCCAGTCGACCCGGGTCCTGGGCGGAAAATTTCCTGCCCAGCCCGCTGCTGGGTTTGAATTCGAATTTCGAGCTGTTTTGGTTTCTGAAATTCCTGAAACTTTGGAGGGTCATATCTCCCTCATACGGAATACTTTTTTCGAAAAAACGGATCGTTTCCATGTAGAATTTCGAGACGAACGCAATGGCACAACCTGTTTCCCTTGATTCTTATTTTTAAATTTAATTATACCCTGATTTCTAGTTTCAACATGTTATTAAAATTCGGGTTATTACATCATCCATCAGCAGATATGCTTTCAATCCCACGTCAGGAATAAGATCTAATGCACAAATAGTCAATCAGCATCCAGGCCTAAGTGCTTTAAATTTTTAACCTGCCAATCTTCGGGCAAGGCTGATGCAGTCGGTCATGCAAGCTTATGATGTATCAACTTTGAATTAGATGATGTAATCACGAGCAATCGACATTCAAGTCTCTAGTTTCCCATAGGGTATGGGGCATGAGTTACTTAACTAGTACTCGATGAAAGGAGTGAAATTATGAATCTTCATTTTCTAACTCCAAAACGTTGTTTGTTCGAAGTTTCATTCGTGCAGATCTCCCATCTAGCGGGAAGTTGATTAGTGCCTTTGTCGAATCATTCAGGGCGGTGAATTAGCAATGTGACTCGTTGATATCTATCTTGGGACAACCTTTCAAAGGAAATATGCAATGTCGTCTTGCATGTCATATCTCGAGGCATAACAAACGATAGTACGCCATTCACTTCTCCTTGCTGGAAACACTCCGTGCTGCAGGAAGTTTCTAAAGGGAGTTGTCCATGACGCTCTTCCGAATTTGGTCTCCATTACTGGATCAACTTCCAAGGGTCTTGATTGGGATCATCTCCATCTCTTTCGGATTATCGGAACTTGCTAGGTTGGCCAGATTATTCGCTTTCTGATTTTTTACATGTGGAGTAAAAGATATGTTGTAATGTTCTCATCCATCCAACAGCTCTTCTACCCGTTTTAGGTAAGTTGTGAGTCGTAGTCCCTTCATCAGAAATTTCCTTTGTATCAATACAACTCCAACACCGCACTGTCGACTATTCTTTGCACCATATGTATACAACTTCCAAGCGCTTGGTTTTCATCTTTTGTTTTGAGTGGCCATCTTCTTCATTCAACACATCCACTTCGGGAATAGTAAACTCAGTGATGAAGTCGGCTAACGCTTTCCCCCATATGGATTTCTTCAGGAGGGAATTGAGATCAAACTTGTTCATCCTGATGTTCCATTCAAGGAATCGTTCGAATGTTGCAAGTCGCTGCAGGACCTGCTGTAGTGGCTAATCAGTGTGCATTACATTCAGATGAACTTGGAAATAGTGGCAAAGTATTCTGGAAGCAATCAACAAGTTGTAAACAAACTTCTCAATCTTTGGGCAGTTGCTTCGTTAGACGTTACCCTCTTGCATCCCAAATCTTCATCCTCTCTAGGATATATATCTTCTGGCGGATCATCAATCAACTCTTTCTGCGATGTTTTCCTTTCTTGCTAAGCCCATGCATCATTCACACTACATATCCTCGGAAGGGGAAACATTTTTGGGCTCCACGCCATCTTTGTTGCATAGCATATTCCATCCAACCAAATAGGAGGTTCTTCCAGTGACTTGGTCGTCACGGACCATTCTCTCACCAACTTCGGTTGGGACTGAACGGTAGACACTATGCTACCATATAAGCTCCGAATTCTGCTGGAGCTGATTGGTTTGTACTTTGATCATATAAGCTCTAATACAACAACATAATTTGCGAGAGTTCAAGTAATATTCATGTGTTATGTCACATCGGAACTAAGAAGTAGAGAGCTAATGGTTGATTCATATTTGCTTTAATCTCGAGCTCTCGTTACTTGACCAAAGTTGTTTGGTGAGCAGTCAAGTTGCTATAATCCGGGAAAGGATACATAGGTCCAATCATGGCATGTGGTGATTCAACTAGTACCTAATTCTGGGCACCAAAGTATGTTGACCTAACCCTTATTCGATACGAATTAGTCTTCCTCGATGCGTTTGACAACAAAAAGCCATTGCAAAGGTTAGCCAAGTTCTTCGGAAGGTGAATCGCAGGACATATTTCATTCATCACATCATACAATAGAAGTGTAGCTTTAGGATGTTGGGATCCTTAGCTGCTTTGTGGTATCCCATTATTGACAATCATGGTCACTAAGATCATATGAATCATCCTCGGAGTAGTGCTCGGACTGTTCCATATAACCATCATTCGATGCTCCACCGATTGGACATGTTTAAGTCATATAAATAAGGTAGTCACTACTCGTTAGGAAACAACATTAGTTGCATTGGTGAAATCTATATCGAGCCGAAGGAACCCCAGTCGTTCTCATATCCATTGACAATTCTCCTAATCTTCATTAACAAGCTTTGATGATGGCTATTGTCCAAAATATATGTCGAGCCGTGCTCTGAGCCGAAGGCGAGGCTGTCAGCGAGTCCGGGCGCAGCGCCGGTGGGGGTTCGGGGCCCCACAGTCCCTGTGGCGATCGACCTAGCCGGTTAGGTCGAAAATGTTGGCACTGCGCGATTTTTTCGTTTTTGGAAGATGAAGCCTTTTCTGAAAGATCTAAAAAACGTATTTTTTTCCAAAAATAGCCATGCAGGTCAGATCGAAATTTTCCTTCAAGATGTGGTTCGGGGACGTCATCGGATCAGGGTTGAGCCCTTGGATCGGATCGAGCAAGTCGCTTCGGGTCCCTATTCGGATTAGCTATCGAATCGGAAAAGTGGGTTTGGGTTCCATCCGACCCGATCCAGGCAATCATACGATCTGGAACTCCAATCTGATCCTCGTGGTCTGTTCATCTGCCATGTCCGAACCAATGTCCATTCGATCTGAGCTTTTGCCTGATCCGATCCGCAAAGTAAGTGCAACTTCCTCATTCCGAAATGAGTGCAGCTTCTTTAATTCCAGTTGCTTCAAAACAATCGGAGCCAGTAAAGATCTTAGCCGTGAAGGCTTATACTTTTATATAACAAGCGAAACATTCAAATCAGATACGGGTCCTTCCTCAACGAAATACGGTATCTGTTAGTAGACGAGAAGATTTATGGTTGAGAATCAGTCTGTTCTCAATGAAAGAACCAAAATGTTGGACCAAAAAATGGTCCTAACACCCAATTGATCATGTTTTGAAGAGAATAATGAGGAATAATGAACTAAAAGCAAGAAAAATCAATCAACACACGAGATTTATAGTGGTTCGGCGTTAATGAGCCTATATCCACTTCATATTTTATCATATCATTCCAGAATTATAATTACAATGAATATTGACACTCAAATGCTCAAATACCATGAATATTTCTCTCCAAATTCATTGATTTTCGTTGGAGAAGAAGGTGATTATCTAAGGAGAATTCGTCCATGGATGCCATGAATAAATGAAGTGCCAAAAGTCCTCTAAAATGATGCATTGTATGTGCATTTATAGGTAGAAATTTGGTTAGGGTTGAGTGGCCACGTGGCAGCTTCAGAGTAAATCTCGAAAGTAGTGGAGAACATGGGGAATTGGTCTTTAACTGCCCAGACTTCGGTTAGGGTTGAGTGACCCGATCCGGATGGCCCGGTCCAGATGACCCGATCCAGATGATCCGATCCGGTTTGGTCAGTCAAAAATGTTTGCTTTAGCTTGATTCGAAATGGTGGAATCCAACCCGAAGCTTATGTGCGTAGAAATACAAGTTCTCCTATCCTTTTCTACTTCGTCCAAGCAAATGCCGTTCTCTGCCAGTTCATAGTCAAGCCCTGAGTAGCCTTTCTGATAGAGTTCTTAGGCTTTGGGTAGTCTGGTCACAAAGCAAGCTAACATTACAAAATTCACTTTCATTCCGTTATTATGGAAATATCATTTCATATTCTCAAGCCATTTTTATTTCCTTTTACTTAGGAATCCCATAATATATATATATCGCAAATTCTTTAGATAACATTCACTAATACTTTCCCAAAATAATTTACTTTAACCTCTCCATTCTTACAGCTAATATCATCTTTTGATAATCCTAAAATCATTAAAGTTGGGGTATTTTTATTACCTCTTAGAACTTAATCAATAACATTCTTATCTTAAGATAAATATGAATTGTAATTCAAAAACCCACATTCATTTTAATACCACTTCACTATTGTATTAAAATATGGTTTTATAAAACCTTCTGTTTTTGAAATCTCCTTTTTAAAATATATGGTTATTTCTAAATTTATTGATTTAGTAATTAATTTTTAAACTACAACTTCTTTAAAACTATTTGTCCCACTATCTAGATTTTTATTTCAATTCTATTACTAAACATTTTTACCAAACTAAATTTCATAAATCCCATTTTAATTCTTTAAATAGTTTCCTTTGGGAAATCGTACTTCAATCCCATCCATTACACTTAATTCCATTATTAGGTAATGTTAATTTACAATTTTTAACTCCCTCATCTCCTTATTCACAACTCGTTTACACATCTCTGGTTTAATATAAACTTTTCCCATCTCAGTTTCTTTTACTTAAAATATTAAGTAACATTCATTTTAAGCTTACTGCATGCGCTTAAAATCACTTCATAACTTCATTTACCAAAATCGTTTTAAATATAAACCCGTTCATAAACTTCCTTTGAAACTCAATTATATTTTATTTCTAACTTCAATCACTTACTTAAATGAACTTCGTTTAAGAAATAATTCCTTAAATTAAATAAATTTTTTAATTTACTTTATCATTTCTTGATTTTTTTTTTAAATCGCTTTAAGTTAAACAAATATTTGCAAATCATTTTATTAGATTAATCGACCCAAACTAATATAATAATCAATTGGCTTTGTCAATCTTAAAACATGATTAACTCATTAATCAACTCCAACTCATCTTTTCATTTGAAATTATTAAATAACATTTATTAATCCAAATAATCTCATTTACCTCGATAATTATAAACAATAATCTATATCTAAATAAACTTATTTTAATTGTTCCTAAAAACAATAAATCCGGGTTATTACTTGTTGCTAATTCCTGCCTACTTTCTTATCAATCTTATTAATGAAAATCAGCTTTATATAATTTTTCAGTAATTACGATGAAGAACATGCTTCGCGCATGGTATATTTTGATATAAAAATAGTGATTTGTGGTTAAGACAAATAATATATATAAGCTTGGTTTATTCCCTTTTTATAAACTGCATTTAAAAATATATTTAAAAATCTACATTTAGTTATAAAAATAAAATTTCATAAATTCATTACTATCGATTCACCTTACGATAAATCAAACTTTATAAAACAGTTTGTATTTTGGCCATCTACGATGAATTGCTTAACCAATATCACTATTGGTTAATAACCAAACATATGCTGAATTTGGGGTTTAACTATCAATAACCAATTCAATAATCCAATCATATGGTTTCAATAATTCATATAACGATCATATGAAAATAATCAAAAAATTCGAGGAATCCAGTTGGATTCATCCATCCTGTCCCTCCCTGCATCCGATGGGTTATCTTAGATCATTGAATAAACATGATAAAATAATTCAACTAATCACGGTCAATCAATAACAACAATTCAATCATCCGATTTAAATTCAATCCGTTTATTTTATAATAAATGTAACCAATAGGGTGAGTTATACCGTTTGGAAACCATCGTTAAAAAAAATGATGTCATTTCATTTAAATTAAACAATCGTCTAATTTAAATGATTGATATAAAAATATTTAACATGCATCCAAACAATCATCAAACAACCAATAATTAACAGCCATAGCATACAAATAATAAATCCGACTTATAATAATTAAGTGGGAGAACTAAGTGAGTTTAACTCACCTTGGTTTTATTTGACATCAAGACAGTTTGATTTAATTAAATTAAACATGCGTTTAATTTGATTAAAAACTCTAGTTGCGCTCGACTCCGATCCAGACCAGCTCTATATTGTAGTGCTCACAGATATGGTCCTAACGCTTTCGATCTTGCCAAATTCTGATAACACAGAATTAAGTTACAGAATTTTATACGTATTCCTTATTGATATTATTTATAATATATATATATATATATATATTATGCTAAATTACAAATTAATGATATTGTATAATTTCATTGGGTATGTATAAATTTTGGTTATGCCGCCTATAACTTTGGACATGCACAAACACATACAAGACCACTTCAATATACTCAATATATATTATAAATTTGTGTAACATAGATACGAATTTTAAATAAACTTAAATTCAATTGCGTTCAGCCTTTACCCTTATTCACTGCAAATTAACACAGCACCCCTCTTTCCTTTCCTTTGTTGAGTCCACATCCTTCTCATATGTTTCCCATTTCTGCCAGGTCTATTTCGAACGCATCCTCTCCATTTTTTTACTTACTTCGAAAGGCCCAGTTGGCCCAATATGTCCCCACATTAAACCATTTCATCCTCCTCCCTTTAATTTTTCACTCAACTTCTCCATGTACACTACAGTATCGCCTTCCCCCACTATGATTTTTTTCCACCGAAAAGCATGTCCAGTTCTTCATCTTCCCACTCTCATATTACAGTCGACCGGCCTCCACTTCAGTCCTGCCGAAACATCGAAGACACCTCTCCGCTTCCCACTGCAACTTCATACCCATAGCACGCAAACCATTCTCTTCCCAGAAGCCTTCTAGCATGAACTCCCCTGTTGTTCTCCCTTTTGTTATTTCCTTCTTCTCTCTCTTTTTTTCCAGAGAAATGACCCACTTCACAGCCACTCTGTTCTCATCCACCAAGGACATGAATTATTTAAAGCTTCCCCATACTTTCTCCATTACATGGTTTTACTGCAACTCATCCCCAAATACGCCCCTCCACTTCCTCATTATCCATGTCAGACTGCTCACACCAACCCCAAATAATTCCATTGAGAGGGGGTTTTGCGTTGTGCTATTTAAGCCTCTCAAATAGAATGAAAATTTCCGAGCAGCAAATGGTATTTATAAAGAAGAAACCGGGGCGGTCACGCCACAATTTTATATTATATAATTTAGGTCTGCGCCTATGTTTCAACTTACCATAATGGTGAGAATTTCGAAATTACTTGGTCGGTACGGCTTGTATAAACTGAAAGGAAAATACATGGAATAGGTGGTACTCTCAACATAGAATTAGAGGGTGCATTTTATATAATATATATAGGGTGGATGAGATGATAACTTGTCTGCATGAACAACTGGGGAGGTGATATCTTCTCTGAGTGAACAACTAGAATGGTAGAAATATAGAATAGAGTAGTGAGTTTAGAAACATTGGATATGTGCCTTTATATATATCAGCTGGCAGACGGGTTTTCAGAGGATGTACAGTACCAACGAGGCGATGCAGTGCATTTTCCTTTCATTTCCTTTTTTCAATAGATGTTAGGGGTAGGTCGACTTCACTTGGTTTTGATTTGATCATTCATTCATGTGTAGCTGTGTATTTATGTACTGGTAGGAGGGAAGTTCAAGTCTACGAAAGTGAATGTTGCTTAAGGTTGCAGTATACATTGTTATTTATTTTAATACGGTTAGTTATATGTTCACCGCTATTAAACACAAAACGTTAAATATATGTGTCACTAAACACTGGCTCTAATTTCAATGAAAATAATCACACCGCTACGTCTTGACGTTGCAGCTCTAATAAAACTAATTTCGTTAAAAATGGACGCCGTTTGCAAAACCGTGCTATTTTAATTTATCGGTTCACCTTTAAATTCTATCTACCAATAAAATAAATTTGTTGGGCTTCAAACTGGAAATACAGAAATAATTAGTCGTACGCTTTCCAATAAAACCAGTTTCGTCGAAAACGGAGATCGTTTGAAAAATAATCATTTCTGAGGCTTATAAATATCGATAAAATATAATTGAATCCAAAACTCTCAATTTGAATAATAATAAAATCATAATTATCGTATATATGCAAACAAAATAACCATTATATATTTATAACTTAATTTTATAAATGTCGGGTTACCCGATATTCAAATTATATATAAAAACCTTTAATATATTATTATATAAATGTTATCGTTTATTAATGAATTCCATAGAGAATACTGTTGAATCTCGCTATATAGCGTTTTGACTACGACAACTACACATAAGTATATACATTATATAGACTAACCCTGTTTTTTAGGAAGATATTCGACAAGCAGATTCAAAAACACAAATGAAGATTGTATATGTTGTAAGAGTCTGTTAGTCCTAGATTTTCATATTAAAGTCTTCCTTGATGATTACACACACACCCCCATATATTTTATATATATATATATATATATATATATATATATTCTCATTTAAAAGAGGTAAGGAATAAGAACTGCCCAGAAAACAGACGTCTGAAATAAATCAGACAGACATCTGTTTGCTGAGACAAAATTAAATTTTCCATGACATTTAGACGTCTATTCTAAATTTTTCAAACGTCTGAATCTGCTTCAAAATGAACTATTTCCTTGCTGTTTTATTTTCAAATTCAAAACAAACATCTGAAATTTATATTCAGACATATGATTACGAAGGGTTGCAACGTACTATGAAGAGTCACAACGCTCTAATTCATTTCTCTTGATGGAATCTCTTCGTGATCAGTTATAACTCTTTGTTTATTATAAATAGACTTGATTAACTGATCAAATCACCAATTTTCATTCTAACTATTTTCTATCTTACTCTAAACTCTCGCAGCGCACCATGTACTATATTTGTGATTATAATCTTCCATAATCTTTCACAAGATTCACGTTTATCATCAAGGAAATACTATAGGAAGGGTGTACTACATATTGGCATATCCATGTTAACAAGAACACAAATAAGTCATCAATTATTCTGTAATAACCCGGAAATCCGAGCCAATTTAAAAAATTTATTTTGGCAATTTTAGCGAATTTTGAATATTTAAAATGAATTATTTTAAATATTAACGACGAGAAATTTATTTTGAATAGAATTAGAACATATATATTTATTTGAATCGTCGTTAGAATATAAATAATTTATTTTAATTATATAACGAGCCTGAAATGGCGCGGTAGTTCGAAAATTCGATTTCAAATTTCAAATGAATGTACAGGATTCAAAATAAACAGGATTTTAGTGAAACCAGAAATATTTGAATCTATTTGAGAATATCTTTCCAACGAATCCGTAAAATTGAAATTTCATAGCGGGAATCAAAAGTTACGTCCAGTTGAAAATTCAGAATGGTCATTATGGAATTTTGGCCCTTAAAGATGGAAATTTTGCAAACGGCCTCGGTTTTCGACGAAACCACTTTTATTGGATCCGGGATGTCAATTTATTGCTAGGTTTCAAAATTCGTAATTTTTTGAATCGATATGTGAGCGTGGCAATGGAAAACGTGTTTTGACAATTTCAGTCAATTTCGATCGACCTGAAAATGCCCATTTTTCAAAAGGTCTCAGAATTTGGCGAAATTAGTTTTGTTAGGACTGTATCGTCAATACGAAGCTAGAAAATATTTTTCGGGAATTTTTAGGATCCGTATGTGGCCCCGGTAAGTTGAAATGTGCGTTCAAATTTAATATATAGATTTATATTTTGATTTTAATGGAAACCAATCGAAACGATCGAGTCAGCTTACGAAACATATCCCATTGTATTCAGAATGGGGGTAATTAGCTATGGACGACAGGTGGTGGGTCTCGTTTCTAGGTCAAAATAAAAGGTACCTTTTCGAAATTAAATAAATAAATTATATATATTTTCTTTCCCTCCTCACTCTCCCTATCTCCCTGTCATTCATTTTAGAGGAAAAAATCAAAAAAAAAACCATGCACTCCTCAAATCGCGTCGCCCAACCCTTCTGCCCACCGCCGTCAACCGTCGATTATCCCTCCCCTCCTCTGCCAGCCTCCCATGCCACCACTCCCCCCTCCTTCCAATTTGAGATCCCCAAAATCCCCAACCCTAAAAGCCGCCGCCTCTGGCCAACTGGTCCCACATCGACCACCTGGAACCTCCCACGACCCGCCGCGCCGGCCTGACAGCCCCTCCACAAGTTCCGATAGTAAACCCCCCTCCTGCAATCGACAATGTAATTTTTTATTTATTTCTTCGTTGTTTTACCTATTTTCTGCGATGTAAAATAAAACAAAACGATTAGAGTTTTATACAATGAAATGATGTGGTTTTGAAAAAAAAACATAAAGATTTGATTTATATCGCTTAAAAGATTCGATTTTTATATGGCAAAAAGATGAGATTTTTAGCGAATAAAAATATGATTTTTAGAGAGAGTAAGAATATAAATTTTATGCGAACAAAGATTTGATTTTTGTGTAGATAAGATTTGATTTTTAAAAAACATGAAGATGCAATTTTTATTATATAAAAATATGATTTTTATATATGTGATGAAATAAAAATGTGATTTTTGTATATGTGATGAAATAAAAATATGATTTTCATATATGTGATGAAATAAAAATATGATTTTTATATATGTAGAGAATAAAAATATAATTTTTATATGACGTAGAGAATAAAAATATAATTTTTATATGATGTAAATAATAAAAATATGATTTTTATATACTAGAGAATATAAAAATGTGATTTTTATATATGTAGTGGATGCGGACAATGAAAGTGACAAAAGGAGAGCGCGACAAAGATTTCCTACATATGAAGAGTTGTGGCGTCTGGTTAAGCTAATCGGTGAGAACTCCTCACTTTTATTTTGATTTCTAGTTGAAATATATACTAGGATGCAAACGGTGCTTAGCAGCACCCGATACCCGTCGTCCACAGACCATGGATGACTTGTTTGTTTGGTTGCTGTGTTGTGAAATTTGATTGTGTGATGTGGAATGAAATAAGATGGTTTATGGTGGAAAATATTTTATGGTTAAAAATATGATTTTTAACGTGTATATAAAATAAATCGTAATAAACTAATCGGACGATTTGTTTATATACACTGATTTGACTAATATTGATTGGGACAATAAATTTTATACATCGCCCAACTACACAAATAAAATCTGTGTTTGTTGATTTGAAACCCCACACGGGTATTGGGATGATATTTGACGTACACTAATCCCGATTGTTTAGTTGTATGTCAATCGATGGGTTGATAGACTGTGTACGCGTTAATTATTTATATTTAATGCTTATGCTGTTGTGTGGTGCACTCTAGATGATGGTTGATGGTTTATCGTTGCTATTATATACATGTGTTGTAGGGAATCCATATAATTAACGTTATATGGTAATTGATTAGGCCTCATTCCAATTTGGAAAATAAAGAATAGAATGAAAATTCATGTGTTGAATTGAAAATAAATTCATGTGTTGAATAGAAATAAATTCATATGTTGAATAGAAATAAATTCATGTGTTGGATAGTGAAAATAAATTCATGTGTTGAATTGAAAATATATTCATGTGTTGAATAGAATAAACATTCATGTGTTGAGTAAAAGCCGTGTTGATTAGATTGATGCCATTTTGACGTGAACGGTATTTATATCGATTTTATTCATTTTTATAATGAATATAGAAAAAGGAAGTAATTTCAAAATATAACGTTTTGAAAATATTATCATTTATAGGTTAATGATGTGGAATATTCAATTTTGATTCGAAATTGAATATGAAGTTGAAATCGTTTCGAAAATGAATTTAAAACGATTTATAAAATACGTTTTGAAAGGAAATCGATGAAATATATATAATATATATTATATATATAATGGCCTGAATAGAACGCGCCGCGCCGCGGCAGTTCACAAATTTCAACCATTGACTTCGAATGGATATTATGGGAGATCTGACTGTCAGATTCTCCTAAAACCGAAACTGTTGGGTTCGTATCGAAAAGGGCTTTCTAACGGACATTAGAGAATTGAAATCTAATGGTTGGATTTGGAATTATGTCCAAATCAAATTTGGAAAAGGTCGTTGTAAGTGCAGTTCGATTGCCGTTGATGTAAATTGACTGTGCAGGCCTTGATAAAATTATTAAAAATAGTAATAATTTATGTAAAATCATATGAAATGATTTGGAAAGAATTGGGATGAAAAACTCCATATTTGAAAAGATAAAAATAGATTTTTATCGAAATGAACAAGTTTTGAACTAGAATTAAAATCAATTTATTTTTGAAATAAATAAATTGGATTTGAAAGGGTTTTAAAAGTAACCAGTAGTTTCGATAATTGAATTGGAATGAAATGTGATTTTGGGTTTATAGTGAACCGTGTTTTAAATGACAATGGTTCTTTAACCCAGTTAAAGACAGGATGTGATTTCCCAAGATAAATAATCATTGATAGTGATTATTGGGAAGACTAAAACCAAGTGGAGTTTTAATGAATCTTTAATTAGATTGAAGTGATCGAGAATGCAGTATCACCGGTTTTGCTCCAGGCGATAGTTAAATCTTTAATTAGATTTGAACGTGAAATGGTAATTAAATTTACCGATAACACCGTGGTATTAGATATGAAGTATTACCAGTTTTACTTCGTGGGATGAATAGGTTGGGATTGGGAAATTAAAATAAATAATTACTTCGGTGTGGTTCGCTAATCCCGACTAGTTTGATTTGATATTCAAAGAAGATTAAAGAATAAATTAAAAGAATTTATCTTTGATAAAATTAATGGGAACCTTTCCCAAAGTGTAAGAATATTTGAATAAAAGAATATTCTGAATTGGAATGAGGCGTATGTTGTGTTTGTGTAACACTTGTTCATTATATACGCGAGTTATTCAGAAAGGCCGGGTTTATCCCATTCTGAATAACTGATTCGACGATGTGTCGAGGATGAAGACGGTCGTCGAAAACCGGAGGTCTTCACATCGTTTGGGTGATTGCTGATGATCTTGATTGGGCTGTACACCCAAGAGGAGGGAATCAGTTGGTGATCATCCAGACGTACTTGGAGATCGATGGATATGCGAGGTACAAGGTGCCTCCGGTTTCGTTCAGACCCAGAACGAACTTGTTAATGGACTGTGTGTCTAACATTGAATTTTATTCTGTGTGATTGATTTCTATTAAATATATATCTGTTTGGCGGCGGAGAATTTATTCTCTTGCTTAACGCCCTTCTCTGAGACGTACGAGCTCAGGGGTTATATATTGATGGATATCAATCGCATGGAGTGAATTGCTTGTGTGACATATCTAAGTGGAAAATGATCAAGGCTTTTGTTGAAAAGCAGAGTCTTGTGGTTGATGATCAAAGCACGACTTGTGTGGCATAGCTTTGTGTAGCGTTGATTCGCGAGCCTCACACCCCGGTTGTGAACCAGAAACGGGAGAAGGATCCATGGAGGGCATGCGTTTCTTTCTATCTAGGGTGGTGTCAGTGACCTACCAGCCCTGACATTTATATTATTTTCACCTGTGTGGTTGTTACTGTGGCGAGGCGCCTCAGATATATCGGTGACTGTGTGGAGCCGATGGAGTCATTTGGCTCATTTACGCCCCAAAGGGTGGGGAAACGCAGTGTTCAGGCATTTTAATCCACATCGGTGGACCGGCCGTGTGGCTCCTAAAGGTCACTCGAGCTCTGATCCTAAGACACAGGCTAGAGCGTCTCGAATCGGTAGAGGACTATCTTTTGCCTTGGTTCACAGATGGAAACCCAACTTCCAATACATGACATTTGTGGTTTTGATTGTAGAGCCTAGTATGGCGACATGAGATATGGTACCCATGCCGTCTATGATTGATATTTATAATTGAAATTGTTTTGACACTACACTTATAATAGTATCAAATGATTTGTTTTTAACGTACCAAGCATATTCGGCTATTATAAGGGAAAACCCTATCCTCCGGCTTGTGTTGCATTGTGTGATGGGACCTGGGTCTTATAATAGCTTCATTGTTCTTTATTAAGCATTGCGCTGTTTTGTTATATGCACTGGTGTTCTTGGGAGGAAACCCGTTCCGTGTTATACGGCATGGTCCCTTGATATATCTGATTTAAAGTAAAGTTTTAAATAACTGGCTTTAGTTCTCACACCAGTCACATGACTGACCTGGAGTTTATTATTTTAACCTAAACTTTGGGTGCCCTTATTTTGACACGGTCAGCTAGTAGTTTGGTTTCGCAGATTTATATTCACAAGATCCTGATTTACAACTGAAGCGATATTCGGAAAGCTCTGTATCCGTGTATTACTTCCAGTTGTGTATTGTATTATTTTTCCGCTGCAGTAATTTGTTGTAACCTCTGATATTTAGTAAATGTGTAATATGGATTTATACTCTGTATATTCTTGTATTCTGATGAAATTGTTGTAATTAACAATGAAATGTTCTTCTGTTTGCGTTCCGATGTGGTTTATACTCAACTCAATCCATGATTTCCTGTAAAGGGGATTTCAAGTCGTTTCATATTCTATATTGGAAAGACCTCTTCAGCAGTTGAGGCAAGAAATCCCGTTCGGCTGATCGGGTAACTGTGAACCTATTCCTCCGGGTAAAGTGAAGGTTTTTAGTGTTAGTGAAATACCAGAAGTGAGTCTGGGACTGGATATAGGACAGAGGTCCGAACCAGTATAAAATCGATTGTGTGATTTTTAACTGCTGCTACTACTTCATTACATACATTATCATACTCATACTCCATTATATATGATCCTACCGCTGCATAGCCACTTTCAATTGGTATCGAAGTAAGGCCATCCAATAACCGTAACACTGTTATTCGATACTTTGACAAAATGGAGAATAACCCAAGTACTACATTTTTTTTAAGGACAATCTACTCAAATACCACCTATATTCAGTGGACTGCACTACAACTATTAGGCTACGGGAATGATGATATATATGCAAGTAAGTGGTTTTAGTGCATGGAATACTACTCAAAACGAATTCCCGCACCCACAACTGAATATTCGAGTTGGGCAATAACTCAAAAAGATGAGGCTGATGCAAATGCAAAAGCTATGAACATGTTATACTGTGCTCTCGATAGAAATGAGCTCAATCGTGTTAGCATTTGTACATCAGCATATCAAATATGGGAAACACTCAAAACTATCCATGAAAGAGCAAACAAAGTCAAAAAAACAAAAATTTCAATGCTCAAAAACACGTTTCAGAACTTCAGGATGGAACAAAATGAAACCATCAATGAAATATACTCAAGATTTCAAAAGATATCTTACATGCATTGGTAGGATTGGGAGAAAAATATAGTGACTTTGATATTGTGTCAAAAGTGCTAAACTCTCTAACTGACGATTGGGAAAGAAAGGTATTAGCCATTGAGGAAGCTAATGATTTGTCAGCTATGAAACTTTAGGAGCTCATAGGTAATCTCATGTCTTATGAAGTTAATCTTCAAGCGAAAAGGGAATTAGCTCAAGAGAAAAAGAATGTGGCCTTTCATGCCGATAAAGAGGAATCTGAATCAGAAGATGAAGGTCTAGCCTTTATTACCAAAAACTTTAAGAAAATTCTAAAATATCGAGAAGGAAATTTCAAGAAAAATACCTCAAGCAAACCTTAATCCTCAAATTTGGAATGTTTTAATTGTCATAAGAAGGGTCATATGGTAAAGGACTGTCCAGAAATGAAAGAAAATCAGAAAAACCTCAACAACAAGACCAAGAAAGAAAAGTTCAAAAAGAAAGCTTTCTCTGTTACATGGGACGACTCAGATTCAGATTCATCAGTCAGTGACAGTGAAAGTGAAAATGAACAAGCAAATGTGTGCTTCATGGCTCAAGAATCTAAAGTAAGTAATTTATCTTATGAAGAGTTAATAGAAGTTAATGCTGAATTTTTAAACATTATGTAAACTCTAAAGAAAAAGCATAAAGAAACTCATGAAAATCAGAATAAAGCTGATTTTGAAAGAGACATGCTCAAAGATGAAGTTGAAAAAGTTCAAGAGACTTTTACAAATTCAGTCAGCTTTCTCTTTTGAGTCAAGAAATTGAAACTCAAAAGACAAAAAATAACGAGATTAATTTTGAGAATCACATGTTGAAAACTAAAATAAAAGAATTAGAATTAGAGAATAAAAGTATTCAAACCAAATTAGAAAGCATCTCTAAGAATGTTTCTAACTTCAATAAGGTTAGAGAAAATTTATCAAGGGTTATAGAAAATTCTCGACCATCTTCAAACAAAAATGGTTTAGGATTTAGAAAAGAATCAAAAATTTCTCCAAAGAAAAATGCAAAACTAAAGAGGAAAATTGATTCAAAAATTAAATACAAACCAAAATCCATAAAAAGGATTAACAAAATTGAGATATGGGTTCCAAAAACTAATCATAGTTTGATTAGGAACAAACACATCAATTCTTTTATGGAATCTATGCATAATAATAAAAATTATCTATACAAAAGGGATACTAAACCCACTTGGGTTTGGCTTCCTAAGACCTAACTCTTATGACCCTAACAAAAAGTGGGTACCAATGTGCTAATTAATATTTTTTGTAGGTCCCACTCAAAAAGAGAAAATGGATCTTAGACAGTTAGTTGCTCAAAGCACATAACTGGAGACAAAGATATGCTTATCAATATTTCATACTTTGATGGTGGCTCTGTTACATTCAGAGATAACTCAAAAGGCTTTGTCATTGGCAAAGGAGATGTGTGCAACTATGGTATTTCAAATTTACCTCTTATTACAAATGTTTACTTAGTTAAAAACTTAAAACATAGTTTACTGAGTATTAGTCAATTATGTGACAAAGGATTTAAAATAACCTTTTCTAATAATAAATGTTGTATTTTTTACAAAGAAAAAAACCTCATTTTTGAAGGAAATCGAGATAGAAATATTTATGTTTTAAATATGAAAGTTAATAACAATAAAGAAATGTGTTTGGTAGCCAATAACAATGATTCTTGGTTATGGCACAAGCAGTTCTGTCACTTAAACTTTAAAACTATACAAAGACTATCGAAACATGAGTTAGTAAAAGGTCTACCTAAAATAAATTTTTAAGTAAAAAATCTATGTGAAGATTGTCAAATAGGTAAATTAACCAAATCATCTTTTAAATCAAAAAAAAAATTATTTTAACTTTGCAACCGTTTGAACTATTACATATGGATATATTTGGTCCTACTCAGGTTCAATCATTAAATCACAATCGGTATGTATTTGTAATAATTGATGATTTTTTAAGATATACATGGACTATTTTCATGAAAAATAAAATTGATACATTTGGACACTTTAAATTTTTTAACAAAAAGATTCAAAATTCAAAAGAATTAAAAGTTAAAAACATTCGTAGTTATCATGATGGAGAATTTGAAAATGAATATTTTGAACATTTTTGTAAAAAAAAAAGGAATAAATCATAATTTTTCTTTTCTTAGAATTCCACATAATGGAGTTGTTGAAAGAAAGGATAGAACTCTACAAGAAAGTGCTAGAACTTTACTGAATGGGAGTATTTTACCTAAACAATTTTGGGTAGAAGCTGTAGCAACTGCTTGTTACGTATTAAATCGAATTTTTATTCGTCCGCTGACTAAAAATACACCTTACGAACTTTTTAATGGAAGGAAACCAAACATTTCTTATTTTAAATTTTTTGGTTCTAAATGTTTTATCCTTAATACTAAAGATCAACTTGGAATTTTGATGCGAAAGCTGATCACGGAATTTTTGTTGGATATTCAGAACATAGTAAAGCTTATTGTATTCTTAATAAACGAACTAATGTTATAGAAGAATCTTAACATGTATCTTTTGATGAAAACTCTAATAAAAATATAAAGAGCAAGGATGACGATGAAATCATTGAAAATACTAATCTTGAAAATAATGAAAATAATTCCATAAAACATATTAGATCACCTCCTAGAATTTTAAGAGACCATCCTACACAAAACATTATTGGTGAAATCGATTCACACGCTCGAACAAGAAATCAATTAAATCAAATGGGTTATGTAGCATTGCTCTCAACTATTGAACCCAAAAATCCAAAAGAAGCCTCTACGGATGACTATTGGATAATAGCTATGCAAGAGGAACTGAATCAATTCGAACGTAATGATGTCTGGGAGTTAGTACCTCGACCAAACGATCAATCAGCTATTGGTACAAAATGTTCATCTAGTTCCGACTCCGTTTCAATGGTCATCTAGTTCGGTCGAAGAAGTTCCCAATAGTGGATCAGAGCATGGATCTCCCAAAGACGGTGGTATAACTACTGTGGCATTTACTTTTGAAGATTGGTAAGCATGCTTGTTATGTGGTCTACATCTTTTGACTAAAAACTCTAAAAATTAACTACGTGGTGTGTAATATTTTGGTACATACTTTCTATTTTCACAAAAAACTCTAGTATGTGCTATGGTATGTTATGTCTGATGTTATGTTATGTCTGTTTCTATGATGTGTTTGTGTATCGTGCATACATGTTTTAACTTTCAATAAGTATTCCTTTTTGTCAAATGACAAAGAGGGAGAAACTAGTAATGATATATGCATATTGACAGGGGGAGCTTATGTAGTTGTCATTAGTCAAAAAGGGGGAGAATGTTGAATCTCGCTATATAGCATTTTGACTATGACAACTACACATAAGCATATACATTATATCGACTAACTATGTTTTGCAGGAAGATATTCGACAAGCAGATTCAAGAACACAAAATGAAAATTATATATGTTGTGAGAGTCTATTAGTCATAAATTTTCATGTTAAAGTCTTCCTTGATGATCACACACACACAAATATTATATATATATATATATATTCTCATTTAAAAAGGCAAGGAATAAGTTCTGCCTAGAAAACAGATGTCTGAAATAAATCAGATAGACGTCTGTTTGCTGAGACAAAATTAAATTTTCCATAGTATTCAGACGTCTATTCTGAATTTTTCAGACGTCTGAATCTTCTTCGAAAAGAACTATTTCCTTGCTATTTTATTTTCAAATTCAAAACACACATCCAAATTTTATATTCATACATCTGATTATGAAGGGTTGCAACTTATTATGAAGAGTCACAACTCTCTAATTCATTTCTCTTGATGGAATCTCTTCGTGATCAGTTATAACTCTTTGTTTATTATAAATAGAGACTTGATTAACTGATCAAATCACCGATTTTCATTTTAACTATTTTCTATCTTGCTCTAAGCTCTCTAAACTCTCAAAGCACGCCATTTACTATATTTGAGATTATAATCTTCCATAACCTTTCACAAGCTTCACGTTTATCATCAAGGAAAGACTATAGGAAGGGTGTACTACATATTGATATATCCGTGTTAACAAGAACACAAATAAGTCATCAATTATTCTATATTGGAAAGACCTCTTCAGCAGTTGAGGCAAGTAATCCCATTCGGCTGTTCGGTAATTGTGAACCAATTCCTCCGTGTAAAGTGAGGGTTTTTATTGTTAGTGAAATACCAGAGTCTGGGACTGGACGTAGGACAGAGGTCCGAACCAGTATGAAATCGACGGTGTGATTTCTACCTGCTGCTACTACTTCATTACATACATTATCATACTCCATTATATACGATCCTACCGCTGCATAGCCCCTTTCAAATACTTAAGCAAAATCAAATATGTTTGTAACATGTTAGAGGCAGCGGGCCATAAAGTGCAAGATTCAGAACAAATTCTAACAATTCTTAATGGTTTGAGTGACGAGTATGAGGCTATCAAGGCCATTACTTCTTCACAAAAGGGATTTTCTTCCTTAGATGAAGTTCATTCAATTCTGTTAGCACATGAAGCAGACTTGGAAGCAAGAAATCTAAAGAAAGTGACTTCACTATCAACTATGCTATCAACAAAAACAATGATAACAGCAAAACAAAGGCAAGTAACAATTTTACAACTGAACAAACCTTTCAAAGAGGCAACTTCATCACTGGAGGTAGAGGTAACAGAGGAAGAGGACGCTGGAGCAACAACAACAATCGACCAAAGTGCCAAATTTGTGAGAAAATTGGACACACTGCCATCAAGTGCTATTTCCGATACAATTCAAACAACTCAGCAAACCAAGGCAACAACAACAACCAAAGAAACTCCAACTATACTGCCAGTGTTGCACAAACATAAGGTGGACCATCTAATCATGCTGATCATTTTCAAGATGAATCATGGTACCCAGATTCTGGAGCTAGCGATCATATTACCAACAATTTAGATAACCTAAACCTCGGGAACAAAGAATACAAAGGTAATGAAAACATAAGTATGGGCAATGGTAAGTGTGTTAAAATTTCACATATTGGTACTAGTAGTATAAATGGTAATAGGAAATTATTTTTACATAACTTATTAAGAGTACCCACAATTAAGAAAAATCTATTTAGCGTGTCTCAATTTGCTAGGGATAACAACGTACATTTTGAATTCTTCCCTAAACATTGTGTAGTTAGAGACATACTAACTAGAGAAATTCTTCTACAGGATAAAGCTGTAAAAGGACTTTATGAATTCAATTTCAGCAACCGCAATACTGCTATTAATGATCTCCCACATTGTAATCTGACTGATATAACTAATGAAGTTCAAACTAAAAGTACTTTTGACTTATGGAATTATAAGTTAGGGCATCGTAGTGCTCGCATTGTAACAAAAATTCTTAGTGATAATAAAATAAAATTTATTCCTGCAAAATTACCTTATGTATGTACTTATTGCCAGATGGGGAAAAGCTACAAATTACCATTCTCTAATTCATTAACTGTGTATTACAAACCTGGTCAATTAATTACCACTGATATTTGGGGTCCATCTCCTTTATTTTATGATTATGAGTATAAGTACTACATATCATTTGTTGATGTTTATACTAGATATACTTGGATATATTTCTTAAAAGCTAAATCTGATACTAAAAGTGATGTCATTGGTTTTATCAATATGTTTGAAAACCAAATAAACTGTCAAATCAAAGTCATGCAATCTGATGGAGGATTAGAATATAAACCTCTGACAGATTATTTTAAAAGTAAAGGTATTATACATAGAGTAACATGTCCTTATACTTTTGAACAGAATGGTATAGTTTAGAGGAAGCACAGGCACATAGTTGAATCAAGTTTAACTTTGTTGGCTCAAGCATCTTTGCCACTTAAATTTTGGCTTGATGCTTTCAATATTGTTGTGTATCTAATAAATAGATTGCATACTAAAGTACTGAAAGGCATAACTCCTTTAGAAAAGTTATTCAATGTGAAACCTGATTACAGTAGTCTAAAAACATTTGGTTGTCTATGTTTCCCTTACCTAAGACCTTATAATAATCGTAAACTTTACTATAGATCTAAACCTTAGATGTATAGACAAGTCTGGTAGAATTTTTACAAGCAAACATATTATTTTCGAAGAAAATATGTTTCCTTATAGTAGTTTAAATATACAAATCGCCACCAAAATATATAATCCAAAGGTTAGTATATCTGATCTGCATAGTATTGTTGACACATGTCATCAATAGAATGGTGACAAGGCTGCTAGAAACACCCCACCTCCGTTAAGGTCACTCACAAAGGGAATGCCTTAACTTCGGCGGAGCGTTTTTAGTACAAGATGCAGAAAAATTACAAGACAAACAAATAAAGCAGTGGAAAATAAATAACCTTTATTGATTAAAACAGCTTGTACAAAGATTATTTTACAACACCAACACTTATTACAACAAAGCATCTGTCTTGTTTAATATAAAGAAGCACAAACTGACAATGATATTCCCCAATAAAGTATGAGCCAGCCATAGCAGTAGAAAATGGAGTTCAAAGCAATGCGCCAAAGAATCTTCAAACTCGGAAAGAGTAATGGTCCAAAATGAGCTGAGTTATTCCCTCCCTGGCTACCGGGGGGAACGAAAGAAAAGAAGCGAAAACAAACTAGGTCAAACATAAGTCTGGTAAGTCCAGTTATACTTCAGCATGTAAACAAGAAAAGGAGTATGACATGAACAAACTGAACTTAGAGCCATACCATAGTGATAAGATAATCCTAAAACAAGACAAGGTAAGATTAACGGAATTGGCTATCGCACCCACTTCTATTTCTCTGCACCCACTAAGGATTGTTTCAACTAGCATTGTGTGTTCATGATAAAATGATCCCCTTTTTATTGTGTATGCAGTCCCTTATCCATCGAGTGTTACCTGGGTCCCACTAGGGTTTACTTATCGAATGCTTCCTAGATTCAACCAGGGTTTACGCTACCCAGGGCCACTGGGGTTTGTGCTACCTATTGAACGCTTCTCGGATTCAGGGTTTACACGACCTAGGTCCAACTAGGGATTATGCTACCTATCGAACGCTTCTCTGATTCAGGGTTTACGCGATCTAGGTCTAACTAAGGATTATGCTACCTATCGAACGATTCCCCCTAGTCTAGGACACGCTACCCAGAGTGATATATGTTCCTCGACTTTCCCCACGTATGTGCCGTTCCGCCGATTGCAGATGCTAAGGTCTGCTTTTACAGTGGCTATGGTCCCACTAGACCCCTCCCTCAACTAACAAATGAAAGGCACCCAAGAAAATCAAGAATAAGAACTGTACGCAGGCCCCTCTATGCCCCCACAAACCTATGGACCAACCTCACCCATAACTAGATAGCAAGTATATGGTCTGTTGGAGTTCTCCGCCTTTCCGCTTCGCGTATCTCGACTGACTCTAGATGGTAGGTAGATGACGAGTTGCTATCATAAGGCAAAAATTGGTCTAGCTGAATCACGCTGGTCCATCCTAGTCTTTAGGTTGCCTTATTATTGCAACCAAGGCATACCCTTGGCTCATCTAACGCAGACCTTAACCTCTGTGAGCCTAGGAGGATCATCTGTAGCCTCACAGAGGGATACTAAGAGTACCCTCACGTCCCCTCGAAGTTGCGTGCTTCGTAACCCTGTTCATTGGAGCCTTCTTCCTGATCAGATGGACGTTCTCTCCTCCTCGTATTCTACTTGGTTTTCTTGACTAAGGTTTACTACTTAGTTCTCTTAACTAAGGTTTACTACTTAGTTTCTTGAATCATTCGTTTTCTTAACTAAGGTTTACAACTTAGTCGTCTTAACTAAGGTTTACTACTTAGTTCTTATCCTCGTCATGTTGGATTGGTTAAGTGTTATCTAGCAGTTTACGTTGACTTAACCTACCCATATATCATGTCAAATTGGTTAAGTGTTATCTAGCGGTTCATGTTGACTTAACCCACCCCTACATCATGTCAAATTGGTTAAGTGTTCCTTAACCTTACTCGTTTGTCAGGTTATGCTGGTTAAGTGCCTCTCATTAACTTAATCTCGTTTATTTATCATGCTATAACGGCTAAGTGTTCTAAGTTTACTTAACCCCACCATCTAGTCTAATTAGCATGTTATAACGGTTAATCATTTACTTAACCTTACCCACTTGTCTAGTTTACATGTTATAATGGTTAAGTGTTTCCTTAGTTACTTAACCCCCACAAATCTTGCCTTGTTAACATGTTAAGTTGGTTAAGTGTCCAAATTAACTTAACCCCTATCAACCTCGTCTAGTTAACATGTTGAATTGGCTAAGTGTTTTCTCAATTACTTAACGCCACCCTTTTTGTCTTTGTTAATATGTTAAGTTGGTTAAGTGTTTCCTTAATTACTTAACCTCACCATTTCTAGCTTGATTGTTCATGAGCTCTAATTAATTAACTAATTAAAGCACCAACCACTCACATTAGACAGATATTGTTGTGGCTACTGGATGTGCCGGTCGGTTCCGGGCAGGTTTATACCACAACTCAGTCTAACATCGGGTCTTTCTGGGATTGATGCACTAACCACCCACATTAGACAGGTATTGTTGTGGTCACTGGATGTGCCGGTCGGTTCCGGGCAGTTTTACACCACAACTCAGTCTAACCTCGGGTTAGGCATGTTCGTCTTTTACTAAATTTACATATTTACTATTTATGTAAATTTTCCGTAAATCAATCTAGCCTAGATCATATTCATTTGTCATGCCAATTAACATACTTATATTCTATGCCCAAAACTTGATTTACCTATCAATTAACCCAACTTGCAGTTTATACCAATTTAGATTTAATATTCCCCTTTTACAATTCATGCCGAATCTAGATTAATATCCCAATTTACAGTTCATGTCAAAATTAGATTTAATATTCTAGTTTACCGTTTATGTCCAAAACTTGGTTTACTTGCCAATTACATATTTTGCGGCCAATTAATTTTTTTTTAATTTATGCCCAAGTCTAGTATGCATGTAAATCATTCACTATTATAGCCAATTTAGATTATGCCAACATATTTATTATGCCAAATTAACTTAATTAAGCTACGCCCAATCCCCGCATCATAATCGTACGTATAACATGATTTCACAAGTTTTCTAAGTACTCATGAAATGGCACTAACAAAAGGAATAGGGGATAAGCACAAGAATTGATATAAAAGAATAGGCATGCAAAAATAATGGTTCCAACAGGTTCGATATACATAATAGTGAATAGGAATAAACTAGCCAAGTTACACACTAAATATGAGATCCAACATAATCAAGGGAATAAGCATAGGTGATTTAGTCCAACATAATGCCAGTTCAAGGTACAACATGATTGGTTAGTCGTAACAATGAGAATAGGCATAAGCAACAAACTACAATAGTTATAGGCAATTAACCACAATAGTCATGGGCGACAAATCACAATAATTTCTTAATCAATGTCATATGCAATAGTCTCATAGTTATGAATCATAGTCGTGGGCAACAGTCTCATAGTCATGAATCATAGTCATAGGCAATAATTTCATAGGCAACAGTTCATGGTCATAGTCTTAGGCAAAGGTCTCATAGTCGTAGTCATAGTCATAGGAAAATCGCATGAATAAACATGAATCCACATAGACAAACTAATAGGCACTGTTCTAATATCAGTTTCTTACAAGCCATGACTTCCAATTAATGTTTAAATCGGAAATATAACTGTACTTACAAAATATAACAAGTCTTGTTTTTCTAAAATTTGTTTTATGAAGCTGAATAGATTTCCTTTGATGTAGATCGTTGTTCTTATAATTCAGATTTGATTCACTCCGTAGCTTTCTAGTTTTCTTTTTAGTTGAAAGAGAATGATGGCTGTCTTAGGTTGAGTATGGCGGTATGACGGCTCTTGGAATGAATTAGTGTGATTTTAGGGTTGAGTGTTAGGTTGTTTATATAGAATTTCAATTTAATTAGAGCCGTCGGATGAACCTAGAGTTAACCACAACCATTTAGTCAGGATAGGGTGACACCTCAGCCCTAATGACTCAGCAAGGAGACAGAAAGGACTCAGCAATGAGTCACAGTACGGATCAGAACACACCAGAAAGCTGTGCAGGCTTTCAGCCCGACCTAGGCGCACTTGGTAGGTGCGCCAATGCAATTTTTGTACTGGCACACTTCCCAAGTGCGACAGTGCATTTATATTTTTTTCTCTTCTTCTGGTTTTTCTGCCTAACTTCGTTCATCCATATCTTCTTCATACAGTGTCTGATTTACGCAAACTCGGACTCCATCTCAAGCAGAATTCTGAGACGAACGCAATGGCGTAACCCGTTTCCCTTAATTCTCACATTTGAAATTAATTATTCTTTGATTCATTACTATAACGTTAACAGAAAATATGGGGTGTTATACTACTAGTAGTAACTTTGAAGGCCATCGCAATGATAGTGAAACTAGTGATGATTAGCCAGAGCAAACTAGCCACACCATTCAATCACCTGCAGAATAAAGTTGCAGGCAATCAGAAGCAATAAGAGAAGAAACTAGCAATACGAGCAATCAAAATACTAGCAGCAAACAAAATGACTCTCCAACTCAACCACCACATCATCAAACTGGACATCTAATGATAACTAGATCAAAAAAAGGGAATATTCAAAATCAAATACTTATACTGCAGTCATTACTGAAGAAGAGCCATATAGTTATCAACAATTAGTGAAACGCAAAGAATGGAGGAAGGAAATGAATGAAGAATATCAAGCATTGATGAACAACTGTACATGGGAACTAGTAAATCCACCAAGAAGAAAGAAAATAATTGGATGCAAGTGGATATATAGACTAAAAAAGAATCCAGATGGGTCTATCAACAGATATAAAGAAAGACTTGTTGAAAAGAGGTTCACACAAGAATCTGGCTTTGATTATAATGAAACTTTCTCACCAGTGGTAAAACCCTCAACAATTAGACTTATATTGACTATAGCATTAAGAAATAATTGAAAAAACAAGCAGCTAGATGTCAACAATGCATTCTTAATCGGAAATCTACATGAAGAAATATTCATGCAACAACCACAAGGCTATACACAAGATCCAACATTGGTATGCAAACTAAATGAAGAAATCTATGGACTGAAACAAGCTCCCAGAGTATGGTTTGAAAGACTAAAAGCAAGTTTAACAACACTAGGCTATTCACCTACCAGATCTGATACATCACTATTCACAAAAATCAGTGAATCATCTACCACTTATATATTAATATATGTGGATGATTTAATTATTACAAGTAGTAGTGAAACCAAAATCAAAAAATTGGCAGTTTATTTGAACAATCAGTTCTCAATAAAAGATTTGGGTGACTTATCTTATTTTTTTGGAATAGAAGTCAAAAGGAAATCAAATAAAGAAATTCATCTCTTTCAAAGAAAGTACATTGCAGAGCTTCTAAACAAGGCAAATATGATTGAAGCAAATGGTCAACCAACTCCTATGATCTTAAACCAGCACTTATTAAAGAATAGGGGAAGCTATCTTAAATATTAAACAATATAGGAATGTTTTAGGGGCATTACAATATGCTACTATAAATCGACCTGATATTTCTTTTAGTGTTAACCAAGTGTCTCAATTTTTGCAGGAACCCAAAAGTGAGCATTGGACAACAGTGAAACGAATACTCGGATATTTAAAAGCAACAATCAACTTTGGCATATCACTAAAAGGCAGCAGAGACTTAAGCATTACAACGTACTCAGATGCAGACTGGGCTACAGATATAGATGATAGAAAATCAATTTCTGGTTACTGTATTTATGTAGGAGATAGTCTTATTTTATGGTGTTCTAAAAAGCAAACAACCATCTCGAGATCTAGTACAGAAGCAGAGTATAGGAGTGTTGCTAGCACTACAGCAGAAATCTTATGGTTACAATCATTATTAAAGGAGTTAAAGCTATCATCCAACAGGAACCTATAATTTGGCATGATAATCTAAGCACAACCTATATGACAGCATACCCTATTCAGCATTATCAAACCAAACACATAGAAATTGACATTTATTTTGTTCGAGGTCAAGTCCAAAAGAAGAATTTACAAGTTAATCACATTCTAGCTGATTATCAGAGGGCTAACAATCTAATAAAATCACTTTCAGCTAAAAACTTTCATTGATTCAAAGAAGCACTTGGAACTGAAGAATTGCAAACAAATACGAAGTAGAAGATGGAATGTTTCTCGGCAAATTAAGGCAGTAAAACCTAACCTTAATTTGAGGGGCAGTAATAAAGGAAAGAATAGTGGGAATGCAATGGTCACATTCCTATTATAACATAGCAATGGTCACATGCTTATTATAACAAAACAACGGTCACATGCCTATTATTCAAGCCTATTTACATTTATTTCTTGTATTATAAATAGAGGATTCTATATTCAATTTGTATTATCTACAATATAATTCATCAATAATAAAACTTCTCTTCAGTCTTTTTTCTTCTATTTTATTTTCTAATAGCACATAATTCTATTGTGATACAAACAACATAAACTTGCGCTATATAGATTAATAACAAGAATTGGACCTCAATTAATTCAACCTATACATAGTTTAATTAACAACACTATACATACAACACTATATATGCACATGTACATACAACATAAACTAATTAACCCTATATTAATAACACTATACATAGAATGATAACATGATTAATTCAACCTATATATGCACATATTAACAACACTTTATATACAAACATATAATCTAACAAACTAATTAACCTTAAATAGCAAATCTGGGGTATCAAAAAAATTAGGACTTATACCTTGAAAATTGGAGATGAATTAGAGCCTAGAGAGGAGGAGAAGAGCCTTTCAGACGTTGAAGGAAGCAACGGTGGAAAGAGAGGTGTTGGTGGTTGATTTCGAAATTGGGAAGGGTTGAAATTTGGGGATTTTTGGGGGAGAAATGAAATGGGGAAGAAAGGAGCAGGTCGGGAAATTTCTGCTCGACTAAGCAATGCCTACCAACGACAATAAAACAAACGGTTTCCTATGTATATTTTTTATTACTTAAAGAAAAATCCAGAATCAGCATCTGTTGGAAGTTGTTGGCCGTTGGAGGCCATTTCCCCCTTTCGTTGCTATATGTCTTATAGAGGTTGGTTTTCTGATGACATGAAGTATGGAAGTGTATTGTTTTTTAATAGTAAGGTATAGGCTGCGTTGGGATGTAAGCCGTGATGGTTAGTTTCTGCTTGAATTTTTATATTTGGTATTGTCACATCTGTTGATGTATGTGATGTTGTAGGACCTTGTTCCTAATGTAACTTGACCTCCTTGCATGAAATGTTCTTGATTCTTATTTAGAAATAGTGTCTAGCTCCAGTTCTGCAACCTAGTTAGTGTACTCAATAATCGGACCACTATAAAAACCATTGTTGGTGGGCGGTCCACCTTAAAAACCGAATTGTAGTAGGTTTGTAATCTGTTAATCTCTTGTAATATTTATAATTATTATTTGTTATAATGTAATTTTTATTCTAATCCAAAATATTAGTAAGTTAATCCACCCAATTTTATAGGATCGTTGAGTTTTACTAAAATTTAGATTTTAATCAGTGTATCCACACAAAAAAAGTACTTATTTTCTCTTCTTTTCAGTCTTCTTCTTTGTATTTTTTGTCGTCTTCTTATTTCTAGAATCCTAGCATCTAAGCGGAGTAATTCAACGTAATAACAATGAGTAGTTTGGTTTTTTTTAAGTTGATTAATTGTATACAAAATTGTATTTTTTTAATATATATATCACCACTATCACATATAATTTTAGTTGGTTATTTTTCGAAATTTTGAAAAAATTGTACATTAGTAGAATATCATTTTATTCAAATATTGTAATAGGAGTATAGGCTATTTGGATAACATTCACTATCTAGATCCCCTAAGTAGTTAGACTCTCAAACAATTATAATATACAATTTTCTCTTTTATTGATTTGTTAGTATTGTTTAATTACTTGCTATTTATCTAATATGTAGATCTTGAATTTGATTTTAGTTCTTATTTACTGTTGTTGCCCGGTACAATTGGTGATGTATCTTCAAAATATTAAGCTATTTGAAAACAATTGATGATAACTCCTCTACTAGAATCTTGATCTTAGTTTTTATTTTCATAATCATCTACTACCATATCATGTCTGATCATGCTCAGAGATAATTAGTGTACTAATTTTATCTAATTGATTTCTTCTTTGATAAATTCAAGTGTTATTAGCTCTATTTTTAACACATATTTATTTGCTACTACTTTATTAAACGGGAAGGACAATTCAGCAAAAATAATTATGAAATAACGCAGAATTGTGAAAGAAGAAACACAAAATCGATTGTTAACTATATAATAGGGTGAAATCTTTAAGTTAATCCACTCGTGAATTAACTTGCAAAATAGTTGTGGATTAACTTATTAAAGTAAAATGGTGAATTTACTTATTAAAACCGTGGATTAGAACATGTCAAATATATAAAACCCTTTTAATGGTGTCATTCCTCTGACTCCCCTCTCTTTCTGTCCTTTCTTTCTGTCCTTTCGAACCTTTTCCCCATGTCTTCCAATCCAACCCCTCCTCCTCCGCCTCCTCCGCCTCCTCCAGACCCACTGCCCAACCTGTTGACCTCTTCGTTGCTTCCGACTCCATCTGTACCACCCTCTTTTGTTGACATCCTCTCCTCCAGAACTCGTCCTCAATGAAACCCCAATTTCTCTTCTCGAACCAATCCCTTATTTCCTGAAGGCACTTCGTCCCTTTTTAAGGCAATGCGTTGGAATGCAGGTTCTTTCAATCCTGTTCATTACGAAATTAAGTTTCATGGTGATGCTGTGGTCCCCAATGAGGATGTAATTGATGTTAGGAGGCAGATCTGGAATGATTGTGTAGTTGGGTTATTTTTGGACAAACCATTGACGTATGCTGAAGTGGTGCAGCGACTTCTTAGAGTCTGGAGGCTACGTGGCAAAGTAAAAGTTTGGTTTGATGGAGTTGTGTTTCCTTTTCAATTCACAAGCCAAGATGACAGAATCATGTTCTACGTGTAGACCCTATTATCATGAAGAATAAATTTTTTATTATATAGGAATGGAATCAAAATCTAGGCAATGTAAGTGGTAAAGTGAAGGCAGTCCCTGTCTGGCTGCAGCTCTCCAATATCCCTCTTTACACATGGTCATTATCCGGTTTGAACTGCTTGGCAAACAGGACCGGTAAACTACTATGCTTTGATGAAACAATTGAGAAAATGGATGGAATAACTTACACAAAATGTTTAGTTGAAGTGTCTCTAAATTAGGAATTAGTGGAAAAATTTCCTATTGAATTGCCGGATGGATGTGTACAATATGTGCATGTTACCTACTTGTGGAAACCAGATATGTGTACCATTTGTAAAGTCTTTGGGCATATAGATGAATGTTGCCAAAAAAAGAATGAAAAGCCGAGTGCTAGGGCTAAATCTCAAGTAACTGAGGAAATCAATCAACAAGGGAAATTAGAGATCAACAAAACAATGAACGCACAACATCATTTGAATAAGCAGCAATGGACTAGAGTTGGTAGGAGGAGAGTGTTTGGAAAAATCATTGGTGGCAAAGGCAGAAATCAAGGGGAAAAAATGATTAAGAAGGTTAGTGAGACAGAGAAAGCAAGTGAAAAGGGAAATTGTCCCAATGTAATTGCAGAGCAGAAAAGTAAGGAAGGAGAAAAAACAAATATGGTCACTCATGAAGTATCTTTTGTAATTAACAAAAATCCATTTGAGTCTCTAACTGATCAAGATGAGGGTGACAATGCAACTTGTGATAACTTAGAAGTAGAGGAAGAAAATGAGCAAATGGAAGGAGAGGCATATGATTTGTTACATAAAGACACTCGAGCATGCACAAGTGCTGGATCAATTGCAAGGCAACAGGATCACATGCAAAAGCAAAAAGACCAAATAAGAAATTGACAACAGGCCCAACCACTTCATTTAATAAAGTTACATCCCCATGCAACAACAATAATTCCACCACCTTTCAATTCTCCTTTCCTGTGCTTTCGAATCAAGATTTCCCTTAGTCCATTGGCTCTGATCCAAAGCTCAATAATCAAACTAATACAATCACCACCTTGAATGAAATAGTGTCCGATGAGTAGATTTTTACCCACCAATACTCCCATATTCCCCCACCACCTGGATACCCTCCTACTGCCTCAATATCAACCAATCGCTCTAACCACAACATATCATTACTCTCTTCTAAGCAAATTGATCAGGTTGAAACCATTTCGAGTCCCAAACCCAAAAAGAAAAAAAAAAGAAAAAAAAAAGCCAAATCTTTTGATGAACCTAATATCTCTTTAGGGTCCAGTATTCTGCCTACCACCAATTCTTCATCGTCTTCTAGAACTAGAAGCAAGAAAAGGCACAAGCACCCCTCCAATCCTAATGACCAGTAAGATCAGAGCATGGAACATACGCGGCGCTCATCTTAATAGTAAGCTTGAGCAAGCTAAAGACATCATCAACCAATACAATCTATCACTTTATACTATTTTGGAAACCAAGTTGGATTTTCATTTGACTTCCAGAGCAGCAAATTTTGTTAATCCAAACTAGGATTTTCTTCATAATCTCCTTGAAGCGCCATATAGGATTTTACTTATGTTTGATCCCACCATATATATATTGCTACCCCCATTCATTCTCACAAATAATTCATTCACATTCACTTATTGCACTCTCCTACCACAACTTCCTTCTACTTGACCATTGTTTACGCCGAGAACAGTGCCTCTTCCAGACAACTTCTACTTGATTACCTTCCCCACCTCTCTTAAAACACTCATCCTTGGATAATAACTGGGGATTTCAATTGCTTGCTTAATTTTGGTAATAGGATTGGTGGTAACCTTGTGGCTCTCAGGTATTTATCCCCTCTTAATTCTGCTCTAAATAGCGCTGACCTTCACCATATTCCATGCAGGGGTGTGAGATAATCTTGGAACAACATGAGTAGGAATGGTAGGAGAATTTTTAGAAAAATTGATCACTCCTTCTGTAACTTGCCTTCCTTTACTGCCTGGCCAACCATCTCTACTTTTCTTCCCCCTCCTTTACTATCTGATCATGCCCCACAAATCATTACGCTGGGATCTGGCGCTAGGAAAAGGGTTTCCCCTTTTAAAATTTTTAATATTCGGATTCAAGACCCTGCTTTTCTTTTAATATTTAATAATTCTTGGAACACTAACTTTCACGGAACTTCTATGTATGTTTTGCAGCAGAAATTAAAACAGGTTAAGAAATCTCTCTCTATATGGTCTGCAAGCAAATTTGGGAGGGGTGAGCTTCTTTCCACTTAGCTTAAATCAGATTTAGCAAAAGCTCAGTTGGAATCAGTGGCTAATCGACAGAATGTTGATTTAGCAAACACTGAGTATAATTTACTCGATAAATATAAGGATGCATTGCAGGTCGAGCAGGAAATGTGTAAGCAAAAATCAAGAGTAAAATGGAACAAAGAGGGGGATAGGAATTCGAAATTTTTCCATAACTATTTGAGAGTCAAACAAACAAAAGCCAATATTATGACTATTGAAGATCAGCATGGTAATATCGTTTCAACCCCTGATCAGCTTGACATTGCTTTTTCTGATTACTTCATAAGTCTTTTTGGCAATTCTTCATATTTTGAACCTGACCTAAGCATCATTGATGAGCTAACATTACCTACCCTCAGTGGAGATCAAAAAGCAGTGCTTTCTGCTGACATCACTAAGGAGGAAATCAAAAACAGTATCTTTTCCATGAATAAAGACTCATGTAGAGGTCCAGATGGCTTTAATGTTGTTTTCTTCACAGCATGTTGGCCAATTATTGAGCATGACATTAACAAGGTCGTCCTTAGTTTCTTTGCCAATAGCAAAATGCTGTCGGGAATAAATGCGACTAATCTTGCTCTTATTCCGAAATGCAAGCACCCATCGAAGGTTACCGACTTCATACCGATTGCATGTTGTAATATTATTTACAAATGCATTTCCAAAATCATAGCCTCCAGATTTAAAGAAGTCTTACCAATTCTTATTTCTATGAACCAAGCTGCCTTTCTAGCTAACAGAAGTATTCTTGACAACGTTCTGATCTCTCACAAGCTTTTAAAGGATTATAACAAAGCCTCTGTATCCCCTCGAGCAATGATCAAACTAGATATCAGAAAAGCCTACGACTCAATTCAGTGGACATCCATCACAAGGGTCATGTATAGAATGGGTTTTCCTCTGCACTTCGCTGCTTGGACGTACACTTACCTTTCCACTGTGCATTTCTCTTTATGTTATAATGGAGGGACGCTAAAGGTATATGACAAGGAGATCCGATGTCATCATACCTATTTATTTTAGTTATGAAGGTTTTAACCAGATTGATTAATAGGAGATTGAACGCAAAAGAATTGAAATACACCCAAAATGCAAAACCCCCCTCATCACTTCTCTAATGTTTACCGATGACTTGATTGTTTTCACTAAGCCAAATGGTAGTTCCGTTGATAGTTTATTTAAGGTGCTGTAAACTTTTTTTACATTCTCTGGTCTGCAAATTAACACATCTAAATCTTCTATCATGATGGTTGGTATTGACCTATAGTGCTCTAACTTGATCTCTTTTACTACTGTTTGACTAGAGCAGTGGATGTTTCAAATTATCTCGGCATCCCTCTTGTGATATCCAGAATAACCACCGCTAATTGCATGTGCCTATATGATAAAATAACCAAAGCTATCAATGGATGGTCAAGTAGATTCTTATCTCAGGCTGGGAGACTCACCTTGATCAAATATGTTCTACATTCATACACTATTTATTGGGCTAGGAAATTCATATTTCCGACAAAACTGATACACATGATTAGGCGAGCATTTAATAATTACCTATGGACAGGCAACATTAACTTGAGAAAGCTCAAGCCCATCAGCTACTCTAAACTTGAAAAAGATAAGCGGCATGGAGGCCTTGGTATTCTTAATCTCTTGAAGTGGAACAAGGCTGCGATGAGTACTCATTTTCATAACTTATTTGCAAGAAAAGACAACTTATGGGTGAGTTGGACTATACGACACAATCTTAAAAGCTGTAATTTTTGGACTATGGATATTCCCCGTACTTGCAGTTGGACGTGGAGATCAATACTTAAACTCAGAGCTGCTTTTCTTCCTCACGTTCGGGTGCTAATTGTTGTGCACGGTATGGCCAGTTTTTGGCATGATCCCTGGGTAGGTAAAGGAATTATTCTTGCAAATATTTTGAATTACAACGATAGAATCCAATCTGGAATTAATTCTGATGCTAAAGCTAAGCACTTTCTATACAACTGTAGAATTAGCCTCCCTTACTCCTCAAATCAAACCATTAGGCAGCTATGGTGTGATATCATGACACAACATTTCCCCTTGAAGCGTATAACAAGGTTGTGTGGTCTCATGATTTTACTGAGCACTCGGTTTCTACTGTGTATAATTGCTTCAATGGTAACGTTGGTATGCACTTTGCTTGGAATAGGAGGATTTCGAACGAATTCAGTAAGGAATAGGATAACGTTATATTATGGAAAGTTACGTGAAACGCACTAAATACGAGAGATAAGCTTTATTATTTTGGTATAATTGACTCTCCAACCTGTGTATTATGCAATGAAGAGGTTGAATCGAATGTCCACTTATTTTTCAGTTGTAAGTTTGTTTACAGCTTATGGAGAAAATTAATGGAAGAATTTGGTAGAACTGATGCTACTAGTTTGAGTAGTATAGAATGGTGTTATCTTTATAAAGCGACCAGGTGGAAAGATGACAGTGGCATACTCATGCAAATTGCTCTAAAGAAGTTTATTTCAATAATTTGGAATTATAGGAATGAGGTGATTTTCAATGGAATAAGCAAGTCAATGCTTGTACCGTGGAATTACTTGGTCCATGCAATCAAATTTAGCACTATGAACACTTCGCATGTTTTTGTAAACCGGTCTGGGCTGCCTGAGTTAGCTTTTTCTTAGTTTTTGCTTGTTGTTTAGTAGTTAGACACACTATCTAACTCCTGCAATAACTGTTTTCATTAATTGTGTTAATGAAAGTGGTTGCGACCACTATAAAAACCGGCTTAGCTCTGCTAAAAAAAAATTTACCTTGTTATAATAATAAGTGTTTGTAGTAATTAATAAAACCAGTTAGCTTTGCCCAAAAAAAAAAAAAAAAAAAAGTCAACACATTTAATCTCATATTTTGAAAACAAGTGTGTAAGATTAGAATATGACAATAATAGTAATGTTGTATTATATGTAAGCTTATAGCGATATATAAATCAGTGGCGAATCTATAAATTAGTTAGTTCTAAATAGTTATTGACGGCTTGTGATTAAATTGTGTTACGTTGGCATTTACAATTTAATGTGTTCATGTTAATTTGAAAATTGTAAATTGTAAATTTGTGATTAAATTTCTTTTAGGTAAGAAGATATTCTGATGCAAATATAAATTGATTTGTAATTTCTTAGATAGAAACTTATATTGTTCGTAGCCTAGGACAAATCAGTGGGAATATCAGAGGCCTTAAGATAAAAGGGAGATTATAGAGCTACAAGGCTAGATCGTCGAGCTACAGGCGCACGACCGACGTCGTGGTATAAAGTTTGAGCAGCCGAACTAAAGCCTAACCGAGTACATGGAGCATTGTTGGCCATTTGGCGGTTTTGGGGATTCAAATGCAGCTTGATAAGTTTGTTTTGATTCAGTTTGGACTTATATATACGTTATAAGATGGTGATGACGATGTTGATACAGTATTGTCGGTTTTTGTCATGGTTGACGATGATTCGGGGTTGTTTTGTGGACATGGTAGTTGCATGACTTGGCTTTGGGTTTATTTTGTTCCATATCTTGGTTATTTTGTTGTTCTGGCTATGTTTTGATGTTTATATTGTTTATATTGTATATATTGAAGCTGTTGTACTTATTGTACACTTATTTATGTATATACGCTCAAGTTGGTTTGATTATATATTTAAGTTTGAAATGGAGATATGGAATCGACTATAGCATGCGTGGTGGGTCGGAAGCTAGAAGCTGAAGCAGTATATATAAAAAAACAAATCTAGGTTTCCCGATTGTTTAAAGGTCATGATTTTTCAACAGACTAAGCAGGAAGCCGTTTCTATGAGATGTCGAAAGCAGTTGGAAATTTGGTCATCGCTTTCGTTGAAAGTCTTTGCCAAATGAGAACTCTATATTCTAATGGTTTCCAATAAATTCCAATGGCAGCGGACAACATATTTCCATCAGAAATCACTATTTCTTTTATAGTGGTCAGAAGACCCAAAGGAGGGAAGGAGAAATGGTTTATGACATGTCCGTTTCGAATAGAAATTATTATGTTTCTCCGTTCAAATGTCCCAATTTCCTTCATTGTAGTTTAAATTTCAATTACTCATTCCAGTGCAAGATTGGATTTTTTTTGGATGAATTTAGATTAGAAGTTTATTCTACATAATGCATAGCAAGAACAAATTCAATATAAAGCATATGTTTTATTTACTTGTTGGGTTCTTCTCTTACACATCTCGAAATTTCTCTGAGATTCTTTGTTTAATTTGAATGAAAGGGTGGAAGCTTGGGATCATCATGATTACCTGTCCATAGGTTTAGAAAAGTAGTAGGTAGCCTGGCATTTGTATCAAGAAAATACATATATTTTTGTCCAGATTATACTCAGTTTTGTCAAAACCCATAATTTTTTGAATGATTAACCTACCTAAACAATGTTAATCATTAGCATTGAGATTAGTTAACTTCTCATTCATGAAACATTATCTTCAAACCATAGTCCAATTTCAACCTAATTCATCATTACAGTCTTACTAAAGAAACAATTTGTGCAACATAAGTTACATAACCACCACATAAAATAACAAAACTTGTGAAAGGCTAATTATGCTAATTAATCAAAATGAAGCAATCAATTAGTTCCAACGCCATCAAACAAAAGTGAACAGGCCTTTTTAACCTTCGCTGATCCCCAAATCAATACCTAGTCCTGCCTCCTCCGGCCACCCATTGATTATAACCTTCTCCGACCATCCTCTCGGCGCCATCACCCACCATACCATAATTATTTTGCGGCATCATTCCTTGTAGAATATTGCGTTCATTATCCCTAGCTCGATCCTCCGGAACCAACCCTCCGACCCCGATCATCCCCTCATCCTCCATCGGCAGCCTCTCGTACGCCGCGTTCCCAAAACTCGCCGCCATCACCACCACCGGCCCCGCCGCAATCAACGCCCCCGCGACTCCTCCTCCCACCACCCTTCCTTCCCCTCCACCTAAATACACGCTCATCCCCGTCGCCGCTGCAGGCGCCGGCGGCGGCAGAAACACTCCATTCAGCGACAGGATCTCGAAACTGCCCCTCAAATTGACCACCTCTCCAGGCGAAGCCGGCTGCCTCAAGCTGACATTCGTCACGCTTCCCGTCCCGCTAAGGATGCAGACGCCGCGCTGACGCCGGTGGGCGAAGGCGGCGATGCTGTGCAGGATGTCGCAGCCTGGGGATAGCTCGATGATGTGGGAGCGGAGGGCGTTCGGGCTGTCCTGGGTTATAATTATCGGAGGTTTGGGTTTGTTTTTGGATCCCATGGGCCGCCCCCTCGCTCTTCTTGCCATCTCCTGCTCTACGGCCGTCATTTCCGCCGTGTTCTCTAGCTCTCGTTTCATGCCTCGGGATTCATGTTGGTGGAACATCTGCTGGTCGTAGTCTTCTGGATGGAATGGAGGATTCTGTGATGCAGCACTTATTAATGGATCCATGTTCTTGCGAAATCCTCTAACTTTATCAAGTTACAATGAAGAAAGGTTGAAGAGAATATGTGCTTAAAAATGATAGAATGTAAACATGAACTGAATGAGAAGCTGAAGTAAGAAACAAGGAATTAAGTTATATGGGGATTTGAAGAGGGAGGAGAGAGAGAAAGAGAGAGATGGGGTTGAAGTCAAAGGAAGAGAAGGTATGTATGCATGATGTAAGTACAATGTTGATAGATTGGAATGGATGCATCATTTTTGCCTTCATAATAAGACAGCCAGCCTGCTGCGCATGGGCGGTGCACAGGTCCACTTCTCTCCTCATATCCATAATTCCATTTACTGTTTTCCAAAAAAACCAAAGTATGTGCTAGTCTCGTTAACTTATATAATCTTTTCCATTTCAAAATGTGTGCATATAAACTGATATGTTCATCCAGTTACATGCAGCCATGCAAGTCATGTGCTTCTAACTGGCCCTACTGTTATTAACTTATTATCCTGTGTTACTTACCACATTTACACACACACGTTAAAAAAAAAGAGGGTAAATTTGGATGGGGACAGCATAATCTTTTCTGTTTTCTACTCATTTTTCTGTGTCCTATTAATGCATACATATGAGGCCTATCCAAGTCAGAAGACTGTGAGTATCTTTAATACTAGAAGCAGTGTTCCTTGTCTGCAGATGAACATCACAAAATCCCTGGACTTGAAATAATAGTACATATGTATCCATGGGCATGCATGCCCCTACCGTTTTTAGCCTTACTAGATCTGAATCTAGATGTGATTGCAGTTCTATCACACTGTGGCTGTATCATTAATGATCTCGAGTTAAAGTACAGCTTTGCTCAGTTTCACCTTACCTCTTCTCTGCCCGATTCATGTCCACTGTAAATTTTGAATTATTTTAATCACTTACATCCTTTTACATGCGCAGTTAATGGACTGAAAGTGAAAACAATACGATTGCTACAGTGGTTCAAATTTGGCTTTCATACAAATTTTAGTATTTAACCTTGTGGCCTACATTAGTAACAATAATATAATAAAGATGCTTAAATCATTAATTAATCAATGTATCATGTGTATATATAGTAATAGCAATGATAAGAGCGAGGCCAAAAGGGTCGGAGCGCATCAAGCAATTAGATTCTCGATAATCCAATTAGGATTAGGTCATATGAATACTGCACAAGGCAGCAGTTAACTTGTTTTGGACTATCTGAGATTTAACTGCAGAGGCAGACCGTTAACCAGTTTGGGTTAAGCTTGCACCAATTTAATTATGCTAATATTATCCGGAAGTTAATTTCGAAAGATGCACTGTCATGTGCATTCACAATATCAGTAGCGGCAATGCCGCCGTATATAATATTTTATTTTTGTTTCCGCACGTTAGTAGCTTTGGAGTGAAAATTGTTTTACCTTTTTACAATTTAACTAATGGTGAAGGCAAGGTATGATAGAGAGGGAGAACATCAATTATTCTAAACGGAATGATTTGAATTTACTGGGAGTATTATTAGATTTAAACTAAGCAGTTTAACCAGTGCGTTTGTAGATAATTCTATATTAAACTAGATGTCATTGAGGGCATTTTCACCCACCATGCAATTGATACAGAAATACTTTAGGAAGCATTGAAACGACTGAAAGAAATGTAATAAAATTGACGTCACATAACTAGAAGGGCATGACAAAGTATTATAAACAAATTTGGCAGAGTCTTCAAACACTCACGCACTAGTTGGAAAACATATGAAACATGAGGACATGCACTTTGTCGAAATCACTTTTAAATCTGAGTTACATAGTTTAAGGTATGGTTATCTTTCAAATCGATGCTCGACCTAATCAATTTGGGTCATGTGTTGGAGAAATACTATCTATTTTACGCAAATGGAAGACCGAAATTTACTGAAGTTCTACTCGACAATGCAAAACTATTGTCCAAGTTTCACATAGTTCGACTTAAAATGAAAAGGTTATAACACAAATAAAACATGTCTGGAAAGCAACAGGGGATACCATTCAGAAGAAAATTAATCTAGCCATTTATTATCCAACTTCATGCCTATAGGTACCTCATGGATGAGCACAACTAAGAGGGATAAACAACAAAGACAAACTTGGAGCATTACAAATTACCTAACTAAATCTTGCCCAACCAAATCTTTAAAACACTTATGAAAAACAAGGAATTGTCTTAGCCATATCCATTCACCTTCGGTCATCCGCAATATAGCAACCAGTTATGATTGACCAACCTCAATATTTACAAAATCAGGGCTTCGGCAATCATAGATATAGAAACCCACAACTATGTGACTAATCAAGAGAGATCTAACAAACATTGCAGCAACACAAGATCAGATCACCATCACTTAACCAGGAGGCTAAGATCATAAGGCGAAGATAACATAAGAAGAACCAAAAGGCAAAAAAGAGGATAAGCAAGGCAGTTACTTAGTTCGATAGACCATCAAACTAAACACTTGGTTTTGTAATTTCCACTGATCATAAGTTCTAGTTTGGTAGTCTTCCTATGACGACCGACCCGTACCTCCCGTAAAAACAGAGGAGAAGTGCGATGTATGATGTGTCAGGCCGATACGGGACGATCATCAGGAGTAGAAAGCACACGTGGAAACCTGTCATATAACTCACAACGTATAGAGAAATTATAATAGAACATATACAACATGAGATAATAGTGAAACATAACTGAGCATAATCTTAAACTTTTATATCATCATGAAAAATATCCATACATCAAACTGGATTACATCAGAATCTGTACAGTAAGCATCACTACATGTTCACTCAGAGTAGCACACAACATCAACATCAGCGGAAACAACAATACATATAGAAGAAAACTAATACGTAAGTCAGCAGCTCGTCGTCGCTCAGCAGCATCGTCTTCATCAAGATTTACTACCTGTTACCTGTTACTCAGTCTGTACATCCACAACCAGATGAATAACCCAAGGTAATAAGAGGGAACATAAAACCTTGAGTCAGACAACAATCTTAATGAGCGATAAAACAACTAACAACATTATCAATAAAGTATATGAGAGATATGCAGGTCAATCATCTAATCTACCAGCACATCAACAAAGAAGAAACCCAAATCCATCTCCTCCATAACCGACAGTGATAACGTTTCCCATAGAAACAGAGAAGAAACAAACAATACATCCATAGCAATCAGTTATCAAACGTAGATCATATCCTAATCGAGCTCAACACCTCCCAAGCACCGACCCGAAGGCCGAAACCAACATCAGATAAGCACCCAAGAGATATCTCCCTCGACGCAGGACAATCCACATAAGATGATACAAGCAAACAATAACATCCATGACTTTGGCTATCACAGTCTGCCTTGCCTCGAAACCATCGTTAATCATATGATTGGCCCACCTTCCCATCCGTCAAGGGCTAATGGTAACCCCAGTTCTAGCAAAACTCCATACGTCATCGTGACTCGTATCTAGGCACATTCGTCACTGCCTAGGGTACTCAACTCATCTAGTCTTTTTGTGCCCTCATTATACTCTTGCTTTGAGTCCGCTAGACTCTCCGACTAACGACGATCACTTGGCCTTCAATAACTCTAGCCGTCATCATCGACGACCATCCATAAGCTCAAGCGCCTTCTCGAGCAACCATTATCCACGAGCTCAAACATCACTGAGTCGTCTTCATTACTTCGTTGCATTTCATCGATCAACGAATACTTCACTTTGCTTCGAATATTCCATCTGAATTTACCACGAAGCTACGCCCATCGTTGCACCAAAACAAGCATCATATGGTCACCACTCGATGCGTCGTTCACCATATGGATCGCCTCTACCATGGATCGCACCACTGATCCATGCTGCCACCAAGCCTTAACGTCCGATCCATTAGTTCACGAGCGATCCATCAACTAACCGGTCTAGGCAGCGTCTCATCATCCCTTCGGCCGATCCACTTTGCTTTTCTACAGTTGACTGATCCATACACAAGCCAACCTAAGCTATGCGATCCATTACCTACACCGATAAATAACCATGCCTTGCCTTGTGTGGTGTTTTAGCCAACCCATCCCCACACACTCGAATTGATCCATAGATGTACCATCATCGATCCGTCCACATCAATCCATCCCATTCTTGCATCACACTCCAGACAATCTATCAATGCCTGCGACCCCGATCCATCGATACGTGCGATCCATACCTAGATCCACTTTTTGCCGAATCTGATCCATATGATCTACGCTTTAATGATGAATATCAACACATCCATCTCATCCAAATTGACCAATTTCAATTAAACAATTAATAACACAACAAATCTATCATCAACAACCATTAGCACATCAAATAATCATCATACAATCATATGAAATTCACCAAATCATGATGAAACGATAAACAAATCAATGGATGGATCTAAACTTGCATAAACATAGAACTAGCATATGAATTTACTGTTATGATCTTGATAGATTAGATTCTATGGTGATCTAAATTGAAAATAGACTTACCTCGATTACATCTATGTGAAAATGACTTGAAATGATGAAGATCAAACAAACTCATATACTCGATTGAATCCGTGTGAGAGATGCTTATCACTCATCAAATCTACAAAATAGCTTGAAATCACTAAATCTCTAATACGGACAGCGAAGAATGACCTCCAAATCAATCAATTTGATGCGATCTAACCTTTTTCCTTGTTGGTCTTCAATCTCCTTATGTAAATCTATGAATTGAAATGAAGTGGAGAGATATCTGGTTGAGCCGGAGAATCACAGTCACCCAACCAAATAAGAGAGAATGAAGAAACTAAACTATTCACCCTACCCCTACCCCTACCCTCATATTTATAGCCAGCCCCTAGCCTTAATGGGCCTCACTAATCTGCCCACTAATGACTAATTAGTCTGTCCAAAAAACTAGCAATACTAAAATAACGATTCCTCCAAAATTGCTCAACCAAATCTTTAATGTGACCATTCTACGGAATTGGAAACACCATTTCCGTTCTAATAAAATTGATTTCGGCACCTGATTCGATCACAGTCAAAATTTATGCCCTGAACAAAACTAACAGGGAAAAAATAGTCACATATAATATTGGTAAAAATCATGGACATGTCTCACATCCCCATGAACAACATATCAAAAGTTGAGAATGATCCGACCCTCGAGGAATTAGATAAAATATTTTATGATCCTACGATACGTAAAATACGGGCTGTTACATTCTCCCCTGCTTTAGACATTTCACCCTCGAAATTCCAAGCAAACACAAGCAACCAAAACAATTACGCATGCCTATCATCCACAAGCAGCCAATCTAACATCCAACAAGCCATGCATCCATAACCATAACCTAGCATGCGAAATTCTAATAATAGCACAAGTTACAATAGTGTAAGGTTGACACGACATTAATGGGTCATACAAACGAAGAGTTCTGGATGGATCATCTTCATACTCTCTTCTGTTTCCCACGTGAAATCGTCATCATCCTCACTCCACTGTATCTTGACTAGCTTGACTGTCTTCCTTCTAAGTTGTTTCATGTCACTCCGCACAACGTGAAGCGGCTTACGAGGTCCTGAAACAACGGACACAACATCTAAGTCTTCATACTGATCCGGAGATACCACCACATTCAAATCATGCATACATTTCCATAGGAAGGACACATGAAAAACATTGTGCTCACTCGACATCTTCTATGGCAAATCCAATGTTGGAGAATGGAGTTTTGATGACAACAACCTTATTCAATTATCATTGATTATAAAATATATACTAATACTTTTTGTATAGAATATATATATATATATATATACACACACACATACATACATACATATGCAGGAATTATATACAAGAAATTTTACTGAAGACTGTATAGTTTTAAAGATAATAGAGATTCAGTGATCAGAGAAATTTCAAGACTCATGAGTATTCAAGATTTCAAGCGTTCAAGATTAATATAGTTATAGAGTCTAGATTTTGTAAGACTCTAAATAGCATCCAGGTTCAAATTCTAATCTTCAAATTTTGATTTTCAATTCTATCCTCAATCCTCTCTATTTTATTTTTATCTTTTCTTATTCTTCTTTGTTTCTCAAACTTAAATTTTATATTATTATACTTTATATATTTATAGTTTAAACCTTATAATGTTATAATTTTATAAACATATTTATATAGTTTAAATTTATGTTTTCATGTGTTTTTCTACTATATAATATTAATTTACAACACTAGATTTTTACTTAAGAATTTCCAAATTTGTATTAATGTCAAAACACTTGGAAAATGCTTTAAAATACAAAATTACACTAGGGTATGTCGACATACCAAAAACACCATGTCGACATATAACTGTCACTTTTTCAATTTTGAAAGGAAGTGTCTTTTCACTATTTGAAACGATTTAGAACCATTGCATCCTTTCACACTCTATAAAAAGGGATCAAACCGAATTTTTAAATATTTCTTCTTCTCCAATTTCATCCTCTTTCATTATATAATCATTCTTAATCATGTTTATGATTTCTACACTTAGACTCTGCCAATTTCAATTCTGTTTTGATCAAACTTCTTCTCTCTACACTCTCTTCTCATCTCTCTCTAAATCAAGTGCTATTGAAGAGTTATAAGGTTGTTTGTAATTGTTTGGGTTGAGTAAAAGAGGAATCGTGGGTATCCCTTATAGCCGTGAAATCAAGGAGGTTAAAATCGGTGGTATCCCTTGTAGCCTGGAAATCAAGGAGGTTGGAATTGGTGGTATCCCTTGCAGTCATGAAATCAAGGAGGCTGTAATTGGATCTTGATATAGTAATAAAACTCTGTGCAATCCAGAGTTGCATGGGACTGGACATAGGAGCAATCCGAACCAGTATAAAATCTTATGTGTTCTTTCCTTTTCCGCATTTTTATTTCTGTTTATTTTGCATTTGTGTTTGAATCTGTGTCTGTAATTCTGTTTGTGGTGTTTGATTCATCTCGTAGTTCACATAAGCTTTAGATTTTGTTTAAATTCTCGCAAATACTGTTCACCCCCCTCTAGTGTTTGTTTTGCCTTAACGATCTGTTCAGCATTCCCTAACAATTGGTATCGGAGCTAGTTAGAGAACTTGATAGGGGTTCTCGCTAGGCTGTTTGGTGGCGGACAAGAGATTCTTACTCCTACATGTCCCCGTGTGTGGTTTGGTTGAGTCGCGAGGCTGAGGTATCGTTGATAGGCCATGGTGACAGGCTAGGCCACTGGTCGTGGATGACCCATAATAATTGGTATCACAGCGAGGTTTTTCAAAAAGTTCATAATCTGATTTTTGAAAATAGTGATAACGGAACCCAACACTGGTAGCAATAATAGTTCTTTTATAGAGGGTCAATCCACTGTTAGACCACCATTGTTTAATGGTAGTAATTATTTATATTGGGCATGTAGAATGAAAATTTATTTACAGTCAGTAGGTTTAGACATATGGAATAGTACTTAAAATGAATATGTTGAACCCACAACTGCATTTGCACAATGGAAAAATGAACAAAAGGCTGTTGCATGGAGCAATTCTAAAGCCATGAATATGTTATTCTGTTCATTAGATAGGAATGAGTTTAATAGAGTATCAGTATGTAAAACTGCTTATGAAATCTGGAGAACTTTACAAGTTACTCATGAAGGAACTAGTAAAGTTAAACATACTAAGATAGGCATGTTAGTTAATCAATTTGGGTTATTTAAAATGAATGAGAATGAGTCTATTTTAGATATGTATTGCAAATTTCAAGAGATAGTGCATTCGCTAACAGCACTTGGAAAAACTTATTCTCAAGCAGATCAAGTCATAAAAATATTATATTCATTAACTTCAGAATGGTATCAGAAGACTTTGGCTATTGAAGAAGCCAATGATGTCAATGAAATGAAGATTGAAGAGTTAATCGGAAATTTGATGTCTTATGAAGTCCAATTACAGAAAAGAAAAGAAAATATATCAACTGAAAAGAAATCTATCACACTGAAAGCAAAACAAATGATTCTGACTCGAGTAGTGAAGATGATGAAGAAACAACGCTTATGACAAAGCATTTTAGAAGATTACTAAGATATAGAAGGAAGAGTTATAATCAAGGAAATAAAAAATGAATGGTGTTCGATGTTTTAACTGCAACAAACCAGGCCATATAAAGAAAATGTGTCCATATCCAGACAAATCGACTCAACAAACGAACAACAGCAATTCGTCAAGGAAAAGAAAGAAAGCATACGCAACAACATTAGATGATTCAGATTCGTCATCAAGTGATGAAGAACCAGAAACCGGAAATATGGATGTATGCTTTACGACAATTCAGAGTTCAAAAAATCATGAAGAAAAGGATCAAAAAACCGGGTATGCACGTTCCTTGCAAAATTCCGAGTATGCATGGCACCATTGTCCCTCCTCATGAAATTTCCAATAGAGTATGGGATCAAAACCGTCAAGGGCGACCAAGCTACCGTGCGATCCTGCTATCTCATAGAATGGAAAGACGCAACCAATAAGGAGAAGGGCAAAGGCGTAGAGCCAATTCACCACACCAAAACCGTAAGCACATAGCAGCCACCGAAGTCTGAGGCCTGACTTAGACGCAACTACCGTCTCTCCCAAGATTTTGATCCACGGGAAGACGAAGTGCTCAACTTCGAAAGGGCTACCCTGGTGGAACCAACCGTCAACATTCCAATCATCCCCGCCGACCCAACTCGGGTCTTGAAGATTCGATCACAGTTCCACCCAGCAATAAATGAAGAACTTGTGGATTTCTAACGGGCTGACCTAGATGTATTCGCTTGGACTCATTCCGATATGTGTGGCATCGACATAGGAATTGCCTTCCACATGCTTAGTACCGATCCTAAGCATCTTCCAATCAAAAATAGTGTCGAATCTTGGGAATAAAAAAATTGGTGGCACTTAAAGAGGAGGTGAATAGGCAATTTGACAACGGCTTTATCTACGACGCCCTCTATCCAAAATAGGTCCCCAACGCATTCCTTGTCAGAAAATAAAATGGGAAATGACGGACATTTTTCGATTATTCAGACTTGAACAATGCATCCCCAAAAGGAAGCTTCCTACTTCCAAAGATCAATCAACTCGTTTACTCAACTGCAGGCTACCAGCTTCTCTCTACTTAGGCTACAATCAAATTCCAATGTACCTACCAGGTTAGTAGCACACTTCATTCATCACCGACCTTAGGCTCTATTCCTATGTAGTCATGCTCTTCAATCTCAAGAATGCCGAAGCCACCTATCAACGACTGGTCAACCAAATGTTCAAGGATCAAATTGGGAGATCCATGGAGGTATACATGGATGACCTGCCCAAGAAAACGAGGGTGTCAAATGACTAAGTCAACGACCTCGCAGAAATGTTCAACCCATAAATATGGCATGAAACTCAATCCCTGAAATTCTCTTTGGATGTTGCATCAGGAATATTCCTGGGTTTCATCGTCAATTCACGGGGAATCAAGGAAAATCCGAAAAAAAATCCAAACTACGTGGTATATTCATGCCCCTCAGAGCGTCAAAGATGTTCAAAACTTAAACGGGAAAGTGGTTACCCTAAGTCGATTCATATCTAATGTAATTGATAAGTGCATTCCATTCTTTGATTGCTCAGGAAAGGAAAGCGCAACTTTGCGGACACTAGAATGCATCGCTACATTCTAGACTTTCTGAATTACTTAGAATGGCCACCTATCCTATCAAAACTCGTGGACTACGAAGACTTATTTATCTTTTTGGTTGTTTCTGTGCAGGCAATTAGCTCGAAGCTAGTGTGTGAAGAAGATCGTGTCCAACAGATAGTTTATTACATCCGCAAGAGGTTGACAGGCACAGGAATAGAAACATTTAATGCTTGAGAAACTTACTTACTGCCTATTGATCTCTTCCCAAAAGCTTTGGCCATATTTCCTCTCTCATCCAATCAAAGTTTACACTAACCTACTGTTATGATAGGTCTTTCAATGACCTAAGGCCTCTGGACGAATTTTGAAATGGAATATTGAATTGAATCAATTCGAGCTTACTTTCATCCCTCGTCAAGCCATCCTTAGACAAGCCCTAGTGGGATTTACCGTAAAGTCCACTATTCCTAATAATCTGTCGGAAGATAGTGAGCCTCCCAATATCCAATGGAAACCATTCTTAGATGATTCATCAAATAATCTGTGTTCTGGCATCGGAGTTGTATTCATTACTCCCGAGGAATGCTCAATTTGTTACGCTTTAAGGCTCAACTTCCCTGCCACCAACAACTATGCAAAATATGAATCCTTCATCGCTGAACTCAGAATCTCTATCAAACTCATCATCAAGGCAATCCAAATATAATCTGACTCACAGCTCATCGTACGCCAGGTGCATGAGGAGTATCAAGCCAAGGGGACATGACTCGCTCCTTGCCTTGCTTAGGTTTCGTGAGCTACTTACCAACTTCGAGCACTACATCATCACTAACATCCCTCGAAAACAAAAAGAGAAGGCAGATTCATTGGCCAAACAAGCAAATTCTAGGGATTCACAACTCTTGGACTTGTCCCACTCAAAGTACTCGACTCTTTGAGTATCGATTGGATGTAGATTGATTCGATATCAAAGATGGAGACAGAACCTGAACCCAAGTCTTGAATGATGCCGATCAAGAACTACTTGCAGCATAGGATCCTACCCGACAACCAAAATGAAAAAGTAACACTTACCCGCAAATCATCACGCTACATCATTTAAGATGGATTGTTATACCAAAGAGGATTCTTTGTTCCATTACTCTGGTGTGTAGCCCACAACAACGCGGACTAAGTGCTACTTGACATGCACGAAGGCAAAAGCGGTGGCCACACTGGCGGGAAAATTATGGAAGTGAAGATTCTTCAAAACATCTATTATTGGCCAACTCTCGAGCGGGATGCAGTAGACTACACCTGCAAGTGTAATAAATGCCAAAGGTTCTCTAAAATTTCTAGAGCCCCACCTACCGAACTTATGCAGATGATCAGTCCATAGTCGTTCGCAATGTGGGCAATCAATATCATCGGAAATCTTCTGATGGCCAAAGGCGGTGCTCAATATGCTATCACCATAGTTGATTACTTTATCAAATGGGCCGAAACTAAGCCACAACAATTAATACAAAAAAAGTAATCAACTTCGTCATGCACAACATTATCTGTCCATTTGGAGTTCACAAGCCTGTCATTTCTTAGGACGGGACGCAATTTGAGAGTTCTAAGTTCTAGACCTTCTGCCCTCGACACCATGTTGAAAAAAGATTCTCAGCAGTAGCTCATCCTCAAGCCATTGGACAAGTTGAGGCTGTTAACAAAGTCATCAAGTCCTTCATAATGAAGCGTTTGGAGAAGGCCGGAGGCAAGTGGGTAGATGAACTCCCTCTATTCCTTTGGTCTTAACGGACAACCTATAAGTCAACGACCAATCAACTCCATTCGGATTTTCGTATGGGTCTGAAGTTGTCATTCCCATTGATCTTTAGTTCCAATCACATCGAGTAACATACTACGATCCAAAGACCAACCAAGATCTACTCTTGGAATCACTTGACTTACTTGAAGAGAAAAGAGACGAATTTGAACTCATAGCAGGCGCACACCGTCATCGGGTCTCCCAGTACTTCAACCCAAAAGTCCACCCGAAAAACATTAATGTCAGCGACCTTCCCACAT